>CM002486.1:5787257-5862767 GCA_000325765.3 Leersia perrieri
ACAAGATAATCATGAGAGCACGAAAGCTCGACATATTTTTCTTGTAGGTCCACATGCTTGCTAGTGAGCTCCTCAAGTTGAGCACTAAGCTCTTGATTCTCCTTCTCCAAAGATGCTTTTGCCATGAGCCATTCATATGAATTTGAATATGGAGATGAACATCTTGGAGAAATAGATTCTTTTTCACAAACTTCTATGTCCTTCAAAAGGTTAGTCTCACAAGTACAAGTAGAGATAGAAGCATGACAATAAAAGCACACATCCATATCATCATGAGGTATAGACAAGTGAATACTAGATGATATGCAAGGATCCACAACACAAGTAGGTATGTAAATTTCATTGCGAGTGTTGTTGGAGCCTAAGAGAGGAATTGGACAATCATCACTCAAACTCATGATAAGATTACCTTCCTTGGTGTTGCATGTTGGTGATGAGGAGGATGATATAGGATCATCTTGGTCATTGCATGGAGTCACTTGTGGATCTTCACAAATTGTAGATGAAGATGAGCACTCCTCAAGTGACACCTCAACATTGAGCTCTTCATCACATTTGGACTTGGTATATCTCTCCTTGATTTTGGTCCAAATAAGATGAGCATCCTCAATGTGCCCGAAGATGTGAGCTACATCTATACTCATAGCACTAAATAAAGCATTAGCAACTAGCATTGAGATGTATGCGTTTCTCTTCCTCATCGGGTGAAAGCACTTTATCACAAGGAGGAGAAATGCTCACATCTACAACTCACTCTATATGAGGACCCATGGTCCTAAACGCATCAAGCATGCGAGTACTCCAAGATATGTAATTTGAACCATCTAACAAGAGAAGATCATGGAAGGTTTCACCTTGAGTTGATATTGTATTATGTTGAGGCTTAACCTTCGCCCTTCGTGCTTTTCTTGTCATCCCCCGGCTTCTTCACTCTCAAGGCGTGGAAGCCCTAATTGAGAGACCTTGCTCTGATACCACTTGAAAGGACCTTGAAGTCGCCTAGAGGGGGTGAATAGGCGTGACTGAAAAATACTTCGCAGCGGAATTAAATACTTACCGGATACTCCGGTGGGTTCACCAGATACTCCGGTAAAAATGTTCTATTGCCAACAGAACAATTTTACCGTACACTCCGGTGCTTTCACCGGACTATCCGATAGTCTATAAAGTTTTCTAACAAGTTCAAGCACAAAGAAAACTAGCTAGTAGCAAGATATGAAAGCTAATCCGAGCACAACTAGCACAAGAACAAGTATTGCAATATAGTCCACAATTTAGCATAAGGATAGGTATACAAGCTAGCACATCAAGCTCAAGCATAATATTACAATATGATATATAAGTACAAGCTAGCACACAAATTAAGCACAATATTGCAACATGGTACACAAGCTAACATAAGCAATCAACCAAAGCAATATCCATAATATCACAAAGTGCGGTAAATAGAGGACAAGGAGACACACGATTTTTTACGTAGTTCGGATCCAAAGATCCTACTCTACGGTGAGGTGCTCCAAAGAGCCGGATCTCACTCGATCCCGTGCCTCGCCATGCTACCAACCACAAGGAAGCTTTAGTGTCCAAGTCCACACGTGGATCAGCAAGTCTACAAACGATCCCCACGGATCAAGCCTTAGAGCGATCCTCTCGGATCAAGCCCTACCGGAGAGCCCTAATCCCTCGTTGTGACTTGCTCTACCAAGCAACCTTCTAGGAGTTAGCACAGTATCCACTAACTTACCTCTTCCCTTGCGGAGGTGAGGAAAACCTTCACAAACTCTTCCCGGCTATCCACACAACCGGATGCTCGCGGGCGACGCCTAGCCGTCTAGGAGTCCTTGGCCTCTAAGAGTAATAAATCCAATTGGAGACTTGCTTGCAATGAACTCAAGTGCTCAAGGTGGTGGAGTGAAGCTCACTAGCTCTTAAACTCAAATCCCAACTCTCTCAAGGACGGTGGAGCTCACTAGCTCACAATCTCTCTTCTCATGGATGGGTGGAGGTCACTACCTCTCAATCTCTCCCTCAAATCCCACTCAAAGATGGGGAGAAACTCTCAAGCTCTCCCACTCTCTCTCAAACCACTCACAAGGATGGGGATGAAGGTCACAAACCCTCAATCTCATTTTTCCTAACCTTCTCTCAACTCCAAATCTCTTCTCCTCTCAAATCCCTTCTCAAATCTCACAAATCTTCACCCAAATCTCACACACAAAGAACTACCACCAAGATAGGAGATTATGGGAGGGCTCTTTGGCTTTGGATGATCTAATCTTGCCAAAACTCAACAGCAACGGATAGGAGAGGTGGAGGGATAGGCTACCCCAAAACTAGCCGTTAGCCTGTCAGATCTGAACACCGGACATTCCGGTGGACTCACCGGACATTCCGGTGAAAACACTTCGTGTAGACAACACCTTCCACCGGACACTCCGGTAAAAACTCTCTGTTGCCAACAGAAGGTTTTTACCGGACACTCCGGTCGATTTACCGGAATGTCCGCTGGTACTTAGACAGCCTGACAGCACCCCACGAAAACGGGCATAACTCCGCGCTCCGGAATCCGTTTTCGATGAACTTGGACTCTATGGAAAGCTTATTTAGGTGGCTACCCAACACAACCAAGAACCACAACTAAAACCACTCATAGGATAGGTTAAGGCTTGGGTTTCTCTCAAGGTAGCACTAGGTATGATCACTTTGAGCATCGAGACATATGCAAACTCATCAACAATTGCATCCCTCTTAATAGTACAGCATTCTTATACTCAAAAGAAAATAGAAAAGATATAACTCTAGGAATGCCTTCACGCCATCTTCTTTCTTCACTTGAGGGTTGGCATCTTTAATTTACCGTCGGGACTATTCACCTACAACTTCACCGAACATATTAGTCCCAACTCATTTACCGTTGCCTTGATCAAGATTCACTTTGGCTGGATGTTCATCAACGATCACATCTTCTCTTGATCTTCATTCTTCAAAAGATCAATGAGGATAATCCATAGCTTCATATGGTCTTGCACGGTCCGTCGCGACAAAAGCATCGCTCGCTCTTCTCCACCGGATTTGGTCCCTCGGCGTCAAGCCTCTTGCTTGCTCTTCTCCACCGCATGGTCCCTCATAGCCGAGCCTCGCTTGCCCTTGACCGTCTCGCCATGCGTCTCCGTTGTGTCTCGATTTTCCTAACAGTACGCCTTGTTTTGTTCCCAACTTTTTTCTTCAAACTTTGTACTTTCTGTCACATCAAATGTTTGGGCACATGTATGGAGTATTAAATATGAAAAAAAAAACAATTGCGCGGTTTACATGTAAATTGCGAGATGAATCTTTTGAGCCTAATTACGCCATGATTAGCCATAAGTGCTATAGTAACCAACATGTGTTAATGATGGATTAATTAGGCTCAAAAGATTTGTCTCGCAGTTTACAGTATAAATCTGTAAATTGTTTTGTTATTAGTCTATGTTTAATACTTCAAATGTGTATCTAAATATTTGATGTGATATTTTTGAAAAAAAAATGATCTAAACACAGCCTTAGTAGAAACCACTAGAAGTATAAAAGAGCTTGTAGAGTATTAGCATGCAAATCTTTATCGACTTTCCATCAAACTAGAAGTGCACATTTCGTTTAATCATTCGACTTCTAGATAAACATTAGCATAAAGTAGTAATCTATTAAGGGAACTAGGTGCAATCATGAATATGTGCAGCTGGTGCAGCACCTCTCATCTTTACAATTTTCTTAAAAAGTAATAGTATTTTAATAAAAAAACCACAAAAGTAGATGGCAAGAGATGAAATTTGTGGGTTTAGCATCCTGTCGACATCTCAAAGGTCCATACTGAGTGACGATATGATGGACTATCGACATGGGGTGCATGTTGATAGGACCCACTTATATCGTGTCTTAGGCTTGTTGCCATCCCAAATGATGATAAGGCATCATAGAGTCTTATCGCCATCCCAAATAACAATAGAGTCCGTCACAAAAAGCCTATTGACATCCCAAATGACAATAGGGTATGCCATACTGTGGCAGGATAGGTTTCTAGGGTGGCTTGTCGACATGGCCCTGAATGACAGATGTTTAGTCATTGAGCCCAACGACAATAGGGTGCTAAACCCTCAAATCTCTTCATCTGTCAACTATTTTTGCTTTTTTTCATTAAAATACTACTCCCCCGTTTTAAAATATAAGGCACAACCACCTTACAAGTAAAGACCAAGAAATATTTAATTGTGCATCTACTTGATATAAACCAACCAATGCATGATATATGCATTTGTTTTTAGTTAGTATATATTGTACAATTAATGGACGCCTTTTTTTTTGGGATATGGAGAAAAATGGATGTCTTATATTCTAGAACAGAGCAAGTATCATTTTAAAAAAATTCTCATCTTCCCGGCCATTGCTTGTACGGAAGTAGACCGAGCCTTGGCTAACTATTAATCTCTATTAGATCTTTCATATTGCAAGTTACAGTACAATTCATTCATGATCACGCACGAAGGCATGTTGCATGCAAGATAAATTAATTAAGGGATTAAGGGGAGCATGCATGCATGTGTGCTCAATACCCCCTCGGCCCCTCCCAGTCTTTGCTTCACTCTTGTTAGGTAATTGTGACTTTTATTGCATAGACTAAATTAGTCCAATGACTTCAGTTGTGATTTGCCATCGAGTTCTACGTACTATCATGGAAATCAATTCTCTTTTCACATGAGCACTTCGAGATACTTTGTTGACCCAAGATTATATATGCTTGTTAAAAAGATTCAAATGCCTCTTTTCTTGAAAGTCTTACACATACGGATTCTAACATCCAGACTTCGTCCCTTTTTTCATTTATTCTCCTTTAGGATTTTCAATATCTAGATGATGAATATAATGATTCGGTTCTATGATGCATTGTATGCAATGATTCTTTCCAAACGAACGGAAAACTTTTATGTGAATAGTGTGTGTATTCAGTTATACTTCCCTTATAACTAATTATATGTGATTCACGCACTTCTCTGCCTCGTGTCACAGGTGTCATCCTTGCACAGTAGCACTACGTGGAAATTATATCTTTCGTGTGGATAGAACCTATGAATTTAGATGTGTTGGCTATTTGGCTATCATTAAACATAAGAAGTGATTGTTTATTTGTGCCTGCGAAGAAATTAGTTAGGAATTATGATGGACACCTTCCCCTTTTAATTATCTTAATTATGACAATTGTTGATATCTTCTAGATATAAATAGAATTTGGTAAAATGGATCCCACTAATATGTTTTCTCATCGATGGTTCCACTACAATTTAAGGATCTATTTGGTTACTAGCCATATATTACCTTCAATTACCAATAAAAATTACTACACTTGCCTAAATTAAGACGATTATATTCTTCGCCACACTTAAGAAAGCATAAGAAAATCTTGTCATACATTTTTTATGTCATCGACGTGTAGGATCTGATTAGTTCGAATGGAATCTTGCAACAGACTATGGCTTCAACCAAACAATTGTCAAAGTTGGTCAACCTATCTAAACTTAGGCATGGAAGACTGTGGTAAAGTGTACTTCTTGATATGAAGGCTGTCATGATCGATGGAACTATGAACACACATCACAATACAAACAGAATTTTGGGTTCATATAGTATTTATCATCAAGCTAAAATTAGTATTCTCATGTAGTATATATTATGAAGCTCGGATTCCATTGTCTAAAAATATATTTATATATGAAAATAGTGCCTTCTAATGAATATTTATTTTCAAAGGCTGTAGTATTTACCATATATTGTAAAATTAGTTTACTATAAGCTATATTATATATACTCTTTTGACATGATGTTTATGATGGGGATGTTTGTTGTCACAATGATACAAATTACTTGGGTAAGCATCCTACCTTCTAGAAAAAAAAAATATTTTTTCAACGTTTCTATCTAGAAGAGCAAACGTGTGTAGTCCCACTGCAACTAATAAGTCAAAGTTCTATGAATTTTCTGTTTCGTATAGAGATTATGTGTGGAATAAGATCGACCATGTCATCATCTCAAGTTGATTAGATAAAACTAATTAATTAACCGGTGTAGAATAATCACACCAGCAGCAAACGGGAAACAATACTACTACCCTGTCGTACGTGGGAATAAATTGTCATAAAACACATCAATGTTTAGCACGTTAATTTTTTTTTCTTGGCAGAATTTTTTCATTTAATATATGATTCCTCGATCCCTTTTCCGTCTTCGTGAGTTTGGATATATACTTGAGTGCATGCCTTAAGCAGAGTATTCCTTTATGTAGGAACGAGATTGAATATGTTATTCTACCAAAAAAATAATACTATGACAATATGCAATGTCATCTAGGAATAGAACAAAAGTTGGAACAAAGCCTTTCAATCACTTCGTTAAGGAAAATCACCACGATTGTACTGTTTTCCGTCTCTTTCGGTGTATATGGTACCTTGAACTCATGTCTGAATACGGTCGATCGATGTTGACTTGTCAAATCGTCTAGAAACAATATGGAGACTGAAACAATGGTACGTTAAATGCACACGTACGAGTTCATTAAGCTCAGTATTCCCTTGATGAAAGATTTTTTTTTTCGTTTGGATACGAAACGGCAGAAGAAAATTTATAGAATGCTAGCTGTAAGTGACAGGACAATCAATAAGCTAAATAGAAACATGTCAAAATATTTTCCATTGGACCATCAGATAGATATGGGATGTCAATTTGATATATGTGGTTTTATAATTTGTCCAATATGTAAGTATATTAGTATTATATCCTTGGTACGAGTATGACAAACTGACTGGAATACTGGTTACCATTCATATTAAGCAGAAAATGCATATCGTTATCCATAAATTTCTAAAGTAAACTTGAATTAATGAAGTTAAGACTGTTTTATAAAATTTGTTCCCTTATCGAGTATATGTATGATGTATCCTTCTTCGTCGTCTATTTTTCCTGAATATATAGCTTTAGTTTTGAATAAATTTGATCAGAGTTTTAGAAATTGGTTATATATCAAGCAAAAATCAAACCATATTAGTTCAACTTGCATTATTTTAAATAACATTTAAAAACACATAATTTAAAAATTCAGTTGTGCATTGGATGTTGTTGCCGACACGTTAAAAACAACATACATATGTGTTTTAGTAATTCAAGAAAGATAACAACAACATGTGGGGACGATGATATGTGAAAGGAGTAATATTGTAATTTTCCCCGTGATCTCACACTAGGAATTTTGCATCCAATGGAAAGCTCCATCAATTAATTTAAGATATGATCCCTAACGACCTCAACTTAAAGTCAAATTAAGATCCCTTCCAATAGATGCTTCCATAGCATCACCATCTCAACGGTGGCGGGTCATCACTCTAGCTGTGCTTACGTACCTATTCTTAATCCTCGAATGAATGCCATTAGATGCTTACATAGGTGTGGGCGTGTGGCGAAAAGTTGCATCCACAGTAACGGACCAAATATTTCAAAACCCGGACAAATTAATCTACCATCTCTATTTTTAAAACGCGTTGTTTATCTCTCTAGATCACGTATGCACTCTTATATTTTTGGGATTGTTTAGTCCCAAAAAGTTTTTTTTCTAAAAATATCACATCAAATCTTTGAAAACATATATAGAGCATTAAATATAGATAAAAATAAACTAATTGCATAGTTGGCATGAACATCGCGAGACGAAACTTTTGACATTAGCCATAAGTACTACAGTAACCTACTTATGCTAATAACGAATTAATTAGGCTCAATAAATTCGTCCCGCGGTTTTCTAACACCCTATATAATTAATTTTTTAATTAGTCACCGAAAAAGACTTCTGACATCCCGTCGAACATACGACGTAGACAAGCCTTTGTCTCTCTAAAACACGTAGTGTCTCGTTCTCTCTATAGAACAGTGCTAGTGTGCTACTACCCTTCACACGAGGCAATTGGGAAGCCATATATAAACACACGCACGCACCTTGTGCACATCAAAACACAACCACATCGATCGCCACTCTCCCCTTCCCCCATCCTCTTTCCAAAAAAAAGAGAGACACACATAAAAAAAATCTAAAAAAATGGAGCCGAGCTCGCCGTCGTACGTCGCCGGCGGCGAGCACCGCCACTCCTGCTCCGCCGCCAACCACGACCATGTCGTCGTCGACGACGACGTCTTCGAATTCACCCCCCTCCTTCCCCATCGCCGGCGACGCAGCAGCAGCAGCAGCGCGCCGCCAAGAATTGCCGCCGCCGTGCTCACGCCGCCGCCGCCGGTGTCACAGCGCGCGCCACGCCGTCGCCATCCGTCGCCGGCGGCAACGGCGGCGAGGAGGGTGCGGTGGCACGAGATGGCGTTCGGGTCGGTGCGCGTGCCGGCGGCGATGGACATGGGCGAGATCAGGCGGCGGCTGCAGGCTCGCCGACGGCGGCGAGGGCGGCGACGCGGTGGCGGCGGCTTGGGCGCCGTGGAGGCTAATACGGTCGCTGAGCTGCAAGGGCGTCGAGGCCGTCGCCGGCGCCGCGGCGGCGGCGCCGGTGAGGCTCGTGTAGTTAATTAGATTTACACGGCGGCGGCGGCTGCTAGCCGGCCGGCGAGGTGACGTCACTGGGCGTCATCGTGCAGCAGGTTGTTAAGCTGTTTGGTGTTGGGAGTTGAAAGGCACGAGAGGGAAGCGGCGGCCATAAATGATGTCTTTTTAAGATTTTTTTTCTCTTTCTCTTCTTCTCTTTTTTGTGTTTGGTATAATTAAGATTAGTTGGTACATAGTGTTCATGTAGTTGTTTGTTTATCAGTTTGTATCCTATATTAATTAGGACTGATCTACTGAGGTATTGTAACAGCATCCTAACCGATCATCCATCATCATGGAAATTGAAATTGATCATTCTCTCCTCTACTGATGCATATTACATAATTTGTTGGATGAAATCAATCTGTTTTTCTTGGTGGGGTAATTTGCTTCTTTTCCCAGTATTTTACTACCATGTTTCATGAAAACAAACAGTGCAAACAATGTTGGTGATGAAAAGCTCAAACCTCTTCCGATTTCAATGTTCTATGAGAAATTTATGAATTCCCAAAAGTTATAAAAATGTTGGTGCATCTAGCTAGCTTGCTAACAAATCATAACACTAACTTCTCTTCATATAAATACATTTTACACCCAAAACCCATCAATCTAATAAATTAGTACTACACGGTGCTTCTGTAGAGTGAAGTGTATGTGTGCTTTTATATATTGACTTTTACACTCTGTGTCATACGGTGCTTCTAGAAATGCCTTTTCAATTTAAAGCCCCTCGGGTCTTTGAAGGTTGAGTGCACGACCTAGCCATCTCGGCAATTTATTTGTTTATTAAAGAGAGCAACGACAATATTTTTTTAAAAAAAGTTCAAATCAGTTAATTACAGTGATTAGCATTGTAATATAAAAAAACGTGGTGATATTAACCGCACAAAATTCTCGTCAGAAGCCTCTATAAACAATCTGTGGTGAAGATATTGTATTGAGAAACGAGCCTGGCGAGCCTAGCTCTCCTCTAACTTCGAATGGATTGAACTTTGAAAAATTCAAAACATCTATAAAACGGGTGATATAGACTCATGGCTTTTTATGTATAATGATGTATGCTGGTCTTTCTCTAGTCACAGCCTAACAATATTATTTATTTATTTATTTATTATTATTATTATTTTGCCAAAGATCTACGACAAGACCAATACTTTTGAGCTCCCTTCAGAAGAGAATATCGATTCCAGTTGATGATTACTACCCAGTCGGCCTCACCGGTTGCCTTTGTCAAAGCAAAAGGAAAGTGGTGGTAAAAAGAAGAAAAAGAAGAAAACCAAGAGAGAGAAGAATCCTTGGCTCTGTGAAAAGTTGAACAGCCAAAGGTGAACACCAACAGTGCTAGCTTACTGTCCCTGCAAGTGCAACTGCTGCTTCAGCTAGCCATGGATGGATAGTTGGAAATGCTGGATACCTCCCTCTCCTCCAGCTTTTGCAAGCCTTCTTGCTTATCCTTGATGCTGCCCTTGCTTGCAAGCAAGGCAATCTGCCCCTTTTTATTGTACTGTACAACATACACAAGATACGTATAAGTGTATATCAGCTCTAGCAATAAAAAAGGAGATACATATATGAATGTTTATAATGTTTTTAAAGAAGTACATGAAGATACCAAAATTTATGTAAATATAATGTCTGGTACCTCTTGGTACTTCCTCCAGGACTGTAAAATTTCTCTAAATACAAATGCGAGAAAACATGTTGCAAGGAGCACGTAGAAGAAAACATGCTGTATGTACAGGGAAGCACAGAACAACACATGAGCTCAGTGGACCGACATGGTTTCAGAGGCAATTTGAGAAAATTTCAAATCCAAAATTTTGAATTATGTGCCACTCGTGTGGCTTTCAAATCCAAAATTTTGAATTCGAAAATTTACCGCCAGTATCATGGACCGTGTTCTGAACTGGAACTGAACACGTTTAAAAACTGTTGCTTCACTGGCCTAATCCTTGTGTCAACACTGAATCACAGACAACGGTGGAAGCATAACCAACCACAGAACAGTAACAGTTATGCAGCTTTTAGATAGTTACTGACCATTTTATGGCAGAACATCATTGAAAAGGCCGCACCTCATTTCAATGGCTGTTAATTTTTATTACCTACACAACACCAAGCATAGAAACACCAACACCAAAAAAGGAAAATGTGTCAATCCCTCTCTAAAAGAATATGAGCAAAACGATCCAACATCCACGACAACAGTTCCCAACACATAATACCTGGGTGCAACATAAAAACCAAGAGGGAAGGATGAGTATCAGCTCCCTAATCTCTTTCCCAAATTGGTTGAAATTACAAAAGAAGTCACGAGATAAACATGAAAATAATGTAACCACTGTAAACTGATCCTACAGGAAATACCTCATAACCACATTTCAGAGCATTTGATCAGGTCATAGCATCAGCAATGCAATGTGCACATGGGTGTACAATGACCAGTTAGCCTGCCTGCCTACCTACAAAGAGAATTCAGGATTAGAGGTCTAAATTGCAGAATAGCATGGAACAGAGAGAGCAAGACACACATTGACCGTTGGTACAAAGCTTTGGTATCCTGGCGAATGACATTAGCCTCCAGCAATCCATCTTCAGAATCATCAATCATCGGTACCAATTTCATTCAGTTTGTAATCTTCAGTGGCGCAGCGCCATCTCCACTGGAACCATAGCTTTGGCATGACTTCCTAAATGCATTTTCATGAGCCTTCTCCTCGGGAGAATCAGCAGCTACAAGGCTGTACACAAACACTTTCTTCTTCTGTCCAGGCCTGAATACACTTCCAATGGCTTGGTGCATAATAGACTGGTTCAGATGATCATCTAGGATGACAATTCTTGATGTGCCAGACAGAACTTTCGCATCGGCATATCCGTTGAAGAAATCCGTTGCCAATTGTCTATCTTCTGTGCTAGTATCACCATTTATCACAAAAATTTCCTTCCCTGCATGCTAAAGCCTCTCCAAAAATGTTATGTCAAGTGTACACTGACTAACAGCTACTACCTCTGTTTCAGATTATAAGGTGTCCTACTAGAGAGGTAAGACGCCTTACAATCTGAAACAAAGGGAGTAGTAATTTAACTCCAATGGAGTTGGCGACCGAAAGGATGTTCAGGAGAAAACTGGCCTTTAACCCATCTCAGGTTGATACAGTTGACAGAAGCCATCAACTGTGGCATCCCTATCAACAGCATTAGCTTCTGAGATTTCTGAAAGAGAGTGCACAAAAGAAACAAAGTTTTCTTCTGGCTTTTGCTTAGAGATCGCTTGAATACAAGAAATCTGCTGAGAAGAAACAGTTTGAGAGACCTGACTATGCACAAGTAGAATAGAAGAAACCTTGCAGGATCTGTTTATCACCTGTCCTTTTGCTCAAAATTGTTGGGATTATCTTTGTCCAAACAGGGGACATAATCTTTCAGTAATGGAAGCACTGGAAGACTTCAAGAAAAAACTTCAGGTGCCCTTCTACATGGAGATCATCATCTTATGGCATGGAGTATCTGGATCACAAGAAACAATAAAATCTTCAGAAATATTCCTCCACACACCTCTTTGTCTGTAAAGCTCTGTTTAAACAGGAATTTGCCATGGTTATCCATAGAGCCAAAGATAGTGATCAAGCCCTCTTTCAACGATGACTACACAAATTGTAATATGAGTATTTGTACAGTGTAAATAATCATATAAATATATATACACACACTGTAGGAGTTCTTTTCCTACAGTACATTCTTTAAAAAAACATAAAGTGCAGCACCTACTGCACTTGTTTTGAGCATCTCATGGTCTTCTTCTAACTTGTGAAGAATTCTTTCTGCTCGGGACTGAGTTCCAAGAACATATTGAAGCCTAATAAGCCAGGCAATTCATCTGGTGTATCAACCTTACAGTACTGAAGCACATCTTTGGTTAGTTCTCTAAGACTTCTCATAACCTTTTCTTGTCAAGTCATCATCATTTAACAGGGCATCTTTTACTGGCTCAGAAACCTCTGTTATACTCCTACCTGATATTTCAACTTGGCTCACCATACGTTTATCAATAGGCTGGATAACTCCCATCTTGAGAAAACAAAGGCATACAATATCCAGGATGTTAAACACTTGACATGACCATGGAAGATTGTACCTGACAATACCACTTTGCATGGCATCTACACTATGCGCAGAGCTTGTAATACTTCAGTCTCCTGAGTGCTATCTGTATGACCTTCATCAAGTATCAACAAGCTGGGGACGATAAGCAGCATACAACACTGTAATCCATATATCACAAACAATCTAGGTGAACTGCTAGTATCCAACAACCAAGATTTCATGACTTCCAGTTGCTCTACTCTTTTATCAGCCTTAACAGAATAGAACTCATACAGTGCTATGTCCTCCACTTGCCATGCTGAAATACCACGTACCTAAATACCTTTCAGGAATCACCACAAGGGGCCTTTGCAGTGGGATCGCTTGCCATGAAGCTTTGAATGACATTCTATAGGCAGAATGTACCTTATAGGGCACCACATCCTTTCTTTTAAGCAGCTTGTCCTCAGGCTGCAAATGCAACCTTAAGTCGTAGGTCTGAACGACTCGATATAAAGATCCTAAAATTACGACTAACAAAGCTAAGACCCCATGTATCTTTCATCTCAGCTTCTTACATCACTATGATAGAACAATATACCTAAGATTATTGTGGATCGACGTGTCATCCTATTGTCATCAACCACGTGGTCAGCCCTATCTGGAAGCTCTCAGACTAAGTATCAGATGAAGGAAGTTTCATGCCCTGATTACCGTAGCATGTCTGGAGTTTGAACTGGGTGGCAAAATAGACCAAAGTTAGGCTAGAGCTAGTAAAGAGAATCTGCACCTTCTTCATATCAATTTTGCTATATATATCACTCGCAACATTACAGACGAGCAAGCTGTTGATGTTGTTTTGATTTTGCAGTCAATGTAATTAAACTGCAGTTATAGTGTAATTATACAGTAATTACAGTCTAGTTACATCCGTGCGACTTTTGCTAGAAAATCTTTCAGGTGGCTTACAGATGAAAGACCCCCCACCCACCACCTACCAACCGTGTGTGGCATTTGCAGGGTTCACAAAACTATTCAATGCTCGAAAACAGTTTGAAGGGGTTTGCTATTTTTTGTGAAAACAGTGACAAATTGAATAAATTTTGTCAAAGTTTGAATTTAGCAGGTTCACCCGGCGGTTTGACAACTCAAGCCGTCTGAAAACCTCAAAATTTTACAAAAACAAAGCAGTTTTCATTGGTTTTGTGAATTGTTTATGCCTCATAGGTTAGCCAAAATGCTATTACTAGTTTTCACACTACATTATTTCGTATGAAATAAAAAGAGAGAGGAGACAATTTAAACCCATGATTCTTGTTCTTAAAGCTAGAGTTCCATCTAGAAACTATCACAGAGACATTTAAATCTAAAAATCATTCTCTTAAATTTACATATGAAGTAGATATATATTAATAAATGTATCTTGTGAAACTGTGAACATTATACTTTTCTTGATACCATGCCCTTAACAATTCTATGATGGTACAAGCACAGTCATACCTGGACACTTAACATTAACGATTAACAAATATATCCAAGAAATTTGGCATATATACATATGTAAGAATCTCAATTAGAAGGCAAGGGAATCTTACACCTTTTACCAAATCTTCTTAACAATGCCCCGCCAAAAAAACTCTTCTTAACAATAACAGAGCTCAACCATGGCAATTGATAAATAGATGTGAGGTCAACCTAAAAACTAGAGAGTTTTTTACGGTCCAACAGAGTACCTCGAGGTACCAAAACACAATCCAACCATTTTATTTCAAGGTGGTATGATGAATGAATGGCTAGATTTGATTTTGGTACCTCGAGGTACTATTTGTTGGAGCATAAAAAACCTCAAAAACTTAACATCAGAAACTAAACACGTGTTATCAGGGACAAGGGTATGTGGGGCAAGGACCACATAATCCATTTTACAATGGTTGGTACTTGGTGCTGAAACCCTGATCATCCAAGAGGTAAAAATAGGCACCATTGCTGGAACTGGTTTACTTACAAATGACTGGGATACATAGTAGATCAGAACCAACATGAATGCTAACCAAAAGATAAAAGCATGCTAGTCCAAATAAGGTTTTCACCATCATATCTCGTGAATGAAAAACTAATTCCTAAGTATTATCTCACTGTCTTGATTCTAACCCTCTGTACTCCAATTTTTGGCAGTGATATACTATTATATTATATACCAATTGCCACTAAATATGTAATTGCATGCACAACAAATAATGTCCATGTGCAAAAAATGGCCCCGATACTACAATGTTGTTACAGAGGCACAGAGCCCAATATTAAGCATGCTGCCAACACAAAAGGATCAAATTCTGAAACTCAGGAAAAAATTTTAATCATTTTGTCACATCCTACTTCTAAATTTAAATAAAAGTAACAGAATTTGAGCTAGCATATATTGTTATGTCATTTACCCAACTATAGTTTGGCATGCAAACAGTTACAAGCATAATTCTTTAATACCCCTCTGTTCCCAAATATAAGAATCTCTAGGATTCAAATTTTGTACACAATACAAGCATTTCTGGGACACTAATTCCAATGCACAGAAATCCAAGCATTTTAAGTGCTAAGGAGGGGAAGCAATTCAAATTTGACCAATGAGGTGACTGAAAGTGAATCTTTACCCTTATCCTTAATATTTGCTAAACAACCTAGAAAATGCTTATATTTAGGAACAGGAGTAGGAAACAATTGGACAGGTGAAGGTGGCTCGACCAATCATCAAATGAATATCCCTACTGACAAGTGACAACCCATTCTATTGTGGACACTGTAGTGTCCTAGTGTATCCTAAAATACCCCAATCAACCAAAACAGATTAGTGGCAGCAAGTAACCTAGCAACACGCCTAAAGGACATCTACACCATGTCAAATAATTGGGTGTTTGGAAAAATCTTCCAAAGCCAGAGCACTGCACAAGAGCTGGGCATGAGCAAAAGGAGACAGTGCAAAGAAGGAATCCATAGCCACAACAGCCTCTCAACTAACCTCTATTTGTTTCCTCACTAGGGAGAGCAAGTCTCATAACTCATAAGTCAAGAAACAAAAATGCATGATTCATGGGGCTATGGATATTGTAGGTAGCATTAGAAATGAGATGAAAAGAAACATGACAGTCAATATGTGTGAGTAAGTTCATAGTTTGGTTACGGAAATTGGTTTAGAATGTTCATGTTCATATTCCAATGAAGTATCAAGAGAACAAAAGAATCAAGTAGAATAAGAGAGAAATTCCACTCTCAACCTATAATAAAATATCTAAAACTCAGTGGTCTAAATTGTAGAGTACGTCATTGTTTGATTTCAGTTTAACTGAAAATTGAAATTGAATCCATTGCCAACAGGCCTAAACTAACCAATAGTTGTTCAGAACCTTATAGAAGGTACAGTTTTTTATCCATATATAATGTTTATCCATATATAATGTTACTCATGCCAATATATCTTTACTTAGCAAACTGCAGGTCTTTCAGTTTGGCAAAAGGATCCAGCCGCCAACTTGTGAATAAAGTCGAAGTAGATTAACCTTTTGCTAAACAGAATTTTAGCAAGAAATTACATGTGCTAGAAATTGATAGTACAATCCACCGCACCATTTTCAAGTCAATGATCACTAATAGAAAGAGCTAAATTGAACAACAAGGTTTCTCAAGTGGAAGCAATGTTATCTTCAATGGTGTGCAACTGAAAGTGAGCCACAACAGTAAATTGTTTCTTTCTATACGTAATGAAAACTGTATGAAGTTGCATGAAGTTTATAAAAAGAATCAGACATTGTATTCTGGTAATAATATAATAACAGACAACTCAAAAACATGATGTAATTTCCAGCCTCAAGAAAAGAAACAAGCGTCACTACATACAATAGGAATTCCACACCCTGCTGTGGAAGCAAACATAACAAAACAAGGGTAAAGTGACAACTACAATACAAAGAAGGTACCAATTAGATGCACTGATAACTCCCGCTTGAGAAGGTGTGGCCAACCTCGTTAAACTGAGCAGTGCCATCGGTGGCTGGGCAGAGTTTGATGCCAGACAATGTAAATGGCCCTTGGTAAGCAAACTTCACCATCCCAATAACTTGTAGCTCACCATCCTTTGAGTCCTGATCCACAGGCATCCGAGCCCTCAGCCGTCCAGCAGGACCTTTCAGGGGGATGTCTGGGATGTGCCACCTGAGCTCCCTCTCTGCTCGGTTCAGCACAGCCTTTGGTGAAACATTTAGCAGAGTTGGGTCCACAGGAAGCTTAATAATGAATGTAGCATTGCTCAGCGGCTGTGGCAACATTGGGTTTGATGCGTACTGTATCATCACTGAGAGCAAAGTTCCACTATGTCGCTTGACAAGGCGCATCCTCAGAGGGAGAGGCGAGTGCTTGGGCAGGAAGCTGTACTTCATGATGGGGATGGGTTCCTCCTTTGATGGCGTCCGGACATGGAACATTCCATTCTCGAGGTTGCTCAATACTGTACTCTGCAACGCGGCCTTCTTCATTCCAGACGTGCCCTCAAGACGGAATGAGAATTCTGTTTCCTTGCCAGCTGCCTTCTTTGGTGGCAATGTTCGCAGAAAGATTGTTCCCTTCAAACCAACCCGTGCAAGTATTGACTCCTTAAATTCAGCATTGATCTCCTCCACAATGTATAACTCAGGAGCAGTCATCTCTGTGCTCTTTGTCACCAACAAGTTCTCCAGTGGTGTACCACCAGGCGGTGCCTGTCCAGCACTAGTGGCTAGCAGCTCAAGACCAGTGATGCTCTTATCCTTATGATCCTTCTTTGTTGTGGTAACAAACTCTGAAGCATCCAATCCACCCCCAAATGGCGCATTGAACCCTTCAAACGCCTCGGCCAGTGAAGCCTCCTCATTTCCAAACTCAATCCCACCATAGTCACCCTCAAACCCTTCGACTCCAATAAAGGTTGGCTTAGTCGCCTCAGCTGGTGGCAATGTCGTGACCTCCAACCCAGCAAGTGCAGCTGCGGGATCAGCAACCACAATGGCAGTCTCCTTGTTCTTCTTGAACCCACCAACCAATGCCTCCTCAGGCTTGTTAACCAGCTCGCTAGCCGCAAACGGGTCCTTCTCAACAGGCGCCGCCTCCTCCGGTGGAGCCTCATCCCCAGTAGCTGCCGCAGCGGCAGGCGCGATGTTCGACGCCGAGAACTCATCACCAGCAGCAAGGGTCTCCTGTGGTAGCTCAAACGAAGCACCCGTAAACCCATCACGACCGGCATGGCGATCATGCGCGAGATGCTCAACAGCAGGCCAGGGATCAGCGCCACGAGCCTTCGCCTCTGCATCAGGGGAGGAATTCACCATGCGCGCGAGGTTATCCCCATGGATGGTGGCGAGGATCTGGGAGAGGCGGACGGAGCCGACGCCATGGAGGACGAGGTCGAGCGCGAGGTACACCTCGGGGTACTTGCGGTGCACCTTCTCCGGCGTGACGTCGACGCCCCTGCACGCGGCGACGACGACGGAGACGGCCTGGTTGACGGCGTCGGCGACGGCGAAGGCGTGGACGGCGGGGGAGGCGTGGTCGGTGGAGGTGGTGACGCCGAGCACGTAGATGGAGTTCACCAGGCGGTACACCACGCGGTACTGCGACTCCACGCCGACCACCAGCTGCCCCGATCCCGCCGCGAGGGGGTCGTCGCCGATGGCGTCGAGCGATGCCGCGGAGGAGGCGGAGGAGGAGGATTGCTTGCCGCGGGCGAGGTGGAGGCGGGCGAGGCGGAAGGAGGAGACGGCGGCGAGGGCGCGGGAGACGGGGAACCAGGAGCGGGTCTGGAGGAGGATGTCGGGGCCGTTCACCGGCTGGAGGGAGATCGCCAGGCACGCCATCGGCCGCCGCTTCCGCCGCCGACGACGACGATCGCCGGCGAGGCGGGATCTAGGGTTAGGGCTCGGATCTGAGAGGGGAGAAGGGGGTGAGCTGGTTCGGTGAGATCTGTGTGAAGTGGGGCGCGAGGGGAGTTGAGAGGAAGGAGACGGGTCCACGAGCCGACCGGTGGACCGGGTCCAGCCAAGTCACTGGAGAGAGTGTGGCTGCCGCGCCGTGGACCGGCTCATGAGCCGGTCCATCGGCTCAGCCCGGCTGGGTCTTTGCCGCCGGCTTTGCGAGAGAGCTTGACATGAATGGATCATCCTTGATGCCTCCCACCGGGCAAATTCGAGTTTGGTTATGTTTTGCACGGGTTTTCTTCATGGTAGTTTATATGTGTTTGAAAAATTGTGCACTTGTTATTCATGTATCAAGAACTTTCACCAAAGTATAAAAGTCCTAGCAATAGACGTGCAAAACTAAACAAATACTACTTGGTAGCTCAGCATGGTGACCGACCCAAACCCAATGCTAGGACGGGGCATAGGAGTAAAATATGTCTTATGCATTTTTTAGACAGGATTCATGGTCTCAACTTTGAAGAATCCAAAAATCATAATACAACCAGAAAAAACTATAATGTGCAGCATACACATTGTGTCTAACGAGTGTTATGGCAAGTATGTCTAACACACTGTAAAAAAATGTTCATAACATTTTTACTAGCCAGAATTAAAATTATTTTGCCTATGGCATATGGGATATATAAGAGGTAATGTTCAATGGAACTTTGAGGGTTCAGCCCATTTGGTATTAGAATTTTGAGGTGAGCTGGACAATCGCGTATAAAAATGTGTTGCCCTAACATGAGGTTTGGCAAGTCCAAGGCATCCAAGTTACTGAAGAGAGTGTGTGTGGCTGGCTGGCGCGTCGTGGACCAGCTCACTATGCAGCATGTGTCAGTGACTCCATCCCTGATATGTGGGGCTCATCATTCGTGGGTCTACATGTTAATGACAAAGTCTTAAAGGATATGGTTTTGGACGTGGTATGTGACGGGCTGATTCGGACCTGCTCCATATGACCATGGTTCAATTGACTCAACCCGCGTTGACCCACTGAATAAAATGGGTTGTCCAATTTTCAAGCAGGCAATAGATTAGAACCCTACTGGTTTGTGCAGTTGTAGTTCTTGGTTGAAAGTTGAAATTCTATCGGGAAGTTGTAGTTTATTGGTTGAAATGCTATCAAGAAGTTAATACATCAATGGTGTTTCTCACCTCTTCAACGGGAGAGAAAATAGAGAAGGGGGAAATAAATGAAATTACACCTTCAATCTTGATATAGCAGGTTGCCTCCTCGAGTGTGTGTTCTCACTAGTTGTGCACAATTATCTAAAGAAAGAATGAAAAATAGAAGGAAAAAAATGTTCAGTGATGTTCTCATATCGCACTAGCCTAAAGGGAGGAGACGATGGCACGAGGCGTTGGCTTGGAGGGAGGCAATGGCGGCTGTCTAGGAGGGAGGAGATGATGGGTATGAGCAGGAAGATCGATGAGGAGAATCGGACACCTAGATCACCTTAAGGACGAGGCCCAATGAAGCCGACTCACTTATCCATTGATGCTATCATTTTTATTCAGGTCAAATGATCGATCCAATTATCCATTGCAGTTATAGGCTTGTTGGATAGGCCAGCGAATCCAGTGGGTCCGAATCTTGAACATGAGTGGATACGGATGCCTCCCGGATGCCTCCCGTCAGCCAAATTCAAGTTTAGTTGATGTTTTGCACGATTTTATTTTCACGGTACTACGGTAGTTTCTTCATTTTGAAAAATGGTACAACTTTCATTTGAGTAACAAGAACTTTCACCAAAGTGTGAAAATTCTAGCAATAAACATCCAAACTAAACAACACTACTCGGTAGCCCAGCACGACGACCAACCTAGGTGCCAGGCTTAGGTGTAAAATATGCCTTATGCATTTCTTAGGTTGGGCTCATGCTTTGAAGAATCCAAAAATCATAATATGGCCAAAAAAAAGTCTATAATGTGCAACGCACATATTGTGCCTAACGAGTGTTATGGCAAGTGTGCCTTACATGCTGTAAGAAAAGTGTGTCCAACATTTTTGCTATCTAGAATTTAGGCAAAGTTAGATTAAAAAATGTCTTTGAGATATGGGATATATAAGAGAAAACAAGTGTTCAATGGAACTTTGAGGGTTCAACCCCATCTAGGATTCGATTTTTGAGATGGCTAGCCTTGTGACAAGGAGCTAGACAACTGCCTACGAAATTATGTTGACCTAACATGAGGGGTTTGGCAAGTTGAGGCATCCGGGCGAACACCCTTAGGAGGTCAGAAAAGGTTTAGTCATTAATTTTTGTCTAGTTGGTCATTGCCTAAATGCAACACTAATCCTTGTCTGGTCGCTTCCTATCTTGCACCATATATACTCACCGTCCATGAAAAAACAACCGCATTTGCCGTGCTGCCTCGCTACGCGCATTTCACCGCATCACCTCCCATGCCTCTTTGCTTTGCACCAGTCGAGCTCCTTCCAAAAAGTGTGCCGCTTCCAAGGTCCATCACCTGATTGAAAACATCTCGTAGGTGCGAGCAGGGATAATGAAGAGTATATGCACCCAACGTCTTCAATTTTGGTCTGATTGAGCACCGCCTAGATGTTGCACTAATCCATCGCTAGTGGCTCCCTCTATTTCACCGTACTCACCGTCCATGAAAGAAGAGCGGGATTTGTCGTGCCCCTAACCAGCCCTTTTCGATCCTAAAAAATCGCAGATCCTAATGTACGTTTTCGCCTTGCATCGATCTTGTCACTTCTGAAAACCACGCCACCTCCCAGGTTCATTAGCTAATCGAAAACTGTTTGTAAGCGGTTTTTTTTAAAAAAAAATACTTTGGTATGAAAGGGATATTTAGTACTCATGAAAAATATGTTCAGAAAAGGCCAAAATGTAAAAATGGTTAAAGCACTCTTGTGTGAAAAGGGTTTATATGAGCGACAAGTGCATGTCACATAAATGCTCGTATACAAAAATGTCCTAAGCTGCCGTTGTGCTACATAATAAATATTTTTATTCCCTTCGAAGTACCTGAGCAATTTAAATTTGTCTCAAAATACAACTAATTCTACACCCACCTCCCTCATCTCCACCAATCACAATCATACTCTGTGTAATTTTTTCACCTACTATCTTCTCTGAACCAATCACAACTCTTCCTTATCTCAACCTTAATCTCTTAAAAAAAGACATAACTTTGTATATTTTGTGACGAAGATAGTTGGTAATAACAAAATAAATTTATCCTTTTAAGATGAAGTATACTACTGCTGGTACAACACGCATGGCCGGGTAGGGTTCACGCATTTCACAAACCCGATAGCTCGTCAGCAGTTTTCTCGGTTTCCTCCGAAATCGTTTAGAAACTGCTCAAAAACCAATGAAATTCAATTCAAGTTTTTTTTACTAATTTGACCAGGTTACCGAATGGTTTTTCAACTCAAGCTGATTCAACCTCAGAATTTCAGAAGAACCAAGCGCCGCAGGAATCAGGGTTGGAACTTCAAACATTACATCCAGGTATTACATGTACAGAATCATCTGTGGACAAAGAATCTCGCAAGCTTAAAAAGTTTTTCCGATGCAATGGTACGAATAGCCTTCCGATCATCCAAACAGTCCATTTCACTGAAAGTCTGAAACTGTTCAGTTGCACAAATCGTATAATCATTCTCAGAATGCTCACTTAAATTCATTTCCAACAGCTCTATATTTTTTTACAATTGCCTTTGGTGAGGGTACAGCAGCGAGGAGAAATATGCAGAAATCATCCATCACAACAGGTTCCAAATAACTATAACTTGGATCCATCTCAGGATGATTTTCTGCTGGAGACAGCACGTTTCTGATCTTAGAATTTTGCATTGCACAAATGAAGTCGTTCCCGTTTTGTTTCTTCCTCTCCTATGTACAGCTCCATCTGTAATTAATTACCTGGTCGCTTTGTCTGGGCATATGAATTCCAACCATGCTTTGCAGTACAATGAAAATTACTTTCTTCACCAGCAGCCACTAACATGAGCATTGTCAAGCAGAGTACACGAGAAATGGCACTGCAAATCACATAATTAAATTAATATAATGGATAGATCAGAACAATTATTTTCAGTCATGAAGTAGGGGTATAAAGTAATACGTCTATGTGATATAAGTTATTTATGACAATAAAACAAATCCATGACAGTTCAAGAGACATGTAAAACCTGCATATATAGAAGGCATCGATGCAGGATAGGCAAAGCAAAAAAAGAAGTTCCGAAATCACAACAGTGTCTATTTCTCTTTCATATCATGTATGTAGATACATTGTAGGAGTAAAAATGCATTTGTAAAAGTAGAATGAAGACACTAACCAATCAGGAAGATACTCAACACCAGTAAAAGGGTGATTCGAATGGATCGACCAAACTGAGTGCTGTGTTGCTGGCTTTGAATATGAAGCCCACCCATCCTTCCAGATACTCTAGAGTTTTCCTTCCAACCGCTGAAACAGCTCCTGCTTCTTTCTGTTAGCCCGTTAAACTTCTGCAAGAACATGACAAATGGATTTTGGAAATTAGACAAAAGGTCAAGGAACACGAAAATTTTCATATCAGCTATTTATTTCAATCAAATTAGACAGCACTATCATATTTTACAGTCCTTCTGTTTGCATTTACTTGGCACTTTTGGCTGGTGCACGTGTAATTAGGCAATAATATTTTTGACAAGAAAACAACCAAAATGCATATGTAATAACCTCCTGGGAAAATACAGATTCTACTTTGTCTTCTTGTTGGTATCTGTGCTAGTTGGGTGCACACGCAAACAATAATTCCTTGCCACTAATAGCCAATCAATTAGAACTAGTTCAAAATTTTAACATAGGCAACATTTGGCGCCCAGGATGGACTTAGATCCTTGGTGGCTAAAAGGGTAAAATGGGAAAGTTTGAATTGGTGATAGCATAGTGTCAAGTATAGTCAAAAGTGCAAACAAAATGCAAACAGAGGGAGTAATTCTTTAATTCTTCCATCTACAATAGCTCCAGTCAGCAAAATTAGTAGTTACACCTGTGATAATAAGGTTATAACCCTCCAGTCTAAGTGACTTGGCATATCATATCTTAATGGAAGATGTTCGTCGCTCTTGGCTTTCCACAAGCTATTCCTTAACCATCTTATTCTTGTGAAAGATTCGGTGGTTTTCATGATACCAGAAAATGCAGTAGTCTGACTTGATGCCTCAACCTTGTTCGGGGATAATTTTCTATCATCATCTTTACCATCAGCAATATCGATCTTCCAATGGTCATCACCAGAACTCAGATTTGTACTGTAACCATTTAACTGTTCAGCTAAACAAGCTTCACTCTGACCATTAGAAATTTCTCTTGATGAGACTTCGGTTCTATGTCGGTCTTTACTAATTGCAGCCATGTCCCTGGGATCATTCACACCAATCAGTATACTCTTTTGTTTGGATGGACTATGGTGAGAATTTTCTCTTCTCTTTGTTTCTTGAGATAACTGTGCGGGTGCTGACAGGAAAGCTACAAGATCATCTCGTTCCTCGTCATCCAACTTTACCCAGTTAAGCCCTTTCCTATCATTATCAATTGAATAATCATTTATTGCTTTCTCTACTTGAGAAATCTGGTCCTCCATTGCTACAACAAACTGCCGACGCCTGGCCACTGTACCTTCTTCCAAAGAATACTTATCACTGCTCAAGTTTACAGCTCTCTCAAACTGCTCCAACTGCACGACAACCACTACCAACCATTAGCAAAACAAAGGATAAACTAGTATACCACATGAATGAATGTATGAGTAAGTCAACAGCCAAAATTTAGCACAAAGCACACCTGCCATTTTGCAGTCCCTAATGCTGTCTTTAGCTCCCTTTGCAAATCGTTCACCTCCTCCGAACTAGCTCCACTGTTGCGTTCATGCATCCAGGTCCTATAAATAGATTCCATCCTGAAAGAAAAATTCGGCAAAGTTAGGAGATTCACATTGCAAACTAGGAAAAATGTTAACAGCTTTTCCATATGGTCAAAATAAGCACAAATTGTTTACTTCAACAATATAAAACTACTTGACTAAGGGGACACACCTGCCCCCAAACCATATAATACAGTAGAGATTAATCAAACCCAGCATGATAAACTACCAAGAATTCCTAGCATCCTAAGTACAAGAAAACATTACTCCCATTGAAGAATGAAATCAATTAAATTGCAGAATGATGTCAACAAAGACAAGTTTTTATAGCCCAAGAGTGACATCACAAACTATCAATATGTGAAGAGAAGTGAAAATTCAGACAAAATTGACGGCAGCGCACAATGCCAACAACATTTCACCAACCAAGGCGGACGTACAAGATTCCAGCTAAGATTTACCAACAAACATTCATCAAAATCCCATATTATTTGCAACCACAGCAACGCATGCATAATCCCCTAAACAGACACATATAATCCTAAAATACACGAGCAAAAGTAAATGCATCTTTTACCCAGTTTCCTCAAAACAACCAAAAATCACACGCCCAAATCAATCAAATCTTCCTTCCTAAATTAGTAGTAGAACAACACCCACCAAGAATTCAATTCTTTTTACCCATCTGGCATCCCGAAATAATCCCCAAAGAGGAAACGAGATGATTAAACAAAAGCAAATCATTCTACGACGAGCACATAAAAAACCCAATATTTGTTCATCCCCCCCAAACAAGAAGAAAAAGAAGGGGAATCCCAATCAAAGAAGAGGATTGATTGAAGGCACTCACAAATCGGCCGACTCCTGCACCTCCTCGGCGGCCTGGAAGAATCCGTCCTTCTGCCACTGCTCTAGCCCACCCGGCGCCGCCATGGCTGGCGGCCACACAACAGATCAAATCAAGAATCGCTTCCCCGCCTTTTCGCGCTCGTCAGAAAACGGAAGCCAGATCTCTCTCTCTCGCCGACGCGGATCGAAGAAGAGGTGTGTGCAAGGCAAGAAAAAGGCAGGCAGGCGGGCGATTGGTTGATTGATTGCGGGTGCGGCGGCGTTTTTGCTTGGGGTTTTGGCCTCCTTCCGCCCCTGGTTGCGGGAGGCGGAGGGAGACGTGAGAGAGAGAGAGAGAGAGAGAGAGGAGGAGGAGGAGGAGGAGTAGAGGAGGGAAGTGAACTACTCCCTCCGACTCCCTTGCCTTCTTGCCTTCTTCTCCTCCTTCCTTTCTCCTCTTCTTGGTAGCTGCTGGTAGTAGCGGTGTTCTTTGGCTGTCTGATTGGCTCTTCTTTCTTTCTCTCGGGTGATCCCCTGTTTCTACCACCAGCCGCTGTATTTCTTTCTCTCTCTCTTTTTTTCCCCTCTTGTATACACTACTGTATTACTCCGTATTTGTTATTTTACATCACGCAGGCACGCAACTATAAGTTCTTTTTTAATGTGCTTCATGTCAGTTGTCACACAAGAATAAAACTCGTCATACTTTTATATATTTGAGAGGCTATAAAACAGATAATAAAGACATGATTTAGTAAATCAAATGGATTTGCTCGGTTTTATTTTTGAGCAATATATTTACTTGATTAAGGCTAGTATTTTTTAAGTTTTTATGGGCAGATCTCTCATAAAAAGGAGTTCTTAGATTTTTGTTAGTTCTTAATACAATTCGTCGCCTGAAAATATTACAGCACATGTTGTAAATACATTTTTTCGCAATTCGCTCTAATTATAAATACTGATAATCTATCACATTTACATCACGCGACTAAGAACATCATCAAGTCAAACAAAACTCACTGCGAAATAGAAATGTAAGAAACTTATAGCAATTCAAAAATCATAAAATTGTATACAACAATTCATATGGTACAAGGAGGCTACATAATTTTTTATAATATTTTGAACCTTCAAATGATACAATCCATTCGTTAACCTTTGCGTATGTTTCCGGGTATTTTTTTTAAAATACCTGATTCAATAGCATATCGCGCAATAATAATAGGTAAATCGTTACCATGTTACATAAAGAGATATTGAAATGACAAATTGTTGAACCGAGATAGATTTAATGGCATATAATATGTCCTCTCTTATTTATTTGATTGAAAACTTAAGAAAGTAAAACAATTGAGTTTTATATGCAAGGATAAAAATACGCTTAGAGTAGAGTTAAGAGCTATAAGTTGACCTTCTATATATTTACATGGATGCAGTTCTTTTGTAAAAAAAAGAAGCTACTCTCTCCGCCTCAAAATATAAAAACTAGATGTGACATAGTATGAATCTGGACAGAGGTTTGTTTAGATTTATAGTATTAGGAAGTGTCACATTACTACTATTTCTAATATTTTGAGACGGAGAAAGTATTCATCTTCCACGCCTCTCCTAACTGTGAAAACAAACAACTTTGTGATTGATTAAAGTTGGTATGTCACCGTTGTCGGCCGTGTGTTACCCCACAACAATCAAATATACCATTATATTTGATTGTACAGTATTAAAACCATATTTTGTTAAAAGAAAATATCATCTGTTTGATTACATTTCAAAATTATATATTAATTAAAGAATCATTGATTTTTTTAGAAAAATAAATATTTTATGTGCTATAGTATGTTAAAATATAATTTTAGGGGCATTGTTATATTTGAGCATTGGTTAAGAGGCATATTTGCGTGTGCTTATGTAGCAATTTATGTGTGTATTTGTTTTTTTATGTAATTTAAAAATTATTTATATGAAATTTTCCAAAATAGAGTTGTAAGATCAAAAGGTTAAAATAATTCACAGTTACATTAAAAAAATAATCCACAGTCACAATAAAAAAAGGCCAGCAAGCCAGCAATATTGGTGGACTCGGTTAAACGTTCATAAGACCTCATAATCTATATGTAAACAAAATAGGATACAGCCATATCAGGCCAATAGAATAATCCTCCGAAAAAAAAAAGGCCAATAGAATAATGAAGTGAAATAAAGTGTCGGCTGTTGGCGGCAGGTGCGGCGCCAGGCCAGCACATGAGAGGCAAAAATAAGCAACAAACCAGAGGCTGCTTTTGATGGCGACTTTTGGCACCCTGACTGGTGGGACCAACAAATGGAGACGCACGGATAGTTGGATGCTGATGCGCCAGCCACCCTCGTCAGTCGTCACACTGATATGTGGGCCTAGATGTCCTCTCACCATTGTCCTTCATCAGTATTTTTTTCTGCCATTGGTATTCTTGCCTGTAAAGAATGTTCTCTTTCGCATTTTTCACATTTGTTGCTATTACAGTTACTGATTTAACATTGCTTTGACGAGTAAAATCCAGGTATGGCTCATTTCCTTGTGAGCAGTCCTTTTTAACTTAATGAACAGTTCCTTATAAAAACTCAATGAACAGTTGTATTGTCTCTGTCTCAAAATATAAACAGATTTTAATTTATCACGGTTTTTAGATGCTACTTTAACTAATAAAATTTATAAAAATATGCTATTTTAAATTAAAAAAGTTGTATATTATAATAATTTATTTAATTATGAATCTAATAGTATCGTTTTAACGTGATCGTTCATTTTGAGTTTTTTTTACAGTCAAAGTTAAAAATATTTGACTTTCACTTTTCTAAAACTTGTTATATTTTGGGATGGAGAGAGTATTTGGCACCTAATCTATTCTTTGTCTATGCCCTGTGTTTCCATAATAAGCCAAAATCTCTTATATTATAAGTCGATGGGAGACGGAGAGTAGTCCGTAAGCTAAAGTTGAGTGACGAAAGCAATCAACTATATAATTGCGCAAAAATCAAATTTAGCAGCACTAAGCATACTCTTACCTATTGCACAGAAGTTCGTTGTGAGCTGGTAATTCCGCACACATTCATAGTTAGAGAATCTAAAAGTAGCTGGTTTAGTGGTTTTGAAGTTGGAAGTTGATGCAGTGAGTGCTTTGTATACACTGTTTCAAAACTGGAGTTGATTTCTAGACTCAAAAAAAGTGGACAATGCAAAACATACCTAAGGCTACCGATTCCTTCTGGAAGGAGAAATTTTACAGAAAAATTATGAATTTCATCATCTTTTTTTTTGTAAAATTTCAATTTTCAGAGTTCCAAAAAAGGTCTAAACCTCCAAATATTCCCCTTTTGCACGAGCAGGTATTCTGGCAGATATTCATGCGTTATTTGATTAAGCCCCCATCAATTGCATAGGATTCACAACTAGACAATAAATACTAAAATACAGCTGTTAAAAAAAAGAGGTTGTTAGACAGTATAGTTATCCTGTTCCAAGGCTGGCAATCTGGCATGATTTGATCATTAGGGTGTACCCACGAGCAGACATGATAGTAGGATCCAATCATATTTAATCAGATTTTGCTTTGAAGGCACCAGCCAAAAAGAAAAACAATCCTATTGCTTTGGTGACCTGTCTTGGAGATGAGCTAAGCCAATCCCTGTGACCTCCAAGGCTCAAATACTTATTGCTGCTGTTGCTTCTACTAATCATTTGCTTATCTATCGTAACAACATATTAAATTTCTTTGTTTTTATCATTTTGATTCTTGTTTTACCACTCCATTAGAAATCCGAATTAGTTTTTTGAAATTCCAGGACTAACTATTTGCTGTCATATCTTATAAAGTGAGCTGTTGTTAATATCAGATTATCAGCACGTAAAAACACGTGTGGTCCATGTGGATAATTTCTTGGTGATATATGACGAAGACAGCAAGGACCATACCGTGTGTCCGTGAGGCCAGAAATCAGCATAATTTGTTCATATGCAGATTTGATACTTCTGAAAAGGACATCATATGGAAGTTATTGTAACGTACACAATATAAAGGATCACCGAAAGTGGGCATCTGAATCATGTCCCACTGAAATTATACAACAGCAAAAATGAATAAATGAAGCACCAGTAGTATTGCCATTAAATATGCCCACTAGGAACAGTAACTTCAGATACAGACAAGTGTTTAGCAGTATAAGGTTTGATCTGGAAGTTCTTTGAGATTAATAAAAGGAAAGAAAAAAAAAACTAGCAGGTTCAGCACACAACTCAAGGAGCATCCTTGTATGCTGTGTATTCTAGCATATGGATCACATGGGATAAACTAATTTAGCAGAAATCCCATATACAGTTTCATCGTCCGTAATATGCTCTGCATGATAAACAAGCTGAAAGGTCGGCGTTCTGGGTCGAAGACATCACTCCATCCCCAATAAATTAGTTCACAAGTAGCTTTCTTCCACCAAAAGCAGTTGCCCTAACCACCAGGGGCAACTTACTTAAATCTCAAGCCACAGAGGCATAGATTGATGAGTGATGACTGAATTTTGCGTAATCGTCGGATCAGACATCTGGAGTTTGAGCTGAGCATCTTCAGTTGGGATAGGAGTTCAAGTGCCATGCTGGTCCTTGGATCCCTATCCAGGAAAGAACAGATTGCAGCCAGTTGCAGGTAACCCATGTGCAACAGCTCCACCATCCACATGTCAGCTTAAGTCATTCCCCAACATACTCCCACTGTGGTCACTTTGAACTAGGAATCAAGCATGGCCAAACCTGATGTACATGAGGTAACAATGGACAAAACTATCCTTCTTTGTAGATCTTTGTAGTCCATTGCAAGCTTCACATCCCAACATGCGTTCTCCCTGCAAGAAGCGAAAATAAATATAGCAAGTAAGCAGCACTGGTGTCAGGCATTCGATCAGTTATAAGGAGGTCTTTAAGAATGAAGTTGTACCGGTCGAAGTCATCTGGTTCACCTAATCCTTCAAGTAAGGGAGTAAATATGGAGAGCAGTGTTTCAAGCACCATTCTGTCATTTTCCTTGATCTGAGTACAGACAAATGATGGGGGTTAGCTGCAGGTCTCATTTTGGGGTCTTTGTCATGCATCTGGCATGGTTCACATGCCATTCAGGAAAGCAAAGAAACTTCCTTACATCAGCCTCTGGAGTGGATTCATTCTGATTACAATTTAGAACAGCACGGAGATGGGACACCAAGCATTGAGGGAGGCCATACGTGGGAGGTCCTCCAAATCTGGACAGCCATGTCCCACGTACCATATGACTGGTTTGGCTTGTAGTTGCAGACGGAGATGAGCTATCTTCTTCATCAGTAGATGTATCAAGATCTGTACAGAATCACATCATAACACTGTAATGTCTATATTGACTTGAACTGACAATAGAAAAATGCATGCAAAATGTGGCACAAGCCGGATGCTTAGAATTTTCATTCAACGAAATTGTCTCCGTTGCTACACGATTAAAAGTCATGAGGCAGTTAGATTAAATTAGGATCACCAAAGCAAAGCCATTTTAGTAAGAAAATTAGTGTAGTGAGATCCAGCCCATCCAGCACCACCTTGACAATATAAGCACTGGCAACCTCATTACTTAGAATAGAGCTCCATGCACTGCAAAGGAGTGATACTTCCAAAAAAACATTACCTAAAGGTATAACATCATAAGGGTTGTCTCCTCTTGGTAAGAAACCATAGAATGTGATAAGATGAGATCCTGGGTGCTTCCCATAACTGAGAAAACATTGCTCTCCTGCTTCACATGATCTAGACAAAGGAAATTTCAAAGATTTTGTAGCTTTATCAACTCGACCATAGTTAAGAATGTGTGGAGAGACCTACAAACAAAAGAAACAGTAAGGCACAGGAAAGAACCCTGTAGAGCAATAAAAGAAATTTCACTACAGATTCAGGGATAGAGTTGCAAACCGAGTGGTTCAGAAGTCCGGCAATAGGAATCAAGCAAGTTGTTAATTTCCCGCTACTTAAAACAACCATCATACTGTTAGAATACCATAATTCACACGCCCATAGAAAATTGTCCCATGTATATACGTCTTGATTGAATATATCAGGAAACTTTATGCACAGCATTGGAAATAACTCAGCATACTGCTCTCGCAAATGCTGAAATAAAGAGATAACTGGCGGTCATTCAAGTTGGGAAGTGAACTAAAGAATTAGTGGAACAATATCTGAGGAGTAGTACCTGCTTAGCTTGCATTAACTCATCAAAAAGAAGGGTTCCCTCTAATGCAGCAAGAGCATCAATTCCAAAACTCAGGCCTAGAAAATCATACCATGAAATAACTTTAAGTTGAACATAGAATTTCTTTCAAAAGAGAATGATCTACAAATACCTGTATTGAAATTTGCTGGGAGTGCCTCAAAGTATATCTTAAAATTTGAAGATGGACCGTACCGCTCTCTGATACTCCACAACAATAGCATAGTCTCAGTGGTAATGCCATCCAAATCTTTTAATGCAAGAAACTGCAAATAGAAAAATATCTATAAATGATGACCAGGAACACAATGTTGGAACACCAGTCTGCCTGAACCCTGCAGAACCACATACCATGTCAGACTGACAGAGAAGTTCCTCAGATATGATAGCAGACTCTGGAATTTCAAGTGCAATATCCCCCACGTCCATATTTTCAGAAGCTATCATTCCTCTCCCAGCTCCTTCAAAAACTACAATGTCCAAATCAGATTAAAGATCAGTATAATTAATGATATAAATATCAATAGTCACATACAGGCTCACATCAGTTGATCATTGATCAGAACTGGCTAGCATGTACAAAAAACAAGGTAAAATACACAGTGAAGAGACAAACCTCTAGTATTTCTGTATCATCTGCCATTATCAACTAAAATAACTATTATTTAATTGTCTATTATACAGCCTATAGTAAGACTGTAAATTTTGCAGCTACAAACATTTAAAAAACTATCATAAATTCTTGATTATGCAAACAAGGAAGAACATAATTGAACTTATCACACGCAGAAAGATTGTATCATCCAGAATTTTCTTGTCATAAGTTTTTGTTCTTGTTTCAGGTGTAGAAGATGGAAAGTTCCTCAATTTTCAACAGGTAGAATACACAATACAGCATGGAGCACTCATGATCGCTAGTACTAGTAAAGAATTGAGAGTGTTTGTCTGGAAACTTACATGCTACTTGCAATTTAGTTTTAACACCATGTTGCTCCCCCCATTTTAGAAGAGAATCTTCCATGTCCTGGTTTTGTGTTTGAACTACCATTTGGCCATTGTCTTTCAACTCGAGAGATCTGAGCTTAAGAAGTATTTCATCACGGAGGACTTTCAATACTCCCTTGGCACCATCATTGGCAGTCAGAAGCAATGCGTTCAAGAATTTTAGCAACAAATTTAGAGATTCAAGTTCATTCCTTGCAGAAAATGGCCCGAAATTATCATCTCCAGAAAAATAAAGCTCGAGCTGTAGGAAAACAATGCAACTCATTTTGTCAGATGTTAGAACTGAATATGCTCCATAACCTTTTTCTGATATATCAAAAGAACAATGAATGACAAAACATGTAATACCTCATCCATATGAGCTACCCTAGTAGCTTGGATCATCTCATCTAGTATTTTGAAGGTATCAGCAGCAGAACATGATGTTGGAACTTGAAATAGACAGGACAGTTTCCTATTGTCCAATATCCTCTGCATTGATGTAAGAAATGGACTTATTATTATTTTTTCAAGATGTCTGCAGAAGATCCCAACATGCATGAGAATCACACAAAATAAAGAGACTAAACAAGATGTTAATTCATCTGATTTGAACTGCGACGTGAAATTATAGAAGATACCTTATGATATCCAGACAAAGCTAAAACTATTTATCGTCTCAACGCTACAGAAGTAACAGAATCATGCAACTTATAAAGAAATACTAGCTCATTTCCCATAAAGGGTGATGTGCATCATAGCACCATACTCAGCTACTTGCCAACATCTGAGGTTTTTGCATTTGAAGCACACACAAATAGCGAACATCTGCTTTTCTTCATTGCCACTGCTTATTCAACAATCAAAGATTTAACACTTAGCCAATGAAAGCTGAAAACACTTCAGTCGAACATATCAACATTTGTCCAACCTTTCTAGACCAACTTCATGTAGGAACGCAATACGCCGGGTATGAAGAAAGCACAAAGGCTCATCCCGTCAAAATCCTTAATCCTTAATCCGCTAATATGGCCAAGGAGGGTGGCCATATTTCAGTCCTAAATTATAGGTAGCAATACGAACATTCATATTGCAATTTTACATTTTTGAAAAAAATGATGTAACACGACATCAAGTATGGCATCGACCAAAGATTTTTTGAGCTTCTTCCAAGCTAATCACTAACCAGTAACCACAAAATGAACCAAACATTTCGCAAGATCCAAAACCAGCAGACAAAAAGAGTACCCTAGTTTTTCACTCGGCCTGCTCCTCCTACCCTACCACTAGCGAAGCAAAGACAGCACAGAGTAAGAAACCAAATCCTAGAGGGATGAATCTTACCTTCTTGTCTTGGAAAAGGGGGTCGTCCTCGGAGAGGGGCGGCAGGCGAACGACCACCATCTCTCCTCCTCCCGCCGCCGCCATGGTAGCAAATCCGCCGCTTCTCTCCGGGATTGGAGTTTTGGGGATTTCGGGCCGAAGTAGCCAGCAGATGGCGGAAAGCTTTGGGCTTACTTGGACTTGTTATGTGAGAGCATCTGAAGTTATCAGTGGGCCAGGAAATGGGTCAGCCTGCCCGGCTTGTTCGGCTTTTGAGGATTTTTTTATTTTTTTATATATATTTTAAAAGTTTATAAATATGTATTTTTATTTCGAAAATGACAGATCTAGACGCCTAACTCCCTCTGCGCAGGAGTTTTTTAAAAAACGCCCGGGCAGAGGGAATTATATCCGATGTGGCAAACGCCGGTTGGGCGCCGTTCACGGATCGCCCAGCCAGACCATTTTGCGGGTGGCCCTCTTAATGCCCTCTCTCCGGGCGTTTTATTCCCGTCCCGGGCGGCCGCCCGCAAAATTGCCTCGCCGGGAGCTGCTTTTTTGCAGGCGGCCCCTTAACGCCCGGGAGGAGGGCGTTTTAATTGCGGCACAGGGGGCCTCCTGCAAAATTGCTAAGGGGGTCGCCCGCGAGGGGGGATTTTGCAGGCGGCCCCCTTAATGCCCGGAGGGAGGGCGTTTTATATTGCCCCCTATATAAGCCTCGTCCCAAGCTTCAAAATTCAGCTCACTCTTTAGAAAATCCAGAAAAAAAGAGAAGAGAGGGGGAGGGGGAGGAGGACAATAGCGGCGAAGCCCTGTCGGGCTGAGGACTCAACGGCAGGTTAGTATTTTTCACTAATCTTTAATCTTAGTTTGTACATTAGGAATATTTTGAGCGTACTTTAGAATGCGTAGGATTATTTTCCACTAATCTTTAATCTTAGATTTTTATTAGATAAGGAAAATGGGTAGTATTTGTAGATGAGAAATGTAGTTAGACTTCAAGATCTGTAGTTTTTTTAGATGATGGATATAGTTTGAATTTAGATCTGAGTAGTATAGTTATATAACCTAAAAAATTTATGTATGTCTAAATTATTGTTAGATCTGAGAAGTATAGTTATATAACCTAAGTTGAAAGTTTCTATTTTGTCTTCAGGGGTAATGTCTGAAAGTGCACTAATCGACCCCTAGTGGGTTTTGGTGATAATTGACAACATTAATTAAGGGACTAACGACTGTTAATGAGTTGTGAAGCTTTGCAAGAAGACAAGTGACCCCCTAATTGTGTGTGAACCTAAATGAAGATGATCGGGACGGCGGAGCGGCTCAAAGGATTAGAAATATGATTGCATTTATTTTTGAGTCATAGAAAAAGCCGTACTATCAAGGGGGATTGGCTAGTTAGAACTTGAATCAACCTCTAAATACTCTAAAGGATCAAGTCTACACTAGCGTCTGAGAGACACACTTGTAATGCACAACACTTGCATGTTTTGGTTTGGTACAGTGCGTCGGAGTGTCCGGACTAATCGTTTGGAGTGTCCAGACATGGGCTGTCCAGAGCCTGTGGCCACTAATGCCGGAGTGTCCGGACAGGGGGATCACCGTTCAAACGGCTAGTGGACGTCACCGTTACATGTCACGGTGTAACGGCTAGGAGGTCCGGACAAAGTGTCCGGACACCCTGTTTCCAACGGCTAGTGGGTAGGTGCGTGGGCTATTTAAGCCCATCCTCTCTCACTGAGCTAGGTTGGCTGCCACATTCACTCCCTATCACTTCTAGGGTTCTGGAGCACTTATTTCTCCTCACTTAGACTTAGATTGATCTAGGGATTAGGTGAGAAGAGAGGGTGAGTTGCGAGAGTGTGTGAATTTGATCCTTGAAGAGCACTTGGAGCTTGGGCAAGATCTAACTGGTTGGATTTGTTACTCTTGGAGATTTCATTTCGTAGACGGCTAGGTGTCGCCCGGAGCGCCAATTAACGTGTGGTTGCCCGGGAGAAGTTTGTACGGGATTTCCTCTCCCTAATGAGGTAAGTGAGTTTAAAACTCAGCTATCACATAGAAGTAGGGATCGATAGAGCAAGGACGCTACTAGGGGCTAGGACTCCCGGCTTGGGACTTGATCATGAGATCGTCCGGGGAGTAGCTAGTCTGAGAGCTCCTTGGAGATCGAGGCCAACTTGTGTGAGATAACGGGGTGAGGTTTGAGGTCGTTTAATCTCGCTCTATGGAGCGGCTCAACGTGGAGTAGGATCTTTGGGTCCGAACCATGGTAAAAACTCGCTGTGTCTTTGTCTCCTTTCTGTATTGCTTCCTATAGTCCCTGCTTTCTCTGGAAATTCCCCTCGAGAAATTTTGTGCTTCCAGGTCCAGAGGCTCTGGCCACTTTTGTTGGAGTGTCCGGACCATTGGACCGACTGTCCGGAGTTCTGACTTCCACTATTAAGTGTTTGCAGGAATTTTTAGGTTGCATCTATTAACCCCCCTCTAGACCATTTAATGTCAACTAAGGTCCAATTTCTCTATTTTCTGGTTCGGGCAATGTTAGATATGATTCAAATGGGGTTGATCTGTCCGAGTTTAGTTCAACGACAGAGGTTATTGATAGGCCTTTAGAGAGAAGTTTTGCATCGGTAATTAACTGGCTAATGAAAGGTTTCAGAATTGACCCACAAGTATATGAAATAACTGTGAAAATCATAGCAAATACTTCAACCGAAGGTTGTTTCTGGGATCTGATGGTTGTGGATAGCACTGAAATTTGGTAACGTTATTTGGAGATGGCATTTGAGTGGCATTGGTACTTAGGGATTGTAGTTTTGAAGCAAGCCAAGGGAAATACTGTGTCAACGGGTTTTAATGATGGGGAAGGTATGAGTGAACCTGTGGGGCAGGTAGTAAATAATGAAGTTGTGGCAAACATAGCAGTAAATGATAAACCAAGTGGTGTTGCAGATGAGGCAGAGAGATTCACGAAGGATCTTCAGATGAGGAGGGGGATGTAATGCCGTCGGAGATGACAAATGATGACTTCTCGAGTCTTGTTATCTCCGATGGACAAAAAGTGGAATGGGAGTACAAGGACAATGAAGTTATTGAGGGTGCCAGGTATGTTTATATTGAAGATTTGAAGGATGCAGTAAAACGGTTTGCCTTGTCACTTATGAGGGAGTTTTATGTTCACATGTCTAGCAAATCGGTGTATGAAGTAAGGTGTGCGAAGGAGAAATATGGATGTCCATGGCGGGTGCACGCTTATAAGGGGAAATGGAAGGACTACTGAAAAGTTTCAATTGTAACGGAGCACTCCTGTCAATTAGCGAGGGTTGAGAAATATCACCGCAATCTGACATCCGCCTTTATTGCTGGTGAGATGTACGGGTCTGTTGTGAATAATTTGGATTATGAGCCAAGATCTATTATTTGTCGTATTGAAGAGAAGTACAAGTACACGATCAGCTACGCTAAGGCTTAGAGGGCGAAACAGAAAATAGTTCAAATGAGGTTTGGCACATTTGAAGCATCTTATGATAACCTTCCTCGGCTGTTGCATTATATTGCTAGGACCAACAGTGAAAGCTATTACGACCTTCAAGTCAAGCCTATAGCAAACTCAAGTAAGAAAATCTTGGAAAGAGCTTTCCTTGCAATTGGCGCATGCATCACAGCATTTCGGCACTGCCAGCCTATCCTCTGCATCGATGGAACATTTCTCACTAGTAAATACAAGGGTACAATTTTAACTGCAATAGAAGTTGATGGGGACAATCAAGTCTTACCTGTTGCATTTGCTTTTGTGGAGAGTGAGAGTACTGAAAGCTGGTACTGGTTCTTTGAGAGAGTTAACCAAATGGTTGTTAAACGAAGGCCAAATGTATGTCTCATACATGATCGTCATCGTGGGTTGTTGAGGGCAATAGACAACCTAAAGTATGGTTTGCATACAAGTGCAGCCCAATGGACTGATATTCAAAGTAGATGGTGCATGCGTCACATGGGTGCCAATTTCTATAAGCGTTTCAAGAACAAAGACCTTATGAACCTTTTTAAAAGGCTTTGTGTCTAGAATCTGAGGAAGAAGTTTATCGAGCTGTGGCAACAGTTGGATGAGCTCACGATCAAACAGACGAATGAGATGTCTAAGAGGCCAGTGCCCACAGGAGATGATGCTCCGGAAGTTCTAACTGGGTTGGATAGTGATCCACCGAATCTTGTTAAGAGGGATGTTTCTAATGTTAGGAACTTTTCTAATTGGATAGAGCACGAGCCAAAGGATGGTCATTTCTTAATGACACAGGTGGTGCTCGGTTCGGTATAATGACCACTAATCTGGTTGAGATTTACAATTGGGTGATGTGAGGAGCACGAGGTTTGCCACTGGTCGGTATTGTTGAGTTCATCTTTTACCTTACCCAGAAGTATTTCGTTGATCGATTCAAGGCAATAGGCCCTTGTATGGCAGATAACAACTTATTGTTCAGTGCTATGATGACAAAGTATATCAAAGAAATAAAATGTGAAAGCATTGGAACATAGAGTTCTTCCTGTAGGGACACGAGAGCGCTGGTTTGAGGTGGCTTGTGTTGACAAAGGAAGATGCAGGATTGATCGTCGAAGGGTTGTGTAAGTTTGTGTCTTGCATTTTAATGGGATATGCACTTGTTTGTGTAACAAGCCCGAGCTGCTCCATAGGCCGTGTTCTCATGTTCTTGCTGCATGCGGTGAGTGCGGCATACTTCCTAATGAATTTGTCTCTCCATTTTTCAGAAAAGAATCAATCTTCAATACTTGGAATAGTGAGATATATGGCTTTGCAATATCTGGTCATTACACGGGAACCCGACCCAACGTTGAATTTGAGCCTGTGCCGGGGTTACCAAGAGGGGAAAAAGGAAGACGTAAAACTAAACACATCAGGAATTGCATGGACGAGTCAGAAGCTGGTGGAGGAATCAAACGTTGTAGCAGGTGCAATAAGACAGGACACACGTACAAGAAATGCCCTAAAGATGTCGAAGGACCCAGCAATGAAGCAGGTCCTTCAGTATAAGGCAATAATGGAAGTCGACCTGGAGGCGAAGGGACAACAATGAGACGGCCACGTCCTAGGGGCCCTCGTGGATATGCGTCTGAACAATATATGGATCATATATTACGACCAAAACGCCACCACCATATCCACCAAGATTTATCAAGATTTACACACATGATCTATATATTGTTCAGGCTCTTCTTGGTGGAGCTGGACAAATACATGGACAACTACTTGATAAATCGTAGAGGTAGAGTCCACCTTATTTCTTAACCTTTTAATTCATATTGGACACTACGGAGGACAATTGGTATAGTTTTATCCAATGGATGTTGGGCATAGCTCTTATATATGTTTTCCACTAGGATGTGGATGTTTAGTATTTCTGCCATCACATATATATATATTCTGCCCTTGCTGACATACCCAGCCTTTTTGTATTTTCTTAAGTAGATAACTCTCATTAGATTATTTCCGTGAAGAGAGAGCTTAGATTTAATCCACAGAACTATCACATTTTGGTAATCCTTATCCAACATTCCCCTTGATTAAGTTGTATACTCACCTTTTCAGCTTTATCATATAAACACGAGTAGATGGTGTGAAGCAAAACGAATATGGAAGAGCATGTGTAGAGTAGTGCAGTGTAGTGCCTACTCCCTCCATCCATCAACAGAAAATGCAAAAAAAATATTTAGATTTATTGCAAAACATGCAAAATAATTAAGAGACTGAAAAGACAGGATTAAGAGAATGTGACGTCATGTTGACATTGTCAGCAGGGGCAACAACATAGGCTGGAAAGTAATTTTTGTAACTAAAGTGTATACCTTTTATAACTTGATTGATCTTTTCCAGCAGACTTTAATCTTTTTTTTTTCAAATTTCAAAAATAGCTATAGAATTCATCCAATGATCACTTCAGATTCAAATCAACAAAATAGGAAATGGACTGGAAGTCCTCAAAAGAGGATTAGAATTTGATAGGGAGTTTGATAAAGCTAGTAATTTTTAACAATTTGACAGAAAATCTTCGCTCGTGCCCGAGATGTTGATCTCACCTGCTAGCCGCACTACCTATGCACTAGCTTTTTTATTATTATTATTATTATTATTATTTTTTACAAATACATGCAAGCTTTATATAAGTAACACACAAAGTTAATGTAAGTCACATTTAAGGCCCCATTTGAGATTGTAAAAACGTAGTATAATAAAATGTCTTACGCATTGAATTCCCTCAAAAATAAAGAACATTTAAAAATTTAAATTCTGTTTGATTGAAATACAGAAAAAAAGACAGGAACAGATAGTTATATGAAGAAGAAAACATGAACCTAATGCTTATTTTTCTCCAAAATCACATTCCTTCAAAAATGATTTCTTTAAACAAAGACAGACATAGAAAATTTTCTTGTACAATTGAAATTCTCTAAATTTTATACAAATCAAAGGGCACCCCTCAAAATTTCTTTTCGAGGGATTTTATGTGGGTTGTCTCTCCAAAATGCAACAAACAGCAACCTGCAGCATGACAATTAAGATGCTAGTATGCTACTGCTATTTCTGTTTTTTTATATTTGATATCGTTGACTTTTAAACTTAACTTTATCCATTCGTCTTATTCAAAAATTTTAATCAAATATATAACAACAAAAGTCATCTTACAAATTTCTTTAATAATAAAACAACTCATATCAAAATAAATGATATTTGCATAAATTTTTTAAATAAGACAAATGATCAAAGTTTTGTTTAAAATTTAACGGTGCCAAATATAAAAAGACGGAGAGAGTATTACACACGGACAGTAGGCCTCCCATCCGTCGGCCACTTGATCGTCGTCGACGACGACGACACGCCGCCACTCGTTCGCTTCGGCCTCAGCGAGATCTTCTTCCTCCTCACCTGCGCCGCCGTCGATCCGCCGCCGTGTTGCAGCCTGGAGGAGGAGAGCTTGAAGTATGTTTCCGGCGACACCGGCGGCTTGACGGGCGTCAACGGCGACATCGACAAGTACCTCAGCTCCAGCGACTCGTTGTTGATCCGCCGGAACCTCTCGATGAACTCCGCCGCGCGTCTGTCGACGTCTCCCGCCGGCGACGGCCGCGAGTTGTGGACGACCACCGGCGACGGCGAGGAGGAGGGCGTGTAGAAGAAGTCGTCGCCGTCGTCGTCGATGCAGTCAAGCAGGCTCGGCGTCCGGGACAGCCGTGACGCCGCCGCTGCCGCCGTCGCCGGAGTTGGGGAAGAAGGGGAGGATGATGCGGCCGTGCTGATGAGAGCAACGGCTCTCGCTGCTCGAGCCGCCCTCTGCAGCACACGGCGTAGGAGCGTGCCATGTTCAATGGCCTCCATATGGATATGTGCGTGCGCCTAATTGACCTAACCTAAGTAATTGATTTTGGGGCTTGATCGGAGCTTAATGGGGGTGATCATGCCATGAATGGATTAATTTTGGAGGAGGGTTTGAGAAAGTTATAGACAGCTGGCTGTAGATCGAAATTAAGAAAAGTCCTCGATGATCCGTTATATAAGACCCTGTTCGTATACATGGACTTTTTTAAGTCCCTGTCACATCGAATGTTTGGACACTAATTAGAAGTATTAAATATAGACTATTAATAAAACCCACCCCATATTTTGGACTATTTCGCGAGACGAATTTATTGAGCCTAATTAGTCCATGATTAGCGAATGTGATGCTATAGTAAACATTTGTTAATCGTGGATTAATTAGGCTTAAAAAATCGTCTCGCGAATTAGCCTTTATTTATGCAATTAATTTTATTATCAGTCTATATTTAATATTCCTAATTGATGTGTAAATATCCGATGAGACACGAATAGAAAAGTCCTGATCCGAACAACCTCTAGGTTGTTGGTCGTCGATCGTCGTCGTGTTGTGGTGATCGGTGTGGTTACATATTTGTTAATTAATGAACCCTTCTAAATCAACAGTAAAATTAATAAGCACACGTCATGCCGGCGTGTACGTGCAGAACGAATATATGCATGGATGTATCGAGAGGTAAACGCCAAGAGTACGTACTATTTTGACTGGTTCTATTATTTTTTTTCTTGGGTTAATTAGTTTCATGCCGCTGTAGCTTTACTAAATTAGAAATCTACCGTTACTATTCGGAAAATCGGGTGGATGCCACTTTAACTTTCTAAAATTAGAGACATGCCACTCTCATCACGTTTTCTGTTAGAATCTGTCTATTTCGTCACTTCCCATCCATCCACCGTTCCCCCATCTTCGTCTCCACCATCAGGGAGGTAGACCGGCGGCGACGACGGTCGTGGGAGAACCGGCGGTGGCATAAGGGTGAGGAAGTGAATGAGAGGAGAAAGGGAGAGAGCGTGCAGTCGCATCTTGCTTCTCTCCCACCACCGGCGCCGGTCTCCTCTCTCTTGCTTCTCTCCCACTCCTCGTCGGACGCCCCTTTGCGTCGTCGGTCTCCGCTGCCTTGGCGTTGGCGAAGGGATTGGAGTCGGCAGGCCTTCATTCTCACGTGGAAACGGATTGAGATGGGCTCGATGGCTTGCACCTTTCCCCTTGCAACTATCGTACCTCGCTCCACGGTGTTGACGATGGGGGTGGAGTCAGCGCCTCGCGCTTCCCCACCCGCGTGCATCAGACGCCGCGGTGCGCCGTGCGCCTCTGTCACCGCATGAAGGAGAATGGAGACCAGCGACACGGTTCGTGCCTTGCCGCTCGCGATAGTTGTGTGCCGCTCTGCGGCGTCATCCTTCACGGAGGAGATGATTGGGGCGGAGTTGGGCGCAGCGCCTCGCGCTTTGCCCCTGCGCTTCACCATCTCGCCGGCCAGATCTAGAGGTCACCGAGCGCGCCGCGAGGTGGAGGGAGGTGGGAGCAGACACCGAGGTCGGCGGGCTCGAGGGGACGGCGAGGCTGCAGATCTAAAGGGCTTTGGGGGTTGGGAGGAAGGCGGCGGCTGGTGAAGCTGTTGCTGTCATTGCCGCCGCTGAGTGTCGTCGTCGCCGCTGTCGTGGTGACCGGCATCGGCGCCGGCAGGAGCATGGGGGTGGGGGAATGGCAACCGGCGGCGGGGATGCGGTGGGGAAGAAGACGAGGGAAAACGGAGAGAGCCGAGGGAGGGAAGAAGGGGAAAAAGGTGGATGCCGTGAGTTAACGACGGAAAACGTAACAGGAGTGGCATGTCTCCTATTTTAGTGCCGTGAGTTAACGATGGAAAACGTAACAGGAGTGGCATGTCTCCTATTTTAGCAAGTTGCTGTGGTATACACCTGATTTTCTAAATAGTAATGATAGATTTCTAATTCTATAAAGTTATGGTGGCATGGAACTAATTAACCATTTTTTCTTTAGATGGATGTAATGTGTTGTTTTTATGTCATTGAAGGATATAATTATGACTGTAATCCAACTGATCTTCTTTAATCACATTGAAGGCGCCTGTTGACGTCGCCCGCCGCCGACGGCGAAGGCGACGGCCGCGAGTTGTGGACGACCACCGGCTACGGCGAGAAGGAAGGCGTGTAGAAGAAGCCGTCGCCGTCGTCGTCGATGCAGTCAAGCAGGCTAGGCATCCGGGATAGCCGTGACGACGCCGCCGCCGCCGCTGCCGTCGCCGGAGTTGGGGAAGAAGGGGAGGATGATGCGGCCGTGCTGATGAGAGCAACGGCTCTCGCGGCTCGAGCCGCCCTCTGCAGCACACGGCGTAGGAGCGTGCCGTGTTCAGCGGCCTCCATATGCATATGTGCTTTCACCTAATTAACCTAGCTAACCTAAGTAATTAATTTTGGAGCTCGATCGGAGCTTAATGGGTGTGATCATGCCATGAATGGATTAATTTTGAAGGATACGGGTTTGAAAATCTTACATACAGCTGGCTACAGATCGAAATTAAGACGAGGTCCTCGTTGATCCGTTATATAAGTCGTTGGTCGTCGATCGTCGTCGTGTTGTGGTGATCGGTGTGGTTACATATTTATTAATTAATGAACCCTTCTAAATCAACAGTAAAATTAATAAGCACACGTCATGCCGGCGTGTATGTGCAGAACGAATATATGCATGAATGTATCGAGAGGTAAACGCCAAGAGTACGTACTCTGTCGTCCTTGGAGGGCTTTGTGTTAAAAAGTCTTCAGTTGATAAAACACACTGACATAACATATAAAATAATTAATGGGGGAAAGTACATGCGAAATTATATATTTATCAGAAAAGGGAAAAAGATTGTGCTAAATGTCAAATGGGTTTGATACTTTGATCTTTTCACCTCCAAGACATAATACTTTATATTCCTTTACTACAATGGCAAAAATATTGACCATTGAGTCATAGATAGAATACTATTCCAAATCTTTCAAAAAAACTATTCCAAGACAAAATATTACAAAACTTAATTATAAAAAACTAAAGAAGAAGTACATAGTCCAAGTGTCCAACATCATGTTTTCTTTGAAAGGAAAATTTCAACGTCATGTTGTTATACAAGATGCCACATTAATTGGAATATACCAAAAAGAGTAAATTCAAGAAAATCCCTCTATAATTACTTTTTTGGGTTTATCTTACCAAAGTTTTACAAAGTTTATAAAAAAACTAGAAAAAGTGTCCATGCGTTGCACCGGAAAAATAAAATAAACTAAGCATCAGATTTAAAGTTGAATTTTTATGATTGGAACCCTTAAGGACTGGTAATTTTTTAATAATTCTATTTTTATACACCAGTTTCAGCACTATTACTAAGGCTTTGTGTATATAGCATTGTATTTTAACATGTTATGTGTTTTGTCAAGTAATTAATGCCATGTAATACAAACATGTTTTTGGTTCACATGTGAGAATTACTATTAATATTTCCTCTTATCACCAATTCATTAGAAAAGATCCGTACATATTTAGACTAATCAGGGCATGAAATTATTAACCCTTTTTTAACGTAAACAATATGTACCTTCAGATTTCAGATAGGACATTTGGTGATCGTACCTTACATGATCGGCTGAACAAATTGTCAGGTCACAAAGAAAAATTAAAAATTGACACACCCAAATATTAATCAGTTGTGGGTGGTTAATCTTGGTCATATATATAAGCAGCTGAACATCACGTGAGCCCAAGACAGTCTATATATCCATGAAAACAAATACTCCCTCTATCCTTAAATGTTTGACGCCGTTGACTTTTCTATAAATGTTTGACCGTTCGTCTTATTCAAAAAATTTATAAAATTATTATTTCTTTTCCTACCATTTAATTCATTGTTAAATAAACTTTTATTTACATATATAATTTTATATATTTCACAAAGTTTTTAAATAAAAAAATAGTCAAAAGTTTACCAAAAAGTCAACGGCGTCAAATATTTAAGGACGGAGGTAGTACGATCTATCGAGAGCAATTGAAGCCTTTATATGCAAGTAGCGTGGGTTTCCAGCGTGCCACACGCGCTTGGGGAGTCACCAATGCACGGAACGACGGACGATGGTGATGATGGGAAACATCTCGAATATTTATAATAGGTATAGATAGCAACATCTTATACAACGCCAAATTAGTTGCATTGAATCCACAATTGAATATATTTCCAGTATCATTTTGTGTGTTGAATATGTTATTACATTGTTTTTATAATTCTTAAACTTAATGTCTAATATAACATGGAATGGACAGAGTATGAACGATTTTGATTGAAAAGTAATATAAAAATACTAGACTGACACACTTCGTAATTCCCAACAAAAAGTTACTGAGATGATACACTATAAAACTGCATCTTGATTTCATAATTCCATGCTATATATATGTACCGACTTGAAACATTTATGCGCTTTCTTATCCTATCTTGTCCCCGCTATTCTCAAAAAAAGAAAAGAAAAAAGAAAAGAGCATCTCTGCTGCTGGTTCGCTTTCTGTGATGGACAAACAAGGAATGCTAGTATGGTTCGATACGTATAGTGTGTGCATCGTTTCATAGGGTGCACATATATAGTAGTAAAAGGTTTCTCTCTCTTGTTTTCTCATGAGAACGCATTTTGCACAGTGAAATAAATGATATTCAATGGTTCGAGTTTGACTCCAAGCTAGTTACTGAATTCTGCCCTGACACATAGTGTGTTGATTTTTCCCGACGGTTCGATTTTCACACCACACCGAAGATTTTCACATCACCCTTTTTTATGGCACATTTAATTTTACACTGACATAGTATATCGTAGCTTTACCATGAGTACTAGCTTGTTCATGCAATGTTACTTCGGAGCTTTGTTACTGATTTATATTTGAAGATGGGATTTTTTTTTTCTAATGCTGAGTAGCAATCATATCCTCAATTAGATTAGAGACCGTTGAATTTTTTTTTAAGGATAAATGGCAGGAGCTCTACCGTAAGGGGTGAAGACCGTTGAATATTTCTCATGACGAGATTGATTGAACGTAAACTCTATAAAACTAATTTGTACAACATGCGTGGAGAAGTTCGGTTGGCCCAACACATTTGGGCTACAAATGGAAATGCAGTGGTTAGCTTTTCATATTAAGCCAGTAACCAGCTGGTTGGGGTCATTTCATTTCTCTAACCAACAGATGGTGACTTGGGGAGTTTGATTTTTTCTTCTCAATTTTAGAATGTCCAGGAGATCAGCGTGTCGTTGCAGAAGAGAAAAAAGAAAAGAAAGGTGGTGAAAATAATTAAATTGAACAACTACTGCTCTCTTAATTTGCGGGATCAATCGATTACAACACAGAAAGTCTAATAAAAAAGAACTGAAGTAACAAATGACGTACGTAAAAACTACACTAAGTCACTAACCCAGACTCAGAAACTACATTAACCAAATCAAATTCTCAACATAATTTGATTAGCGCGCTTCTGCAGTTCTGCACTTCTGCTTGCTTCCATTGCAAATATCAACTCCTCTTTGATGTGGTAAACCAAAGATGACATCTCTGAAGAGTGAAGACCTGGACAATTTTCATCAGGACTGACGAGTTACAAACTTAATTTTGTTTGGTAAATCATTGCACGAGTCGCAGGTAGATCTGCAACTGTCATTTTGATATCTCTATTTCTCAATATAAGTATCCCCTGCTAACCTGCGTGCTTCTCCTTTGGAAAAATAATCCTCCATTGATGTGGCCAATTAAAATTGACACTGATATTTTTGAAGACTGATTTCCCCGGACTTAGAACAATACAATGAGTTTGCACAGTATAATAAGTTTTAATAGTACTGTTGATATAGCATTACTTCCCAACGTCACAGAAGCCAATATTTCTCTCTAATCGATCTAGAAGGAGTGAATGGTCAGAAAGGATCTTTGTTAAAAAAGAAAAGGTCAGAAAGGAAGAATAGCTGCATGCACTGACAGCCAACCGGGAAGTGGATTATTTTATACCAATGGCAACCAAAGCATGCCCCCTTGAGTTTTCTTTTTGGGGGGAGGGGGATAGAGTAAGAATTGACGCAATTAATAAAAAAAATTGGGTCAAAAACCTCACAAGTGCACGGTTAATTAAAGAGAAATCGGTAAAACCTTTACAGAAACAAGGAATAGAAAAGCGGCAAGCAAAGATCAAACTACATCGGCCCCGCACAAATCATCGTTGCCAAGCATTGCAAAAACAAGTAGCTCCGACTTCTATATGCGGAGTCGATAGCTCAACCACCACCTAACGACCATGTGGAGCAACACCTTCTGAGCGAAGCTTTCAAGAAGGTAAACAACATCAAGACGTTGTCCGACGCCCGTCCAAAATGGACTAAGTTTTCACCTGAAGGGTAGTGAGCCAACATGACGATACCTCCAGAAAGGAAACGGCACCCACGTGCGTCTATACCGTCCGCCATGGTCGAGGACCAAGGAGAGCTTTCGCCCAAGGCTCTCTAAAGCTATGCTCCACAACCATTCTCTCACTGTGCAATCGAGAAGTTTGTTGAGGGTTATCGTTTCCAAGCTTGCCACACCCGGCCAATCAGCTCTGACTCCACCACAACGAACAACATGACAACACGGGGAGAGGCCGCCTCTCCTACACGAGGCAAAGAGTCTCGCGCTGGATTACAAAATGCCGCAGGCCAACTAAACCATAAACAAAGTCATAGGCCTCCCAAATTCCAACGTACTAAATGACCTTGACGGCTAGTCACCTCCCAAGGAACTCCTCACAGGAAAAGGGAAGGAGCTCTGAAGGGGATGATGAGAAACGATCGAAGGAATTCCATATGCCAAAATCTAGGCAAGCTTCCGACCACCTAAAGAGAAACAAGCCACCATCGACCGTACACCGGAACATGCAGTCGCAAGAAGGACAACCGCACACGAGCCTGATGGACACGGGTGGCGCTGGACGAGAACTGTGGAGGCCGCAGGCCTGCCGCCGGAGACGTCGATGCCGCCGCTGGCGCTACACCGGAGCCGACCAGCACCCATAGGGCCGCGCCCCAGCAGCGAGGTGAGGGAGGGGAAGGTAGTGCGCCGGCCGCCGAAACCTCCATGCCGCCGGCGACACGGGCCAACCCCGGCCAGATCCACAGAGGGAGGCGAGATCTGGCCATAGGGGGCCATCGTGGTGACAAGGACGCGGATCCAACCTCCCTGGCCACGGATCTGGCCACTGCGGACGTCGACGACGAGCCGCACGACACCGCCGACTGCACCACGAAGACAAAGCCGCCGCCTGCGCAGCCGACATCGTCCCACGCAGCCCATCGACTCCCGCTCCCCGTGCTCGTCGCCAGCTCCTTGCAGTCCGCGCCGATGCCTATGCCGCTGCAGATCTGGGCTCCCGCAGCCACCCGTCGGCACCCCTGGCCTCTGAGGTCGCAGGGGGAGAATAGCCCCACCGCCGCCGTTCTTGGAGCCTTACAGCTTTGCTGGCGGCTTTTCGGGCGGCGGCGAGACAGAACGGAGAACGCGGGGGAGGGAGTTGGTGGCGGCGCGGCGTTGCCGCCCGTGTCGCCCGAGGGGAGCGGGCGACACGGGGGCCCGTTCTGTTTAAAAAGTTTGAAATTTTTGGTTCCGATAGGTGGTGTCAAAAATTATCTTTCCAGAAAGGAGAATTTACGCACATCGTTCGTCAACGACTGCATCCGTCGAATCTTGAAGAAAAGCAGAGGAACACAAGACACGGATTGACCCAATTTTTATGAACTATGCTATCTGCATAAGCTATTACAACCAGTTTCTTACTTGGAAACAGAACTCCATCATCTTCAGCATTATGTTGATTTTACATTTGCATTGCATGTAGAGCAGCTAAATAATCAAAGTCAACGTTTTACACTCCCAGCTGTAATTCTGCATTGCTGAAAGCCAATCGCATTTTGTAAGGATCAATGAGAAATGATTTGAATTCAAAAATAACAGAAGGTTTTTTCATGAGTATCACTCGCACCTGAGTCATTGTAGACACTGCTTACTAGTTACTACCATCCAGAAGGACCACAGTTCCTCCATTTCACTCTGTTGAAGGGCAAGACGAATCTGTATTGTAGGAAAATGACTCATCGGGCAGTTTACCAAGAAAATGGATGCATGCCACACCGCCGCGCTGGAGCTGAGTGGCGAAGGGGCCGAGCTCAAGCTCGCCATGAGCCTCCACGTCACCGCTGCCATCCACTGCAGTCTGCATTGGGGACGGAGGCAGTACTAGCTAGTATTACTCGAATTACATATTAGCGGACCCAATCCTTGCCGAAGACTCGTGGGTTCTTGGCGCCAGCTCGAGTGGACCTTCTGGGCTTCACTTCATGTTCTGGCCCATCAGCGCCTGCGTCTGCTTCAGTCTGTAGCAGATCTGGCAAGGCAACAGAGGTGTGCTGTTGACATCCCCACCTCCTTTAGAACTGGCTTGTCCCCAAGCCAGCGCCGCAGGGAAACAGCTCTGCAGATCGTCTAGATCTTCTCAAGTCGCAGCATCTACAGTTTCATCAGACCAGTGCATAAGAATCTGAGAAACAACCCTGCCACCTTTCTTGGAGATTCGCTGGTCCAGGATGGCAACAGAAATCTGAAGATGGCTCATTTACGATGGCAATTGGGACTAGACACCGACATTTGGAACTGGAGCTCCCCTGAGCTGAGAGACGTTGAAAACAGGGTGAATAGCACTTCCAGGAGGCAATTGGAGCTTGTAAACTACCTGTCCCACCCTAGCCAACACAGTGAAAGGTCCAAAATAGTAATAGACCACCTTTTTTATTTTTGAGGCAGTAATAGACCACCTTGTGATTAGCTCTTTTTGCTACTGAGGATTTAACATAGGGTTACGATTTCAGATAAACATCTCCCACCGCAAATTCGACTAGCCCTACATATACTCATATAGACATATACCCCTCTATATTCTAGTCGAGTGTTAGACTAGTCTTCTGCTACGGCTCATTGTACTCGGCGGAAAGCCTTATCTGATGATGAAGCAAAAACAGGCCACACAACCGATAGGAAGTTAGGCTATTACCCCGACAAGAGCCTGAACCTATATAAAAATGTGTCTCTCTCTGTGCTTATTTTGTATTCTCGCTAGTCTTGGTATCGGCAAAGTCTCTTGGTATAACGGATCCTATATTTGATTTGTCGGTGATCGACAATAATCAAAACAAGGCCAAGTGCCCCAATGTAATCTTCCCATGCGACTGGTAAAACTGAACTCCATCGCAGTGCAATTAATAGATGCATGACGGCCAAGAGCACACCAATGGAAACGACGACTCCCTATGAAAGCACACAAGAGATTTAATGATATAATTTTGCAAATTAACACAAACATCAATTTCCATATTAAATGCAACAGATTTCTTACTATCATTATCCATGCACCGCGTCTGGATGTGTAAGCTATCATAATGCATGATAGGTCACTCATCATAATGAAACCATTGGACACAACTAATTCGTCTGAATGAAAATCCTCCTTGCAAAATAGTTGATTGCAAGAGACCCACACAATAGAGTTAAGGATCCCTCCGATGGTCAAAGGAACATGGTACAACCAGAAGGCTCTCTGAAGGTTTTCGTATAGAAGGAAGAACAAAAGTGTGGTCCAGCTGATAGGACAACCGAGTCACCACGACTAGAGGCAGAGACGTACCTATGCTTCAGGACATGGCGGAGCAGGCGAGCGGGCAAGTTGTGGTGTCAGGAGGAGGCAACAACGGTGGAGATGGGGACGAGGCGGTAGCTGTGGGGAAGGAGAGGACTAGTGAGACCTACTCCTCCACGCCAACTTCACCCCTGTGGACTTCACTGCCATGGTGCAGCTCGTCGCCTCTCCTACGTTTGGATCAAAAGGAGGATTAGGTGAGGGAGGGGGTGTGCTGCATTGGTGTGGAAAGAGGAGTTGAAGATGACGGTGGACAGTCCACACGGGAGGAGGTGGCATTTTCCGGCAGCCCAACACTAGGAGAAGAAGATGGCATGGACAAAGGAGGATGATGAGGTGGTTTTAGGGCGAGCAGGTAGACACGGCAGTGGGAAAAGGAGAAACAGAGGGGAGGTACCGGAGGTGGGCAAGAGGGAGGGAGAAGGGGTGGGGGGAGTGGGAGGTAGTGTCTTAGGAGAAGAGGTTGAGTAGACTGGCAGCGGCGAGGAGGAGGCCGTCGACGATGAGAAGGAGAAGAGGCGTGTGACATCTCGTTCTTGGAGCAGCGGCGGTGGCGCAAAGATGAGAAGAGTGAAATCACAATTTTTTTTACCACATGGACGTGGAAAGGATCTAAGTTGCAAAAGAAATTTTACAGAGGATCTAGCAAGTATTTTGCCAATTAAGGGATCCCACGGTTCACATATTGTCTGGAGTAAAATTCGGACGGTCCCTATTTCTTCGATGAAGTGCCTTCATATTTTTGCGAGAGAGTTTATTATTTTCTTTACTTTAGATTATTCTCGATGGGTTGTGTTTGTTTAGTTCTCCAAGCCTGTGCTTGTATATAGAGATTAAAGGAATTCCGGGATTAAAATATGAAGTCATCTTTATTTTTTTCCCTCTCACCACGGGCTCGTCCCATCTGATTGATTCGGCCCAACTCTACTGTGCTAAAGCCCTCCCCTCGTCTAGTTGCCAAGTGAGACCCACTATTCACTTATCGATACGTACATGTCTTCCACTTCTCGCTTCGACACCACAGACAGCATGAACTCTCCTCTGTCCTTTTTGACAGTTAAGGGACTAAGGTCCCGTTTGGTACAGCTCCTACTCCGAGGGTGGAGTGGAGCTGGAGAAATGCAGCTCCACCCTCCTAGTGTAATTTTTAGGATTGGAGTTGCAGCTCCATTTGATATTGTCCAGGATCTTCAACGTGTTTGGTATTGCTTCGGCTTTACTACACGAGAATCTGTGAGTTAGAGCTGTGCCAAATTAGGCCTTATTATCCAACGAATTTCCCTGAGTTGAGCTTTGAAACAGCAAACTGAAACTTCTGAAAAAAGAAACAGTAGATCAAAAGTGGAACTTCCTTATTTTTATCTTTTTCCGTAGTAAAATTTTCCATAATTTCAGCATCAAACTGAAATATGTCCTTTATAATATCACATGCAAATACCAAACAGAGTCCTACTGAAACATTAACTGTTTCGTAGTTTCAGGGAATTATTTAAGGGCCGAACTGAAGCCCAACGAAGCAGATGGTTTGCAGAATTTGAGCATCAAAAGATAAAAATGAAAAGAAACCCTTATATAATTACTTAACCATCGATCCAAGAATAAGTGCAGAACCTTATTGTAGTTCTTTTCCATCCATAATCAAGATTTGCATAATGCCATGTCGTCTTCCCCGAGTCCCACCCATCACACATCAATACATTTCTAAGGGTATATGAAACATTATTGGAGATATCTCTTATCTACAATGCGGTTCATGAATACGAACAGTTATAGATAACCACTAACTATAACTATAACAGTGTGTATGTTAAGTTCCATGGACTTGGCTAAGCCAGACTTGATAGGTGCAAATTTTATTTGTTTTGTTATAGCATCTTCAATAGAGATGCCAAATGGATTGCCAATGCCAATTAGCACACAAGATGAAAATAGCCCCATTCAACAACCTTTCCATCCCATTTAGAATGCCATCCCGCTGGCCAAATCAACCCATGGGATGGGCAAATATGGCATGCTACTGTGTTCTATGCACTTCACATCTAGAAGATATTATTCATCTCTTTTTCACTTGACAATTTGCCACCTCATGCTGGGCTTATCTAGAAATCCATTGGAAACAACACTTGGAATTCATGTAAATGGTTTCTACTGCCAAGAGACGGTTCAGACATTCATTCTTTATGGAGGTTCTCAGCACTACTATGTGGAATATCTGGCAAACCAGAAATGATCAGATTTTCAGAGGGATAAATGCAACACTCATTCACTGGAAAATAAAATTCAAAGAGGACATGACTCTGCTTTTGCACAGAGTAAATCATGAGCATCAATTACACATCCAAGCATGGCTAGATGCGTTGTAATCCTTACTTGTTGATTTTCATTCTTTCTTGTATAATTTTTCCTCTTTTCTCCTGAATGTATCTGTAACTATCTATTATATTATCTATATATCACAGTAGGAGCCTCTCCTGCTGTCTTTCGTCAAAAAAAAATGGCATGCTAAATTCACTTGCCATCGCATTTGGAAGGTCCACGATTTTTTTATGTACCATCGCGAATCTCCCCTCGTCGGAGAAGGCAGTCCTTGATCTTCACTTGCCGATGCATCAGAGAGGTGTTCATGGGTCCCGAAGCGAGGACGGTAGGCGCCCAGTCTACCCTCCCTAATGCAAACCTTCAAGATGCACTCCTGTGCCTCCTCCTGGTCTTGCCGGGCTGCACCTTGATGCTGCCAACACTTGAGACGAGGAGAGACGTTCTCACCATCGGCAACTGGAAATAGGCGGGGGGGGGGTGAAACACATTTAAATGTAAGTGCATGTCATGAATCTTTCTTGCAAGTCAGCGCTAGAACCGTCGATGAAACCAAGCACACCTAACCTACCTACAAAAATCCTCTGTACATGTAAAACAAAGTATAGTGAGCAGAGCACTAACAATTTCCTGTCAAAGTCAAAGAGAGCAGAGAGCCAAGGAAAACAGAAAGAGCATCTCTTTTTCATAAGAAGAAATCATCAGATCAACCAACATATCCAAGAGCGAAGTCAAGCATATATAACCATATGGCATACTTAAACTAACAACTTGTGTCACATCCACTACTCCCCACTCCAAGTTGACCTCCAATCGAACAGCTAATTAACCCATAAATTAACTACTCCATGAAGCCCCTTGTAACATCCCAATTTCACAAACCCATCCCTCATCCACGCATCTCATTTCTATACATACACCATAGCATCGTTTCCTCCAGACTCAAACTCCAAAACACAAGCAAAGCAAAGCAAAAGCTCTCCCGTCTCGTCCGTGCCACTGACAGATGGGGTCCACCGAGCATCAGCCGGAGTCGCCGGCGCCGGCAGCGGAGACATCGCCGGAGATCATCTTCAGGTCGAAGCTCCCCGACATCTCCATCACCAACAATCTCCCGCTCCACCGCTACTGCTTCGAGCGCCTCCCGGAGTTCGCCGGCCGTTCCTGCCTCATCGACGGCGCCACCGGCGAAGTCCTCACCTACGCCGACGTCGACCTCCTCTCCCGCCGCCTCGCCGCCGCCTTCCGCCGCCCGAATCCGACGAATCCCCTCCTCCGGCGAGGCGGCGTCGTGATGAACCTCCTCCGGAACTCGCCGGAGTTCGTCGTCTCCTTCTTCGCCGCGTCACGCGTCGGCGCCGCCGTCACGACGGCGAACCCGATGTCCACCCCTCACGAGATCGAGAAGCAGCTCCTCGCCGCCGGCGCCACCGTCGTCATCACCGAATCCATGGCCGCCGACAAGCTCCCTTCCCCAAATCCCAACCTCACCATCATCCTCACCGACGACCGCCGCGACGGCTTCCTCCATTTCCACGACGACCTCATTTCAACCGTCAGCGAAACAGACATCCCCGACGATCCCGTCGGGGAAAACGAAAACCCGTTCGATCCCAACGAGGTAGTCGCTCTCCCCTACTCGTCGGGAACGACTGGTTTTCCCAAGGGTGTGATGCTGACGCACAGGAGTCTGAGCACCAGCGTGGCGCAGCAGGTGGACGGGGAGAACCCCAACATCGGATTCTCCTCCGATGACGTCATCCTCTGCACGCTCCCGATGTTCCACATCTACTCGCTGAACACCATCATGATGTGCGGGTTGAGGGTCGGCGCCGCCATTGTCGTCATGAAAAAGTTCGATCTTGGTGAGATGATGGACCTCGTGGAGAGGTACAGGATCACGATCGCGCCGCTGGTGCCGCCGATCGTGGTGGCGGTGGCGAAGAGCGAGGTGGCGGGGAGGAGGGACCTGTCGTCGGTGAGGATGGTGCTCTCCGGCGCGGCGCCCATGGGGAAGGACATCGAGGAAGCTTTCATGGCCAAGCTCCCCGGTGCAGTGCTCGGACAGGTAAAAAAAACATGTTTTTCTTTTTCTTTTTTTTTACTTGTGTTGTCTTTTTTGCGTGCCGTTGGATCGTCTGATGGACGGTTTAGATTATGTGTTGACTTTGGTGTTTGTGTGGTCAACGTAACGTATGAGCTTAATACCGTCCATTTGGCTGGTATTTTGATCCAATGGCTGCTTATAGCGTGTGAAGAAGTACAGCAAGGCCTTTTACATCTTTTTGTTGCATGGGAAGAGAGCCAGGGAGATTGAATTTAGCAAATAGAAAGGACACTCAAACAATTAAGAGAATTATGGACGAAATTAGTTTCAGTGACATGACTGGAAATTAATTAACTCTACTTGTCAATATATGTTTTTAGATAGGTGTTTGCTCCCAGCCCATGTGTGTGTGGATAGAGTGGAACTCCACTCCCACACATGACATGAAACTATTTAATCAGCCAAGCTGGCTCAGGCTCAAGTCAACATCTTAGCCCAGCAATCTCTTATATCCTTATGATTCTTTCCAGCTAAGTTTTGTTCCAGCGAAGTGGTCAATATATAGCTTGTTCTAATCAACTTGCATTCGCTCAAGAGAAAAAAAATTCTTATTCTCCAATACAATAACATGGTACTATGATTCTAAATCCTATATGACATATTTACCAAATTGTCCCCTTAATAATGTTATATTCTAAGAACATACAACTAATTATGCAAACGTGGTGATAATATTAATTTGTTTTTTTAAAAGGGCAAAAGCTTTGCCTCGTATATATTAATAGAGTAGAAGGGTATACGAAAAAAAATGTTTACAGGGTCCGGCGTAGAAAAAACCGGGCCCATAAAAAGACAGTCGGCTACATTATCTCTCGCAAAGAGGGCAACTCATTTAGGCAAGGCGAGCCCGCGCACGCCCAAGCACGAGCCTCCTCCCTAATCCTGGCTTGTAAAGTGTTGGGCGTCATGGCGACGCCACGGAAGATCCTTGCGTTCCTCTCACACCAGAGCTCCCATGCAACAAGGATGATGATTGACCGTGCCGCTTTTCTAGACCCTCCTGGGTTAGCCGTTGCGCATTCCCACCAATCCTCGATCGATCGGCAGTGTGACCACCTTTGCATCTGCAGGTTGATGCCTACCCATTGCTCCACCGCCGTCCAAACACGNCGCATCGATGTTTGCTTTTTTGGTCTCCTGGAGGCAAGCAATGTGGGGCATGGCCGACAGAATTGTTTCCCGCACCGTTTCTTATCGTGCCGCTCTATTTAGACCTCGAACATTCCAATTGAGGATGTCTAGAGAAGTTGTCGACATTTAGTTACAAAGATAGGCTCATGGGGGCTGGTGGCCCTGGATCGAGGTCGCCTTGCCGATAAGAGTAGGACGGTGGGCAAAAACATCGTGGTAGGTAGTGCTGAGTACGCCTCATTTGCACGGCGAGCCGCGAAAAGACTGCGCCGCGTGCCAAAAAGGGTCGACAACATCGAACAGGACGTGCACATTGCTGTTTCGGCCGCTGGAAACATGCGTACAAGAGCGTAGAAGGTAGAGCTGCAACAAAGTCGCGAACAGAAGACGCATGAGTAGAGGAAACGGTCGATCGGGCGCGGAATTGCGGCGCCAAAATTAGTCGTCTGACCGGTGCCCCGCGGAGTTGCGGCGGGAGCATCGGGATGGTTTCGCGGCGCCGCGTTGTCCTACAGCACGCCTAGGCTAAGCCGGTCTGAGAAGTAGAGGGAGGCAAGAGGATACATCGTCGCGAAGTAGCTCGGCGACGTCGAAAACGACCATGCAAGGCCGTCTAACATAAGGCAGGGGTGAGCTCTCCGACGACCACATCAGCGTCCGTCTGTCCGAGGTAGTTCGCCATGGCGTCGTCGACAGCATGTGCATCGTCATTGTTGAAGCCGAAGATGGCTGCCAGAGCCTGGATGACCTCCATTGGTAGTGGCTTGGCAAACATGGCCTTATACTCCTCAATGGCCTGCTCGACGGGTGTCCCCTTCACTGGTAAGTAGCCCAGGCGCCGGCAAACATTTATTTGCGCCTTTATCACCATGGGGACTCCTGCCAGGGCCTGCTTGGCAATGCGCGCGCTACGGCGCGGCTCATCTCCACCGGTGAGCGGCGTCAGCACATGAACTTGGGCAGGCATAGCAAGAATTGCCGGCGCTGGATCACAGAACAAGGTGCACGCGACCTGATTGCCGTCAGCGCCGATCATCATCCGCGGCACCGACAGCATGGCGGCCGCCGTGGAGCCCTCGATGTCAATCATGGCCTGTGCCAGAGCTTCCTTTTCCGCGTCGACTCCTCCGTCCCGAGGCGAGCTCTTCCGCGTAGATCTGGGCGGCGGCGGCGGTGGCGTTTCCCAGCAGCGGAGATCCTCTCGGGGCGACGAGGAGCAGCGTGGGCTTGGGCGTGGAGGCGGCGTCGCAGGGGTTGCGTTGGTGCTGGGCAGGGGCAGCTGCGGCCGGCGCAGGATGGTGAAGTGCGGCGGCGGCGCCGTTGGGCATGGAGCCTTTTCATTATAATATTAATTTGTGATCCGCTATGTGGCATGTAGGGGTATGGAATGACTGAGGCAGGGCCAGTGTTGTCAATGTGCCTAGCATTCGCCAAAGAGCCCTTCAAGGTAAAGTCCGGTGCTTGCGGGACAGTGGTGCGCAATGCGGAGCTGAAGATCATCGACCCCGACACTGGGAAGTCGCTCGGCCGGAACCTGCCCGGTGAGATATGCATAAGGGGGCAACAGATCATGAAAGGTACAGACAATCCCTGAAGCCCTTGACATGTTCAACAGTTGATTTCTTACTCCCTTGACATGTTCAACAGTTGACTTCTTACTTGTCTTGCTCCTGCAATTGAGAATGTTACTGCACTACATTGGTCCAGATCTCTAGATCATATCTGACTTGGAAATATAAGATAATAAACACAAGTGGATAACTAGCTACACAGAAAATTATATAAGCCATTGCTCTGAATTGCTTTGACTATTACTATCCTTTTTTTTTTTTGCAATTTGTCATGTATGTGGAGACACTATGCAACAAAACCATGTCAACAATATGGGAGCTTCTTTTTGTCGATGATGAGAGTAAAAAAAAAAGAAATTTTGATTAAATAAAAAGAATAATAGTACATGCATGTTGCGGTGTCGATTGTTTTGAGGGTCATTATTATGAACAATAAGTCCACGGTAGGTAGGATATTGTAATCCTAGTTGAGTAGATGCTCCAGCTACAGCTAGCATATTATGTTGATGCAACCTTGGTATCAGATCTTAACTAGTGGGCACCGGTATCTCATATCTGATGCCAACAGTTTATTGTAAGAGTGGGATTTTGCGATTTCTTAAGGACGGATTCATAATGAATGATCTAGAAGTAATTAAGTAGTACGAGTCCGAGAGGTCTGCAAGACTGAAACAATGCTTGTTAATTTAGAAAAGATATGTCTTTCAAACCCTGTCACTTTCAGTTGCATCACTGGCACTGCAAATGTTTACTTTCGTAACATTGCATTATCATCATATTCATATTTCGGAAACATAAACTTGTGAATTTTAAAATAAGGAAATTTAAATGTGGATTATGAAAAGTTCAAAAGTCTACATGACTGAAATATCGGTAGATAGTTTCAAGTTCCAGTTTTACTTCAAATATCCCAAGTTCAAGTGACTCGCATTCAACTAGAACAGAAAAAAAGCTGTGGCAGTAGCAATCCCAATTGCAGTGACAAGTTTTTGGAATCATATCAGAACTGCAATTTTACTCTTCCGAATAAATGATCACCTGTACATCTATATCAACCCATTCGTAGTACTAATTTCCATGAAATTGACATGCTAAAAATATGTTCTTTTTCAGGTTACCTGAATAACCCAGAGGCCACAAAGAACACCATTGACGCCGATGGTTGGCTGCACACTGGTGACATCGGATACGTCGACGATGACGATGAGATCTTCATTGTGGATAGACTCAAGGAGATCATCAAATACAGGGGCTTCCAGGTAGCCCCTGCCGAGCTGGAGGCCCTTCTCATCACCCATCCAAGCATTGTTGATGCTGCTGTTGTAGGGTAAGTCATTAATTAGCTCTTATTCTCAAATATAGGTGGTGTTACTCCAAAGGTGTAATTAGCTTAATAATAATATGCATAGTTTCTACATGAATTTGAATGAATATAGTTCTTGGAATGACATTGTTTATATGATCTGTCATTGCAGGAAACAAATTGAGCCTGAAATCGGAGAAATACCTGTCGCATTCGTGGCGAAAACTGAAGGGAGCAAACTGACGGAAGATGATGTCAAGCAATTTGTAGCTAAGGAGGTAAATTCCTTTACCATAATAAATCATAGGTCAAAAAGAAAATATTACCTTTTTATTTTTTATTTTTTTACTTTTATTCATTTATCTGTGGTTTCAGGTGATCTACTACAAGAAGATCCGTGAAGTCTTCTTCGTCAACAAAGTCCCCAAGGCGCCATCAGGGAAGATCCTGAGGAAGGAACTGAGAAAGCAACTGCAACATCTTCAGCAACAAGCCTAATTTACAAAGCATGAACACCAGTCCAAAATTCCAATGTTGCAATTTACAGATACTGTTCTGAATAGCTTTTGTCTTCCATTTATATGTGGGAAAAGGTACCAAAAGGTACAAATGGATAATAGTTCTGTGCAATACAGATTGTGTTCGGTTGTCTTGGTTTGCTCATTTTCAGAGACACGGGACACTGGCAATGCCTGTACAAAAATGTTCAGACCTGTGTGAATTGTTCTTGCTGGTAGTTTCTAATGTTTTCTAAGAAAATTGATATTATTCATTACTTATTACTGTTAGAAAATTCCATCTATGTACCAAGTGTTTATGATTTCTACAACTGGTGCTCAATTTTCTACCCATACCACATATTGTTAATGTTTACTTGTTTTAACCCCAGTAACCCAGTTCGAAAAAACTGATATGTCAGGAAGATTTGAACACAACATCCTGGAGAGGTGAAGAAAATTATAGGACATGGCATAAAGAAAATATTTTCCAGTATAGTAACAGTAAGAAGTCCAAAAAATATCATACGGCGCCCATGGCCTAATGGATAAGGCGTCTGACTTCTAATCAGGCGATTGTGGGTTCGAGTCCCACTGGGCGTGCTTCATTTTTATATTTTATTGGTTTTAAACTTGTTTGCTTGTTGCCAATTTACTGAATGTACACGCAGGCTATGTAATTCTTTACTCTTGTTTTCTGAAAATCATCAGAACTCTCCCTCCATCTTAAATAAAAAAATCCATAATATATGTAATGCGTATAATATAGAATAGAAACATGTACACCGTGGCCTCATTTATCGATTCACCTGCAAAACGAAGTAGTATTACAGTCACCGGATGATTGGATCAATCACGGTTTCCGTGTTTCCCAGCTGAAAACAACATGGTCCTTGCACAAAATGTACGCTTTTCATTTATTTCAACAGTTAAAGCTAATAAATTACATCGAAATCATGATAGCACTGAATATCTAGCTGCTGGATCCTTCTGCCACTCTGCCAAAGCAAGCATAAGGAAATAACAGGCCAATATCATCATAACGATTACAGCGTATAATCAGAAACTCCATTAAAACTTTCTATCCCTATAGCCTGCCTGACGCCTCACTATTCTGCTCACACTGTTATTAGCGGACTCAGTTGAGATTTTCAAGTCTACGTTGCACTTTGGTGAGCTGGCGAGTGCAGCTATCTCGAGTTGTACAAGGCCCACACATAAGGTATATCACATTACCCAGGGGCCGAGCATAGATGTTATCCTCCTGACGAAGTTGTTGGACTAAGGAGCTCGCATGAAGTGATGCGTACCTGCACATGAATAACAGAACCAAACATGTTACATAATTGTAAGAGGAATCCAACAACTGTACAAAGAACCAAACAGTTATATGAAAAGGTATAGAATAGCATCAGCAAAGGACACCAGTGACAAATGACTCAAGAATGTCGTACCCAGCATCAGATCCCTCAGCCTTAAGCTCGATTGCACAAAGAGTTCCTAAGGAGACCACTCTTTTCACATTTGGTAGTGATGATAAGTGGTTCACTAGCGCACTATCCCATAGCTGCAAATATCAAAGTGAACTTATGAAAATACATTTTTTTAGACTCTTAGCACATGTGCAAACATCAAATGGATAATTCAAAACAACTGATTCTAGCGATTCGATGAACTATTATCTAAAAATAATAATAATAATTGAATGAACTAATATTCTTTACCTCCTTCAGCTTAATATGATCAAGATCAAAATTTGAATTGGTGGAAGGATCTTTATACCATTGGATAGCTTTTACTGCTGCAGTACAGCCCATGGGATGAGCAGTATAGGAATGGCCATGCAAGAGTGCTGTCAGCTGGGTCAGATAAAGAGACAAGCCAGTGTTAAACTAAAAGACCAGATCCATTGTGTTGCTTTCTCACATAACATCCAAAAAATGTTAGTGAATTGTCTGTGCATGACAAAATTACATTCAAGATAATTATGAGCACCTTAGAGTCACTTCTGAAGGCTTCAAAAACAGCCTCCGTAGCTAAGGTTGCAGCCAAGGGTACAATCCCACCAGTCATCAATTTAGCATAACAAGAGATGTCTGGTAAACAGCCAAGCAACTCTGAAGCAGACTGGAAGAGAGGAAAGTAGTCAAGATTTTGAATTCACTAGTTACCCCACAATCCATTTCTATAAGATGTGGTTTGACTTGGAATGGTCCATTAAAGTGTAATACTGTAGTTTGATCACAAATTTATTTTGCAATACATTGAGAATCATGGTCATATGAAAGTACATCAAAACACAATTAAGTTTGAATATCAGAATACTTGTGAGCCATATAAATTTGGAAGGAGTAAATTTTAAGGTATAATCATCTGAAAGAACATCTTTATGACATATTACCTCCACTCCGAGACGCCAAAATCCTGTAAATACCTCATCAAATATGACAGGAATTTTTCGTTTTTTACACTCTTCGATAAGTAATCTCTGGAAAAGGGGATCTATCATGTGCATCCCCCCTGCACCTTGTATTACTGCAAGAAAAGAATCAATGGCATTAAAATACTATATTTGTGTTTACAAGAAGTGAAGGGGCCAAAAAATTGGCTATTGAAGTTTAAAACAGAGAATGTGGATGCAATCGTGCAAGCAAAGTTATCTGTGCTCAGACATTTGGCCAAATAACATCAGCATCAGATTCTGTATAGTCCAACCATAGCAAATACTAAAGTACCAGAATAATCTGTATATAGATACTAAGTTCGGCATGAATGATAACAGATGTTGAAAAATGGATACTCAAAACAGGGAAGATTTAGTAACCTGGTTCTATAATTAATGCTGCAATATGCACTGAATTATTTGACAAAGCATATTGTGATAGTTGTTGTGATATGTATGAAACATATAAATTAGCAGTAGACGATGTGTCCCTGGTCTTGCAAAAAGCTTCAGTTAATGAGGAAAAACCTGCATTCCCAACAAAAGGATGATCAGATAAGAATCTACAAAAAAACATATAACCTGACATGTCAAACTTGAGTTACTAACATGAATCACAAGAACTCAGTTGATCTTGCCATATTGATGGGGGAATAGAAAGGTGGGTGGTCTTGTTTCCAATGTACACTGTAGGAGGATCCAAAAAAAGGCCTCGACCTGAGTACCTGCAGAACAAAACTCAACTGAATAATCTCAGCTTTATTTGAATTCAGAAGCCAACAACGAGAGAGGAAATTCAATGACAAGGCTTAAATGTATGGGAATAGAGCACGTTCAAAATAACTAAGGGCCTGCTTGGAAGCCTGGTTTTAGGCCCAAAACCGGTGTAAAATAGCGGACCGTAATTTTTCTCAAGCTGGAGTGAAAACAATCGCTTGGATGGCCTGTTTCCCAAAAACAAATTCACCTGTAAAGGCCCACTACAACCAGAAAAAAAAAACTCCTCTTGAGATCACACAACGAAAACGACAGATTTCGGGTTCATGTCGCCTCAAGCTGGCTCAGGCGCAACCCCTTAACACACCACTCATCGGTGGCTGGTGAGCTTGCGATCCTCCAGCCCCTGCTGGCCCCATGCGAGATCAAGCTTCTTCCCTCTCCCCTGCTGCATCTATCCACGATTCCACCATCATGGTGGCCTCGATCTGTGCCTGCGTTGCAGCGGGTGACTAGATCCGTGACTCCGCCATCAATCCATCATGGCGGCCCGATCTGTGCCTCTGTTGTCGCCTTGCTGGGACGGCCTCAATCGACGCCTCTGCAGTAGCAGATACTTGGACAGGTGCAGGAACTGCGGGACGCACCAACTTCCACACCTTCCCAGGCAAGAGCCATCTCATTTTTTCTCCAGATCCCCTTCTCTGTCCGATCTTGCTGCTCTAGTCAATAGCTCTGCAGTTCATGGCGCGGCCATCCTCCGAGGACCGCTCGTCGTCAACACCAGAGTCCTCTCACGCGCATCCCCACGGCAATTCCAAGCACTCAATCTGGCAGTTCACAATGACAGCAGCTGTTCCTGTGTATTCTCCTCTACTTTCATGGATGCAGTGGATTTGACAGTTTTGTTGTTTTCTCTGCTCAAACACTATTTTACAGGGCTAATAAAACATGATTGTGTTTTTGGTGACCGTCAAATTACAGGAGGAAAGATTTCACCAGTGAAAAGAAATTGTAATCTTCCAAGCAGGCCCTAATGGAGGTACGGATTTTCCCTTCTTTTTTTTTCAAAAGTACAATTTCTTCAAACACTTGTACATCAGCATTGCTTAGATAACCTTTTCTAAGCTATTTGTTAGCTTTATAATATTAAATTCATCCATATGAGCAATTTTCCTCGGTTCAAAATCCATCCAATCATCTAGATAAAACACACCTATATGCATGATGCTTCATAAGAAACTTATACTGGGCCATATAACAAAGAAAAACAGTTCGTAAAGAAATCACTTCGTAAGGCTACAAATACTTGAATACATTCAGCAGACTAAAATGCACATAAAATTTATGGTTACCATGGCTGCTGAAGAAAAGACGTGTAAGCTGACGGAGCTTGTGCTTCCATAGCACCCAAAGTATCACCGTGGTAGGAACCATTTAAAGCAAGGACCTAGAGAGGATTTAATTGATGGTACATATATCAACAGAAAAAATGTGGAGCAAGAAATCTTCACTCAATATTGCACTATTTCTTCCTCCATAGAATTATTATCAACTAAAAAATGATGAAACAAATGACACGGTACATAAAAATTAGTTTCCTTACTTAACTGGGGGTGTAATTAGCTTCATGGTACTTTGGGTTTTACTCCATGTTTCATTCTTTTGGAGTTTTTGTTCTACCAACCCAATTTCATAATACAAAATACCTGCCAGACTGCTACTATGGATGACCACAGCATTCACCAAGGATATGACTGGAAGGAGTATAAGAAGGGAATAGAATAAGAAAGAAAGCAAATTTGGGGATTCACCAATTTTCCATGATTATCTCAAATTTAAGTTTCTCCTCAACAAGGGTAACTCCTTTTAGTCCCTAGAAGTATAATTTTGAGATACAAATCGATTCAATCACCGGTTGTGCAAATTTTACATTCTCAAACATAGGCTAAAACTGCTATTTAAATTCTAGTATTAATCCACCAGGATTCACATTTGATGGTCAGCAGACATCATCATCCTCCTAATGATGCTGGTTTTGCTCAACGCTGATAAGCAGTTAGGAGGAACACTAAAAACAATACTGTTGATAAGAGTTGTCGAGGCATTAATGAACATCAACACTACATATTGTCCAGGCCAGAGTGTCATAAGAGTTAGATAGGAATGTGGCATAGCGAGAAAGCAAGGGAGGAAAACTAGAGAATGGAGGAAGGGATCCAACTGTTATGGATAAATAAGGGAAGTTAATGCATGTACTATTCTACAGGGGTAATTTGCAACGGTCGAAAACTTGAGTATTGTTTTTAAAAAGGGTTCATGCCAACTAATATGTAAACAATTGAATCAATAATAAATGTAATTTCTACCTAAATCAAAAGACCAATTGAAGATGCATTACATGATTGAGACTGATGCTGCACTCTCGACAATGCACATATTCATCATGACAGATGGCAATCCATACCATTGATTGTTCTTTAGTAAACAAAATGAATTGAACACCAAAAGCTACATAAAAGTTCTAGTTTAGTTATCAATTATATATTTATTCAGTGAATTACAAAAAGTTAGTACATACAGTAATCATAATTGTTGAAGAGTCAGATTGGAATCATATCAAGAAAATTCATTTGGGAACATATAAAAGCTCAGTTCTTTTGTTACTAAAAACTATAGAAAAGGACTGATGTTTTTTTAAAAAAAAAATGTATTGCAAGTTTCCAGTTGCTGGATGATTATTTGAGTTACTGCACAGATATTCCCAGCGTTCAACTAAAAGCATGTATAGTCATGCAATTTTGTTATAAAAAACAGTGCATCAAGGCATAATGAGAAGGTAGATGGACCTGATGTCTTAGCCCTTACCATTTGCAGTTACGAGTAGGTCTGGTAATGGGCCCTGAGTTTTGTCCTAGAAGTTTTAAGGGCTGGGCATAAAATGGATGGGCTAAAATTTACACTAGATTTTGAGCTAAAAAAGATAAAAGGGCTGGGGTGGGTTATGACTAACATAGATCATGTTGATTCAACATCTATGGATTCTAGGATAAAAAACCATTTTATCCCTTGCACTGAATTTTAATAAAATGGACAAAACAAAGTAAAGTGACAAGGATATGCAGTATAACAGGAACAAACCTTAAACTGAGTACTTTCTCTTGTGATATTCTTTTCACCGTCCACTAGAATCCCATGGTCCGATGCATATTTACGGAATGCCATCTTCAATGCAATTTCAATTGCAGTAGATCCATTGTCTGAAAAATAAACTCGAGAAGCCCAATCTGACCAACAAGAGAAGAGAAAGTGTGTGTAATGAATGAAGTGTTTCTCAGCAATGTGATTTGTATAGTAATACAAAAAGATAGTAACAGAAAGCAACAGCAAGTAATTGCAGCTCGCCATTGATAATACAGAAAAATAATAATGTAGTAAGATACAGTTTAAAACTGCATATAATTATAGTACATACCTTTACCAACTCCACTGAGTAAAAGTTCTGCACAACGAAGAGAAGGCTCATGAACATTCTCTGGAAACATCACATGACCATATCTTGCAGCAGCATAACCCATATCTCTTGCAAGTTCAATCTAATGAGCAAAGAGAAGTTTAGGCTACAGAAATTGCCTGTCAAAAGTTCAACATACAGAGTTTTTAGAAATGGAACACTACTAACGATAGTTTCCTTAGCAAACCGAGAAGATAAGAGATTTCACATATGCTGGAAGATGGGCAGACAAAAACCTGTAGGTTAGAATCAGGCCCTTGTGTCCACCAACTCGCACATGCATCAAACTGAGGAACAATCGTTTTGTCTTTAACCTGCACCGAAAGAATGAGCAATAACGTAATGAAAATTCTATTAGATTTTCATCACAAGTTTCTTTGATGAAAAATAATACTAGATGCTTGGCAAACCTTGTATGCTGAGAAATTCTCACCACAACGCGAATCAATAACTGTAACAGAATCTACAGGGACAAGATCATGCTGAGTGAAAGGCCACCACAATAAATCCTTTGATTTTCTCTGCATACTGTTTAGCCTTTGAATTCTTCTAGAATGGAAAGATTGCAGACTATCTTTAAGCAGACTAAAAACCGAGGATGACTCGGAAAACCAATCAGTTAGGTCATCTTTAGGATCCTCAGGAATTGGTGGCAGGACATGAACAGGCACCCTAAATAACAAAAATAACACATAGCTGTCATATATAGAAATACAACATCAGCAGCCTTTAGTACCAAGCAAGTTGGGTTAGGTTTATCTATTCACAGGATAACATACTTCGAAGAAAAGAGATGCTTCTATTCCTGCACACTTCCACAGTGGTTTGACAAGAACAGAACGCAGAATGGTATTAATCACCTCTTTCTCAAGTAAGAATACAGGAATCTGTCATTTGACAGGCCACGATCTTCCAAAATAACTGAGCCCACATCATATCCTCTGAGCAACAGAGTTTCATAGGCAGATAAAGTGGATGAAATACCACCTAGACGACCATCTCCAACAAGTACTGCAGGTAACCTAGAGGACCTGTTAATAGTTGCATGTGATCAGCTACAATGAAGAGTAAACTAAACCAACAAGTATACAAGATTCACCATAAATTGTTGCAACCAATTGAAGGCAGCTATGCCATTTTGATGTATAATATGAAATACAAGTATTAGGTAACTTTGTTAGTTTACTAGATGAGCTAAGTTCTGAATGAATAACAAAATATTTGAAAGTGACAATTGGATACAAAATTGAACAAAGAAATTGTTCTAGGACATAAATATCTATTCAGTTCTCGCGTACCAATTATTCAAATGAAAAAGGCAAACATGAAACATACAACCACAAAAATCTTCAAACAGCAAATTGTTGACCACAACCTAGCTACATGCTCATTTACAACATTATTATCCCACACATTCAACTACTAAAACAACTACTCCTACTAGGAGGTGAACGAATAATGTGCAATCCCCAACAAGCTAAAGTGACAAAAATGCCAATAACTTTCCACTTTAACCCACACGTTCAACCACCGAAACAACCTGCAATCAACCACACGATTCTCAAATTTCGCTAGCAGTAGCTAAAAACAACGAAGCGCGCACCGGTAGAGATCGCACTGCAGCGTGCCGGAGGGGCCAGGGCTGGCCACGCCGCCGGCCGTCTCCAGCACCTTCCACACCTCCCCATCCCCATCCCCATCCTCCGCCAGCCACCTCTCCACAAGCCACCTAACCTCCTCATCCTCCACCATCATCCCCTCCCTCTCCGCCGCCAGGTGCGGCGACACGGCCTCCCTCCACGCGTACATCGTCCTGCACACCAGCGCCTTCTCCACCCCCACCCCCTCCCCTCCATAACTCACCACCGTATCCTCCCGCTCCGGGAGGGGATCGACGGCGGGGGAAGGGAAGAGGGTGTGGTTGGAGGCGACGAGGCGGGCGGCGGCGCCGCCGGCGGCGGGGAGGAGGGAGGGGGCGCGGCGGAAGACGAAGCGGGAGTCGGAATCGGAGGGGAAGCCGGTCTGGAGGGGCTTGAGGTAGGAGACGGTGGAGGGGGATGGGGAGGAGAGGAGGGAGGCGACGAGGCCGGCGGAGACGAGGGTTTTGCCGACGCCGGTGTTGGCGCCGAAGACGGCGAAGGTCGGGGAGGAGAGGGATTGAGGGGAGGCGGTGGTAGTGGCGGTGGTGGTGGTGGTGGAATGGTGGCGGCGGCGGCGAGAGGGGCGGAGGAGGAGGCGGCGGAGCGTGGCCATGGCGGCGATGGGTTTTGGGAGGGGGTTTACTGCTGGAGAGTGCGGAGGGTGGGGAAATGGGGAATGGAGAATGTTAGGTGAAATAGTATAAAATAACTTTTGGCCATCGCAACTAAATTTTTAATTTTGATTGTACTACTGCCTCCTTCCTAAATTATACGGCAAAATTTAAATTTAACCAATAATTTTCTATTAAAAAGAATTAATGTCGCTAGATTTATATGGAGTTGTGTTTTTGATATTTATGTTTTTCATCATAATAATGATATCTTAATAGATAGATCATTTGTTAAAACATTTATCCTAATAAAATAAAATATGTCTTATAATTTCTGATGGAGAGAATACCTTCGTTTCATGATGTAAGACGCATAGCTTAACATCTCGTTTGTTTTAGCTTGAGATTATTGCAATCTAGATTATTGAGTCAAATTACTTGAAGCTAGATTGTCGTAAGTTATGAATTGTTTTTCATAGATTATTTGATGATAGATTATTGGGCTTGTAACTCTAAAGATTTAGAGGGAGTGGGGTGGTACGGTGGATAATTATAGTTGCGATGGTCTAATCTAACTCTGCTAGTGGGGCGGGTTGTGGCCGCCCAACCCACGTCCGCACCGTCCGCGGAATATTTTGCGGTTACCCGTCGGCTGTGATTCTGCCCGCTGGGTTTTGTTGGTGGGTTTAGCTGATCCACCCCAACCCACTCCAGGCCAAGCTACACAGTACACACCCATGCCACTGCCATAAGCTGCGAAACAGCCCGCGATTTCAGCCATTCCACACACAGAACATATATATGCGCTAACCTATATACTCAGCCATTCCACACCACAATACTAGTCAAATTCTATCGTAAACACAGATGGCCAAACTCAGATCGATTAAATGCATCCTCATATTTCATCATGGCAAAAGTAAAACAGATAAACATGCAGAAGTAACTCATCAGTACCAACAAATTTCATCCTGGCAACACTTAAAACAGGAGCTAGAATATTTGATGTTTCATGAGAATAAAATTCTGGTATTCTGTCAATCAGCTGACAATATCTACAAGACTACAATGTTGCGATATATCCTCCATGCCAAGTTTTAAGCTGCAAGCATGTAGTTCCCATGCACCTCAATGCATATGACCACCAGGCAATCAGTCAAAGCTAAAATTATTACAGCATCGATCATCAGATCATGAGAACTTGGGAAAATGAACACTAATGGCAGCTCCCAAAAATCCAACATCAAGTTACTCTAAGAACATGAACACCAATTGTAGTTCCACACTTCCACTGCTCCCCAGATGAATAAATTATTCTGCAAGTTAAAACAAAACATTAGTAGGCATGGCAAAGAGTGATAGATGAGCATCAGGTGTGCTAGTTTTGTAATTATCATGTAGGTGACCTATATGTAAATCAATTTACAATAGACATGACAGGACAATAAGATAACTGCAGCTAGGTTGTGTACAAAGTTGCATACAGCGCAAACATGACAGAACAATGAGGTTGCACCAGCTAGCTATTTTAGTTTACTACACAGTTCTCAAACATAAGAAAGTACACAGGAACTTGCTCCATAAAAAAACAACTTTCAATGACAAGTGCAGCATATTCTCAATTTTTTTACATTTCTAAGATTTTCAAGTGCAAACATGGACAAAAACAGGACATTCACTAATGCATCAGCAGCTACACACTCCAAATATTTGTGCTGAAATATATACAAACCAGGAAAAAACTACCTGAAATTATAGCTTATAGATCGTAGTCCTCATCACTTTCAGCTTCGGTACCTAAAATATTATCTGAGAAAATATGAAAGAAGTCATGAATTAGAAAATTATTCGCAACAGAAAAAACTATAAAATTTACTAACAAGAGTAAATGTGTACCTTCAGCTCTAATCCAATCTTCGAGGCACGTCAAGACTTCTATTGTCTCACTCTTGAGACTACTTCTATAATCACTTATGACCCTTGATCTTGTAGAAAATGCTGATTCTGAAGGAACCGTAGATGCTGGATTGCTAATAAATCACGAGCTATCTAACCAATTATAGGATACTTGGGAGAAAACATCTTCCAATACTGCAAGATATCGAAATCAGCATCAACGCATACCAATTCATCTTCCAAATATTTGTCAAGCTCGTTTGCTTTCCTTCTTTTTTCTGAACTAGTATTTTTTCCCCCAATCAGACCAAAGATTGTTCTCATCAATAGTTATAGATCAACAACTGAACTTGCTTCCATGTTACCCATGCTCAAGGAATATTCAACAAATAGGGCTCTAATTGTACTTTCCACCTTGTCAAGATATCTTTTAGCTATTGTCTTCTCAAAACCTTGCATCAAACGATACTCAAGAAACCACAACTTGAATCTAGGGTCAAGAATCACAGGTATGCAGATTTTCACAAATGATATCTCCCAATACTTGTAAAATTTCTGTTTCATTTTTTCAGCCATTGTTGCAATAACATAATGTGTATTCGAAGACTCTCTCTCTAGCAATTTCTTCACCTCCCAAAACTGATGAAAGTATTAATGGACAGTTGGATATTTTGACCCTGAAACTACCTCTGTTGCGGTATGGAATACTTTTAACAAGAGACAAAGCCTTTTAGCCATACTCCACTCATAACTTGAAGATAGATGTGTATAATGTTTGTCATACTGGGCGAGAGCTTTGAATATATGGCAAGGTTGAAATTAGCATTTGGTACGTTGAGTTCCACCTATGAGGCACATCAACTAAGGGGCGCTTCATCTTAGGTATGCTCACTTATTCAATCATTTCTCTAAACCGTTGCTTACGACTTGTGAGTTCCTAACATACCTTACACTCTTTCTTATTTTATCAATTGTACCTTTTGCAGCATCAAGCGCATCTTAAACATCAAGATTAAGAATGTGTGCAGCACAACGATAATGAAAGAGATCACCATTACAAGGTAGGAAATCACTTTCTACGAGAATCTCTTTGATAGAATTCATAAAGGAATCATTCACCGAAGCATTGTCTAGTGTAATGGCAAACAACTTGTGCTCGATGTGCCAATCTTGGACACCCTTAAACATTTCACTTTACATAGTTGTACTATCATGAGGCGTTTGAATAAGATCAAACTTTATTATCCTTCTATGCAATTTCCATGAATCATCTATGAAGTGACATGTAATGCACAAATAACCCAATCTTTTATTTGATGTCCACAAATCTGTTGTGAGAGACATCTTTGAATTTAAGCCATTTAGAACTTCTTGTAATGCCGCCCTCCGTATCTCATATTCTTTAATACATTCAGCCTTTATGGTGGTTCTAAAGACACATCTGAAACAAGAATTCAAACTAGCCAGAAACTCTGTAAACTTAGGGTATTCCACAAAGCTAAAAGGAAGTTCATGTTGAACAACTAACTTGGCAAGCAATCTCCTAGAACCTTCCAATTCTTTAAGGCATCAGCATATGATCCATTAGATGATTTCAGCTTATCATACATCTGATCCAGTTTAGCTTTACCCTCACAAACATCCAAATGCCTAAGACAACTACTAGTGCCAACACTACGTTCAGCTTTGAACAATTTACCACAATGGGCACATCGAGCTTTCACAAGCATGTTATCAACATAAATTGGATCAAAATCCTTCCATACTATTGATTTTAATTTGCGTCTTCTAGTTCTAGATGGCGGACCTGATTATTTGAATCCATTCAGCATACATTAGGACACAAGATTACATACATATAATGCTCAATGCACAACAAACACATCAAATTGCATGAATAATATAACAGTAAAATTGCATGCAATGAAAATAAGTGAACTAAAAGCACTGTATGGTCAACTGTTGAAGGTTTTTTTTGGAACAAAATACTTACCATGCCCAGGTTGAAGTTCTTCCTCGCAAGATGATGGAGATGGGGCCCTTAGCATAGGCGACATTGGTGACATTATCATCCTCACTCCTGGAGACTTCACAATTTGTGTAATAGGTGATCTGAGACGCTTTGTTGCTGAAGCCTTTTGTTGCTTTTCTGTTGAGGCTTTACGTTTAGCCACCCTAGGTAACATCTACAACAAAAGAAAAGCTGTTATTAATTTAAGCCATATAGGGATAACAGAGACAAAAAGAAACAATAAAGAGCTAAAAATAAATTTCAGATTTCAGCGAGATCATCCTCAATTTTCAGACAATACTATACTAGTATAATACCCACAGCTGTATAAATACCGCTCAATGCAAGATATGACAAGCTGCTACCCTTTTGACTGAAATTGCTGAGAATTTTTTTTTAAGTTCGTCGTGCAGAGTTTCAACACAAAAAAATATTTCTCAAAATGAAAGTTTAAAATTAAAATGGATGTGCAGAGTTTCAACACAAAAACATGTAAAAAAGAATCAACACACATGGCCTGGCATTCCTCCCAAACAGAGAAAAGGGGAGGAAAATATGGCATTCTAGGCTTCTAGAATGAGGTATATTACTGTATATGGATAATTGTTCTTGTCTAAAATATTGTACTGATAAGCTCAGCTACACCTAGAAACACTCACAGCAATAATCTTATGATAATTGCCCTTACAAAAAGGAAATTCTCACAACAATAATTCAGATGATGTGTGCTTGGAGGAAAAATCAGACAATGTGCTAGATTTCCTCTTATGAATGTTCAGAAACAACATATTAAGGACATGAGCAATGCATATCATAATTTCACAAATACTGATTAGCAATGCCTTAGAAGAAATAAATCCACACTAAACTTTGGTACGTTTTCTCAGTAAACAAATGCAATCTAGTAATAATTTCACTCCAAAAAACATCAATAAAGATTCAGTAGCATAAAGAATCAAGAACTCACTTGTGGTGGGCTTGATGTAGAAGCCGATCTTGTCGATCTGGAAGGGAGCACCGTTGGTTGAGGAGGGAGTGAGATAGGCGACGGAGCGCATGCCACAGCCGGTGAGTGCGTCGCTTGTGGCAGGGGAGGTTGGCCGGCCGCTCCATGGTGCGTTGCCGTGCCACCAGTGAGTGCGCCATGGACGGCCGGCGTGCTCGCAGCGGCAGCGGAGGCAGGGGCAGGGGCAGAGGCGGAGGCGGAGGCGTTGGCGGCGGTGGGAACAGGCGATGTGCTCGTGGAGGCCGCGGCGGAGGAGGACTGCGATGGCGGAGGAATCATCGCCGCCATGCATCCTACGATACCGAATATGAGTTACCAGATGAGGATCCATAGAAAGCATGCATGTATTTTGGATCACAAAATTAGTGTGGTCTGCATGAGATATCCATGGCCTGCTTACAAAAGAGTACATTAGCATTTGCATGAAGCATGAAGAGGGTACTAGGATGAGCCGGCCGACATTATATTTCTTGATCGAGTAGAGTCTCCTATATGATATTGCCATATTTTTTGTTCCATCCGTCGCAAAATATAAGCGTTTTTAGGCTTTTGTACGGTCTTTGAGATGCTACATACTTTGACCGATAATATATATATAAAAAGCTTGATATTATAATAGTATATTTACATTATCCATCTTTTTCGCAATTAAGAGTTAAAGTTTAAAATGTTTGACTCATCGAAGTAGTTATATATATTTTTGGACGAAGGGAGTAGCTAGTAAACCACATGATGCTAGAAATTTATTTTGGAAGGGGTATCCAGTTGCTAGAAGTAGAGAATTGTTTGAATTGAGGTACTGGAGTAAAACAAAATGTCATGGATCGGAACAAGCTGTTTAGAAAAGGTTGATGTTTTGGTATGTGGCGTGTATTATGTGGCTGTATTTGAGGATGTGAATGAATACATTGAGAGTGAACTATCAAAAACGAAAGGTTCTTCCAATACAGATAGATACCAGGAAGCACAGGTATGTTCGCAAGGTTGTTCAAACATCTGTTTAAGCCTAAAGGCAGCGTTGTAGCCACCAAAGGGTGCGCTTAGGAAAAATTAAAGATGAGATGAGCATCATTAAGGAAATTTTAGTGTTTGTCACCAAACAAGCCATGATAAACGCACAAGTCCAGATGCAGAGAAAGGGTAATTTGTGTACAATTGATTTGAATTTGTCGCATCTATTAGTGAAAGACATGAAATTTTGCACAATTCATGATTGCTGATTTTGTGATTGATCGAGGTGTACGACGTAATTTCTATTGTAGAGGAACATCTGGTGGTGATTCAACAGGGGGATTTGTGGGATTTGCAGCTTTTGTCCTGAAATTTATTCCGTATTCTGTCTATATTGTCCTCGATTTTTTTCCCTACAACATCTATGTTTGTTGCTTAGGTACGCGTCAGTGCATCACTGAATAGTCTTATGTTCCTTTCATTTTCTAGGTAAAATCTAGTTTAGCAGGATGGCCCGAGAGTCTTTGACGTCATGGAAGATTTCTGCATCGACAAACTGGAGGACTGATGCCTGCTGATGGAGATGAGAGGCTCCAGAATTTCCAAACGGGAACCCTTGCGCTACACGGATGTTCCAGTTCCGCATGAGGCGGCGCCGGCGGTAATGGTGGAGGCAGGTGGCGGCGAGCGCGCGAGGCGCGGCCGT
>CM002486.1:5868873-5923019 GCA_000325765.3 Leersia perrieri
CGGGAAGGAGCCGCGCCATTGCCGCTCGGTCACCGCGCCACCGCCGTCGATTTGGCGCGCCGTCGTCGAATGGAGACGCTCGTGGCCAGATCCGGCGGGCCCCGAGCTCCCCGCCGTCGGATCTGGCGGACAGTGGCGGCAGCGGTGAGGAGGCCGGACGGAGGTGGCAGCGACGGTGCGCAATAAGTGGAGAGAGGAGAACGAGAAAGAGATAGAGCTAAGAAAGAAAGAGAACGAGAGAGAGGCACTCGAATTGAAATTTATAGAACAGACTTAAAGTCCGCTCAGCTCGGCTGGGCTCGTATTGGATTATAGGTGACGGTTTTTAAAGGACCGCCACCTATAAAAATTTATAGGTGGCGGTTTTTAAAGGATTGCCACCTATAAGTATTTATAGATGGCGGTTATTAGCTTTTTTATCCCTTTTTAATGGGAAATGGGATATAGGTGGCGGTTTTCGTAGAACCGCCACCTATAGAGGCGATACCTATTAGGGGTTCTGTACTAATGTCACATTGGTCAATTCTCGAGCTTCCGGCCGCTCTACCATGTCCAAAAAGGAAAAAAGATATATTGGATAGTAACATGCCATATATTTTACAGTTACATGGGTATATACATGTGACAGGGTTACCAATAAGGGATACCCTCATTACCTAGAGTCATGAAGTATACGAGAAGGCATACCAATAGTACTCAACTAAGGCTCGGCTAGGCCCACCATCTACCATACCTTATAAGAAATCATACCTCGTAGTATATGGAAGGTGTTCTGGATAAGGAAGGGCGAGAAGAGTTCTATATGGAGACTACAAGGACTACTCGGATAATATCCATATTGGTTTTCTCTAGTCTTACTTGGATAAGGAGATTTCTATGGGTATAAATACAAGACCCCTAGGGGGAGAAGAGGACAAGTTAGAAGGGACACAACACAAGCCAACATGGGATCTACGGTTGAAGGCCACCCTGTTGTCCACTACGTGATGGTAATCCAGTCCGCTAAGTCAACAACTAGTAGATAGGTTATCCCATAATTGTACCTGTATGATGATGATGAATATAGATGAAGACCGGCTTTGGCCAACAGGAGTAGGGCTATTACCTATCAGGTAGGGGCCCGAACCTGTATAAAAATCTTTGCCTCTCTCCGTCTATCTTTGACTACGATCTCACATAACCCTGGTGTCGACAATCCCCTGTACCATATAAAAACCATGTCGCGGATATTACACGTTGACATTGGCATGCCAGGTAGGGCGACTTCGGCACTTCAAGGTTTTCGACGAGATGGATTTAAGATTCTCCGACAACCTCTGTGAGTATTTGTATATACAATATTTTTCCAATGATCCTCTTTTTCGATATCACCTTGCTTTGAAGTCGATACTATTGTTCCTTTATGCTATTAATGTACTCGGGAAACAGACTACCATGTTGTCGAGTACGCTGCCACCGATATCAAGAGCAAAGACAATCCTAGACATACCCAATATGGAGCTATATAGGCTGATGAAGGGAATCTGGCGCTATCTCTAATCTCGATTACGTTGCCGCTAACTTGACAACATAGGGATAGGTTATCCTAAATATTAATACGTATTAACCAAGCCTTGTAATCGGAAATTGGTTTTTCCAACTTCATGGCTGCGGGCTAGTATTTTGTCAGCATTCAACTTGGTTTGATATAAGATTTGAGTTATCTTTGTAAAGATAGATGGGGGCTAGGGAGAGTACCAGACTCCGATCGCCGAGGAAGCTCTTGCGAGAGTACTCTTTTATTGTAATATGCAAATTCAGTTTATCAGATTACATATTTGCTTGGGGGCTATTTGTATCTAACAATCTTTTCTGAGTATCGATTCCAGGAAAGTCAGATTTCGAGACTTTGTTGCAGTTTCTACAACTAGTCGACTACTCGAGAACGGATGGTGGAGATCTACAAGTATATCGGAACAAAGCAATGGTGTACCCGCCGACACGAAGATTCTTTACGACAACCCAAATTCTCGAGTATGGCAAGACTGACAACATAGTCACATGCTCTGTACCTTCTCGGTCTCCCGAGAACGGTTAGGTGAGCATGATAATTGTTGTTTCAAGGTCTTCGATCGGGAACGTCAACTCGTTCATTTGCGTTGTCGCAAGGCTTGTTTATGGCTGTTGATTAGACTTCAATTCAAATTCAGATTTGGACCGTTGGACTCCCGTTCTTGTTATCGAGAACGATCAGGCGAACACGTCGGCTCCACTAGAGAAGTCACGCATAACAGTGAGAGTTCATTTAAGTTGAAGTCAGGGGCTACTATCAGGGTTACCGATAAGGGATACCCTTGTTACCTGGAGTCATGACGTATACGAGAAGGCATACCCAATAGTACTCGACTAAGGCTCGGCTAGGACCACCATCTACCATACCTTATACGGAATCATACCTCATATATGGAAGGTGTTCCGGATAAGGAAGGACGACAATAGTTCTATATGGAGACTACAAGGACTATTTGGATAGTATCTATATTGGTTTCCCTAGTTCTACTTAGATAATGAGACTTCTATGGGTATAAATACAAGACCCCCTAGGGGGAGAAGAGGACAAGTTAGAAGGGACACAATACAAGCCAACATGGGATCTACAGTTGAAGCCCACCCTGTTGTTGACTACGTGATTGTAATCTAGGCCGCCAAATCGACAACTAGTAGATAGGTTACTCATATTTGTACCTGTATGATGATGATGAATATAGATGAAGACCGACTTCGGCCAATATATAGGAGTAAGGCTATTACCTGTCAGATAGGGGCCCGAACCTGTATAAAAATCTTTGCCTCTCTCCGTCTATCTTTGACTATGATCTTGCATAACCCTGGTGTCGACGTTCCCCTATACCATATAAAAACCATGTCACGGATATCAGACATCGACAACATGCAATAACACAATTGTTGGGGCACATGTAGTAACACGAAATATATTTTACAATATCATTGGTATATACATGCAATTAACATTATCAGTAAAACGACATATAATCTGAAAAGTGCAGTAACACGACCTATAATCTGTAGTACCAACATCAAAATATAGTCATGACGGATTTTGCTTTTTAAATCACTTTTTTAAAAAACATCATGGTGAAAATGGTTTTAAAAAATAATATAAGACATGGGAGATATTACTCTCTAAAGATTTGGAATACAACATTTTAGCTCTCTATATGCAGTAGGAGTGCTGTAGCAACATTATACGGTCACACACCGTCTTTTTCTGTATTTTCATTATGATATTACTATAACTATGAAGTAACAACGCATATGTTACTGTACTTCTATCACGATGTTACTACAATTGTGCAGTAACAATGTACATGTTACTGCAATTGTGTTGTAACGATGCATATATTTTGTAGCAACATAGTGTCGTTACTGGATAAAAGGTGCAACGTTACTGCACATCTATTACCATAGCATTAGTGTATACTGTATAAATCGTATAGATATCCTTAAGATTTCAAACTTTAAACAACTTTTTCTTTTACCTCATATATTATTTTATAAAAATGTTTATACCACTTTGCTAAAAAAATGTTTTTAAAAAAAATATTTCGTCGTTGTTACTGCATATTAGCCTTTGTATTACTGTAGTTTAGCCTTCACGTTACTGCAAAATTCCTGTTAGGCGAGGGGTGTGCTTAGGTAAACATGGGAGAAAGCCCATAAGAGGGTTGACCCGTGGGAGGAAGTCTTTGACCGGCCTTTGGATGAAGTGGAGGTGGTTTTTACGCCTTGTTAAGGGGGTGCGGGATGGGCCTTGGGAGGCCATGGAAGGGAGGGTTATATAGGGTTATATATATATACAATGTGAAGTTTGACGATATGAACCTTCTATCGAAGTTCAAACCAAATCGATACAATACGACCCAAGAGCACAATCTCGTCGAAAACCTAGCGAACTAGGGCGGCGATGCGCCGAAAGTGTTTTATTGGTATCTCCTCTTACAATACCCAGGTGTACAATATTTATACCCATAGGCAATTCGACTTCTAAGACACGACTCGATCGGCTTAACATATGTATTCGTTATAAAAAAGAAAATCAAAACTCCTATGTTTACAAAACTAGGAACCCCCCGGTTCTCCTCAGACCTAAAATCTATTTCTACATACAAACATATTAACCGAACACTTACCGGCTCCATCCAATAATCACGCTGCTTATTTCGTACAATTTTTAATAATCTGTTCCAAATTCCGGTGTCAACAACTGGCCCGTGAGCCCACATGTGGATGTGCCTTGGTCACTGACAGGTGGAGCCTGCCTGTCGGGCCTTTCCCCTACCTCCGGCCGCCCCCCAAACCCTAACCGGCCACCATTGGTGATGAATGGAGCTCCAAATCCGGTCGCTTTCGTGAAGTAACTCATCCGGCGCCTTGAATGAAAGTTACTCCCCTCCACTTCTTTTTTATTTCCCACTTAATCTCAAGGCCTCCTGCGCACTATCCCTCGAGTAATCAGAGTTTTAGAAATCGTCTTAAAACTCCACTCCCAACTCTTCAATCCAGTGAATTAATCCGGCATCCGTCGTTTCCTGTCGCCCTCTGGCCCAATAAATTAATCCCTGGTGCCTCCTCTTTCGTTTCCCCATTCTCCCTCTCCAATTCGCCTCCAAATGACGCCGCCGCGCTCACAGGACATCGCCGCCACCGTCGGGTTCGCAAGGATTTGGAGAACACCATCCACCACTTCTTCGACGCCGTCCACCACCGGGAGCTGCCATACGCCGACGATCCAAGACGCCAATGCTTTCTTCCTCAACAGTCAACACCGACCACCACTCTGCCGTCGACCACCGGTGACCCACAGGTGAGTTCGCCATGTCCCCCTCTTCTTTCCAGTACCATTTGCTGGCGCCGCCGCGTCGACGGCATCCCGAGCCGTGCTCGCCGGCGCTGATGTGGCAAGCACACGTGGCGGCCACGTCATCCAAGCCCGCGCCACATGACCGGTTGACCGACCGAATCTGGTCAACCCGAGCTAGAGCTGTCGGATTGGCCGGGGCGATCTCAACCATCAGATTTCATTTGATCACGCAATTTTTCCTTTTTAAATTAGATCTTTTTTGCTTCATAATTTCTTTGATCTTTTCTGAAATTGAATAATCTGGCTTAAAACTTAGAAAAATGATAAGTAATTCATCTGGACTCTGATTTGGGTGATTCAACTCTCAATATATTTTGTAAAATTAAGATCTACACACTAAAAATATTATACAGTGGTAGTTGTGTTTTCTTATGTGCTAGCTGTTTTTCCATTTTGATTAATTTCTTAGTTCCCAACGCGTCTAAGGAGCCCGAGTATTTCTACTAGGAGGACCCAACGACTACTTCTGCTTAGTAAGGCAAGTTAGATAGATTTCTTATATTATATTTGAGCATGTTGAACCCCGTACTCGCAATACTTCAAATTTCGCATAATTATTTTTGATGTAATCAGGCGGAAATCCTGATATATCATTGTACAACCAGCTTTGATATTGTTTACCCTTTTGCTTGTGTTAAATTTGGTTTTAATTTTGACTGGCAAGAACTTTATAGTGTTTTAGTTAGAATTATAGCATATGCTTAGCCATGCTTAGAATAATTTTAGGCACACCTTGCGTAGATGTTTCACTAGATGTTCATTTAATCTATCATGAATTAATGGATAAATTAATAAAATCATGTCAACTAAAATATGGACTTAAGGTGGGTTGTGAGCACATCGTTTTTGTTAGTCGTGCTCACATTTAGTACTTAAAATCTGGCTATACTTTGGAAATAGGGGAAAACCCCGGTTTTAGAGTTATGGCTGGGCCGGTGCAACAGAGATAAGTTGTACCGTGAGTGGTTAATTATTAATTATTATATTCTTATTGTTTTCTTAATTAATTTACTATTATTTAATGAATGATACCTACATGAACCCGATTATGTCATTCTTTGTATTCCCGTGCATTTCTTGCATCTGTTAATGTGTGGCTTGCGAGTATGTCGAATACTCACCTTGCTCTACACCACCAGAGGAGTTCTACCAGGAATGTCTTCGGTCGAGTTGTCGGTGGAGTGGAGGTGCCACGATCGTCTTCCGCTACGTAGTTATATTTGCTGTTTGAGAGGTCCTGGCCACCTCTATAATAAAGTTGTAATTCGACGTTATTTAAATAAAGCATTCCGTTTTTATCAATTTGTCACTTATGTGTCTCGAAAATTGGACGAGGATAACACATTGTAAGCGTGTAGAATTTCGAATAGAATCCCGGCCTAGGATTATCACATGTTCATGCATAATGGAAGGGGCATGATGATATCTTATTATGGAATAGTTTATGGAGAATAAATTAATTGCGACAAATTAGAAGCCCTTCTGGACTAATTAAACACATGTCGTTTTATCGTTTCTGTTAATTCTGGTCTTACATTTCACACTCTTCAGATGGCATTTTTCTCCAACCAAAAACAATAACAGCGTGAGGGCGTCACACCATCACCATAATTTGCATGATGAATACATGTCAGCTGTCGTTTTCTCCCTTATAACCGAGGACACTGATTAGCGTCATTTTTTTAAAAAATCGGACTACTCAATGATTGAATCGCCCCTAGTATTACGGACAATGTGAGAATTCATAAAGGATTTTGCGGGGTTTGAAGATTCAGTTAAAGTCTTCATGTGGTTCTTACACCAAAAAAAATTCCTAACAGAAGACAATCATGCAAAAAGAAATTGAGACGGTGAAAAGCAATGTTGTTTTTTTAATAAACACGAGACCATACAATACACCTTTTCTTTGATTGCCATATGGCATAGTGTATATGGTGTAATGTCTTCTTTGCTTTCAATATCCCTTTTCCGAAACGCTAAAAATATTTTTGGTAATTGGCTCATGGGAGTGTCTAGATCCACAAAAAAAATAATTTTTTTTGGAGCTAGTTCTTCTTTATGTTGGTCAATTTGGTGTTGTTGTAATGATGTTATTTTTAACAATAAAAAATATCTAACCCTCTGCAGGTTATCTTCGAGGAGCAGGATACTATGCACAATGGTGCTATATTTTTGAAATTGAGATGTTTTGTCCCAATTTAGGTGGCGTAGTTCATTTAGGCTTTCATCGTACATGTCTATGATTACTTTCCAATAATTCATCTAGTTATCTTTTAGAGAGTAAGATGGATGTTTGTCCATAAGCTCTTAATTTTTTATTTTATTTAGAGTCTAAATTTGTTGGTTTTGTATGAATGGCAGAAGCCAAAAATATAAAACATTTTTATTATCTTAAAAAATTACCGATAATTATCGATCGATATATGATCGAGAAGTCAAGCAGTCACAAGCTAGCAAGTCAGTGTTCAACGCGTCTACTGAGAAACATCTCTATTTTGAACTGAAAGGGAAACGTTGATTGCAGTTGGTAAGTATGCTTGAGAGGCGATTGAGATCGGGTAGGCATTGCAAGACTGCATGCTATTTTTATCCATCCTTTTATCATATTTTATAAAGAAAGGATCAGATAAATGCCCACAATATAACTGTTGTTAACAGTAATCTAAGTGCTAACAATAATACCAGAGGAAATGTGAGATCTTGGGATTTGGATATGACAGCTGTTGATTAATCCGATGATGAACAGAAAAGGGAAAACACAGGGGAACACATGGCATGTAGCAAGAATATGAAATGGAACAAATTATCACTTTGACCTAATTAGGAACTGAATAATTAGAAAGACGGCCATGGGAGCAATACACTACAGGAGCTAAAAGTCTTCATCGACGAGCTTGATCTTGGGATGCTATGAAGGTACTATGGCTACCATCATTTCGTTGTTGGCTTATTAGCAACAGCCAAAATTTAAATTTTCAAACTTATTTTGAAGTTGGCTTTGATTTTTTTTTCTCATGGTCTATTTTCCCCTTGGATTTTAAGTCACGAACAATTTTAGCCATAAATTATTTTTTATTCGTTCATGTGGCTAGTGAGCACTGAGCAGTCGACCAGATTATCACAGAAACAATATTTTTAGTCCAGTTCAGAATTCATGTGGTGCAGCCTTCTGATGCATCATTTCCTGCGTTATCAGGATCACTTTGACCTATATGTCTAAAATGTTTTGTCGTTGAGACAGCCACTATACAAATTTGCAACCAGATTAAATTCACAGATTAGCACAGAGCTCTTCCATGGGCGGCCAATTGTGCCTTCTTGCTTGCAGTTTTCATATACGTTTGTCAGATCACAAGGCAGCACGATGCGTGCAAAATCATGGAGCATGCAAGCCGTGTCCGTATTTTTGGTGGTTATTCAACAATGGCAATAGCGAGACCTCTTATGTTCTATAAACACTACAAACTGCAGCAGAAGCAGGTCCACTTGAGACTTGAGAGGATGGCGAGTTTAGGCTGTAGAGGAAGAATAAAACGACGGTTTTGGTGGTTTCTGATCCACATCTTTCTCAACTTTGGTAAAGGTGGGAGTCCTCGTCTCTTTGTCACTCCTGATGGTTCAAGGTAAAGAACACTGTTCCTCAATAATATAGCTCACGTCATCACATCAAACCTTAGATTTCAATGGCTGTCATTAACTTGCTGGGTCCTATTAATGCGACCTGAAAGTTCAGTGGTCTATAGACTCAGGATTCCAGGAAAACGATAAATGACAGAAGTTCAAGACGAGTTTTGATTTTTTTAACACTGATACATACATCGAGAGTCGTGACTTCATCATTCAACAAATAGACTATGAAACAATTGATCTCAGAAAAACTGATATTCCCTTCGTTTTAAACTCCGTTTTACCTTGTAAGACATTATAATTTTTTAAAAGTAAAATTTATCGATGAGAAACGTGCGCACTCACGCTCCCTCACGCAGCGGCTCGGGGGGACCCTAGCCGCCGCCGCCACCCCCGTCTTCTCCCTCTTCCCTGCTTTGCCGCCGCCGGAGCTCGTCGCGACGAGCCAGGATGGCGGCGGCAGGGCCAAATCCCCCCTTGCTGCCCGCCTTGGCACATGAGAGGCGCGGCGGCGCGCGGTGGGCGAGCGCCGCCTCGTGGCGGCGTTGTCAGATCCGACCGCCTCTTGGTCGGATCTAGCCCTACGCCATCGATTTGGTTGCGCTGCGGCGCCGGCTAGCTTTGTGGGTGGCAGCGGCGTGGACTGGCCGCCATCGCCGATGCGCGGGCTAGCGGCGTATCTGGCTGCCCCTCGGCCAGATCCCTCTCTTCGCCAGTGTTTGTGTGCGGCTCGTTGGCATGGGCTAGGGCCGACGGCTCGACTTGCCTGAGCCGGGCGTCGACGGTCCTATGCTCGCCGGCTTCAGTGCGTGGACGGCCGCCGGTGGTCCCCTCCCCCCACCATCTTCGGCGTCAACCCTTTCCCCTCTTCGGTTTCTCCTCTTCTTCCCTTCGTTGTCCCTTGCCCTCTTCTGACAATCTCTATGCAGCGTGTCTTCCATCTTTTCCACCTCCCTCGGCACTCCTCTAATTATATGGTCGGGCTTCTTGTCTCAGCCAGAGGAGTTTCTAGGCTCTGGTGGTGAGGTGGGTGATAAGGGACGGTCTATCCTTCTTCTGGTCGTCCAGTCTTCCTGCGGCATAGACTTTCGTCTAGCTGGTCAGATGCTTGTACAATTTTTGGTGTGCAAGTGCTTTTTTCGTTTGTCACTCTCTTCCTGTGGGGAGTGTCTCGGGAGATGGAGATCCGTGAAGAAAGCTTTGTTTGGTGAAGATTGGGATGCATACGACTTTTTCGTTTTCTTTTAGTTGTTTGCGGCTTGTTGTGTTCTAGTGCAAAATTTGCCTTGTGCGGGAGACAACCTCTTTTCTTGATGTTTTGGTTGTTCGTTGGGGTGGAGTCGGAGCTGCTTGGCCGTAGGGCTAGCTTGGCAATGATAACCTTCAACCACTTCACGACATCAAGGAGAGAGGATGGGCGTGGAGTAGAAATCGAGAGAGCCTTGGACGAAAACCCTGCTTGGTCCTTGACCATGGCGGACGATATTGATGCCCGTGGGCGCCGATTCCTTCTTGGAGGTATCGTTTTTGGCTCTCTCCACTTCAGGTGAAAACCTAGTCTGCTCTGGAAGGGCGTCGAACAACGTCGTTAATGTTGTTTTCCTTTTTGAAGGCTTCGCTAAGAAGGTTTTGCTCCACACAGCTTGTGTAGGTGGTGATTGTTTCTATCTCTTTGTTCTTTCTGTTCTTGGTAGTCGAAACTGCTTGCCTTTGCAATGCTTGGAACGGTTACTAGGTGTGGGGTCTGAGTAGTCCGATTGATGTTTGCTGCTTTTTCTTTCTTTTTTTCCTGTAAAGGTTTTGCCGGTTTTCCTTCAATTAACCGTGCCCCTGTTGTTAGATTTTTGGGCCCGGTTCCCTTATAAAGTGGGTCAATTCTATTTCTTCTATACATTCCGGCAGAACTTCTGCCATCGTTACGTCAAAAAAGTCAAATTTATCTATCTTTAACTAAGCTTGTAGAAGAAACATATAAACACAAAATGTTTCATTGAAGCAACCATTGAATATATCTTCCTATCATATTTGTTTTGGGTCAAACAATTGTTACATTTGTTGGTTAAATTTAAGCAAGTTTGACTATAAAAAAAATCAAAGAGTAAATTTCACAAAATTATAGGTATTTTGGATAATCGATCACAAAACTACAGATTTAAGGACTTGTTTCACAAAACTATAGATTTAGTGTCCCTGTGTATCACAAAATTACAAATTTAAGAATTTGTTTCACAGAACTACAGATTTAGTGTCTCAATTATCACAAAACTACATGTTTTGCAATACATTATCACAAAACTACAGGATTTAGCAATGTTTAAGTCTGTAGTTTTGTGATAACGTATTGCTAAAACGTGTAGTTTTATGATAATTAAGATACTAAATATGTAGTTTTATGATAATAGAGACACTAAATCTATAGTTTTGTAAAACAAATTCTTAAATCTGTAGTTTTGTGATACACATGGACACTAAATCTGTAGTTTTATGAAACAAGTCCTTAAATCTGTAGTTTTGTGATAGAATATTCAAAATACCTATAGTTTTGTAAAATTTACTCAAAATCAAAATCTAAATGCCTTATATCATGAAATGGAGGGAGTATATGTTTTGTGGTTCTTGTTCCAAATAGGCACTATATGGAAGGTTAATGGTCATTTTTTTTACAAAAGGAACAAATGGAATTACTTTTGCTAAATCTTTTCATTAAATTGTAATATTCCTGCTAGATGTAAACTGTTTTTTTTAAAAAAAATAGAAGAACGATACTTTGATTAGTTTTCCACCATGACCCTGACATGTAGATATAACAGCTCACAAATCTGCAAGCTGCAGCAGAGACAACCCTGTACCTCGCATATGTATATGCCTACAGAAATGAGGTTACGAGTGGATATAGTGGCCGGATTTCTTCCCATTATCTAAGAAAAATGAAATGAGGTTAGCCATTAGCAAGACAAAGTTACCAACATGATGCAATCACAAATGCTGACATGTCAGACATGTTGGGCTGACATTGAATATTCAATTATTTAGCATTTTGAAAACTCCGATAGAATAGCTCTGATTCTAGTTTTTTTTACTCCTGTAAAAAGCCTGCCACCACCACTCCACTCACTGACTGTTGGGTCCATGTGGGCCCTCCAACCATTGTGGCATGGTTAGTTCATAGCCTTTTCTTATATTATTGTTCTCCACTGCAGTATGTGAGCATATGTCTATCTTTTTGGCAATATATTGTTCTTTTCTTGCATCATTAAGATTATATATTTATGTTAATTATAACAAATAACAAAAAAATGTTTGAACGAAAATTAAGAAATTAATTCTAAAATTTAATCATCTTTAGGGTATGATTAATTGTTAATGACTACTAATTTTCCCTATTATTATACACATGTGATTAGCTAGCCACTAAAATTCAAATGATACAAGTATTCTCTCATGATTAGGCATTTATGAATGAATTTATAAATTTGACTAGATCCTTTTTAAAATTAATTCAATTGCAACGCATGGACAATCAGCTAGTTTTATCAAAATAACTGATTCTTCTGTTCGGAGGGTTAAATGGAGTACTTCGAAATATCTGAAAGGCCAAAATAAACTTTGAGGTTAGTGACTATATTAGTTAATGATAAAAGCATCAATATATATTTGAACTAATCAGATGAAAATGTAAAATTCTATATTGTTACAGAAAAGCATGCGGACAAACATTTTCTCATAGCTATCTCAAGTCTCAACATGTTTACTTTCTGATTGAATTGATTGCGTCAAGTCAACAATGAATTCGACACAGCTTGTCACTCTTTTCTACTGAGTTTATTGTGCCAAGTGGACACTGGACAACGAATTCTACACAACTTTACGACTAAATTATGAACAGGACATTCATGTAGGATATTTCACACATCGCATGAATAGTTCAAAGTTTGATTTTTCATGCCATAGTCTTGTCAGAATATTCATTTCCAGATAGAGAGAGATGTACCATACCTTTCAGTACTTAAATATTATCTATTTGTTTCATTTGCACAGCTAATTTCTTCTTGATTAGCCATTTTATAGATGAAATATTTTGGACAAGTAAAAATAAGCGATTTCTTCCAAAAAGAATGTATGTGGGTTGCATTTTCTTGTTGCTTACAGTAATTTCTTTTTGGAAGTGCCAACTTAAAATTTTCTACACTTTGGAAAAGTATACAAATACTTATGTTTTATCATTGTTGTTAAATTAACCTAAAGGATCGTGGTAAAAAATACTAAAGGAGCAATATTAAGGCTCCATACCATACCACAGCCACTATATAAGTTTCTTAAAAGGCGAAAATATGGATTTGATATCAGAAATTCTTATCTTTATAGTTATATTAGTTTTAATGAACTCTGATTAGAAAAAATGGTGGTGAAATTGTCCCTCTGTTCCCACTACCTTTTCTCCCTAGTCCAACTCTATCCTAGTCGACACTGGTGCAGAACTCCAATCGTAAACTTTTTATATGACTTCATCTTCCTCACAGATGTCACCACAAACCCTTCCTCAACCATGGCAATCGAGAGGACTTGGCCGCTTTGGTTGCTCTCTCTTCTCACGCATACCCTCCTCTTACTCACAGCAACCTCTCAGTCTCAGTCCATCAATGGAGATGACCTCTCAGCGCTCCTGTCATTCAAATTCCTTATAAGAAACGACCCAAAAAACATACTGTCCTCTTGGGACGCCGTCAGCAATGCTACCAACAAGTCAGCACCTGTCTTCTGCCAATGGAAGGCCGTTTCCTGCAACGATCACCGGCATCCAGGTCGTGTTACTACTCTCAATCTGAGTGACGCTGGCCTAGTTGGCACCATCTCCCCTCAGCTCGGCAACCTGACCCTCCTCCGTGTCCTTGATCTGTCAGCCAATAGCCTTGATGGTGATATCCCAACCAGCCTTGGTGGTTGTTCCAAACTTCATGCCATGAACTTGAGCAACAACCACCTGTCAGGTAACATCCCTGCTGATCTTGGCCAATTATCAAAGCTTGAGGTTTTCGATGTCGGACACAACAATCTGACCGGGGACATTCCGAGGTCACTCTCAAACCTCACAACACTTGTGAGGTTTATCATTGAGAGGAACTTCATCCATGGCCAAGATTTGAGCTGGATGGGGAACCTGACATCACTGACACACTTTGTTCTTGAAGGGAACAGTTTCACTGGTAACATCCCTGAATCTTTTGGTAAGATGGCTAATCTTATTTACTTTAGTGTTCAAAACAATCAGTTGGAAGGCCATGTTCCTCTACCGATCTTCAATTTGTCTTCCATTAGATTCTTGGATCTTGGCTTCAATAGACTGTCAGGATCACTTCCACGCGATGTTGGTATTAAACTTCCCAGGATAAATCGTTTTAACACACTTAATAACCATTTCGAGGGTATAATACCACCCACCTTTTCAAACGCATCTGCACTTGAAGTATTGCTTCTTCGCGCAAACAAATATCATGGATTGATTCCTAGGGAAATTGGTATCCATGGTAATTTGAAGGTATTGATGATAGGAGACAATGTGCTGCAAGCATCACAGTCTAGTGATTGGGAGTTTTTGACATCGTTAACCAACTGTAGCAGCTTGATAACACTAGATGTTGGACAGAACAGCCTTGCTGGTGCAATGCCAATTAACATTGCAAACCTCAGCAAAGAGCTCTCATGGATTGATCTAAGTGGCAATCAAATAATTGGAACCATACCTGCAGATTTGTGGAAGTTAAAACTTACGTCTCTCAACCTGTCATATAACCTCTTCACAGGAACCTTACCTTCTGATATTGGCCGGCTTGCAATACTCAAATCTGTCTACGTAAACCATAACAGAATTGATGGGAAAATTCCACAATCATTAGGCAATATAACACAATTGATCTATCTCTCTCTATCTAATAATTTTCTAGACGGCAGTATTCCGATTAGCCTTGGCAACTTCACGAAACTTGAAGTCATGGATCTTTCCTGTAATACCTTGATAGGACAAATCCCACAAGAGATACTTACCATACCATCCCTTACCAGGCGTCTCAACCTCTCCAACAATGCTCTAATCGGCTCCATTCCAACACAGATTGAGCACTTGAACAACCTTGCCAAAATGGACTTCTCAATGAATAAGCTATCCGGTGGAATCCCACAAGCTATTGGCAGCTGTGTCCAGTTGAGTTCCCTAAATTTGCGAGGAAATCTTTTCCTAGGACAGATCCCAGAAAGTCTGAACAATTTGAGGAGCCTTGAAATACTTGATCTATCTAACAATAACTTGGAAGGCCACATACCTGAATTTCTAGCAAACTTCACGCTTCTAACGAATCTAAACCTCTCCTTCAACAAGCTATCTGGTCCAGTTCCAAATACAGGGATTTTTCGTAATGCTACTGTAGTGTCACTCTCAGGTAATAAAATGCTATGTGGTGGCCCTACATACTTGCAATTCCCTTCATGCTCATCTGGAGATTCAGTGCAACGACTACATGTCTTAATCTTTTGCATTCTTGGAGCTTTGATTTTCTCTGTGTGTTGTATAACTGCGTATTGCTTCATTAAGACAAGGATGAAAACAAATGCCATTGATAATGAGAACCTATTTCTCAATGATATGAATGAGAGGATATCCTACGCTGAACTACAAGCAGCAACCGAGTCTTTCTCACCAGCAAATTTGGTTGGTTCTGGAAGCTTTGGCAATGTATACACTGGAAATCTAATTATTGATCAGAATCTAGTGCCTGTCGCAATCAAAGTTCTTAATCTTGAACAAAGAGGAGCCAGTAGAAGTTTCTTAACTGAGTGCGATGCCCTTAGGAGAATTCGACACCGGAAACTTGTCAAGGTGATCACCGTCTGCAGTGGCTTAGACCAAAATGGTGATGAATTTAAGGCACTTGTCCTAGAATTCATTTGCAATGGAAGTTTAGATGAGTGGTTGCATGCAAATACAACAACAATTAGCACAAGCTCGAGAAGGCTAAATTTGATGAAAAGGTTCAGCATTGCTCTTGATGTTGCAGAGGCATTGGAATATCTTCACCATCATATTGTGCCGTCTATAGTTCACTGTGATATTAAACCAAGCAACATTCTTCTAGATGATGATTTGGTGGCACATGTTACAGACTTCGGTCTAGCAAAAATAATGAATGCTGAACCATGCACAAAAAGCAGCTCGTTTGTAATTAAAGGAACAATTGGATATGTCGCGCCAGGTAAATTATTATTGTTGCTGTCATTTGACTGAACTATGCCTGAATTGAGATATGCATTCTGCTCTAAATCCTACTAGTTTGACAAAAACACTTGTGACCTAAAAATGCAAACTTAAGAAATATCAATATTTTATTTGATTGAATTCATACCCCTACTCATTAGTCATACATTCATTTTTATATTATTTCAGAATATGGCTCAGGATCTCCGGTGTCCATGGAAGGTGATATATATAGCTATGGGGTGTTGTTATTGGAAATGTTTACAGGAAGACGACCAACTGACAATTTTACCGATGGTACGACATGTCTTGTGGACTATGTCAAGTCAGCCTATCCTACCAATTTACTTGAAATACTTGATGTTAGTGCAACATACAATGGAAATACCGAAGATATCATAGAAATAGTTATTTGTCCAATATTTCGACTTGGTCTAGCATGCTGCAAGGAATCACCAAGGGAAAGAATGAAGATGGATGATGTGGTCAAGGAATTGAATGCTATAAAGAAGGGATTCTCAGCTAATGCATATGCCTGATAATAAATTTCGAGCAACCATGTAATCTGGGTAAGCAATTATAAGTATCTCGATTTGGTTATTTCTGCTTGAGAAGTTGTTACAGAAGCATGCTGTTGGTGTACTTTCTGAAGTTCATTATATTGTCAGTTTGTCACTACCGTTTGTTTCTTTTTCATATTGTATTTTTTATCCCTTTCCTTTTTGTATCTTTGGAGGTTCTATGATGGTTCAAAAGAGTAAACTCGATGAATTTGTGCCAATGTTTAAACAAGCCCCCTGATGCAATTTATTTTCTCAGCCCCAAGAAATCCCATTTTCAGTTTTGCAATATTGCTAGCGAGTTGTGTCATAACAAAATTAGGACATTAAAGAACAGCACATAATCTTACCTTTCAATCAAAATTGAAAGATTAATAAATCTTTTACAGTTGTAATTATTGGGTACAGAAAAAACACAGCCATATTTTACTACTCCAGAAAAAAGTTATTTGGGTGCATTTCGCAATGAAGATAACAAGGGGGAGGGGGAAGATTACAGACTGACCCGGGCTTCACCGAGGACTGAAGACAACGGATGGTCGCCGCCTTCGAGGGGCATTGGCAGATGCCAACGCGGACAGAGCACGTACGGGAGGATGCCAGCAAAGCAGATCTCGCCGTCAGGGAGGCAGCCCACAACCAGGCGACGGCGCCGCTGTAGTGGACGCCGTCCGTCCAGAGCAACAATAATTTACTATCGCTCATTATTTTTTTTTATTGGCACGTAAATTTAACCTCGCTAGTTGCTAATCTGGCAAGGCCCTGCTTGGAAAACAGGCACGTCCAAGTGTCTTTTCTCAGTACAGAGACAAGTTAGTTTACTGGCCAATAATTTAGGCCCGTTATCAGCCTAATACCGGCTTTTCAAATAGGCCTGATATGTAGAGGCATAATAAAAAAAAAGTAAATTGCACTTAGCATAAGGCATAACGCAGCTTAAATAACTCTTTTTTAGAGCACAACTTAAATAACTTGGCATCTGGTTTTGTGTATATTTTCACTTTTACATGCAGGTGCTCGGAAATAACTTGGTGCATTTGTAAATTTGCCACTGATTTTTTATTTTGCAAGAATGCCACTCAAATGACATATCTGATAGCATTTTTGTAATATTCTATTGGCAGATTTGCAATGACGATTCAAACCAGTAGCAAATTCGTAATTGTCCCAAATAACTTCTACTTAACACCGGGATAAGACATCCAAGTATATCAAAATTTCACGGAATTTTATAAAATTCGAATAAAAATCATGAAACACAGATTAGTTGTTGCTGTCGCAGTTGGATTACTTGCTTCTTTGCACATGACTCCGAATGGCGCTTCAAGTGCCCTGTTCCACCAGAAGATTTACAGATAATTTATTTCTACACATCTTACATCTACATGTCATCCGTCAGGTCCTTACTCAATAATCTCATCAAAGTGTTGACACACCCCGAAGTTCTTGATCTTTTTGCGCTGGTGCTCGTAGAAGAACCCCCGGTGCTCACTGTTCCCGATCCTTCCGAGGCCACATGTGCTTCTTCGTCATGCATAAGAGGTGAAGGTGCCGATCCAGAAGCATCATACAGGTATGGCATGTTGGTTCGGATCGTAGTCTCTCATGTTGAACGACGGGAACTTTGGATCATGAATTGTATGAACGAAAATTCAAAATATTTGTTCACATAAGAACAAACAATATCATAATAGAAGGAAATAATTAAAAAATATATACCTCCTTTATTAGCCTCTAATTTGCCGCCTAGTAGAATGAATACCGCAAGCTAGTTTTGATTATTTTTTTAGACAAAAATCGGTGAAATTTGTCGAAAACAAAAAATTCAAGCTATAACACAAATGATCACAAGATACTAAGAGAACAAGATGGGAGAGTTTGGATGAGCCAGGATGTTGGGGGTGGCTGCCCAATTTATAGGAAAAATTCGTGATTTTTTTTTAATTTTTTTTCCCAATAGCTATTTTTGAAATGAAGCCGTTGGAGCCAGCCGGCTGTTGGCCGAAAAGGCGCTCCCGCGCAACGCGCATGCCTGCCTGCACTCGCGCGTGTTTTGCTGGGCCGGGCCATACCGGCCCAATGGGCTGTGTCCGTCCAAGCACGGCACGCCCATCCTCCCCTTATGGCTGCTCAGTGCCTGGTCCGTGAACAGTTGACACGTGCACATCTCGGCCTGGTTTGGCCCGCTACCACAGCCCAACGTCAGCCTCGCAGAGTTGGCCCAATTGGTTACGGCCCAACAATGTCCACTTGAAAAATTGCCCGACATGCTTGGGTTCGGCCCAATCACGAGCTACTGACTGCTGCACCAGGACTAAAATACTACTGCCAACGGAGATCACTCCTCTTTCTTTTTGCATAATATTTGTCGTAGAATCAAGTTTTTTTTTTTTTTCACACAGAACAGTATCCAGCATCCGATAGAACAAGGACAGGAGCTGAGGAACAGGACATCAACTATGCGTGACTGTCCCCAAAAAAAAAAAAAAACTATGCGTGACTGACAAGCAGAAAATAGATGATCAGGAGAACCCTTTAAATATACTACTCCCTCCGTATTTCAATATATGACGTTTTTAACACTAAAATTAGTATTAATGACAGGAGAGAGTATATGTTTTAACATTTGTCGTTCGAGCTAGTACTTGTTACAGCAAATAACATTGTTGGGTATTGGAGTGAAACAGTTCAAATAAATTATTTCTCAATTAGATGCATACCGACCATACTCGAGCTAGTTGGCTCTTGCTCGCCTCCTACATACTCCGTAATGGATGGAATCATTCACAAATCAATGTGCGCTATTGAGACTTATGAATGACGATGTTTTTACATCAACATCAATCACATGTTAAAGCGGCTGAGACGGGGAACGAAGGGGTTAAGAAGAGATACCACTGCAAAACAAATTAAGGTGACTAAGGGTGAGGCTAAGCAAGCACTGACTGGGGACAGTACAATGCTTGACATAGCTACTTCGAAAGGCATGGGCCCAATGAAATTGGTATGGTTGGAAAATTTTCATATGTATAAATTTTAGTGGTGATTTTAATATAATGCAAATAGAAACTAAAACTATAAAATTTAGGAGTGGTACTAGTTTGTAAGATATTTTTTTATATTATTATTTTTTGAAGCCGTATCAGTAGGGCTGGAAATTTTCTGTATCGTTTTCATCCCTCAACACGTATGGTGCTTGCGCTGTAGTAGTTGTTAAGGAATACTATTGATCTATTTTATTCAAACATAAAATTGTTGCATTATATTGGAGCTAAAAAAATTGTGATAGCTGACGAGGCATTGGAGAAAGAAAAGGCCAACTTAGAAACAAGCAGGAGCTCATTTGAAATTCCCAAAAAGAAACGAATCGTTTGTTAAGGTTGAGTTCACCAAATTTTGAAGAGGCACTTCTGTGAGAGGGATTAAAATAGTTAATTTTTTGGGACGAGTGAAAGTGCAATGGTACTAAACTTTTCTCCAAGTAATAGCATTTCTGGCAGAAAAAGATCCAGGATTATGTCATGGTCTATTCACGGATGCAAGAGCATAATAATTAATTTTATTTCATCCTTTTATTTTGTCACCCATCATCAAAGAAAGAGAGGGCATGTAGCCTAGTGCTTACAGAGCCTTAGTAGCACCTAAGGACCTAGGTTCAATTTTCCATGGAAGCGAATTTTTAAGATTTAATGGTTTTGTGCTTTCAGTGGTAAGTGGCGTACCCGTCGACAGAGAGGCGTCCGTGGTGACTTCGTCAATCTTAAGAATTTGCCGACCTAGTCTTTGGAGATGCTCATAGTGGTAGGTGTGTGTGCGTTCATAGGGATGAGTGTGCGTGTCTTGTGAGTGTCTACGTTGTACCGTGCAATTATCAAAAAAAAAGAGAAAGAAGCAGCAAACACTAACCAAAAGGTTGTACAAAAATAATAACATATATATGCTCCATGTTCATGCAGAGATACTCCACATCCACATCTTGGGGATTGATAGATCTCCATGTCAATCCTCTCCTCAGAATCATAGAGATGAGGTGGTGGCTTGGGTACCTTCATAATAGAAAACTTATTGTGTTTTCCAGATAAAATTGAATAGATACATGGACGAAACATAGAAAATAACTGGATGATGTCCTGCGCGTTGCTGTGGAAATTTATAAAAAACTATTAGAATAATATTCTGTTGGATGTCAAAATGCAACACTGCACGAAAAGTATCATAAACTATTTTAGGTACACAGAGAGAAGCAATATATTAAAAGCCTATAGATGACAAACACCCCAGCATGGCACATCAACATATAATTTAATAAGTATACTGTATGAATATCTCTGGAGAAAGGTTAAAAAACAGTCCAATAGGCTAGCAAAAAAATCTCTAAGACATATAAATACTAAAGGCTATACAGTAAAGAAATATCGTTTATAACATAGTTACAAATTATACAATGTACTAAATTCTTCATGTAGGATCATGCCCTGTAAGTGCCAACAAAATGGAAATATTGACATCAGTAAAGAAAAATATTAGGAAGTGTGCAAAGATAAAACCAAAGAAATAGTTTAAATTTGTCAATTGGGAAGAATAATACTTACTGTTATTTCCCCAGCTCATAAAGTTATGAATCTGTGTGTGCATGGGTCAACAGCTAAATGGACTGAAGATAATATGAGTGCGGAAATAAATGAAATCAACTGAGCAATCAGCTGCCATAGTTATGCTGGGAAATTAGGCTTAAATTGACATGTGCTTGGATGTACTCATAACTTACGACAAAGATCAGTGGCAGGGATGAAACGACCAAGACCCCTGCAGGATTAGCTGCCAGACCATGAACTCCTGCCAGCAGGATAAAAGGATAAATACAACTGTTGAATATATAGTAACAGGCTCCCAGCAAGAACAAAAGGACAATACTTCTTGAATACATTATAGGCAAGAATAATAACCTATTACTTAGGTACTGGGGACAAAAACAATCGGACGATGTCTGGTTATAATGAGATACTAAAAATGAAAATCATTGCAAAATATAAATGTTTATCTTTAACAAAAATACTTTTGAACCTAGAAATAACGATAAAATGTATTATAATAGCAGAATTCTTGTATCTAATAAAGTCAATGGAACTGTGTAAGATCATGTCAGCCAAAGGAGACACTCTAGGACTATTATTGAAGGTGTACATGAATGGTTGCTGCCTGCTAGCCTAATATGAATCATTGTGGGATTAAAAAATTTTGTTGAAAGGAGATATTTGAAGCATAAAAGATTACCTTAGAAAAGAAACATTACAATGTAAAATGTATATCAATAGGTAGAACGACTTTTTAAAAAACAACCTGGAAGCCAGATGGAGATGGGAAAGATAATATTTGTATACCTGAAATATCAACAAACAAATAATTTACTCTCTTAACGACTTAGCGTCAAAGCAAAACTGGAGCAGGTGGAAAATTATATACACACTATACCTTCGTCCAGATACATCAAATCTTGCTATTGGCTGCCAATTAGTAGCCACATGGTTTTGCTGGCGAGTGGCGACTATGGTTGAAATCTTGGCGGACACAATTTTGTCCAAATCTAAGAGATAGGACAAAGGGAAGAAATCATAATCAGCAGTTATCCTGCAATGAAATCGTATCGTGCATGTACACAAATCAAGTAAAAAAAGCTCTAGAAAGAAGCCATATCAGAAAGCCACAAAGCCAAAGGGCACCAAAACAATTGGAACGTGATGCATTCCAGCGGTGTGGATGCACCTTCAATCTTTCATCCTTACGGTAGCCATTGAGGATGCAACGGTCTCCATTGTTGATGGTGATGAAGAGAGCACTTTACTTGGATTTGGATGGAGAGGAATGTAAAAGGTTGCAGACGTGCAGGAAATTAATAAGAAAGGAGGGAGAGCCGAGCGGGTGGTGGTGAGCGGAAGCGACGTAGGAGAGGGAGAGACGAACGGTACAATTGTTCAACAGGCATGCAGGGAGTGGGAGAGGTGAGGGGGCCCGGCTAGACGGTGGCGCGTCGGTCGGCGCTAGTACCAAGGGGGCAGCGACGGGGAGTCGGCGGTGGCCTGGCTAGGGCGCTGCGATGGGGAATCGGGGAGAGTGGGAATGTTGCTGTCTCTTTAGGCTTAGCTAGGGTTTTGTCTGGTGGTGGGCTCATGGGCTCAATCTACCTGGTGGGCCTAACAAGCTGAATCAAGCACGCGACGTGGCAACAGATAGATGGCTGATTGATTTGGATCAGACGGCTGTAATTAAACGATGGCGTGGTCTCGTAGAAATCCATTTTTGTGGGTGAGCTATATAGGAGGAAGAAGGGATATAATTTACTTCCACCGTCTTCTTTCCTTATTGATATCTTTAGCTTTGGCTTCGGCTTCCAAAGTGTATGGGTAGTTATGGCACATGCAATACTTTTGACGGTCTGTCACATCGCTTTGCTGATTACAAATTTAAAACCATCAACACATGGGGACAAGAAACACATGATGGTTTTTGATGAGACGGAACATTATCCGTTGCATCCATTGTTAACATCACATTATTTTACATAAATGAAATGTGCATGTAAAACTATAGTCCCAAAATGAAGCATTGCTAAATTCAAAACAGTAAAATTAGGTCTGAATTGAGTTCAAGGGCTACACTTCAATATATAAATTCAACCTATAAAACTAATATAAAGAACAAAGGAAAATGGAGTATGATATCCTCAATGTCAAATTCCCAAGAAATCTGACAAGAAAGACGTACATTTCCAAGTCATTCAGATTTGAAGAGGTAAGGCGAGGGAGACTCTCTCCTTGTCCTTCATAACTAGTGTGAATGAAAGGAGTACAGAAGGAAGAGAGGGGTGGGCCGGCATAAGGCAAAGCGAGCGGAGGGGTCGGCGCCAATGGTGTTGGCGTTGACTTGGGGGCAATGTCAACCGTCACCCTGGCTGAATACCAGGTTTCAGGGGGCATGGGGTCGGTGCCAATAGTCCAATCCCAGATTAAGTTTCTAAATGTTTATTTGTAAATTTAAGTTTTAAAAGGATGAAAATGTAAAATTAAATTCTCTTCGACGTCGCAAAACTAAGGTGAGCATGGACCCTTCACGCCAACCGGTTAGGAATTGCTCTGCACACCCTACCCCAGCCCATTCTCTTCGACGTCGCAAAACTAAGGTGAGCATGGACCCTTCACGCCAACCGGTTAGGAATTGCTCTGCACACCCTACCCCAGCCCAACATTGGCCACGAAGAGTTGGCTCGACTGAAAACAGGCACTGGGACCCGAATTAGAAGCGCTGCTGACTACGGACTGCCGCACCGGGACTAATGCTACTAGGTATCACTCCAGCCCCTTTCTCTTTGCATGATGTTGTGATAGAATCAAGTATTTCTTTCACACCAAACAGAAACTGAATGATTGGAACATTGATATTGGAGCATCGGATTAGAAGAAGGATTGGAAAAGGACATTGATATGTGTGACTGGCAATCAGAAACTGAATGATCGGGAGAATTCAGACTTTGACCTCTCTCTGTGTGTGTGTGTGTCTATATATATATATATATATATATATATATATATATATATAACATTTAGTTGTCGCCATAGCAGAAACTGAACGATCGGAATATTGTAAAGTAACTAATTTTTATGTAGTATGGGGTATTGGAGTGAAACAAAAAAAACGAAATACTTCTCGATGAGATACACACAAACCATATTAGAATTACTTGTTGATTATGTATGCTCCATTATATATAGTTTGAATAAGTGGCAAAGTCATTTGCCCTATCGAGCATGGGCAGTCCATTTGATACTTTCCGATGGTTGATTTCATGGACGAAGATGTGAGTATATAGAATACCATAACTTCTAGTGCCGATGGCCAACTCTACAAGCAGATCGGAGACGGTATGGAGGCAGTTTAGGCCGATGGCGAAAGATAGATGTTCCAGCAATCGGCAATGGCAAGAGAAGGTTAAAGCGCAGTCTAAAGTGTTTTTCATATAGGCTACTATGAGAAATTAAGATGATTAATGGGTGCATTGAAAATCATGCTTATTTTGTTTTTAAGCACGTAAGCAATTCTGCGAAAATGATTTATTTTTACAAGTTTGTACCAGATGGCTTTTCCATAAGTCTTTTATCAACGTGAACCACTAATTAATGTGAAAAAAAATAAAGGTCTTACTTCCTTGACCAAGAAAGTGTGAAGAGTGCTACTGGTGCCTTTCCTTCATAAAATTGCAAGCTTGGAACTTGGAAGGACTAATTAAGAAAACAATACAGATGCATTACTAGACTGTAAAATGATCTGTGTTATTCAAACATATGAGATTGCTCCATTGGAGCTAAAATTCTGTCATAAGGCATTAATTGGAGAAAGACAATGCCAACTTGGCAACAAGCAGGAGCTCTTATGAAATAGTCCAAGAAAGAAACACATTCTTTTTTTTAAGATAATGGAATTCATTCCGGCATTTACTTTACATAAGCTACGACCAATAGTATAATATTTATAGGGCTAACAACTGTGAATTACAATGATATCCAACTTAGTTAAAAACAAGAAAACTACTTAAAAAACAATCCTAAAACAGAAACCACAATTTATGGTTGGTCCAAAATAAAATAGCCATTGTTCCTAACAAAGACTTATAAGTTGCACGTAGTACTTGTCTTCCTCAAACCGAAATAGTAGAATCTCCTAAAATAGTGGTAGATTCTTAGGCGATTGTCAATAGACTGACAAGTCTAATACGTTATTCGCTATACCCAGGGGATTCGCTAATACCAAGACTAGCAAGACTACACAACAAGCATAGAGGAGAAGATTTTTGTACCAGTTTGGACCCCACCATGGTAATAGCCTTTACTCCAGCCAGCCTTAATCAACAGATCAAGTGATGTCGCCGAGTACAATGAGGGTATATGGCTATATAGAGGGTTTGTTTGAATACTTCGACTAGTATATAGAGGGTATATGGCTATACGTGTATATTTGTGGGGCTAGTCGAATAGAAAAAATTGTCCATGAGACGCTTCTGAGGTCTTTGATGTGCTAGGCGGATTACAAGTCTCAGGTCTCAATTGAACGTGCCCCGAGCCCTCCAGGGTTCTATAGATTTATACCCCTATGAGGGTAGTCGTGGCCTACTCGGACTTAGGGATCTCAAGTAGGAAATATAGTACGATAAGGAAGTAATCTAATGTGTGCTATCCGTATTGTATCATATAGTATAGAAAGTTTTCTTAGCCTTTCCTAGTAGTATCATACTTGGTGGGCCACTCTCGCGTACATGCAAAGATATTCGGAATACACAGTTACCGTATACATAATAGTATGGAATATCCCTTGCTTAGTACTATGAGAGCGATTGAGCCTTGCTCTCATCACCATTGACGACCAACATTGCACCAAAGTGGAGGAAGCATTGGAAATTAGCAAAGTTGTAAAGAACAGTCATTAGTCTAGAATTTTTCACCGTCGAGCGAACCCTAATGTTATAGGACAAATGGACCTCCAATGCAATGCTTTCACGAAAGTTGCAACATCTGAAATTTCATCGTCACTGAGTTTTCACCAAGAGAGTCCACCTCATGACGCAGGTGACGGAAAAGGCACGACAGGTCGATGGCAACAGCATTTTGGCATCGCCTTAAAGAAGGTAGGTGACACCCACATGTGTCACCGATGTCGGTCAAGGACCTTCATATCGGTCGTCGACTCCCACAAAGCCACGTCTGCCGTCGGCCAGCCAATGCCACCACCTTAGTCAAAACGAATTCTAATTTAATCACACACTAATGAATAGCAAATATTCTCTTACAGAAGTGCCTCTGTTCTTTAAGACTTTAATCATTTATCTTAAGGTTGAGTTCACCAAATTTTGAAGACAAAATCAAAGCTCCAAACATTTTATATAGAATACTCAAATCTATCATGCAAATTATTTATCCTTATCAAATGGCATGAGATGTGCAGAACAGCTGTCAAAGCTATGTAGTACAATGTTACTAATTTTCTTCTCCCAGCAGCAGCATCTAATTAGTTAAGAAATTCAGATAGAAGAGATCCAGGATTATGTCATGGTCTATCCACGGGTGCAAGTGCTTCATAAATAATTTTATTTCATCTTTTTTGTCACCCATCATTAAAGAAACATGTAGCAAACATTAGTCAAAAGGTACAAAAATAATAACATAATCACAATATTCTTCCTAGGACAAAAAGAAGTTAATTGCACTGAGATACTAATAAAGCTCTTCAAGTTTACTTACTTGATCAGCCAACAAGACCACTATAAGCTTATCTTACTTCTCTTGAGATCCTTGAATAATGTGGTCAACTCAGCCTTATCCCAAACAAAGATTAAACAACATGAAGCCTCACATTACTTAATTTGATTATCATTAGACTTGTGAAGGTCTAATGACCTTATTTTTGTAAGTTGTTTAGGTGAGTCTACTCCATGGTGTCAGATGGTTTAACCTGCTTCTGCTTGGATGCTACTGACAGAGTTGTGATGCTTCATGCTCTGCTACTTACTTAAGTGTTCTTTTGTGTTTGACAAAGTGGCAAGTTACCCATGCAATCTCTTTTGCCCAAGACATTGATTTCTAGTTGCATATATCATTCAAAGTCACCCCTTTTCTGCCTTAGCTTTGCTCCTTTTTTAGGGCTTGTTTTCCTTACTGATGCTACTTCTTTTAGGGCAGCATCTTGGATAAAATCGTCTCTTCTCAGAAACAACAACTAACACCACCAAGATGGATGCAGCATTCCTGATCAAAGTAAATACTCACATTAAAATGTATATAACTAGACACCTAATGGCATTGTGATCTTCAGTTATCTTCATTGGTAGCTTCTAGTAGGGTGAGCATGATACACACTACTCTACTATACACATCATGGATATTGAAGCTGCAACAACTTCATACAGTTAGTCAAAAGTGTACCTCTTCCCGTTGTAATGCCTAGACCTGCTTCTCTCTGACCAAGGAGGATTCTGACAGGACTGTATACTGAACAAATGTACATACTCATATTAACAAGGCAGCCAGTGCTGGACTAACTAGTACCACAAATGGTACACATACGGTACTATTCCTTAGGATACCGAAGGGAAGGAAAATGAAATTAATAATCATGAGAAGAAAATAACATGTGGCTCATCTCCAGGATTGAACATTTAAAATAGTTGGCTAGTACTGAATTTTGACTGAAATTCTGCATGAATAAACAGTTTATTAATTCACAGTCGGTCAGTCTTTAAAAACAGTCTTTTTTAACCCTTCTAGAATCCAAGCTTACATGGCAATACTAACCTGCGAAACATAACATGAAAATGATTTGGGTTTGCTAAGTAAATTCTGACAAACAGTAAATTATGCATTACTCATGTTTCTGTTCTCTGATGAAGAAACAAGTAAACAAGACGGTAACTTTCTAACGTAAAATTTACTATAGTAAAAAATATCTTTCTTTTATAGGCTGTAAACTATTTTCTCCCTCTAATGGAATGACACGCAAGGCTTTTGTGAATTCCACAGAGAAATTCTAGTAAAAAATCACAGTTCTCTGGTACTGTAACGTTCAGCTTGTATTATCATCAAACTACACGAGATGGGCCTCATTAGTACCATATTCTATCCAAAACTGCGGCTGATCACAATTCAATAGCAATCAATCTAAAACCAACCACCCCAAAATGCAATGACACTTTATCTCTCTAACAAAAAGGGAAAACATAAACAAGAAAAGGGTCAATGATCTAGTAATATGAAAACCCAAAGGTCCATGCATGCTCCAAACAAAAACCTACTTGATCCTCATTTCGCATGCAGCATTGTTCAACACGGAATGCCGTATCTGCATATGCTGATAAAAAGAGAAGCAAACATAGCCACAGAACAGAAGACAATGTCCAATATCATATTAACCATGATTGCACACACATAAGAACTGACAAGACAGACAAAGCAACTTAACATTTGCTGTTAAGTATATAGAAACTGAAGTTGCAGGAACCAGTCTTCAGGGTCAAAAATGATGACACCATGGAGGATGCTGTTGCATTGTCAGTTGTAACTGCCCATGGACTTTTGGCAGGTCAGCCTAGCCATGCATAGGGGTCCCTACAAAGAGAGTTACTTACAAACAGCATGGTTTGGTATTCCATCTAGCTCTGTGAGTATATATTTTTTTCCATCATGGCCCAGCCTGAGTTAGAGTTCTTGACTTGTGAGAAGGGTACAACAATAACTGAATATGAAGGACTTGGACTGGTCATGCACTCATGCATACCCATGCTGTGAATCTTGATCCATATGTACGCTGCATGTAGAGTACACTTGTTGTCAAAGTACTGGTACCTACATTATTGGTGACGTTGTTCTCACTATTTCAGAGAGGAGGAATTTTCGATATCTTTTTGGCGTATTCATCTTTTATTACAGTACTTGATATGGTACTTCACATGCACAATTCACTGTGAAAGCAAGAGAGGTTCTTGCTCAAAATAACACAAGAAACAGTTTTTAGAAAATTAACATAAGTTGTTCAAAATAGCACAAATTATTAGATTTCAGAACTGGGGAAGTGGGGACCTATTTGGGTGTGATGGGTTGTTTACTGCTAATTGCTAGAAATCCTAACTAATAGTCTGATAACAATGCTTCCACTATTGCTCTGTTTTGATGCAAAAATTCAGAGTCAGTGACAGTCAGTGTTATACTAATTCCAGCAGCTAGACAGTAGGATTCCATACTATTATTAGTACCACTGTAATTAACATGGTAATTATTAATAGTTAAAACGTTTCAAGAGAAATATCATTACCAATTAGTGTTTCATATCTCATTAGGGTGTGATACCAAGGGATGCATGGAGACAAGAAGGAAACGAGAAGACTGCATTCCATGCTTATCCTTTGTCAGGATTAATTGATTCAGTAAAGGCTCCCTTCTAACTATATAGAGTCTAAATCCTAAGTGAAATTAACTATGTTCATAGCAGTTACCTTTCAAAAAAAAATGTTCATAGCAGTTGGTTTGCAATGTACATGTGGTAACACTAGCTTCATCTGCCACATGACCTGCCTTGAGTTAGAGTTCTTAACTTCATAGCATAAGTTCATCTTTCTGCGATACCCATAAACCTAAGCAGAGTTCAGAGTACTTACTGTTCTTCGATATCTGTGCGCTCCTAATCTCTCCTAAATCCCCATGTAGCTCTACATATCTAGTGCAATTTTGAAAACTACACATGTAGCTCTACGTATCTATTGCAAACTCGACACGTTCGACACTACAGGGGAAAGTTCTCATTTTACCTGTAACAGACTTGGTCACTACTGTTTCATGCACGTATATTCAGGAATTTCGCAAATTTCTCTCCTCCCTAGTATCTCGGGAATTTCAGAAATGTTTTAATTTATTTGTGATTTGATCAAAATTAATTTGAATTTAGTCAAGATTTGTATAACATTTGAATAATTTCATACTGAAACTTTCCAAAATTTCCAAGCTCTTTGAAATTTTGGTCCCCTCCGGTAGAAATTTGCAAAACGAAACTGCAACCCTGCTTAAAGGCTTGTTTGGTTAGGAAAGTACCATATCCAATCCATTCGGATTTTGAGGGAAACTATACCATGCTAACCATCAACATTAGCTTTTGCATGTTCAACAGGTTTGCATGTAATTTTTTGAAATGCGCCCAAAATCATAGGCTTCACATCAGCTAATCATATGTATATGCTATGTATGACAGGATACCCAACAATGATTATCTTGCAGAGAACAGTTAGGAGACACAAATCCATGTCTTCCCAGAGAACGAATGAAGTATGCATGACACAGAAGTTCAGCAAAAAAGCACAAATCATTCCAAGCACCTTTCTGCATGCATATGCATGTAAGAAACAAAAAGGCCATGTATGCATCTCCAAAGTACCACCACTAGACTCTACAAGAGCCGGTGTGTGTGTCATGCCTCTCAGCAGCATCAGCATCAAAAGGTCAAACCATATCCGTACTAATTTAATGGCCTCTCATCTGCTCCTATAAAACCAGCACCACAGGCACACATACCATCCCATGACCAACCCCAACTCATCTCACATTCTCCACAATCCATAGATAGCTCAAGCTAGCTCATCATACATTCAGAGAGAAGGCAACAGAAAGAGATAAGAGACAGAGACAGAGACAGAGGAACAGAGATTCAGAGATGGGGAGAGCACCTTGCTGTGACAAAACAACAGTGAAGAAAGGGCCATGGTCACCAGAGGAGGATGCAATGCTCAAGAACTACATTGAGGAGCATGGCACTGGTGGCAACTGGATTGCACTGCCACACAAAGTTGGTAAGCAATCAGTAATATAATTCAGTATACTTATCAGCAATTAGTTTTAAGACATGATGAGTTTATCTACCATCTGTGCACATCAATATTTATGGTGTATACTTGTTTTATTTCCAAATGTTTTAAATGAGTCTTGATTTGTGTGGCCATGTGTAATTTATGTGTGTGATATTGCAGGGCTGAAGAGGTGTGGCAAGAGCTGCAGGCTGAGGTGGCTGAACTACCTGAGGCCAAACATAAAGCATGGGGACTTCACCCCAGAGGAGGACAGCATAATCTGCAGCCTCTACATTAGCATAGGGAGCAGGTACATAATTAGAGACCACTAACCACTCCCTTCACCTTAACAATCAATCAATCACCATAATCACACTAAAAACACATGATGCTAAACCTGTGCTGCTTGACTTAAACCACAGGTGGTCAATCATAGCAGCACAGCTCCCAGGAAGGACTGACAATGATGTCAAGAACTACTGGAACACAAAGCTGAAGAAGAGGCTCCTTGGCCGGCGCAAGGACCGCGGCGGTCACCACCACCGCAGCCAGAGCGCCACCACAGCAGACGATCTGCCGGCCGGTGACGGCATGAACGACGGCGGTGATCGGTCGTTGAGCGCGTCGGCGATGGAGAGGATCCAGCTCTGTATGCAGCTTCAGGAGCTGCAGAATCCCCTTGCCATCCACCACAACCCTTTGATGTGGCCAAACAAGGCTGCCACTGATCAGGGCAACCACAGCTTCAATAGCAATAGCAGCAACAACAACAGCAACGGCAACAGCATGAATGTCACTGTTGCTGAACATGGATTGTCAAGCTCTCTTAGTGACCACCACCTCCCCAATGGGCAGCTGGAGAGCGCCGCCATGGCCTCACCGTCGAGCGGTGAGAACTCGAACGTCGTCACCATCGAAGCTGAACTTCAGGAACTCCTCTACGGTGAGGCGAACCAGGTGAGAAGCGGTGGTGCGATCATCGACGGTGGCGCGCCACAGGGGGATGTGGACTGGTGGAGCTATGATCAGGGCAAGCAGTCCCCTGTGAATTGCTGGGACTTCACCCCTGAAGCCAGCTCAATGTTCCAGGATTACACATCAGTTTATGACATCTGAATTGTGAAAAAGGTTGTTACGAATCTTAGGGAGGTAATAATAGGGATTGTCTAGCCTTGTGTTCTTGATAAGTGACACCTACACCAAACTGTAAGGAGTTTCTTGTAAGAAATTTGTAGTAACGGATAAATAAAAGATATGGTAAAAAATACCAGGTCCAAGAGATGATGTAAACTTGGAACCATCATGTCAAAGATCAGATAGGAACCTGTTAAGTTCAGAGATGAGCTCATCTAAATGCAAAGGTGGCTTTCACTTGAAGAAGGAAAAGGACTGATCTCACCATGGTCACTTTCATGCATGGCTTCTAGGATTTCTTGGTATTACAATCATGAAACCCTGACGACACTCATGACTGAAAAAGAAGCTTCTCTTGGGCCTAAACACACTGTTAATCTAATTAAAACAAGATGGTAACGGCAGGATGCCATCACCAGCAAAGTATATATACTCCTCTGCCTCTAGTCTCTTTTGAGACCAGTCGCAGTCAAGATCCTAATTGACTGCAAATCACCATGGTTCGATTCAGAGATGTTGATATTGCACATCATGAGAGAGAGGATGATGATCGATTTCAGCCAATTAAACTAATTAATTAACTTCTCGTAGGCTTCATCAATGATTTAAGGAATTAGAATGCAGCAGATTCTGGGTCAACATTTTTGAAGCCGTACTGGGGTACGTCCAAGGCATGAATTGTGTGAGCCGGCCGGTTATGCATGTGTCAGCTTGCTGACCTGAAAGGCATGAAACCTTCACTGGGCAACCATGAGATTGGTATGGGCTCAACATCACCAGTCTCATGACTATTTACCAGTATGTTACAACCCCAACAAAGATGTGTCATCCCTAGAAGTCTTGAGAGTCATTTTCACCTCCAGTCATGACATTGAAAGTTGGGATTGCAGAAAGCGATGACAACGGGATTATGCATTTATGCTTCAGTCAGGTATCAATCGTACACTGAAAGGTGACAAACCATGATATTCCTTGGCAAGTGTTCATCATAGATCATACCTACATATGACAAGAGAAATAAAGATAATGATGAGCTTCTTGTCAGCACCAAGGACTAAAAACCAAAAATGTGGTAAATACCAGAGCTCGTCTGGTATTTATTGGTAGCCAGCCAGTCACAAAGATTTCTCTGCCCTTAGTCAGCAAAAACTGCATACAATTTGGTCAGCCCTCAGATGATGCCCACAAAATCTGATGAGAACAGCGAATCTTTATTCAGAACATTTTTGTTACACTGAAAATTTTGCATCTAGACATGGTTAAATCCTTGCAAGGATCTAACCTATGATACCTAATACAACACTTATCAGTTGATTTAGAGCCATCCATTAAGAACACTTTTTTGCCACTCAACACAGCTCACAAGCTATGAAAACAGTTAGCGACCAACAAGCAAGAGTTTGAGCAGCGCCATCCTGATGTAGAGGCCATTTTTGGCCTGTCTAAAATATGCAGCTCTCGGGTCACTGTCAACATCTACTGTGATCTGCAAAACAAATTTTTCAACGTGATTAGAATTAGATCTTGTGCTGCCATAGGACCTAGGAAACATGCTATCCGAAAAAGAAATGTAAACCAAAAATTGAGTAATCTGGTTACTACTGCTAGTTCACAGATGCGTCTAAATGATTGCGATTATTTTATCGAGTTATGCTCAGATATGAGAAACTCCCTCCTATTCAAGATAAATACATGCTTAGTTATTTTATTCAAATAAAGTCAATAACACCGCTCCTAAGCATAGTAGAAAAACCTGACCCGGCCCGGCAGTTCAACTGGAAAAAAAGGGAACCAGCACTTTCGCTAGGTCAGTTTGCTTCAAAGACCGGACATGCAAATGAACCGGATTGAACCGGCCAAACCGGCCGGTTTTCCATGAAAACAAGTGAGCCGACCTTATAAAGAACCGGTGGTTCGGCCAACAGGAAAAGGCCCAGTCACTGATTGAGGCCCAAAAGCATTTTATAGCTATTCATTTCAGGCCCAATAGCCTTTTATTGCATTAAAGCGGTAAAAATGTGGGGTAGGAGGGATTAGAACCAAGGATGGCACGGTGCAAGCAGGTGGACTTCACCATTAGGCTATGACTAGCACGTTGTTTGAAGGCAAGTATATATTCTAAATAACCATTCCGGTTCAGCAACCAGACCGGCTAACCCAGCGGTCCAACCGGTGAACCAGGGGCTCAGGCGGGTCGATGACCGGTCCGGATTTTTCTACAATGCTCCTAAGTCCTGAGAAGCACTTCGAGTGAACTGCAAACCACACTCTGGCAAGCAGTTCCCAAGTTCACATATGACTTTTGACAGAGCTGACTGGAGCAGAACACTTAATCAAAACCAGTGGTTAGCATCTGCCTGCACCAAGCCACATATTGTTTGGCACAATTACAACTAACTAGTAATAACAAAATATAAGAGTACTTGATTGCCTTGATTCCCAGGCCTTGCTGCGATACTTATGATTTTAAGCTTGAAAAATCATACTAGATACTGTGATATGCAGAAGCAACAGAAACTTATCTCCTACTGTTTGGCAAAACAAAAAAATTGCTGATGCTAAATAAAAAAGTAATAATGCCTCATTTAGGACACACCATTGTATCTAAACACCAATATTTATTTTGAAAATATAACTGCTAACCTCATCCAGCCTTGGAAGGGGGTGCATGATAACAGCATGCTTTGGCAGCACATCTAAGACCTTCTTGTCCACGATGTACTTACCACGAGCTGCTTCATAAAGATCTATCCTCTCACCAAATCTTTCTTTTTGGATGCGTGTTTGATAAATAACATCACATTTTGATGCCACTTCCAACAAATCTGAACTTTCTTCCCATTCAACACCTTGGGAAGTTAAATATTCCTTGATATCATCCTTCAGGGAAGAGGAAAACAATCATCATTCAGTTTGTTCCATTTGGGCTATAATAGAGATGAGAAAAAACATAATGCAGTTGATATATACCTTCATTTTTACAACATCTGGAGATACAAAGTATATCTTAATGTTTTGGTATTTGGCAATCAAATAGGCTAAAGAACGAACAGTTCTTCCATTAGCAAGGTCTCCAACCAAACCAAGTTTTATTCCATCCAGTGTGCCAATTTCTCTCTCTATTGTATACACATCTAGCAAAGCCTGAACAAAAGAACAAAAATATAAACAAATAAAATAAAAAATACATCACCGGTACTGCATCAAGCTGTAAGAATAGAAACTAGATTCTAAACTGGTTTTACTTATTAACATGACAGATGAGGTAGAAATGACAGCTGAAAAATTGTTGGACAGTACCCCCACCACTTCAAAATATAGTGCATATAGTTTGCACAACATTAGACACACAAGTGAATTATTGATATTTCTCTTTTGCATCCAATTACCTGTCTATCTCTGCAATATTTTCAGTAATTACTTTTGCTATTCCCATGGATGTAAGTACTAGGTTAATCCATTGGGATAATCATCTCTAATCTCTTTGTATTATGACCAGAAGCTAGTTCATCCAGTTTACTAGCAATAAAGCTAAAATGCTGTATATCCCAAAGAGGAGCTCTGCTAATTATAATGGGAGTTGTAACTGTGGAGTATTCAGTGTCATGAATCAAGCCATCAAAAATAAGCGCTCCAATAAAGCTTAATGACAAAAGAAAATCTGGATTCACATCGCTCTACAGTCTTATTTATCAGCTGCCAATATGTGATTCTTATTCAACACAATGCACTGGGCAACAAAAGCGGAATTTCTATCAAATGATTCACTAGCACTTCAGTATCTGGTCAGAACATCAATCACTAAATGCATTTTTCAGCTCCTAGAGAAAAATAGCAATTACTTGTATAAAAAAAACTGTGCTTTTCTAGTCATGATGACACTGTCTAGTAAAAAAAAAAGTGTAAAAAGAGTCAGGAATAGAACAATTACCTGAGTTGGATGCTGCCCAGGTCCATCACCAGCATTAATAACTGGAATGTCTGCTGTAGCAGCTGCTCTCCTTGCAGCTCCACTTTCAAAATGTCTGAGAACAATAATATCAGAATAACCCTCAACTGTCCTTATGGTATCTGCAGCAAGGATAGACATGATTAGCGACCTAATTCTTGAACTAATAATTCTAATTCCCAACCACATCTCAATACAATTTGTATTGACATTTAACATCGTAAATCGAAAGCATTGAAGATATGACCGTAATTCCAAAACAATAAACTGTGTGCACAACTCCAACAGCCGATGAATCAAGCTGGATAGCACACCATTCTTGATGGCCTTACGCCCATAATACCATAAATGGCCAACCATAGTCATAAACTACCCTCCAAAATTTCTACCTTGCAGGTTCAAGCAACAATAACCAACTGAAATGTGTTTGAGCATCCCAATATCCAAAGAGCTCAATAAACAAGTTATTTTTAGCAATTGTTTCTATAGCTTCGTAAAATGCAAAAGACTAAGACTGTTCCAAATAATACCAGATTTTGAATCGACTTTACATGTTATCCCGTTCCACTACAAATAAGCTTAACTACTCCATGTCACTCAGCATCACAGGCTCACAGTAGATCCAAAACCATTCCAAATTCCCCATGATTTTCAACTCCATTTCGTATTCATTTGCACAGCTAGACTCAAATCAACAGCTCCCAATTTGAAGAATGTGAGACCAACATGTACACAGAATGCACAAAATAAGCATTTCCCCCACCTTCTCATCCTCAATGACTCACATAACCACTCCAATTTCACCCCAATACTTCGAATTCCCCGCTCCAACCAACGGTCACTCACTACTACATCACCCACGCAACGAATCCTCTGAGGAAGACTCACCTTCGAGGGTCTCGCCCTTGGCGGCGGAGGAGAACTCGCGGGCGTTCTCGGTGGTGAGCACCTCCCCTCCGAGCCTCCGCATTGCGGCCTCGAAGGAGAGGCGTGTGCGGGTGGACGGCTCGTAGAAGAGCGTCGCCATGAGGTACCCCTCGAGGACGCGGCTCCTCCCCGCGCCGCGGCAGGTGGTACCCCGCTCCAGCGCATCCATCTCCCGCGCCACCTCGAAGATCTCCGTCAGCGCGCCGCGGTCGAACTGCTGCGCCTCGATCACGTCTCCCAGCCGCAGCGACGCCGCGACCCCCGCCGCCGCCGAGCTGCGGCGAGCGGAGAGGGAGGGGAAGGGCTTGAGGTGGGAGCGAGGGGAGGGGTGGACGGGGAGGCGCGGGAGCGGGAGGGTGGCGCGGGCGGCCGCCATGGGAGAGGGGAGGGGAGGGGAGGAGGAGAGAGGCGGGAGCTAGGGTTTAAGGGTTGGGTTTAAGAGGATTTTGTGTGATTTTTTTAGGACTTTTTTTCTGTCGGGGTTTGATCGGGTTGGACTTGGATGGACCACCCGAGGTCAGTATTTTCTTTTTCTTTTCGTGACGTTGAAAATTGGAAAGTGACTAGCAAAGAAATCGGGAATATTTCCCTTGGAAGTGTAGGGGTCAGCGAGGTGCCGAGGATAATATTCTTCCTTATCCAACACACGAGGTATTGGTAGAAATTTATCATTATATTTTTTTCGGTAAATTCTTGTAAATGTAATTGTAGTATAATTGCATTGTAACTACACTATATTAATTCATATATAATTTCAATGCAACTTTTATTTTTTTTATTAACAGCATTGCAAGTTTTCTCCATTATTTTTATTTTACTTCTTATGCTAATAGACCAAATTTTAAAGGACATGACCAGCATCCGGATTTCCAATCTGAAACGATTTATCGGACACTTTTTCACTCCAAATAATAAAATGTTTCACTACTCAAAAAAATGTTTTAGCGAAAAATATTCTAGATTTCCATGAGTCCAAGAAAAATATTTCACCACTCGATAGAAAATATGTTTCAATCTATTAAAATATAAAACATTTCTCCCTTCTTATAAAACATCGAGATTCATCCTTTAAGACATCAAACGAACCTGAAAAAATGAAGGCAAAATTTGAAACATTGTTGAAATATTCATTGAAATATTGGTGTCCAACACAAGAAACATCAACATGCATTAACTGAAACAACAAAAATCACAAATTATGTCAATTCAGATCGAGCTTTTTCTTCATCTCCGATGGCCTTCTCCACCAATAACGACAAGCTCCATCTTGTGCTGCCGCCGAACTTCATCTTCTCCGGTGAAGGTGCCTCAGGCACTGCCTGCCCCATCACGGACCGAGAGACCATCGCCACTAGTCGCCGGCGTTGAAGTCCATGGCTTCTCCACCATGCCATACCTCCAGGGACACCGGTATCAATCACGACATTATCGTCACCGACGAGCTCGCATGCGTCTTTAAACAGAACCGAGAAGAGAGGAAAAAAATAAAAACAAACAAAATCACGACAAAATACTCATTGCAACATTTTTATCTAACATGAAAAACATTGCGACATATTGGTTGAAACACCATAAAAAATTCACGATTATACCAATCTAGATCTAATTTCTTCTTCGTATCCGGTGGCCTTTCCTGGCAACGATGACGAGGTAGCTAGTCGGGAAGGAATTCACACCTGTGAACTCGTTGTTTCTTAAAAAAAACTAACGAGGTGAGGCAGGAGATGGTGAGGATGAGGAGGGAAATGGAGGTCGCAGGGAGAAGGAGAGTTTATCGCAGCCTGTCCTCGTCGTAGTAGCCGTCCTCATGCTGTCCAGGCACCGGGCGCTGCCGCCGACCCCACCGTGGAGTAGGTCGACGTTGTGGGCTTTATCATGCAACCACGCAGGAGATCGTCGACGTCGTCGCCATGAGCAGGTCATGAAGGAGGTGTACGCCGACTCCGTTGTGATGCTCGAGAAGGACATCGACACCGACATCATGCTGGCGAAGCTTGCACACCAGGTGGACACCAACACAGTTGTGCATGAGGTCCACACCATCGCCATTGTGCAGGAGGTGCAGGAGTTCGACGTTGTAGCCGTTATGAAGGAGGTCGACGACGTTGTTGCCATGGAGCATCTCATACAGGAGGTCGACGACGATGTTGTTTTTGTGAATTTTGCACGATATGCCATTGTGTAGGAGGTGAACGAGCTCGCCGTTGTGGAGGAGGTCGACGACGCTGTCGCCATGGAGCGTCTTGTGCAAGAGGTCGAGGACAATGTTGTCGTTGTGCAGGAGGTGTAGGAGCTCGACGCTGCCACCGTTGTGAAGGAGGTCGACGACGTCGTCGCCATGGAGCGTCTCATGCAAGAGGTCGACAACGACGCTGTTTTGGTGAAGTTTGCGCATTAGGTCAATGCCGCTGCCGTTGTGCAGGAGGTGTAGGAGCTCGATTTGCACAGCAGGTCGACGCCGCCACCGTTGTTCAGGGGGTGCAAGAGTGCGATCGCTGCGACCGAGTCCATGACAACAAGGGCCTTGAGGAGTACCGGCACGCACACAGGAGAGCATGCTCTTTCCATGGTCTCGTCCACATGGATTGCATGTCCTCCGCTTGGATCTATGGCACGGAAGAGTTTGATTGTGAGATATTTCTTCCTGATCTCAAGGATGTCAAGATGGATGGCGACACTATCTTGCTACCTGCGCATGTCATCAAGACGATCGCTGACCTCGTCAAGAACAAAAAGCAAAAGGCAACCATGGTGGACTTAATGCCTGAAGATTCCGATGAGGTTAATTTTGTTATGCACTCATTTGCTGGCGAAACGGAGGTGCCTGATTCTCTGGAGTAGAAAACTTGGGTGAAATTGTACTAGAGTTTCTTGCATAAGTTAATTTAAAACATTTGGTTATATTAAGTAGCAAAGACTTCATGGAGATTCGTACATAGTTTCATGCATACTACTACTCATGTTCTATTTGATCAATACTAAGACATGCATGATTAATTGTTCCATATAATGAGCTTCGCAAGAGCATCAGCTACCAATTGTGTCTCACAAGTGATTTGCAAAGGGAGACACCCTTGTCTTTCTAAAGATTGTTTCTTTATGTGTGGTAGTTTGAATTTGTTTGAACAATGAACCTTCATTGACTCCTTCCATACTTTGTTGAAGTGTAAGATATATTCTATTTGCTTGCATGGAGAATACGCATGAAATGCCTAGTTTATGAAAACAAAGTTAGCTTCAAGCATTGAGCATAAAAAAAAGCTTAATACAAAATAAAATCTAGCTACAAGTAGAAAGTTACCTCTTAAACAACTGGAACTAGATCTTGGACTTTATTTACAACCTTCTTATATTGATGAATGAATTGAATGGCACGAAAAAACCCCCAAGTCAATATATTGAAATCCGATAAGTTTGGCGGTTGACAAATAAGTCGAATGACAAATCCATCTTGCTTCGGAGCTTCAGAAAAATAGTGGATCATCAGGATCTAGATGAGACGGTGCATTATCTTGTTGGATGTAGATGGGCTTGTTGACATCCTCACATGGTCATTTCTCTCGAATAGAATGCAACACCTTTTCAATCATGAACATTCTAATGACATCCCTAGTAATTGAAGTGATGGGCTTTACTTCTATTGTCTCAGCTTGCCAGTTGACACTACTTCTCTTAGCACGTTCATATCTAACCAATCGAAAGCACCCAATCTTTCCATAAAAAATGCAAACTCTTTCTCCATCAAACCCTAGGCGTGCAGTAACGGCCAAAAACATTAGCTTAAGGATGTAGTTCTTACTTCTACATGTACGTAAAGTCTCATTCTCATCCAGAAGCAAGTAATAACTCTGTTTTTTAAGGTAAAATCATTCTTGTCAATGAAAATAACATCAAACATCCCCTTAAACCTTGGTTAATATGCATGCTTTCACGTTCAAACATATCCACACACAACATTGTAGCCTATCCTTTTTTGTTTGCATCTCAGCTCTCAAACACACTGTATGTACAAGCTCAGCACTCAAGAACGTTTGCATGCAAAATCTGCTATTGCATGTAGGTCAGTAATCGACGCGCCAAGGGCAGGTCAGTCCAAACCAACGGCATGAGGCCAAACTTTAACAGCTGATGGATACTACTCCAAAACGTCAACTAATTCTATGTCGAAGAGAGCAGAAACACTAATTAATCACACCCTGATATGGATAGTTCTGTTCAAAACGTCACCTAATTTTAAACCGAAGGAAGTAACTAAAAAAACAACATAAACACCCCACAGAAAAACGGTTCATCAATCTCAACCGGAATTGGAATCTCCCCTAAATCCGCCCACCAAACCGCTCCCTTTCCCCTCCAAATCCCCCAAAACAATCAATCCACACCCATTCGGTGAGTCGTCTTCGTCTTCTTGGGTACTCGCGCGGGGCCAGCTCACTCGCTCGCCGCGCCAGATCTCCTCCTCCTCCTCGCCTCAGATCTCCACCTCCACCTCCTCCTCCCCACCGCGCCGAAACCCTAGCGCCCCTCCCCGCCTTCCGCCGCGGGGGGCCTCGCCGCCGCCGCCGCCATGGGGATCGTCTTCACGCGGCTCTTCTCGTCGGTGTTCGGCAACCGCGAGGCCCGCATCCTCGTCCTCGGCCTCGACAATGCCGGGAAGACCACCATCCTATGTAAGCGATCTCTCCCTAAGCCCCAATATTCATCGAATCTCGGTGGCTCCGTCTCGGATCTGCGGTCTCTGATTTGTGCCGTGGTTTTTGTTACGCAGATCGGCTGCAGATGGGGGAGGTCGTCTCCACGATCCCAAGTGGGTTCCCGGCTCGCGGTTCGCATTTCCTTTGTTGTTGGGTTTGTTGCTGTTTGATGACGTGTGTGCTTGTTGTTTGGCTTGCTGTGCAGCGATTGGGTTCAACGTGGAGACGGTGCAGTACAACAACATCAAGTTCCAAGTCTGGGATCTAGGTGAGTATCACACTTTGATTGATGAGGAATTGAGGACCAGTTTAAATTTCCACGAGCCAATTACGATTACAATTTGGAACCAATGTCCATGATCCAATTTTGGACACAAGTTTAGAACCAATATCCATGAGCCAAACATGGACAAGTTTACAACTTAATGGACCAATGGTTGAGAGGCACAGTAGCTGACTAGGGTTGACCATTATAGTTCTGATTAGCTTATGAGGGAATCTTAGTATAACACATGGCCTTTTACGTGTTTGTTGAATCGAATCTAAACAATATTTTGTTTGCTCCGTGTAGTGCTGATGTCTAATGGCTTGCTTCCATTGATTGTCCACAAAGCATTAAAAATCTACAATCCATTCTGACATCTTTAGCAATTCTGTGACACTTGGATTCTTGCACAGCAACAATAATGATGTAGAATTACTGCATAAGTAGGAATGAAGACAAAAGTAGTGAATTTGAGGGGAATGTTCCTTTTAAGGGACCAACCCATCCCACTAGCCCCCCAAATCAAACACCACGAAAAATGGGTTCGACCCAACCCGACCCACCCCAATCCCTGAACCAAACACTACCATAATGTTTCAAACATCGAAGCTGCATTGAGGCTGGGATATCTAGTTAGTCACTTTTCACTTTTCAGGTGTTGCATATTCTTACTTCTGTAGAAAATTGTCGTGCTTCTCTATACCAGTGGCACTCTGTTTGCCTGATATTTTTGTAGTTATGTTATTTTACTTCACTGTTAAGTGTCCATTTTTATGTTATTATAACACCACTTTCTTCTCAACAGGTGGTCAAACAAGCATCAGGTACCATCTCTATGCCTTTACTGTTTTTTTTTTCTGTCAATCTCAAGTCATTTATGGTTTATTCCATGATATAATTACCATTGATTTATGCCATCCTTGAAAAGGAACTCTCATTATGCCTTCTTACCATTAGATCACCTTTCCTTTCTAAATATGTATTATATGATGCATGCAACAACCTAATTTCACCTTTCTACTTAAATTTTCTAAAAGCTTTTGATGATATATGTCCATGCTGTTTGAAATGTTTTTATAAAATCTTAAACATAGGATTTTTTTCCGGATCCTTAGGTTTAAAATGGAAATATTTTTCTCTGTAGTTTTTGGCATGCAAGCTAGCCTAGGATCTTGCCTACAATAAGGTTATCTATAAACATGTATGTTGATTGTAGTCCCCTAATTTGATATACTTGGTCTTGGTGGATTTCATAATTATAAGATTTGAGTTGACATTGTTATGAACCTACGTTTTTCATTGAGAAAAAGATCCAAGCTTTTGTAAGGGCCTATTTTGTTAGGCATTGATATGGCTAGTTTGTTTTTCCTTGCGGCTTAAATTTCTAGTTAATCTTCATAGAATTTTTGGTGTTTGAAGGTAGCAAGAATCAAGTATATAAAATTCACTTTGTGATCCTGTTCTTGACCTAGCTGTTATATAGAGAAGAAAAAGAGATAGCTCTTCACAAGAAATGGAGTCTACTCATTTACCCCATAACCGAAGACACATTTTAAAGTTTATTGTTGCTCATACTCCATACATTTCTATGCTATACTAATACAGTACCTGGCCTAGGTCATAACAAACAGATGGTAGTAGTCTAAATGAGGGTTATGTGACCTATCTTCAAAATGATTTTTTTTTTTGTAATTCTTTACCTTGTTTACAAATTTAGTTTGGTGAATCTTGAAAAGTATTTAAAATTCATACAACTAACCTTCACTAGGATATCTTGATGACCAACTACACCCAGACGGCTGTGTTGAGTTGTTTTCATGTAAACATAATTACATAAGATGAGTATCTGTTTAGGGTGACTGAGTGTGTTTAAGCTCCCCTCCCCGTGTTTTCCCATCTCTTCATGAAATGATACTCAACTCTCTTGTGTATTCAAGAAAAAAGAAACTTTCACTAGGACATCTTGATATTTTTGATCCCTTTTTGTTACTATTTCTGTTTTTAGGTAGCATAGGATCCTTTTTTGTCTTCACTTGCGAATTGCGACTGTATGTACTATAATTGAAGACTAGACATGAGTTTTATTAGAATATTTGATTTTGTTCATTTCAAAGACTATAGATGTGATACATTTCTCAATGCCATTGACATACTCACCTTTATAGGCCATATTGGAGATGCTACTTTCCAAATACCCAGGCTATTATTTATGTTGTTGATTCAAGTGATACAGATAGACTTGTAACGGCAAAAGAAGAGTTTCATGCTATCCTTGAGGTATGCCCAACAGTGCTTGAGGGACTCAGTATATATATTTATAGATTAAAATGGGGTTTTACATGTTTATCACAAATGGTGTTTATTACTGCAAGTTGACTGAAGAGCGTGGCTTGATCATTCTGTTAAATGATTAATTAGTATAATATGGAATCCATATATTCTTTGCAACATTTTGTTAGGATTGAACAAATTTGCTTACCGGTCAGAGATTTCAGGCGTTTTAATGATTCACAAGCTATGACTCCTTTCAGTAGTTCAATTTGATCCCAAACCTTCAACTGTGCTATTGTCAATTTGATAAATCAAATTATCTGATTATCTCATGTTCATTGACACTGTCGCTGTTGTCAATGTATCCCTGGATCCCTTTTTAATTGGTTTGTTATGATTAGAAATACTACCTAGCATTTAACTAGCTGATTTTAGACTTTTGTGATACTAGTACTAACTAAACAATCAAAACATAAGTTCAGGGTTCTAACGATTTTTAAGGCAAGAGCAGTATACATGAATGGATATGAATTAAGTGCATTCATTGATTGCTTGCTTGCTTTCACTTGGCAGGAGGATGAGCTAAAAGGTGCAGTTGTCCTTGTATATGCAAATAAACAGGTAAGACCAAACCGTTTCATGCACTGTTGTTAATTTTGTGTGCTTCTGTTGCTGCCAGGGGTAACTCATGTGTTACATTTGACAGTCCATGGCATCTTGAGTTCTTAATAAAAGTTACTACTGACTATTCTGAACCCGCACTATTCCAGTATTTTTTTTTTTGTAATGAAATGTCTTTCTTTCTCCATACTAAACAAACTAAGCCTATTTACATGAGTTTGCATGATGTTACTTCATCATTAGGTTTGAAATTATGTGTGTTTTGTCAGCCTTTTCGTTCTTTGCATTCTCTTTCCAAACAAGTTAAATATGTTTTATTCTATGGCAACTATGTAGATGGTCAATATGAAATCTAATGCTCTGTCATACCTACTGTGAACTGTTTATGCAGGATCTTCCAGGTGCACTTGATGATGCTGCCATAACAGAATCATTGGAACTCCACAAAATCAAGAGCCGTCAATGGGCAATTTTCAAAACATCCGCCATAAAAGGAGAGGGCCTTTTTGAAGGTTTGGACTGGTAAGTCATATGTAATCTTCATTTCTTTGTGAAACAAACAATGATAAATGATGTTTCTGGCAGAAAATCCTGCACTATCAAATGTCAGTAATGGTAATTTGCTTGTAGTGACTTGACTGTTTATATATCTTTTAATTAGACACCCGCAGCAGTTCTATTTAAGTAATAAGTCATGCTTATGCCTTCCTGCATGATGGGTTCTTGATGGGAATATCTGATGGAATCAACTTACAATAACCTGGTTTGATTATTGCTGCAGGCTCAGTAATGCACTCAAATCCAAAAGCTAATTTAGGAGCTCCTGTTCCATGGATCATTGCTTGATGGTAAAGAACAGGGACGGTGCTCCCTTTTCCTCACAAGTCTGCGTGAGAACCCCCATTCTCTTTGTTTTAACTCCAGAAGTTTTATACCATCAATTATCTGTAAAGTGCTTGTTAAAGTTTTCGGATACGACTCTAGATGTACTTCCATATTGAGATGAAGAATAGATTTGTAGAAATGACGAGCAGACTGTCGGGACTCTTGGTCAGCTGTGGCTTTACCCGTAAATCCTTCTATTGTGACAATTTTTTCCAATGATTGAACGCTCCTAATTTTCACCTTGTCTCAGTTTCCTTTTCTACCTTTTCTTTCACTCTGGTGATTCTAATGCTTGGGAACATAATCGACTCATTTTATTAATACTGTAGTATTGAAATGAATAAACGAAGTGGTATTGATCCTCTGTAACTCTCGACCTCTATAAATCTATGCCCTATGATCACTGTTGCCAATATATATATATAGCAATTTTAATGATATCGAATTGAACTGTGAAATGATAATTAGCAGAAAGTGACTACAATGACTCGAAATAACAACGCAAGCACAAGCGTGTGGATGGTAGTATTTTACATCTCTATTCACGGATAAGCACATCTCTAAACCTTAACTTGATTCTCAATATGTTATCAAATTGATACACAAAAATGTGTTATATATTATTCATCTAAAAAAAACATTGCCATGATATTACCTTTGTTTCGTAATAAGGAGTTTTATTTTTTTCTTATAATGTTTGATTATTCGTCTTATTTAAAAATTTAGTGCAAATAAAAAAGATGATAAGTGGTTTTTAAATTACTTTTGATAATAAAGTCAAACAAAATAAATGATACTTTCGTAATTTTTTAAAAAAGACGAATGATCGAACGTTACGAGGAAGAAGTAAGAAAGTTAAAACCTTATATTATAAAATGGAGATAAAATAAAATTTTTTAAGTTTATGGTCATAGCTAATGAGTCAAAGTCACGGGCCTCATTTGTAGACGAACTACATACGATTTGTATAGGATTCAAATACTTTTCCTATGCTCGTTCCAAGAAAAATAAGAAGTGCATAACATTCAATTCTCATGATTTTCTGTTATTTTGTTTCGAGAATCATGCTTTTCAAAATGAACCTACACTTACATAAAATGAATCGATTTCTATAAAAAATCTATTAAGTTCTGGTGTTTCAAAGGAGCATATACTTTAGATTTGTAACTAAAAAGGATCAGATAGACCTGTCCCAGCACAAAGCCACTCGAAGGCACGCATCTGTGAATTAACGTCACCAGGGACGTCATCTGAAAACAATGGTACTCCAGTACTGTGCTGAACGCCAAGGCAGCTTGTTTTCTTGCAACGACTGTTCAACCGTCGTCGCTAATAGTCACTGTCACCTACTTAACGACCTCGACCTGGCCGGATTATCAATTTGCTTACGGTGACTTGTGTGTCTTACTACATAGAAATGTCACGGTTGCGACTGTATTTCCCAACATCGGACACGTGTTGTGCCGACTATTCATTGCGTTTTGCGGCGAACAGTTTCGATTCCGTGAAATGTAGGCAATCCAAGGGTTACTCACAATACGTCATCAGTAATAACATTTTCTCCGAGACATGAAAAATTCTATTTAATTATATGGATGATATAGAGTACCTATGATTTCTCGATGAACTTGTACTAAAAGAAAAAAGTACGCTTATATTTCTAGTATTCACGGTATAAAAGCAACACTAGAAAATAAACTATGATTAAAAAATCTTTAAATTAAGTTTTGGTTGCAGCTGATAAGCCAAGACGTACAGAAAAAAATCACAGAAAGTACTGTAGTTCATATTTCCACGTTAACACTTCAACATCGTTCACCTTTTGTGTTTTAAAATACTCATAATTGCAGCTGCCCTAAGTCACGCATTTGTCAATTTCCTCCGGAAGGATCACCAAGCTGGGAATTTGGATTGATTGGTTATCAACTGGCTGTCAACTTTTTGCAAATGCACTGGTCACGAGTTAATAATCAATTGAATTGGATGCAACACCAGCTTGACAAGAATCACTGCCGCGCACTAGTGCACAAAAATATCTATTTGTGTGATGGCCCACAAGAATTAAAAGCTGCTGATAATTAAGAACGTGATTGTGATTTGTGACTTGTAAGCGCCGAAAGATATAGCAGTGTAGTCCTGTTTGTATGGAGGCCACAAAGGGACAGGAAGAAAGAAAGCTGGAAAGGCTGGAAGGTTCTCGAACTACAAGAAGGATCAGACGATAAGATCAAACTAAACATCACATTGGCGCCTCCTAATGAAGAAACCGTGTAGTGCTGTGCTCTGATGAACAGCCGACCGTGCCGGAAAAGGCAAATGTTGGTGCGATGAGTTTGATTTGCACGCACGCCTAAAAGTTTTATTTTACACCTTTAAAATTCTGTAAAGGTCTAGAATCAATTTTGAACCCATTATTCATTTCTTAACATTCTATACCATTTACGCCATTAGATATTTTGTACATAATTTTGAATCTTGATACTTACATAGCATTTCAGGATTAAATCCTAAGGTCAGTATCAGAAATATTAGGGTGTGTTCTTTTCTGAAGACGGGGCTGGCTCCTCCCCGGAGCATTGCACGCACGTTTTCATAATGCTAAATGGTATGACTTTCTTAAAAACTTTAAATATGAAAGTTTTTTTAGAATTTTTTTCAACTTTGGAGCATTACAAACTTAATTAATCTTCTTGTAATAACCTATCTCGTTTTTTATGCAGCTGAAGGTTTAGAAAGAATGATCATAATATTCCTTATTAAATGATGTATGGTTGAGAGTGGAGACGTTCTAGGAGGGAGAAAAATTTCGAATTGAAGTTGATTGATGAAAAAAAGGACACTCCAAACAAAATCTATTTTGGGACAAATTTAAAACCAGCACATCATCTATTTTAAAACGAAGCGAAGTAGGCTAGCTCAACTGGTGAGGTACCCAATGTGAGATCCTGCTCATCCGGATTCAAATCATTGACATGTGTGCTCGCATTTACGGATAATATTCTTTCAATGATAGGCGACATACAAAGCGTCTGTGATGACTTTCTCAATTTTAAGATTCGTTGGTGGTCCAGTTTTCGTAGATGCTCGTAGAGTAACAGTGTGTTAAATAGAGATGAATGTGCACACATGTTTAGACGTCTATGTTTACACCGGGGTTTTCAAAAATCTATTTTAAAACAGGGGGCAGTACTGTCATGTAGCATCCTATCGGCATTGATCCCCTATCAATCAGAGGTATGAAGTAGCTATCTGAGCGTTCCCGTGTATAATCTGCACGCTGCTAATGACCACCGCCCACGCCCCACTTTGGGCTGCCAACCACTATCTATCACCCCATTCAACTTAGGCCCTGTTTAGTTACTAAAAATTTTCGCCCAAAAACATCACATTGAATCTTTGGACACATGCATGAACCATTGAATATAGATAAAAAATAAAATTAATTACACGTTAAGCTGTAAACGACGAGACGAATCTTTTGAACCTAATTATGTCATGATTAGCCATAAGTGCTACGGTCTATATGTTAATGACAGATTAATTAGGCTCAAAACATTCGTCTCGTAATTTCCAGGCTAACTATGAAATTAGTTTTTTCATTCGTGTCCAGAAACACCTCCCGACATCTGGTCAAATGTCTGATGTGACTTTTTCGCAAAAACTTTTCACGAACTGAACAAGGCCTTACTGCTGCCACATGATTAATTACACAGTGAAACTTTGGACGATTAGACCGATCAAGCAAATTGCAAGGTCAACGCACACACGGTTCCGGAAGAATATCTTGTTGGCAACCAAAAAGCTTGTGATTTTTTCTCTCGTGGAGAAAGCACCTTCCAAATTATGAAAAAGAAAAATTTCTTTAGAAAGTGGATAAATCACTCTCAGGCGTGCGTGTGGAATAGTGGTGATGGGCTGTAAAAAGACGGTTGCTTGAACTGTTCAATCAAACATCAAATCCACCACTTGTAAAGGGTGGTTAATTTAGCTACATAGGAGTATGAATTTATTTATAATCTAAAGTTGTTTAAAATTTTAGTAATTAACTCCACGAGGACTTGATCAGTGAGGGATATATCACATAACCACAACGACATTTAGGAGATATTTTATATACTCAGATATAATGTATTGGCTTTGCCACTTTGGTCAGTACCGATTGCTGTAGTGTTGGCTATTGATGTGCTGCTGCAGCTCTTGATGTCCAGGCGCAACGATCGTGGCCATTGATTAGGGCATGTACAATGGGGGTATAAAGTGCTATAAGTAAAACAATGACATATATATTGGATTTCTGTTTAGGTGGAGGAGAAAATAAAAAGAGAGAAATGTTGTATGTTAATTTTTTTTTAAAAAAGTTAAATGTTGTTTTGATAACGGTTTAAGAGACAACGATATAAAGTAATGGAAATAAATTTTACCACTGTAAGACAATCTATAAGGAAACAATGGCACATTGGATTTCTGTTTAGATGGAAAAAGAATGAGAAGAGTGAAAGAAATCGTGAGTTATTTTACTAACGGTATAAGAGATAACGACATGAAGTAATGAAAATAGTCTCATCACTGTAAGATAAGTTATCTCATCAAAATTGATCCTAATTTTTTTTAAAAATACGACTACACATGCAACGTAGCATACTGTATACCATATCTTATATACTATCTATCTTTAGATGACATAGAAAGAAAAGGTTCAACAACCATTCAGCGTGCTTTTGTTAGTACTCCATCCGTCTCAAAATATAACTACCCAAGCAATTTAAATTTGTCTCAAAATACAACTACCTTTACACCCACCTACCCTATCTCTACCGATCACAACCATTCCCCCACCTACCATCTCCTCTTAACCAAACATAACACTCTATTTCCCTTGACCTTAATTTCTAAAAAAAAAGGACATAAGTGTTTATATTTTGAGACGATGGTAGTAGCAAATTAATGAAAATACATCTCAACCAATCCAACACTTGCACGATATAACGTTACTACTCCAGGCTCCAGCATAGATAGCTTAATTAGTTTGCAAAAACAACGGTCATTATCAGTCAACCAAACATGCAGAAAAAAGAAATCAAAATCCTCTCGTGGACGGTTTGTTCTGTTAACCAAACAAAAACAGATGCGAACATGACCCGATGCACCGTGCAGAGAAAACACAAAGCCAAAAAAAGGAAAAAAAAATACACAACACCGCAAGCAAGCGCTGCCCACGTCAGCATCAAGCAGTCCGACGTGGCTCTAGGCCCGTAGGCCGGCGTCAGCTACACCCTAGCTTAGCTGTGTATTCCGCCACCGCCTTCTTCCCACTGAAGCCCAGCCGCCTTTCTGGCCGAACGTTCCAGAAAAGGACACGTGTCGCGCACTGGAGTTCGAAGCCGGAAGGAGGCGTGCGTGCGTGGGTGCAGAGACGAAAATGTCAACGCGTGCGACCCCGTTGACTTTCGATCGTGCAATGCGATGAAATATTGCCGCCTTTTGGAGCACGATGAGTGAAGAGATAGGGATGGCCGCAATGATGGAGGAGATCGATGATCAGATCAGTGCGTTATAGCTAAGCTACTGCATGCGGCTTAATTAACCCTTTTTTATTTTTTTGCTAGCAATCAATTTCTTTTCTTTCCTAAAAGAAAAGTTTACCTTTTTTGGAGTCGTCCAGTAGCTAAGCTATAGTTGGATGGACCGAACCAAATTTTGCTCTCGGTTTGTCGTAGCAGTAGAAGTAATAAAGTTTATCTTGATCGGCAGCTGATTTGTTTTGTTTGTGTGGGATAATGATTGCTTTAAGTTGATTAGCTCCAATTAATATTAACACTATGATGCATCCCAGAAGAGGCAGATTAATTTACTCCCCTAGCTAGCTAGCGCTTCCACAGAATCGTAGATTAGCTCCTATAGGAAATAGAGGGAGTAAAAAATTGAACATGTGCTTGCTCGTGGTTATATACATACTCTCATTATATATTTTTTAATGCTATAATTTGCTGAGAAGTATTTACGGTATGTCCCATATTATAACTTTTCCATGTTTATAAGTCAGTCTAATATATACTACTGGCATTGTCATAATTCAACGATATACCACCGATTTTGTATATAGTTATGTAATATGGCATCTCCTTTCACTTGTCTTCTACCATTTACCATAACGGCCAAAGTCTATTAGTTTGCATGATGGAAAAGACAAGTTTGTCCTTAATTGGGTTACCACTTACCAATAGCTTCATTATACAACATGAGTATAAATATTTTTTTTATAAATATCATCCTAGGGTTACTGTATGGCGAGGAAAAGAAGGAAGATGAGGCCTGAAGCTTCCTAGGGCTAAATTGACACAAAGGTTATTTTGGTCATTACGAAAAAACAAACAGTACGAACATTGTGTAGGTAATAGACCGTGGATGGTGATTGTAAATGATGGAAGTTAATGGAAAGATGATGACATATTGTAAAACTTAACAAATTCAGTGGTATATTATTGAATCGTGCAAAGCAAACGATGTAAAGTAGATTCTCTCTATCTATAACTAAAAACCAACATTTCAAGATGAAAGGAGTAGTCATAATATGATGTGAAGTGTCTTTTAACTAGTACTTACTCCTTTAATTAGTTTCAAATTACCTGTATTTTAGCAATTAATTTACTAGTTATTCATACGTTAATCCATGATAAATTGATAAACATTACAATCTTAAATCTGATATAAATGATACATAAGTCACTAACGGCTAATGAGAATAATTAACGCCCATCTCATAAGTTGAGACAATTGTCTGGTTAAGATTAGCGTAGTGAGCCCAGCTAGCTCGCAATCCGCCCATAATCAAATTAACGCATACACTATAGAATTAGGCTCAATTTTTACAACATGATTTTTTTATCCATTAATACAAAACTAATCCTCGTAAAATTCTTTTCTCCATTCTAAATGGATCATTAAACCTCATTGTGATGTACAAATTCACCTAGATGTTACAATCAAACTATCTATATCAAAATTGTGCGAAAATTCGTGAGGCCAAAAGAGGTCTTAAGATTGGCTACATCTTAAAACGAAGAGTTATGCCTCTTTTGGAACCACAAAATCGTCCAACATCCAATAAAAATTGAACTAGCTTATATGTTGATTCCTTGAAATTTCATACGTTCTGAAGAAGTCTATGATCTTGACTATACATCTTTAATATGTAGTACTACTCTACTCTACTCTACTTATCTATATTGTTCTTCGAAGAAAATTCATTTTCTTCTAACCAAAAAACAATTTTTTCCTTGAGAAGGAAGAGAGTGACTACTACACCACCAGATCGAGTTCTTCTAGCTTGTACGGCAGGATTAAACAGTGTAGAAAGAGATAGCACCAAATTTAAACCGAGTTTTCCCCACTGTCAACAGCCGAGAGAGAGAGAGAGACGACCAAGCCAAGCCAAGCAATGCTCCACCAATAGGAGGGCAGTATTATATGCGCGTTGAATTCAGGTGGGTCCCGCCACAATAACATCCTGGACGATTGCACACGCCACGTCATCGTCAGGATCATTTCCTGCGTTTTTGTTGTGTAGGTATGGTGGGTCCTACGTCGGCACAGACCAAAGTGGACAGGTCTCTCCCCCCTCTATCTCTCCATCTTGATCACTTAATTAAGCTTAATCACCCGGTTTTAGACTAGTGGAAAACAGTACGTCCACCACGAAATGCACACTGATATGATGGCGGTGGGCGAGTGTGAGACAGGTAAGAGGTTGATGTGCAGCTATTATCATTGTAGTCAAGTCGATAGAACATAACCAGCTAGATGTGTAATTTGATTTCTTCCTGCTATTTGGATGAATATTTGTAAACATAAAATATAAGGTAAAGTTTTAATAATATGAACTTGTTTATGCGGGTCCAATAGGGAAAACTAGATGGTCATGGATGCTAAGTCAACCACATCAGCAATTTTCTTTGTGATTAGCTAGAAAATATAAACCCTTTTATTGTTGGCACCACATGTTACTCCATGGTTTTATTCAACATAGTAGTAACCCAAATGAAAGCTTCAATGTTTGTTCTTATGAAAAATAGGGTGATACAGTGATCCTCTAATGACATTGATTTCCATCGACCATAGGCATTATGCTGTTTACCTTATCTATGGATTACATTCAATTTTGTACATACCATTTTAAATATTCGATATGATAGTTATCGAAATGATCCTGATCATACTGCTGTACAATCACCGTGTAGACTATTACCAGTGGGTCACCCAGACATTTGGTTAGGCCCAGGAACAAGGGTACCTACCATAGTACACCTACCATTTTCTCCTGAAATCACACTTGGCCTTCTCTCAGGCCAAGTTTTCGCGGCCATTAGAGCTCCACGTGTCCTCTTAAGCACTTCACCAACTCCACCTTCTCTAACCTCTCTCCCTCCCCTATTTATACAGCTCAGCACCTCACTACCCTTCTCCCACACTCACAATCCCACACACATTAGCAATTAGCTCATCAGCTCAAGCTTAATTAATCCCCACAATTAGCCAAGCTAATTGAGCAAAGCCAATTAAGGAGAGATCAGAGATGATGGCGAGCGACGGCAGCACGAGCTCGACGAACGGCGGCGGCGCGGCGGCGTGCGCGGTGTGCGGCGGCGCGGCGGCGGTGTACTGCGCGGCGGACGCGG
>CM002486.1:5923119-5950808 GCA_000325765.3 Leersia perrieri
CATGGCGAGCTCCGGCGTGTACGACCACCTCTTCGCCGCCTCCGACGACGACGCCGCCGCCTCGCCATGGGCGGCGACGCAGGCGAGCCCCAACAACAACGATAGCTCCTCCAGCTTCACCACCAGCGACGGCGCCGTCGCCGCCGGCGAGAGGAGCCTGTTCGACCTGCTCTCCGACGTCGACATCATGTCCTGCGGCGGCGGCGTCGCCGGAGTGTTCGACGGCGCCTCCACACACACCATCTCGCCGCCGATGTGGCTTCACCCAGGCCACCTCGCCGCCGCGTTGACCGCGTGGTCGCCGGTTGACTCCGCCGCCGCCGTCGTCGTCCCGACCAACAACGCCTCCGCATCGGCGATGGCGAGGGAGGAGAGGGTGAGGCGCTACCGCGAGAAGAGGAAGAACCGAAAGTTCCAGAAGACGATCCGCTACGCCTCACGCAAGGCCTACGCCGAGGCGCGGCCGAGGATCAAGGGCCGCTTCGTCAAGCGCCCCGCCGCCGCCGGCGCCGCCGCGTCGGACGACGACAGCAGCGCGACGGCCGCCGGCGTCGCACCGGAGGAGGCAAAGTTCTGGCTCTCCTTCTCCGGTGACGACGCTCGCGCCGACGGCGGCGTAGGGTTCTACATGGACAACGCCGCCGCGGCCTACGGCGTCGTGCCAACCTTCTAGAAGCTTCTCGAAAAGCCGAAACTTTCCCAGTTGGCGCCGGCCAACGGCAATGGCGTTTGCCCGTCTTAAGAAAAGGGCAACACGCCATGCTAGTTCATGCCATCGTTGTCTTCGTCTTCGTCGTCGCTTTATGCTTAATTTCGTGATGAAATGGAAGACCCGCATCGCTAACTTTTAACTGCTGATGTGGGTTTTCGATGGGTGGAATTTCATTTCCATCGCTGGTAATTAGGGGATTATTATTGATGCACTGTAAGATAGCTCCTGTAGTTTGTACGGTTCGGTGTTGAAATAATAAAAAAATCCAATGTGATTTTTCTCTCATGAATTTTGAGCACCCACTAGCTGTGTGGTTGATTGAATGGTTGTCACAAAATTCGCAATCCAAAAATTCGTTGCATATTCTGCCGTCGTGATTTTGAAGCTGATTATGCAGGTTTTGAATTGGTATAATTTTATATTTCACGAGTTGTTTTATAATTTTATAATTAGGGGAGTTAATAGATTTATTGTACATACATCTCTGGAGTTGTTTGCAGTTCCTGCTAAAAATTACTCCATATATGAATTAGGGGAGTATTTTGTTATGTTATGAACAGTAGTGGCCAAATTGCGTTATGGAGTACTCCATATATGTTACTTTTGCACAACCAATATTAATTCGTGGCGAAAATCTGCAAACATTGTGCTGCTTTCCAATGGTACATCCTCCTTTCGAAATCGAATTAGTACTGGATTAATGTATTGGAAGGTAGCTTGTATAGTTGTTCACCTGTAGTTTTCATGGTGCAATTATCTGTGCTAAGATAACAAATCCTATGTCATTTCTTATTAACAATAGCATGATGACTGCAGCATTTTTTTTTTCAATATAATGGGTTTGAGGTGCTGCCTGATCATGGTGCTTTGTTTAGGTTTTTGGGTGGTGATGGCATGACGCATGCAGGAATTCCTATCTGTTTTTGGCCGGTTGAATGTTTTCCTTATCTGGAATCCTTGCTGGGAATATTCAGTTCTTCGGTTGTATGGTGGAATGCTCCACTTCATTCCAATCGCAAAAAAAAAAAAACCAGGCTAGTGTTTTTCCTTTTCTTTTAATTGTCTGATTGGTTTGAAGTGCCGGATTTATAAAATTTAGATTTTTTTAACAAATATTGATGCCACGTAGTATTACCATGATTATAAGACCTTAAGGAACTTATCTGATAACTTTGTGTTTGTTTCAAGAAACTTTTTATGGTCCTGCAGTGCTTGGCAGTACTGATTGCTGACCATTGGATCGACCGGATCCAGCGGTCTGATCGGTATTGACCGGTACCGTCCCGAGCTGGGATAGGTACTGCAGAGGAAAAGAGAGGCGGAAGGGTATGGTGCTAATTTCATATTGATAAAAAAGTTGAGAGGTCACGTAGCCAAGGACGTGAATGTGGACGAATTTAGTTGCCGAAACCCTGGTCCAGCGCCGTCATCGCCACGAGCGGAAGACCTCTCCGTCAGTGCCATCCAAGCCATTTCCACCGTCGTGCCTCAACCCATCTCCGCCGCAGTAGGTGATGTTCTAACTTAAAGTTAGAGGGACTCCACCTCTAACATGTGGGCCTTATCATCCATAGGCCCACATGTCAGTGACAGAGTGCCCCAACCCATCTCCGCCACCGCCGTGCTCCAACCCATCTTCACCGCCGCCGTCCTACCCATCTCTCACGCCCGTACCCATATCCAACCCATCTCACCTGTCACGGCCGTACCCATGTGAATCGCCGCTGGTCAATTATCCCTCGGTTCGATGCCAATCCATCCTCGGTCATTGCTGGATTTGCTCAATGAGTCATGGACGACGCGACGGAACTCGTTGAGTTTGGATCTTCATCGGCCTACTTCGACAGCAGCAACGCCTATGCAAATTCGCGGCCTGCATCGACCGCATCACTGTCGTCCCCGTGCGCAAGTCTGATGTGTTGGTCGTCGATGTCAGCAACAACTAGTTTGTGCGAATCTTCACCATCTGCCTCCATGGGACAAGTATTCATACATAGCTTGTATTCCAAGTGACACAATGTATGTGGTGTGCATATGAAGCTGTACTGTATATGTGATTTTACTTGATTCATTGTTGCATCCAGTTAGTCTTGTGGACCATAATGTGGTGTCAACAATACATGGAAGAACAAAAAAGTCCTTATTTAATCATGGAGAAGACTACGAAGTTTCATAGAGAAGCGTGTGAGGAGATGTGGTTATTGCTGTGGAATAGGTCACACTGTTCATGTTTGCAAGAAATACCTTAGGTTTCAAATAATCCTTTGTTTGGGGAGTTCTTAGTTTGGTCCTGTGGTTTATTTTGATGTGCTAAATATTGCTGAAAATATGTTATAGAAAAATAGCCGAAGATGTTTGATAATAATCTGGGTTTTTTCATGCCGTGACCACAAAGTTATGGTGAGCACTTCTTAAATTCAAAATTGCCGGAACTGGAAAAGCATAATCGTTTTAGTGGTGCTATATATTTTTTAATTTAATAGTCGGTGGTTATTATTAATATTTTTTAATTTACTGCTGTGTTGTTGAGCCACGTCACCTCAAAAACTTAAAGCCCTTAGATCAGATCTCAATGGCAGTTATGTGCAGTCCTGTGTATTGCCCTCATGTCCAGGCCCCAGTTTTTGCAATTCGGAAGGCCCAATCCACAGGCAGCCCATACTTCCTACTCTCCACCACGCCAACAGGCGTCAGCTCGCCCACTTCTGCCACAGGTGCTTTGCTCCTCGCCTCCTTGCCTCCCCAACTCTCTCCATCTTCCATACGTAAAACCATCAGCCTATCTCAGCGGTGTGCCAGCGGTCGGTGGTGGGAAAACAAACGATGCTTCTCATGGACGAACGTTTTCTGCAGGCTGTAGCTACTGCTGATGGAATCCATGCCGCTTGGCACATCCTTCAGGTATGCTCAAATGTTTATTTCCAATTTCCTATCCACAGCAGAGGCCTAGAATTATTGGCCCTAGATGCTACGGATTTCTCTCCGTCTCTCTCTTTCATTTACTGGACTTAATCTGTCTACGAAGATTCCATCCTGAGGAAGTGAGGAGAGCACATGTTATCTAAGCAGACCGTTAGATCAGCAAACACACAAGTTTTCACGATATGAATCCTGGCAATTAAGTCACTCAATTCAATTCATTCATCCATATATGTGTTATGTTCTTTAGTATGTTTTTTTTTCCTGTATTGATATTCCAAGATGCAAATATACATTTAATTAAGTTTGTTTTGATTCCATCTACACTATAGAATGTTCAGAATGTTTCTTTTGAGCCATCTTTGCTGTAAGTTGTTAGATGAATACTTCAGAATGTTCTACGGCTCCACCGTTGATACAAACCAGACCCACATTGTGTGTTGTGACCCAGTCCACACAAAAGGAAATGGAGTTGGATCAGTTATGTACTGTTGCCAGTGAATTTGCCGAGGAAACCAAGCTGTTGCGCCATAAATCTTGGAAACTAACCGGGGTAATTAAAGTGCTTACCTTTATGGTAGCCACTGTACTGTGTATGGCAACCATTCAGATTTCAAAGGTACACCACCCGTCGCTTGCTGGGCCTAGGTTCGAGATTGTCGTTTTCGCTTTCCACCGGTTGAAATCACATACACTCCCTTGCTTTGATCAATGTCGAACCTATTCAAGTGCTTCCCTGTAGGTGGCGGTGCCCTTTCTGCAGATAAACTCATTGTTAATTGGGGCGATAGCTTTGTTTCCAGTGAATTTGCAACAACGCTGGATGCATGGTCAATGTTATCTCCCGCCCAGGTAAACAATTTCTCACCGATCAATTTTTATGCAGCAACTGGCACAGATTTAACTTTCCTTTCCTTCCCTAAACAGATAACCATGTAACTGGCTCATAAAAAAGATTCAGTTTACTTAGCAGAACTGCTCAAAGCAACAGATTTTCTGGGCGCTAGGCAGTTTATAGTCCTTTATTTGCACCTTCAAATTTCATCCATTTTCTTGCTGATGAGAAATAATTGTTCTTTCTTAAAAAATGTTGATTCCAGAATTTTAATTTAAAAACTGATCCACTCCAATTACCTCCTCCTTTTCACCACAATATGTCATTTTTACATTCTTATATTGTACTCGGATCAGCTGATTAGGCCAAGCTTATAAAGTGTGACTAACTAATCGTCATTTTCAACAATACACAAGTAATAGTCCATTTGATTATTGGCCTATTGGGAATGGTTTCTGTCTCCCCAAAATGTTCTCGACTTGATGTAGGAGTTAAAACAATTTTTCATTGAACACATCATTTCTGAGAACCTTTTACATGTCAAAGTTTTCATATGACAGTGACAAGGTTTGCAATTCCCCATCTACATTTTTTCCACCATTAAGTTCCTATCGTCTGAGTTTATATATCGTATTATACTTTTACGATCACATCTTGCTTGAAATGGTATGAGTTGATTTTTTCCTCATATTGCATCATGATGCTTTTGCATTATCATTATTCTTCAAAGGTCAACATTTTTAGTAGCCCCATTTCATCGTATACGATATGTTACCACTGTATCATTCATTATTCGTTTGTGCAAACCATCCTAGCAAGCGATCTTTAGTGTATTGCTCAAAATTCCTGCCACAATCGTGCGGGGTTCATCTAGTTTATGATTAAGCTGATTGCTTGTCCATATATGCAGCAACTAAATGCAGCAATTATTAGGGAGTTCGATTACTATATGTTGTGCTACAAATGTGTTTTTAGTAAGTTTTTGGTAGCCATTGTCAGAGAATTATTTGCATCCACTGGAACCTATATGTCTGCTATCAATATGTTTTTAGACCATCACTTCTATTATCTGTAATAAATAATTTCAAAGAAAGGAGTGGGGCAGATGGAATGCTTTATATTTCCATGAAATGGACTTTTAGTCATGTGCATATTCTGAAGATATGGTAAAGCCTCTTTAAATGGTGTATTGGCAAATAGTTTCTTCAGGGTCCAATTCCCTTAGTCGTTTGTGTATTTGATTCCTATAAAGGGCCGGCAGGGTACCTGTCTCTGTTGAGTTTACATGCCAAAATGGCAATTTTAGTCTGAAATGTCTATCTAGAAATAAAAGCTCCGAGAATATATTTCAACAAATCCGGTACTCCCTACTATCATATACCAATTCAAGTTGAGCTTTCATATAACATATAATAGTCTTTACCTATGCATCAGAGGCACACTAAGTCATAAACATAGCAAGGTCTTACACAAAACAGAGGTTCATGGGGAGGGATACTAGCTTACAAACTGAAAATTGCAGGCATCCAATACTGTCCCCCACTACATCCATCACATACCAACATGATAGATTTTTGAAATACTAATAAAGAGTTTTGACATAGTAATAGCTTCAACATTCCACACCGTGGGGTAAACCATACGATAGGTGCAAGGTACTATATCTTGTAAACCTTGAGGCAAATGCCTCCATCTTTATGCCCATCCATAAACTGAAACACACAAGTATCACCAATTCACATGCCCTTCTTTTCAACAAACTGTTTCCATCCGCTTGTCAGTGTCGATCTGCCATCGTCAGGAGACTTCATGATCCTCATGGTAAAACATTGTTGATCTCTAGAAAGCCGAACACAGAATTCATCAATCGACATGGTAAGATGACGATTGATGTATTATTGCTGTAGAGCGCAACAAAGTACTGTATTACATAAGAAATTCCATTGCATGTGTTAGTATTACATAAGGCAGTATTCAAACTAGTATTTGCCGAATTATATGGGACCAAATGTTGATGTTATGAGCACAATTATTGGGTAAACATCGCTGGGAAGATAGCCGGGTGACGTCGGCTTAATTGGGATGAGAGGAGAGTCTAGGGCTAGAACTTGAGGAAACTAATCTTGATTATTCATTGCTTAATTAAAAATGGATACACTCCCATCCTTATATAGATGGCAAGACTTGACCCCTAAGAAAGAAACTAATTTAATCTTATTTGACTCTAACCGACTTTCATGGAACAAGTGCTATAGTACCGCGAGGGGTACTGTTCACCCGACCTGGGCTGGGCCTTGACCTCTAGATCTAAGGGTTTAGGGTTACTCGTCCTCGAGCTGCAACATGAAGTTGGGATGCATGTTCCGATGACTCACTAGATAGACTAAAAAAATACCTAAGACTAAAGCCTTTTACATCTCGTCTTTTGACATTAAGAAATAAATCTAAGCTTAATGTGGATGCCCATGTAACTATTCTGCATATAGATGTAGGTGTAGTCCAACCATAAACCCTCAATGAAAGAATGAGTCTGCACCTCGGGCTGCACATGGAAGCCCAGCTTACTGTGTTGCTGTAGTCAACCATAGTCATGCAACAACATGGAAAAAACACAGAGCCCTTCCAAGGTAGCCAATCAGGCCAACAAGTCATGGAAGCAGCTAGCGGAGGTCCACTCCTAGAAAGTCTGGGCACGTGTAGATCTGGCCGCCACCCAACCTCAATGGTCGCCGACTGCTCGGGTTGAGCTGAGACGACAGGGGGATGGTGGTCGATGCAGTTATCATGGTCCTTTAGTGTTGCCTTCTCCGTGTTGTCTGTGTCTTGCTGCACCACCGACAGTGTCTTTACCACTGCCGCATCCTGAAAGGTAGGACCCTCTGATGTGGATTGCCATGTATCGATTGTTGGCGTCTTCAAATCTTCAATGAAGTTCGCAATGGTATTGCTGTTGTTTGGCAGGGGTAGCAACAGGGGTCCCCTCTGCGAAAACAAGGCTAGTGTTGTCCTGCTTGGTGGTGACGACCCGGCAACATGTGCTGCTGTTGGCACCTCACCAAGGATTTCATCTCTTTGTTTGGCTGTCCCTTGCACACCACCTTTTATCTTCAGCTTCTCATCACATGCCAGATGTGGATCATGAGTCTCCCACCTTCGATTCATGGAGATCAACAGATCAAGGGCCAAATCTAGCTTGGAGGAGATGGTTGCATGATCTATAGGTGAGGTCGTTAGCATGGCATGGCGTTTGGCTTGTTCGTCGTCAGTGACATGTCGGGTGGTGAAGATTGCTGGAGGTGCACCAAACCTGGCTTTGATCTACTCAGCAAATCGAGGCCAAGTTGTTGTCGCGCATGACCAGATTGCTGAGGGGAGTGAGCTCTCCCACCGTCAATGCCATAAGGCAGCTCGCACCGACTAGGTGTTGTGATGCCAGGTGCACCTTCTCCTCCTCTAGGGTGCGCTCCTCCTCGAAGATCCGCTCAAAGCGATCCAACCAAGATTGAGGGTCCTTCGTTCCGTCGAACATCGGAAGCCCTATGTAGTAGTATCGAGAGACTCGTGCCTCCTGATGAATGGAACCCCTGCCGCAAGCCATTGATGGCGGAGCAACAGTTGGCTCTAATATCAAATTGTTATGAGCACAATTATTGGGTAAACATCACCGGGAAGATAACCGGGCGACGTCGACTTAATTGGGATGAGAGGAGAGTCTAGGGCTAGAACTTGAGGGAACTAATCTTGATTATTCATTGCTTAATTAAAAATGAATACACTCCCATCCTTATATAGAAAGCAAGACTTGACCCCTAAGAAATTTGACTCTAACCGACTTTCATGGAACAAGTGCTACAGTACCTCGAGAGTACTGTTCACCCATCCTGGGCTGGGCCTTGACCTCTAGATGCATTGATAGTAATCCACCAAAACCTATGAGATCATGTCGGTGTCCTCAGGCCCAAAGGCGCCAAAGCAAAACACCTTAGGCGAGTGGCGGTGGTGCGAACCTCAGTAGTGGTCGACTGGTAGCAGAGGCCGGAGGGGAAGCTCCACTGAGGCGATGCAACGATGCTGCGAGTCGGGGCACGGGGTTGAAATCGTGGCGGCTCAACAACGGATGAACTCTTCGGCCAGGTCCTCCGCGCCCAAATCTAAAAATCTTCAATGCTGCCTCCCTCATGAAACGTTGTTGGCCACCAGCATCTAATCATAGCCGCCCCCCATCCCCCAATAGAGGCCTTAGTCAGGCATGTATTCTTGATTGTACCGCTAAATTAATGCAATATATTGTGGTTGGAAAGCAAAGATATGTGGGGCTAGCGTGGGGAAAAAACTGAACTTCAAATTATGAACAAACAACAAACTCATATCCTGGACGGAGAGAGTATGTCTCTAATTTGTGCCACACTCCTTTTGGATGCAATCTCAAACTTGTGGATTTGTTCTTTTGCACAAATCTACCTACACTATTATTATTAATTCTCGAATGCACATAATGTTATTCGGGTTGTGGCAATGCTCAAAGTCAACCTTGCACATGTCTTGTTGCATTTATCATTTATTCTTAGTGTGGAGCACGATGCCAGACTAGGGACTATGACCACACTCAAATTTTAATCCTTAGTGTAATATCCAAGTGTAACTAGCTAAGCCCCAGGATATATAAGCCCATTAACCAGCCCAACAAGGTGCCCCACTCCATTTTTGGCCTGAGTTCGCCCCTAAGAAGGGTCTGCTCGCCCAAACCGGTGTAAATTAGAAGCCCGCATCTTTTCCACCGTTGAAGTTAAATTCACATTTGGCTGGATGGTAACACATTAATTTTACACCAATTAGTGATGGTTTATTTGGTCGATGTCTCATCTTACAATGCTGACAATTTATTCAACATTTTGTTAGTTATTCAGTTGATATTGCAGATAACCTTGATCTTGTGCAATGTAAAAGCAAATAGATAACTGTTAAGAGGAAAAAAAAATTCTACTCAGCATTTGCCCAAACAAATGTTTCCAAGGGAAAAAGATTACATGGGTTTATGGATAGCCCAAAAATTAGAAGGGTAATATATTTACTAAGGTAAAAATTTACAAATCATACATGTCAGAATTTCTTTGCAAAGTGACATTCCGTTGTTTCTCAACATGTTATAATTTCCTTGCATCCTCCACGAAGGGAAACTCTTTAAGTACTTCTAGGGATCGTGTTTTTGCATGTGCATGTCATCCAAATAGTTATAATTTTTTTAAAAAAAATTGCACAAATATGCAAATTTAAATATGAATTCTACAAATTACAACAAAACAACAAATTTAACTATGAGCTCTTGTATACTACTTACATTTAAACTTGTAATTTTTTATAGTTATAGAGGTCGAACTTGAACTTGCATGTTTATGATGGGATGAAGTATCAAATTTTATTTTATCTTATCAGTCTTTTTTTTAAAAAAAAGTTCATAAATGACTTGCAAAAATGAGGGGACGTCCCTTGAGGTATTAAAATCCATCTCCACTTCATGAAAGATTGGCACCATTTCAGTCATTCTTTTTTTATTTTGCCAGAATGGGCGAAGGAGGCCATTCAATATTATTAAGATTGCCACCGTTTCAGTCATACTCCGTAGTTGTGTATGGCTATGTAGATTGCCACCATTTATTTATTTATTGATCTACGGATCTGCATAAGAATTGTTCATCCCTTCTAAAATGTGCCCGACTATGTTGGCAAAAAGTTGACCTACTTGTCAGTACCTGTTTGGAGTACATAGTTCAAAACAAGAAGTTTAATAGTGCACTGTGCAAATGATATATGTGCTAGGCTTAACAGCACAAATTTTTCACATGAATAATTTACAGGGAAATATGATCTTCTTATGTTCATCCATACTCTGTTTGACCAACTGTTAAATTTAAACCAGCACTGAATATATCTTCAAAATCTCCTCTCTAAATTACATGATTACATACCAAGCATCTTACATTCCAAAACCAAGAGAAGAAACAGAAAAGATAGCACATGCCATCACCATCACAGCCTGTTGTCATGGAGACAAAGATTCAGAAAACATAGTGCAATCATCCATGTCGTCGACCTCATCTTCTGGAATGTTCCACTTCTCCGGCTCCTTCAGGCAATCATCAGTAGACAAGAAATGCAGCACCTGAAATATGACAATGCAGAGTAGGGGACATTTGGTCATCACTCATCAGGTAACTTTTTTTTTTCAGAATTCGTAACAGTTTGATCAGCTCAACTACTGGGTTGATGAATGTATACCTCAGCCATGGAGGGCCGCCACATTGCTGGTCGCATAATGCATCGCGACGCGACTGCGACCATCCTCTTCAGCTGATCCTTGTCGTAGTTGTTGCCAAGATTTGGGTCTGCAAGTTCAGTCACTTGTCCAGCTTCCAGAAGTGGCTTTGCCTAGACAGGAAGAGCAAGTGAGTTATATATGTTAACTGCTGTTTGGTAATTTGCTATGCTACTTTGCATTGTTGCAGTTGGTTCTCAGTGCTCACCCATTGAAGAAGACTCAGCTTGGAGCAGTCAATAGGTCTCCTTCCAGTGACAATCTCCAGCAGCAGAACCCCGAATGCGAATATGTCGGTCTTCTCATCGACAATGCCATGCATGAAGTACTCTGGTGCCAAGTACCTGCTCAAACCATTCAATTCCATTAAGGAAAACCTTCAATTGACATGCATTGTCACCTTTATAGTACTTAACTGACATATGTTTTTATATTTTCATTAGTACTTCTTCAGACATCAGTATTGTGCTCACCCAAATGTGCCCTCTATTGGTATGACAGAGTGATGAGTCCACTGCTTGGGAAGCCACTTTGCCAGTCCAAAGTCAGATATCTGTTGCAGAGACAACACATGTTATAAATTGCAACATGCTTGATCAATTTGATTCCATTATTTTGCAAAGTTTATGTCCAAAACCATTTTTCATCATCAAAATGGAGGGTTACCTGAGGCTCAAAATCATCACCAAGTAGCACATTGGAGGCCTTGATGTCACGATGGATGATCCGATGCCTGCAGAACATGTGCAGATACTGCAAGCCCCTCGCAACGCCTACCGCAATCTTGTACCTTAAAGGCCACTCAAGGATTCTGCTACTCTTTCCTGCAAAAGTTCATCTTCTACTGTCACATGTTTACTGGCAATATAATACTTTCAGCTCATATCTGATAGCTGCTACTCTTTAAAATTCAGTACCGTGCAGTGCCGATGCAAGTGTTCCGTTTTCGCAGAACTCAAACACTAAATAGAGTCCATTCTCAACACAGCAGCCAAGAAGGTAAGCTGTGTTTGGGTGGCAGACATGTCCCTGGATCCCAAGTTCTGTCAGGAACTCTTTTTCCTTCTGTTCAGTGGGCTTGCCTTGTGCCAATCTCTTGACAGCTACACATTGGCCATCAGACAGAATACCCTTGTATACTTCTGCATAGCCTCCTCTACCAGCCATGTTATCTATGAAAAACCATCAAATGCATTACAAATCTTAATACTAGCCTTTCTGCTGCATTTGCATTTTTCTCAAATTTAGGCACAACCTTTTCTTTACAGAATTGATGTTTGAAATAGAAGTTTTTGGGGTGACTGAAATTACAAAATTATAGTGAAGTAATAAAAGTATTTTACCTGGATGGAAGTCATTAGTAGCAACTGAAATCTCTTGGTAGCTGAAGCACCTCCATGCAGGCTTCTGATCTTCAGTAAATGTCGAGCAATTGTCGCTGCCTTTCGTGCTTTCATCATCAATGGACCGTAGGAATGGAAGCCAGAGCTTCATGTCAGACAGCCTCCTCCAGATGCCATTGTGACCACGCCGGCTCACCTCATTGCTAGATGTGCTGTAGCATTCTTCAGTGACACTGTGCTCCCCTCCCTCTGGTCCATCAAGAACTGCCCTTGGTGAGCTCTTGTCCTCTGCGGATTCACCAATTGATTGAGCTGGTTTTCGCGCTGAGTTTGATCTAAGTAGCTTCTGAAGTGGAGGAAATCTCCTGCTCCATGTTGAGCTTGAGAAGATGCTACTGTCTGTAATTTCAGATTCAGAATTAGGACATGAATCAAACTTTCTAGTCATGAAAGTTAGATAAGTGGTCCAATATTCTCACCATCAAATGATCGAGACTTGAACCGAGCACTACTCTGTGGTAGACCATCTCTTCCAACTGCAATCACTGTACAGTTTCTTGGAGCATGCATGTAGCAGTAGTTTGCCACCTCAAAATGATTCCTGTTATGATTACAATTGTAACATTTAGTGCTGTAAGACTAATTAACAGTAAGGAGAAATATGTACAGTACTTGGACCGAGCATATCCATAAGAGTAAATTGCACTTTGCACTAGGTAGAGTGTGTCTTGTTTCACTTTGCACCGGGTTTAGCGCATACTTTTACTTTTCACCGGTATATCACAAAATAAGTTTCACTTTGTACCAGATTGTACCATATAATTTAAAGAAAATCTTGTAAAATATATTCATGGAACTTAGAAAATAATTTGAATATAAGCTAGGCTTCACAAAGTTTGATTTAGAATTTAAAAAGTTCATGAAATTCAATTGATTTAATGACTTTTCTCTGTTAACATGGTGCAAAGTAAAACTTATTTTGATGTATCCCGGTGCAAAGTGAAAGTATACGCTAAACCTGGTGCAAAGTGAAACTAGGTATTAGTATGTTTCACATTGTAAGTAGTTGTAGCATTTTACTACAACGACTTACAATATGTAACGGAGGGAGTACATTTTACCCGTGAAAAGTGCAATTTACTCTGTCCTCCATAATTACCTCTGAGATGAATACTATCAGATAAATACATAATTACATAAAATGGAATGCCAACTAAAAGAAGTTTCAGTTTCAGTTTCAGTTTCTGAACATAAAAACAGCATCCTGATATTACCTACGATATGCATTTTCTGATCTCCCAACAATGAGAAAGTTTGCATCAGTAAATGTAGCTTCCTGGGTAAGGGCTCTCCAAATGCTTGAGCTGCAAACCACTTTAGCCTCCAAATTTACCTGATGACATGTATTAAATGTAAAAAAAAGGATAGGGGATATAGCTTAGTACTGAAAATTCAATATTCAGTGTAACTATAACTCTTGGTTTGATCTTCACTCAAAAGAAATCCTATTAGTTCAAATAACAGTACAGTTCTCAAATTCCCAACAGATAAGACTGAAGAAAGGTACATGAAGAAACATCAGAGTCAAAAATTGACTGATTGTTCTTCAGAACAAGAGCCCTTACCCAACAGATGCTAATCGTGACCTGTAGTCACAACTTCACCTAACATCTGACAAGAGACATGACAAACCTGACAGAGAGGGGCACCAAACTAACACTAATGATCACATACTTTGCTTTCAAGTTCCCACTGCACTGTGTTCGCCAAAAAAGAAAAGGAATCCGAAATCAACAGAAAAGAAAGAAATTATCTAAAAAAAAGAAAAGAAAGAAAGTTTTTTTTTTGAAATAGAAAGTTTTTTTTTTGAAATGTTTAAAGAAAGAAAAGTATTCAAGATTAAGACAAACCAAGAAAAGAAAGTAATAACTGAGCATTGCTCATCTTTGCATATTCAGTGCACGAAAAAGTAATCACGACCACCTATATATGAACAACTAAAAAAACAAAAACACAGCACAATCCAAGCCTGAACCAAACTGCATTTGCTTTGTTTTCGATCAAATCTCACCTGTTTAGCCTCACATGTCTCCACAAACTCCCCAAGCATGTATATCACAAATGCATTCGCCTTCTGCAGCCTGTTCTTCCTCCCCCTCCCTCCTGCCACAGCCCACAACACCGATCATTAAGACATTAACTAAGAAAAACAATCAAACACAATACAATCAATTTGAAACAAATACAGCAAGTAGAAGAAGAACCCAAATCACACACAAGAAAAAGAAAAACTCAGCTATTTACACATACCAAGAACATGGACGGCGACGACTGAATCGTTGGGCCTCGCGATGACCCTGATCGCCCATGAGAGCAGCTCGGAGCATCCCCGTGAGTTGTTGGGCACGCCGACGAGTATCCTCGACCCTAGAAGCAGCTGCCGTCCATCGTCCACACTGCACTCCTCAATGGTGTCCATCTTCTCCTAGTTAAACCTCTTAATCTCCTATCCTAGCTAGCTAGCTCAGCTCCTCCTCTTTAGCTGCTGATAATCTCTAGTGCCAGCACTGTTGTTTGCTCCGACACTGACGATGTCGACGGGCACGACAAGGACAGGGATTTGTAGGGGAGGACCGGATGAATATTTGCACACTCATGGGTGATGGGTATGGGACTGATCACTGATGCAGTGGAATGGAATGGAAAGGAAAAGGTGGTTAGTTAGTTGGAGGTAGTGATGGCCATTAGCTGAGCTCTATGCCATGTGGGACACCACCATGGAAGGAGGAGCAGAGCAGCAGCAGCAAGAAGAGACACTTTGGCATTGGCCATGGCATGCATTACAGAAAAATTGTGGTTGCTTGGGACTGAAGATGCGTGCAGGTACAGAGAAATAGGTAGAACTTGGGAGCAGAGTAGTGCCTACCTAGGACATGTGGATGGTTTTGGTTGGATCTTGCAGAGTATTTTACTCTTCAGGTGTTCTTGGATTGATAGTTTGGTACCCAATTTGATCTTGCAGTGTACCTTTTTTTTCTTATTTTTGTGAGGATTTTTTTTACAATGCTGTTAATTAACTTGCAGTGTATCCGGTGTTGACAAAATAGGTGAAATTTCTTTGATTTTGGCTCACTGAAAAAATTTAGTGTTGTGGTGTAAGATTGGTGATATGGATTTGATCGATTTGTTTATAGAAACTAAATCCATTCGAATCAAGTTTTAGAACGAAATTTGGTCAAAATGCCGAATTTTTCTGCCCTCTGAACTTAGTTTTGAAGGCAATGGCAATGAAGAAAAATACAGATGTAAACTGATGCTTTTGGCAAAATCAATGACCAAGAGAAGTAGTACAAATTGTACCTAAATGACGATCAGAGTTGCTTTCAATTCGTGGTCCTTAATTTTATCTTGATTCTTGAGTGATTAGTACAGAAACATATACATTCTATTATATCCATCTTGAGTTGGTAGTTTGGTAGTAAAGCATCGTCCATTGAAAAGAATCTTGACTGACTGGTTTGATGCAATCAAAATGTTCTAGAAAAGCAACCGTTTTCGGTTAACCGTTAAACGTAGTTGTTTGAGAAGTTACATCAACAACTTTTAACACAATGACACTAGGGAACTTACCCCAGCTTTGCAGTGAATCAAATCATAAATTTATTGGAATTCGTTTCCCACCTTTTTAATTAAAAGTAAGTCACAAAATTTTGAATCATATTCTTCTGACTACCTTATCCGAGCTAAAGTCTCAGTTCACAATGTCAGATTTTGCCTGAGTTCCATGGTAATTAACTGTTTCTTTTTTGGAACAGTAATTAACTGTTTCTTGTTAAACAGAGTTCTTATTAAATTCCTCAAAGCTGTCCTAAAAATTATTAGTGAGAATCAATTCATCTTATCCAAGAAAGCAAAAGGTGTATATCCGAGCTAAAGTCCCAGTTCACAATGTCAGATTTTGTCTGATTTCCATGCTAATTGAACTGATTTTTGTTAAACAGACTTATTAAATTTCTCAAAACAGTCCTAAAAATTATTACTGAGAATCAATTCATCTTACTTATTGATATCAAAAGGTAATTACCACCATAGTATATTTACATGTCTCCAGTTTTTCAGCTCAACATTAATAAAATCAATTTCTTTTTGTATCTTTCGTAAACAAACAATAACTCCTACTACAAGGCATTTGTCTCTTGTTATCCATGATTTTTCTCAAGGACCAAAATCAACTCAATACATGCAAGTACAGTACTCATGCTGTCATTAAACCCAAGGTAACCACGCCATCCAATCCATTCACAACAAAACATATAAGTTCAATTATTGGGGCTTCAGACTAATCTTGTAACCAGGATAACAGTTAGTTATGGATTGAGGGGGCAGCCATTGGTTGAGACAGTAATGCTGGTTGGTAGTGACCAAAGAGAAGGTAGCATCCAGAGGCTTGTTTAGGGTGGAAGCAAAGAAAGAAAGGCATTGTGTGTAGGGATCCACTGTGTTGCTACTAGTCTCTCTTGGCAGTGAAGTCAGGGGAAATATGAGTGCAGAGTACATGCCTAGCTTAGCCTGTGATCATGGCCAAGATCCACAAACACATACTCACACATGCAAGAATGCATCATGCATGGTAGCTTGGTAGCTAGTGCCTCTTGTTTGATCTAATCGCCTTGGTGTGGCAGTGGGGCACTTGGCTCGGTTGCACTGCAAAATCTTCCATCCCTTGGACAGTTGGACTGTTTGAAGATCAGGTGATTAGTGGTGGTCATTGTGTGTGTGCTCCATCCATCTCTTTTAGAGGTTTCTTAGCTTCTCTCTCACTTAGAAGAAGATGATCATTAGTTGCACTTGCACAAAGATCTTGTGGGGCCTATATATGTTCCACACGTACTGTGTGGCGTTGGCAGTGTGTGACGCCTTGATCATGGCAAGCATCACGTACGCATGCACCGTGGATAAGAACAGTGTAATGTAATGTGGAAATTGAACTTTGGTTGATAATACGTGGAAAATAACCAATGATGCAATAACAATAAATTTATGGGTAGAATTTTTATACATATTCCCTCCATCCTAAAATATGGTAAAAGTTTATAAGTTTGTCATAAGGCAAACTATCTTTAATTTGATTAATTTGACCAAGTCTATAGAGAAGAGTAATAATATTGATATCAAATAAGCATCATTAGCTCATTACGAAATATATTTTGATACATTAATTTTTTTAATGTGATAGATAATGCTTTTCTCTATAAACATGGTTAAACTTGGTATAGTTTGACTTACGTTAAACTCAGAAATTCTTATATTCTAGGGTGGAGATGTTATTAGTGGTTTAACAACCAAGGTTAAATAATAGAGTATGATGAGAAAAAAAAATCTAAAATTAAGTTTTAAATTTAAATTTTGGCTTTGGCTGGTGATAAGGCAACAAACAAATAGCAAGGATATATATATGACACTTAACACAAATTCATGCTATAATTAACTTTATTTCTAATTTCCTTGAAAGTTTGGAGCCGACCCTGGTTTCTATGTTGACCGTGAGATGATCTATGCTCACAAGTGCACTCGCTCTCTGATCTTCACCTTCTCTCCATGTCAGTAAAAGTCCTACTGACCCAGTAAAAAGGAAAAATCCAACTGACGTATATTCCATAGTACGGTGGGCATATATATTCAGAAAGATGGTTTGCACTGAATTTTGAAAAGAGAAAAATCAATCTTACCCCCCAAAACATTTTATTGGATCATGTTACTCCCTGAACAGTATTTTTTAATTTTACCCCTAAACTATTTAAAATGGTTCGATTTATTTCTTAATAACATCTCTCTCTTTTCCCTCTATATATAAGCTGTAAGGCATATATGGCACCATTCTCAAAGTCCAGCAATTCATGAATCATTACTTGAACTTTTAAATCTGGATGTTTAAATCAAATTTGATGCTTCCAACCTATATAAACAATGATAAAAAAAGATTCTATAAAAATGTTGAGGCACAGTTGTAATACATATATCTTCGTCCTACCAAATTTTAGTGCAAAATATATGCCAAAACAAAAAGACATATATAGGGAACAACACAAGAGATAGGGTTAGAGAGTAGCGGGAATCGCTTTCAATAGTTTGGTGGTGTATTAAAGCATCTCCAACATAGTGCCGATTTATTTTGAGTCCCAAAAATTTTGTGTTGGGTGTATCTTAAAATATATTGAGCACAAAAATCAACCCTTAATACAACGGTCTTCAATCTGCAGTCAATTTCTCTCACGATTAGAGTGATCAGGAACACCCAAAAAAGCTCCAAATCTAGCTTATTTTTTAGTCAATATTAGCGTGAGATAAAATTGGGACTATATATTGGGCACTGTAGACTAAATTTCCAAAACTATGCTTTGGGGGCATGTATTGGGCATAGTTGGAGATGCTCTAAACTAGCCAATAAATAATTTAGAGGGCTAAATACTCTGATGAAATAATACGAGGAGGTAAAAGACTATAAAACATTGCTTCTTTGAATTCTCTCTCGTACAGCGTTATCCTTTGCTTAGGGAGTTTTCACTTAATATTTCATTTTTTGGAGAAAGTAATTTTTATTTCTGTAGAATTTTCTTTTATGTTAATTTAATTTTGGGGATAATTCTTAATGTCTAGCGATTTATTTTCTCCCTATGAATTTTCTTTTGATCTTCTTTAAAACTTTTCTTCTGCATTTGGCGTTGTAAAAAATAATACAAATAGACTTTTTTTTTTTGACAAATTTGTCATTTCCCCTCAATATATAGTCAAACTCATATAGCTTTCATTAATAGTACAGCTTGTTGTGATCAAACATATACTGAAAAGGGACGCCACTACACATCAGCCAAACGCCTGATTGTGCTACGCAGCGACCCCCAAAAAATGGAATATCGTGCTCCCCCTCCTGCGTTTCCGAAAACAGAAAACCCTGCGTCCCCCATGCCCTGCCCTCCTCCCGATTCCTTCCGCACACAATGCATCGATCCCCTTATCACCTTCCATGAGGCCATGATAGCCACAACTGTCACCGCCGCCACCTCGACAATCGACGGGAGGAAATCAAAGCACCAATCTCATAGAGGAAAAAAGAAGAATGGGAAAGAGAAACACCAAAACAACATCTAAGTGGAGGAGGATCAGAAAGGTACTGACCTGGTTATCCTCAATCCAGTTCATGTAGTTATATCCATATTTAGAAAAAAAATATTTCCCCCGTGCTGAAGAAGTTACATCCATGTGGAACTAATATTACATCTCAGTACCTTATATTTTGCAAAGTCCCTTAATAATAAAAGTTACACTCTTCAGGAATAAAGTTACAAACTAAGTTACATCCTCTAAAAATTAAAAGTTACATCCTTTAAGGATTAAAGTTACATACATAAGATTTGAAAGTTACATCCTCTACGAGTTAGAGCTACATCCTCTAAGAATGAAAAATTACATATATAAAAGTTACATCCTTCAGAATTAAAAGTTACATCCTTCAGAATTAAAAGTTACATCCTTCAGAATTAGAAGTTATATTCATTCGAATCTAAACCGTTGAACTCGATGGATGCAGCAGCTATCACCGCGATGAGGTTTGGGATCGTCGACGTCGCCGGATTTGTAGGCCCTAGAATACACAATCACTCGAGATCTTACATGTGGTTTTGGCAATAGGAACATGAGATAGAAGTAGCTCAACAGGGAGGCGAGAGAGCGGCTGAGCCAAGGCGCAAAGAGGAGCTCGGCGAGGAGGCTAAGCGGGTGAGCAGAGGCGCGACGAACAACGGAGACATGCGCCACCACCGGATTGGAGGGAAGAGCAGCCACCGCTACAGCCGTTGAAATCACCATGGCCGGATTTGGTGTAGAAAGTTGGGAACGGGCGGAGGAAACCACTCTCTCTCTCTGGAGCAGATCGATCTGAAAACGCCGTTCGCATGGGGCATGTGTCGGCGCAGGATTGGTGCGGGAATCTCCATTCATATGGAACACGCGTCGCGTGGACCGTGCGTGGCCGAATAAAAGTACTTCATTTATTCATTCATCACAAGATATACTGATCATCACTTCAGCCGGATTAGATCTGGTGTTGTGGGCCCGGTGATTTAAGAGAAAAATTAACGGGCCAACAGCATAAACCCGGCCCAGCTGCCCAGTGTGTTTAGTGTGCCACAAACAACTCAATTTGTCTGCAAATACACCAGTGGTGGTAACTGCAAAGTAAACCAGATAATTGCAAAATAAAACAAAATACTAACACAATTTTATGGATCAAACCCGACATTTATACAAACATCACCAAGCTCCAGAAGTCTAGAACTGATATGAGTTTGAGCTGAGAGGCGTCTTCTGTTTAATTTGATGAGACAAAGTGGCCTACGTGCCAAAGCAAAAGGTGTCCTTTTGCCAACCAAATAAGCACCTTTATCACCAGAAGCAACCGCTTCCAGCTTTCCAGCCGGTTTTTCCTTTGGACATGAAGCTAGGACATCTTTTCCATGAAACCCAGAGTAACAATTCACACAAAAGGGGGAAAAAAGCTAGGGTAATTTAGTGAACGTATTTGCATGCAAGCATAATATTATTTGTTTTACCCGTAATTTTTGCATATGTTAATATATATAAAAAAAACTTTTTGCATATGTTTAATTTCTATTTATAGAAGTCACGTAAAAACCATCAATCATATAAACATAATAACAGACTCACAATTAATAAAGACTACATTTATATCACTTATGAGGAAAATAGTTGTGTGGCAGTATCATACTATCGTGTTTTTAAAGATTCTTGCAATCTTTTCTGTGAAATATCCACATCTCACACAATTTTGATTTTTTGCTCCATGAAGAGTGTAAAATGTTTTCGACCTCAACTAAATAATTTCCTTCATATGACTTCTCACCACAAACTATTAACAATCCCGGTAGATATAAAAAAAAGGAAAAAAAAAGAGCATGATCCAGAAAACAAGCCGAAAACTTTCTCAGAAAAGCTCCCTAAGGTTTCCCTTTTGCAGTTGGGAGTTCACAGCTGAACTAGCTGTACGCCATGTACGGCTTGCCTCGCCGGCGTCGCCGCCATTGACTGCGGCGGCCGCCGGCTAACCTCATCTCCCTCCGCCGCATCGCATTGATTCTCCGGCGAGCCCACCTCAGCATCAGCGGCGGCGGACGGCTGCCAACGGACGATCATCGGCGTGGCCAGGAACGTGGGCAACCTCTCCCCGGCCATGACGACGGCGACGAGGTCCCTTAACACCACCGGAGAAGAAGATGACGCGGTCGCCGGCGACTTTGATCCGCCTCCATCTCCATCTCCGCCGCCGTCGTCGGCGGAGGAGTGTTCACCGGTGCCGAGGTAGTTGTTGAGCTTCCAGTAGGAGCATGCGAGGATGAGTAGCGCCAGCGTGATGAGGCCCAGCATCGCCGCCAGCCCGCCGAACAGGTACGGCACCGGCGAGTGCCACGGCGACACGGCGGCCATCGCCGCCGGCGGCGCTACGGGCATTGGCCTCATGGTGGCCACGTGGCAGTGTGGAAAAATCTTGGATTTTGTGAGAGAGAGAGGAGACTTGGAGTAGGGGAAATCGATCGCAATGGAGGGGAGAATGATGAGATGCGTATGTATTTATAGAGGATTAATAAGAAGGGAAGAGCCATGATTTTTGTATTGCCCAGTTAGAAAAATCAAAGGATCGATATATACTGCTTATACTTCTTTGTCACAGACCAGACCAGACCAGTTAGTTATTTAATTAGTATTTTCTTTGTTCTCCAAATAATGATATTTTAGACATTGACATAAAAATCTCTAACACACGCTTTTTATCATTATTTTCTTAAACTACATATACTTAAAAATATATGTATATGAAAATGTTTTTATTACAAATGTACTCATAATATTCCCCGCAAAAAATGTACTCATAATATTTTACGTTTTAAATCATGGTATTTTCCTCTATATATCAATTCTTTAAAATTTAAGATTTTTTAAGTTTTGATTGCACATATTTCGAAACACCATTTTTTTAGAATGGAGACAACACTAATACTATGCTATGTTTTTTAAGAGAGGATTTAGCAGAGTCATTTTATTAATTTTATTGTTGCTACTGTAGTTGTGCAATAAGATTGTTAAGTACTCTCTAGATACATATGTGCGTGCAAATCATTATATTTAGATTGTTGTTGTGCACATTTTTGTATAGTCTGCATGCACACCTCTATATATGAAGAAAACTATAAAAAGAGTAAACAAAAAATATTTATTATAGTAAAAATAGAGTACAAGAGAACTTAGTCGTGTTGTAATGAAAAATCATATAAGGTAATATAAGTGTACTTCGTGGAGTTTTAACGGATGGCAAAAATATCTTATTGGTTTTAATTAACTCGATGGAGGCGGCAGCAGTACAGGCAAATCGCCATGGGCGACGTCGATGGTTAGCTGCAAACAACGATGTAATTAAATGTTCAACTCTCGTCCCCGTGATTGCCGTCACGAACACAGCTCCTTTAATTTCAAAAGACGTCAAAAACAAAACAAAAGCATCCATCCAGTTGAATCAACGGTAGGTAAATAGTCACGGAAGTAGCTTTGTAGGTCAATACTCCCATGCTCCACTCTGCCTTCCACCCGCAAGGTCAACGCCCGAAGGGTGGGTTGTTTCAGGTGCAGGGAAGATCGGTTTGAAATTTCCATTAGGATTTTTGGATTTATCAGTTAGTCTCAGTAGGAAGTTGTAATGAAATTCATAAAAAATGTTTAAATTCCAAAATTTATCTGAAGATATTGTTCAAAATCTTTGGACTTCACCCCTTGTATTTTTTTTTCTGGCATTCAGAAATATGGAATTACTTCCACCGACCACATTTTGTGAAGTGGCATATTGGAGGTGAATGAGGTATTGGACAATTTTATTAAATTTTGGCTTGAATATTTTAGATTGTGAGTATGACATGTCTGTTTTGTTGCCTTGAAATTCGGACCTCACCAAAATTTGGCAAAGCAATAAACAAAAACACCATTATCATCACGACACCATCAAATTTTGGTAGTTTGATAACCTTCCACGATCAAAACTCTATAAATAATCGGTATGCCTCAAAGCAAACACCACCCCATCTTCTTTACCCAACCTAAATTTCATAAGTTTTTAGAGGGGTTACAGTTGGAAAAGGGACTCTATAGCCATTTGGTTGGACGCCTTAGGAGGTGATCCCCTCCACCCCTCGCTTCACACGCACACCACTACTCACCGCCACCGCCATCAATCATAGAATTTCACCTTAGGGCTTTGGGTGTAAACCTTGGCCCGTGTTGGATCAGGCAATATCGTTATTTTGCCAGTGTTCTTAGTGGAGGCATGTAGCCGGTTCGACTGCTGTGGCTCCAGCCAGCCCAGTCAGCTCTTAAGAAAAACTCATTCAGCCCATCCAACTCTTATAAAAAATATTATTTAGCCCAACCAGCCAGCCGAACAGGGCCATGGTCTTAGAAGTTCTTTCCGGTCTTGTTTTTCTAGCGTGGTCTTCTTGGCAATCTATAAGGGAGCAACGATGACTCCTTTTTGGGGAAGTCATCATTTCTATTAAAATAATGGATTTTTTTTGTTTTTCTTTAATTAACCGTGTCATAATAAGTTTTTCGCGTCCGATTTTCTTATACACTAGGTCTATTTATTAGTGAATTGTGTGAGCTCTGTGCCCTCTTTAGAGGATTCCCTTGAATTAAACGAAGTGTGGCTCACTAGTGTTTCCCACATGAGAGAAGTATAAAATGTTTTGAAATAAGAAATCAACAGGTAGTTACTCCAAAGAATTTATTACAATACAAAAACCACAGGAAATATTGCTATAAAAAACCAAAGGAAATATACTTAAAAAATATACAAAACATTAATTCATTAACTCAACATAAGTTGTTTTTGCTATTCAATTTTCAGTAGCATATCCATCACATCCCTTGGAACGACTTTAATACTCGTTCCATCCAAAAATTTATGACATTATTTCCTTTTTAAGATATGTTTTGTCTTATTCAAACTCTTTTGTGAAATGTGTAAAACTGTATGCCATGCTTAAAAATATATTTAATAATGAATCAAATCATAGAAAAATAATTAACAATTATGCATGTAGATTTTTTGAATAAGATGACCAATCAAACATGTCCAAAAAGTAAATGACATCGTATATTTTAGGAATGAGAGAGTGGAGTAGATGACAAATTTGATCCTGGAGTAGAACTTAAAGATGTTTCAAGACTCATTTTAGGGCCCATTTGAATTGTAGGATTGCAAAAATAAAGGAATATGAAAAACATAGGGATTTTCACATGAATGCATGTGTAAAATACAGGATTGCAAAACACAGAAAAAAAATGAATTTGAGGTGAGAGATGGACCCAAAGGAACTTTTCCATGAGCGCCTCATGTTAAAAATCCTCCAAAACTTACATGAAAGAAGCAATTGCATAGGAATTTCATAGGATCCCTATGGTCTATTCCTTTGTTTCAAAGGCACATTTAGGAAAATTTTCTATATGATTCAAATCCTAAAATTCCTAGGATGAGGATCTAGCTACAAATCTCAACAATACTTTGAGTTTGCTTGCCACCCTTCCGTTCATGCAGAACACAGGAAAGGGCCATTTGACTGGTGGGACCTGGCAGTGGTCAATACACGTAACATCTCCTTCAATCGATCGATCACGCTAGCTTCCATCAGAAATCGCGCGCGCCGTACGTACGCCAGTGATCAGCTTCAGGAAAAAGGCCAACACGCCGCGCGCGCGACCGGGACTGTCAGTTTGCGTGGAGTTGTCGTCCATCGATAGCATCCGCCCTTGCACAACCCGATGTATCGATATATGACATACGGCACCGTCGATAGGCACACTACCTTCCTCCCTAGTTTCGGTTTCGTCTCCCTCTCGATCTTCTCCTGCAGTCGTGTCCGTGAGCTTGCATTTCGACCATGTATGACTTAGGGTGCGGTGCAATGCAAAGGAGAGAGAGGAAATTAAAAGGGGGAGAATTATGGCTATTGATTAATTCAACACATGGTCCTCTACATGATAAGGCAATTGTATTCTTATCGCTGTTTACAATAATTTTATCTTTCTTTTTTATTTTGAGATCCCTCACTTTTGTGCAACGGGTTGGGCCCTAAACACCCAACGTTTGTTCACAACAGCCGGATCTCCCTTACGGAGATGCCACATATGTTGACGAGCTCGACAATCAACAAACCAAACGAGCTCCTCATCCCGACGCTGCCATCTCGACCCATCGCGGCAGTGGACACAATAACCCGTGACACACCTTGCCCCGCCTCCCCTATCATGCGCACTGAGCCCCACCAGGCCACCACAGCTGCCCCCCTATGCATGCCGCCTCATCGCTGGTTCATCGTTGCCGTTGTCGCTTGAACTGAGCTTGGCAATGGGGATTGAATCATCACAAGACAGGTTGGCAGGAGAGAGAGTCAGGTGAGTCAATGAAGAACGAACGAATTAAATGTCAAGGGGTAGAGTTTCCTTTTTGCATTTTGTCAATCATTTGTTTCTTTTGTTTAGCTCTATTAATGTAGACCCAACTAACAGGCATTCAAAGTATATGCAAACTAAAGCTTTAATTTTGAAAAGCGAGGACAAAATCACAAACCGTAAAAAGAGATGTATAGAATCATAATTAAAATAAAAAAGAGGGATAAGAATACAATTGCCCCTACACAATATCATGCTATTACTATTTCACTACTATATCATGGAGGAGAGCGAGATGGACTCAAATCCATCCAATAAAAATTCTTTAGGGGATTCCTAAAAGAATTGGAGGTGTGAAAATAATCATCCCTTCAAGAAATGACTTAAAATTGACTTATTTAAATGTGGACCTCTCTAACACTACCACCAGAAATTTATTCTTGATTTTCCCAATTCGGTTGATCACGCTTGATCCTATATACGTAATCGCCCATCCCTCGCACGGGGTAGATGGAGATGTGGGAGTGGGAGGATTGGGAGCAACAGAGACTCCCAACTTATGTAGAATGGTTTAAATTTTCTTTTAAAAAGGATACTTATATTCGGGATTGTTTTTAGGGTAGTATTGAGATACTATTTATTCCCTTACAGTTGGGACTGGGATCTGCTTTGGGCATCTCTCAGTGATTCTAAGAGATGATCCTAGTGTAGGGAAAGTGTTTGTGTTTGTTGCATCGACAACTAAGGTTCGAATCCTAGCGAAAACAATAAACTTTTCACTAGACAGCTGGATTGGATAGATGGTTGAGTGTTTATCTTATAAATTTATATACTGTTCTTAGCACTAGTGGTTAAATAAAAAAACAAACAAACCATAACTACTAACTACTAGATAGTTGACTGGGTTTGGCATCAAGGTCATGTCTAGTGGGATACTAATATCTTAGCACACCTTAGACTTTCGCGACGCTGAAATTTGTGTTTAAATTTAAGCTATAGTTATCAAGGCCCACTTATAAAATACTCCACTCTGTATGACCAACGCCTAAGCAAATTTCAAATTCGTAAGATTGGGCAGTATATAAACAGGTTACCAATTTTTTCTGGTGCCGGTGTAAATTCGTTGCGCATTATGCATGTGTAGGTAGATTCAATAGGAGAACGACATGTTGTGATGCACATGCATACTACGAAGGATTAAATTTAGATCAAGGCAATATAAAGAAAAATGTTTTTCTTGGTCAACAAAGAAGGTAAACTATGTCCTGACTAGAATAAAACCGCACAATTTTTTTTATAACATTTTGTTTAGTTCTATACCATTTCCAACTTTACCAATTTTTTGGCATTGGCATGAATTCCTAAATAATTTGTCAAGATTCGGCTAAGCTTTACAAAAGTTGACCATCTTAAAAAAACAAATAATATGCCAACTACAATTTTTTTTTCTTGAACAAACGAAATATATGACTTAGAGTAGCAAGTTTTTTACTCTAAGAGGTGCGGCGGTTTTTTCCTAAAACAAACGAAATATCCCTCCGGTTTGAAAAAAGATGACATTTTAGGCTTGAATCCAAGATGTGCTATTTGTTAATGTTTTGGCTTTGTTTGATTACACTCACATGCATGCACCTTAATTGATGTCTCCTCGTGTGGAAAAGGCGGAGCTATGGCTCAAAACGATTTGACCAACCGTGATACAATATGTTAGCAAGTTTAATTAGCACATATCTTATTTAACGTAGCAAAAGCTTAACACCTCAATAAATCACTCGTACGTGTACGAAGATTGTGTCTGAAACGTCAAAAAATTTTAAAACTGGAGGGGTTAGGCATCAAAACAAAAACACAGCCACTGTATAGGCTCGTCTCTCTCTGGAAATCCCCAAAACCCAATCACTCTCTCTCTCTTCTCCTCTCCCCTTCACTCTGTAGGGTTAGGGTTTCGTCCCCCCGCGCGCAATCCCCTCCCCTCTTCTCCTCTCTCACCCCGCCGTCCACGATGGCCGGAGCCGGCATCCACCCGTTCCACCAGCAGTGGCCGCCGGCGGCGGGCGC
>CM002486.1:5950908-5995822 GCA_000325765.3 Leersia perrieri
GCCTCCCCGACGAGGTCCGCACCATCTTCATCACGGGGCTCCCCACCGACGTCAAGGAGCGGGAGCTCCACAACCTGCTCCGCTGGCTCCCCGGCTTCGAGGCATCCCAGATCAACTTCAAGGGCGACCAGCCCATGGGGTTCGCCCTCTTCTCCTCCGCCCACCACGCCATCGCCGCCAAGGCCGCGCTGCAGGTGGGAGCTTTGTGTCCATCTTTTCTCTCCACGGCGGGTTGGTTAGGGTTAGGGTTTTGGTTTGGGTTTGGGTTTGGGTTGGGTGGATGATGTGACACGAGCTTCTCCCACCCTTTTTCTGCAGGATCTTGTTTTCGATGCGGAGACCAAGACGGCGCTGCACACCGAGATGGCCAAGAAGAACCTCTTCGTCAAGAGAGGTGCGTTGTTACCCTCTGTCAATGAGTGCTTGCTTTGGTTTACTGTCACCGTGTCACTGGCATATTTATTATGTATAATTAGTAGGGTGCGTATTGGTTTGCAGAGCAACCTGATATAAAATGTAAATATTTTGGGCTGTCTTATGAAATTGTTAGGGCATCTATTTTTGCCGTGGTAGGAAAATTTTTGGTTGGACGGAGTGGATCCATTAAAATTTAGCAACTTAGTGATGTCTGGTGCATACTGCACTGTTACCATGGAAGCTTTCACCTATTTATCAATTACTAGCGTGGCAGATAATGGCAACTATTGATGAGTATATTAAATAGAAGCTTTAGTTGATCTTTAATTGCAATGCATATTTTCTGAAGCTTATGCTCAATCTTATGATAATTCCATCTGGGAAATGTGGCCCACTGTTGGAGTTTTGGTATCTTCCTTTAAATTGTTCGGTAAACCTATCAAGGCTGGGACATTAAAATCAACATGTAGATGAAATTGTTTGTTTTCATATGGACTTCATACAAAAAAGAAAGGGAAAATTGGTTCCATGACACTGAAAGTTCATGAGTTTAGATTTATACCACTGAAAAATTTAGGTACATTTTAATACCACTGAAAAATTACACCGTTTGGCTTCATACCATTTCCGTTCACTGCAGTTAATTAGGACCAAAATACCTTCTTGCAAACACAAGAACTTCGGAAGCCACCATGTCCCGCTAGAGAAACCGATCGATCCCCCACCGGCGCACGCCTTAGCGACTGACACAGTTCTTGATTCACCGGTCATCCATCGATCCCCAACCACTAGGGCGATCTCCTTCCTCCACCTTGCGCGTGATTCGAGCCAGCATTGATCTCCGTGTTACCGCCGGTGGATTCGTGGTGCTGCCCGGCCTTGATCCCGACGTCTGCACCCTCGTCGCCCCAGTTCGTCGATTTGTGCGGCCACTAATCGATTTTCCAATCTGTCATCAACACCCTCCATTTTAGGATGCTATCGGCCGGTTTCCGCCTCTGTCGGCGAAGTTCCGGTCACGTCGCTGCCACCGTATCTTGATGAGATCGATTGATTCCAAATGCCATATGTTGATGATTCCAAATACCATATGTTGATTTCCCAGTACGTCAGTCGCCGCCAATATATTGATGTCTCTATTGGCCACCGATCGATTTTAGTTGTCGTAGGGCCGTAGCGCTGCTGGTGGAAGGATTTAGCTTCGCACGGTTGTCTTAAAGCTTCTGCTTTAATTGATTTTTGTGCACTGTATTTGGATTATCTCTTATCTCTTGGAAGAAGAAGGGCACTCCTGTCATTTCCTATTGTCTGCCCAGCCAAGGAGAATAAAAGAAAACAGAAAACCTGAAAAAGCAAACGGAAGTGGACGGCAATTGGTATAAAACTAAACGGTGGAAAAAATCACCAATTTTCAGTGGTATAAATCTAAAGTTGTGAACTTTCAGTGTCATGAAACCAATTTTCCCAAAAAAAGTTCCATGTGGAATTTTGCGATTGTGATAAATTTTACTACAACTTAGTGCAAATCCATGTACTCCTTGTGTTGGACAGTTTATTTCCATTTACTCCATCAAATGTTTATTACAATCGCTAGCGTATCCTTTTATGTATTGACACAATTAAGGCTTACATTAGGTGTGGGAAATGATGCAAATGCTATGGACCAAAGTAAACGCTTGCGGACTGGTGGAGATTATACTCATTCTCCTTATGCTGCTCCCGCATATCATCCACCCCCACCAGCTGTTTCCATGTGGGGAACTCCAGGGTAAATCTCTTAATTTGTTGCCCTTCCTTTCAACTTATCATGCATAGATATGTAGCCATATAATCCTTTTTTTGTTTGCTATGATTCAGTTATATTGCGGCACCACCCCCTTACAACCATTATGCCGCTTATCCAGTGCCTCCGGTAGCAATGACTTCACCTTCTCCTGTAACAGGTCCAACTGCATATGCTCCTGTTCAGGTACTTTGAAGTTATGAACTTATGATCGCAGATTACATGCTGGGAAATAAATAGTTAATAAGGGTAAACATTATTTCCTAATTAATTTGACATAGCTCATGGGGTAGCTCAGTAGTGTGCTTCTGTGCTTTAGCATCTCTACTGCTTTGTGTTTTTTCACTGTTATGCAAGATCACAAGATGATAATTTCATATTTGCTTGTATATAAAATTCGAATTCTATGCTCCTCTGCATGGCTGCGCTCTACAACCTACGTGTCGAAACCACTCTACTCTTCCTTTCCACATGAATACATAACCTAGTTACTCTATCTGTTAATCGGGTACAGATGATTTACTGTCCCCAACAGTTGTATTCAAATCACTTATATTGGTATCAGTCTGTATCTTTTTTATCACCTGTAAGTAAATAGAACTAGAAATCAATTTCATGTACTTAAAGACATTCATTAAAAATCTTAACTAATATGACAATACCCGTGATAATAACATCATTTAGAACACTTCCTTTTCCATCAATTGAAAACTGAACTATGGATATTGGTATAATAAGCTAAACTCTGTTATCTTTGCCTACCCTCTAGATGTTATCGGGTCTTATGTACACAATTGCCAATACATAAAGCACTGTTTTCAGATATGCTTTTACTGTTGTTGCTGGAACAAGATGCCTTTCTCATGATTTTGTTTAATAAACTGTGATGCTATTAAAAAATCGTTGCTGCAGTGCTGATGCATGGTTTGGAGTCATATCTTTTGACTGCTTTACTATTTCAGTTTTCTGAAGGCTAGTGTATTAACGGTAAAATGTTCTGATTTGCTTTTGCAGAACACAAAAGATAACCCTCCGTGCAATACCCTTTTCATTGGTAATCTGGGTGAAACTGTTATTGAAGAGGAATTGCGGAGCCTCTTCAGCGTGTAAGAATTGACAATACTTAATATTATTTCATTGTGCACTGGTGTTGCATGGTTTGGTTTTCGATATCACAGTTTTAACTGATTTGTGTTAATTTTCTTTCAGGCAACCTGGTTACAAACAAATGAAAGTGTTGCGCCAAGACAGGAACACTGTTTGTTTCATTGAATTCGAGGTAAGTACACACGATAGTGCAATTATACCTTAAGCATGTCACTACCTTATCCTATATTCTTATCCATCTCAATGTTTGTTGAATTTTAGGATGTGACTGCTGCATCCGCTGTGCACCATAATCTACAGGGTGCTGTTATTCCTAGCTCTGGTCGCGGTGGAATGCGAATTCAATATCCTTTATGTGCTCAATAAAACAAAATTTCTTTTCACAGTTTGTTTAATCTGATAATCGCATACATTATGCATTCCATAGATTCGTTTCCCTTTGTTGAATTTATATGGGTTTTGAGTCCTTAACGTCTTGAACATTCTCGAAAAACCCCTATGGCCGAAGGAAGGATTCCATTGGTGGGCCTCTGAATGGAGCTCCTTCAAACTGAGACTGCTTGAGGGGGGATGTAACTTGAACTTTATAGCTTGCCATCATGGATTTCATGCTAGTCCATCCTACTTAATTATCATCTTCATATTTCTGCTAAATGCCTTGTTTCTGTCATGTGGCATCACCATCTCCATTAGGTTGAGTTTCTGGCCATGATCATCATCATTACATGGGAGTTTCTTGGACATGATCATCATCTTCATTAGGTGGAGTTTCTGGGACATGATCATCATCTTATAGACTTTGCATTATCACCATTATCATCACTGGTGGTGTGGACTCTGTTCTCTATGTAGTTTGAGAAGCACATTTCGAGCATCTTGTAGATGTGCATTTGCTGCTTGTCATGGATATTCTGCAGTATTGTGTAGTTTCTTGTGTAGTTGCTACATTTCATGTGTCCATGTCATTGTCACTTTGCAAACTGGCTATTCTGTAATAGTATAACTGAGTTTTCTTATTAGCATTTTGATACTGTGGCATAATCAGATGATTCATACAATCATGTCATGGCATATTCATCAGGGAAGGATACAGTTGATAGACATCATGGCATGGCATACTCATTTAAGGAAACCTGGAGCATTGTTTTCACAGCACGAAGCATGCAACTACCCATTGCTGTTTAACTTAATTTTATAGTACTTTTTAGCATCTAAGCAGAGAGTAACTAACACATGACAATAAAACGGGAACATCTGCAAGCCCTTTTGTTTTTCTGTAGCAGATGGTGAATGATCTAAGAGTGGCCGCAATTCGCTTGGTAAGAGAAGCTCGTCATGGATGTGGAGGAGACAGGTAAGCTGGTCTCCAGAGGTGCTGTAAAGATAGTTTCAGGTTCTAAACATTGGCGTGAGGCAGCTGTTGGAGGTTCATATGACAACCCTGCAACTTGTAGCCACAAGCGACCGTCTGTATAAACCCCGTTCATTCAAAGACATCTTCCAAACATGTTAGTGCTGAAACTGTTTGCAATGGTGTGGCTAGTGGTGCAGTTTGATGTTTGCAGCGTCGAATGATTGCTTTGTCTGCCTGTTTGGTAAATCGGATCGAGTTTGAAGCGAAAGTCTGAGTAATATCATCTGAAATTTGATTGGGTTTCCAAAAAAAAAAAGGAAAAAAAATCGGACAGGTTTCGTAGGAATTCACCAAGTGCGGTGCATGCGTTGGTGGGCGAGCGTCGCTTTCTCAAAAGTGTAGTTTGTAACACCTCTTAAGCCACCTCCAATGCCTATAAGGTATCTCTTGTAATAGAGAGATAGAACCTTGGACATGCTAACCTTAATGTGCAACAATGCCACGAGTGTTTGGTGAACGAAAAACAAGAGAATTGCAGTTTGGGTGATACCCTATTTTATTACCTAAGTGGACTATCCTAAACTCAAGTGAAGTTGAATCCTCTCTCGACTGACATTTAACCTCTCATCTAGTAATGAATAATGATATGGCACATGTATAAGTAGCGTAGAGATCGCTGATAAGCAGGTGCCAATGTATTTGAGCCTGATGATGAGCCTGAAAATAGAATTAGAGATGGTCCAAATTATAATAAGGTAAAATTATCTAGTCCAAATTAAAAACATTTAGTTTAGGGTAGGGTAATAAAAGGTGGTCCAAGCTGAAATTATGTCAAAAATAATGATGGTATATAGTGCCTTACCAGAAATGCTAATTAGCGCAGTGTGCCATTAGCGCCGGGTTTCTTTCTCCAAAGCCATTTTTACACTTCATTTGCTAGTTTTGAATTTTTTCATTTATATATTTGATATATTTTCTACTTAAAAGTTTGGTTTCTATTTTAAGTTTTCTTTCTTTTTCACCTGAAAGTATTTTTATTTTTACATTGAAAGTTTGATTCTTTCCATTTTAAAATTTTTAAAAGGAAAAACCGATCGTTGAGCAGTCAGTTGCCTACTTAACGGGGGCGGTGGGTGGGTCTAGTGAACGCCTTATGAACGTATTCCCCCTTTTCCCCTTCACCACCACTTAGATCAAATCATCATTCGGAAAAGAAAAATCGAATTGTCTTCCTCCCATCGCATCGTCGCCACTGCCCCTGGCAACCTCACGGTTGCCTCTATCCGGTGTTGTTCCTGCCTCTACCCCTTCCCTTCCTCTATCCCTTTTCTTCCCTTGCGAGGTGGTTGGGCATGTGGCGGCGAGGCCATCACGGGTTGCAACGAATGCGGCGGTTCTCTTCTCGGACGACGTCGCTCCACCCGGACCACCCCCGCACGCGCAGACCGCATCGCTTCCCCTCCCTCGATGACCGCATCACTCCTCCCTGCCGCTGGACAACACGCCGCCCACGCGAGGTTCAGGCGCCCCTAACAGGCTTCACTTCGCCACCGGCGGAGCCGATTCGCTGGCCACCGCTGCCGCCTCGCCATGGCTCAGGTACGTGGGCTCCCCGGCGACCACCCGTGCAACGCCACATGTAAAAAGGCCCAGAGTGTTCTCCATCTTTTAGATCCATTGGCCATCGTCTACTCCTCCGCCTCCACGCCCCTATGCCTTCCCAGATCCATTCCACATGGCTCAGCCATCGTGGCGACTGAAGTGGGGCTCGCCGGCTTTGGTTGTCCTTCTCATCCCACGGCGACGAACCGGGAGGCAACGACGCATCGTGGCGAACAGGGAGGCGGGGGCATCTGGTGACCTCCATCGTTGATTCCTATCCCCCTCCCGTCCCTTTCACCAATTTCGGCAGTTTGAATCCCCTTCTTTGACTTTCTGATTTTCAAGTTTCTTCACGTTTGAACTGTCTTCGATTAGAGTTAATTGCAGTTTTACTGTGTGTTTTCCAAACTCTCTTAGCGCCATCCAGCTTGACGGTGACTTGCAGTCTCCATATGGATTACAAGGGATCTTTTGTGGCCAGTCCTGCATGCTGGACATGGGAAGAAATTCATCGAGATCAGAGAATTCCACCGTTGAGTTTTGTGCATCCTTGCCTTTAAGCTTTTTTTTTCAATGGCATTGTTTGGATGAAATGTGACCACATGTTAAGGAGACATTGAAAGAGAGATCCTCATTAAAGCAAAAGTATTTCCAGGGCCGACTTCCAGTACTGTTTTTCTCCGGTGAAATTATCTTGGGTACATGATAGGAGAGATCTCGGATAAGATTGCTTAGCTCTGTATGGTCCAACGATCTTTGAACATGCATGTAATTTTTTCTCTTGCAGCTATGAGCGGCTTCATACCTTGAAGGCCTCAACTGATTGAAACTGAAATGACGTGTGTTACATTTCTTCACACAAAAAGTTCAATTGGTTCAGAGGGTACCTTCTGACCATAGCATTAAGTTCACATGGTCCATATACCTGAAATTAACTAATTCCAATTGCATGTACATTCCGATCATAGGATTAAGTTATTGTGGTTCATAGACCAGAAATTAATTAATGACCATTGCAGGAACCTTCTAATCATATGATTAAGTTCAAGTGGTTCATACACGAGAAACAAACTAATGACCATCACAGGTACATTTTGATTATAGAGTTTAGTATTATAATTTATGAAGTCGTTATATTTGTTTTACTTTAATCGTTATTTACTTCATTGAAGCTTCGTATTCTTGCATTTGTACTTTTAGTTATGTTATCACAAACACACCCTTTGTGCTTGCAGTAGCAGAAAAACTGAGAAAATTAATTGCTCCCACCCACCCCGGACCAATCAGCTTGGCCACCACATTTCCAAATAGAGTTGCATTATTATCCTGTTGTCAGTCGTCACATTTATCTGTTGTCAAGGAATGTAAGTTCCTGTTCAGTTGTTTTACATGGCCAAAAGTTATAAGCTATTTCTATGCATACACTCATGTTTAAAGATAAAGTGCTTCACACGTCACAATGGAAGAGTGTAATGAAATTATTGGCATGCTATATGTTTAATCTGCAGGCTGCAGTTAGCCAGTTGCCTTTTCGCATTTGGTAATCATGAAATGTACTTACAATTTATGCTTCCTCATGATAATCTAGAATATAATAAATAAGTAAATGCAATTTATACATCCAATATATACCCTAATCTTAACATATTTGCTGCTTTCTATTGAGATATTTAATCTAATTTATAGCTGCATTTGTTTTATTTAGGATGACCTTTAATCATCAATACAACAGTGGTGGTGTTGCGCCTCAAGAAACGTTAGCATTGTTAGTTATGTCAAACTCTGATGGATTGGATTTGTGATGTTCCCCTTTATGTCAAAATGAACATTCTCAATCCAATATCCTGATTTGGTAGAGTATGAAACAATCCATGTCATGGAAGTGGACACATTGATGGTTTTGTAAACAAATAAATAATTAGCAAATGATGTATTTTTCATTATTATTTTCATGTTGCTGGTTTATTATTTGGAATTTGTTAGATGTAAAAAATAATCTTCTTTTAGTATCCTTATGTGTTTTTCATATCACGTGTACGATCATGGTAAAGTTTCCAGCAAATTCACTGTATCTTTTATCGTGGTGTCTGCCATAATAGCTGGGATGTTCTCAGTTATGCCCGCAGCAACGCGGGTATCAACTAGTTCTTATAAGACTAATGGAGGTCACATGTAAAGTCACGCACACACACAAGTCAATCCTTATGCATTAAAACCTGGTAAGATGTAGAACTCGAGTTCGTTGATGGTAATTGGTAGAACAGCTCGCTATTAGTGACAACGGATTTCTTAGAAGACTTTATGGATCTACTCGTATCTTTTGATGCGATCGGTGAGGCATGGTTCAAAGCTTGAACGACGCCAAAGCAGTGCTCATAATGTATGGAGAAAAAAAACCATGGTATTGAGTCCTCCACTTCACATTTGGTAAGAAAGAATGGCAATTTCGTCATATTTACTCCTCGCTATACATCAGCTGGTACTAACCAAATACATCAGCCAGTACGATCCCTAAATTGCTCAACAAAAATGCATATATCAATTACTTCATGGGCGTTAATTGAGAATTCGGATCAAAGGGTATGGCTGCGTCCCCTGCAAATATCATATCCTAAACTCCATATACAGTCGCGAATCATTATCAGGGTTACTACTGAGCCTGTCAGTTCCAAGCTGAACGCAGACAATTATCTTAGCAGACCCAGCAAGCAAGTGTTTGAGCTTCTTCCTTCGCTGCCTAACGATCCCCACCATTGATGATTAGAGATGGGTAAGGGACCTTCTTGATATCAACGAATGTCGAAAACTCAGGGTTCAATGGTTGTTTCCATGGTTCCCCGTCCATTTGCATATATGCATCCCTCCATTCTCCACCTTTGATCTCCAACCGTATTGCTGCTGCCTGAAAAAAGCATGGTAGGGTTGCTTAAATAATTTTGAGGATATCAATATCTCATGCCATCTGGAGTTCTGTTGAATTAAGTTATGATGCATTTTTTTTTTCATGTGCGATGTTTGTTAGCAGGTGGCGTAACAGAAATTTTACTACTCCCTTTTCGGCCTTTGAACTCCAAATTGAACTGTAATGCATTAAATACATTCTGCTAGTCACATTTTGTGGGAACGTACCTGAGCTATGTGCTTTGCAGATATTAATTCAACCATCACAAGGGATGCATGCCACCCTTGCTTCAATCCAAATATTTCAAGAAGACCATCATCTGATTGGGCTTCAACGAATCCTCTCTGTTGACATAGAAAAAAAAGTTTTCTTAATGATATTCCACGAAAAAAAGAGAGAGTGCTTTGTATTATTTGTGAGAATGTTCTTGCCATTGTCCTTTCCGACAAAACAATCATAAAAATGACAAAAGCAATTTACTCCGCACACCTTTTCCAAATATTCAGGCTTCAAGTTTCCCCATGGGTTCCTTCCACTCGCATAGTTGTGAAGGTTTAACGCAACAATAGCCCTGACACTGAAATAACAACATGTTTGCTTGAATATAAAATGTATCTTCTATATGTGTGCAAAGAATCCTCTCTAGTTTAGCCCTAAGACTGAATTACCTAGCGTGCCCATATAATAGTAGTATCAGAACTAAAGTAATCAGTTTACAAAAGAAGTATTCTGCACATTTCATGCTGAGAAGGGTGACTTATAAAAGCATCAGTATTGTTTCTGAAATTAAATTTGATACATGGAACTAAAGTCATCCAGCAACAACAAAAAGAGAAAAAAAAAAAAGCTTGCCTTGAAGGTACAGGGATGTTCTCCCACTCAGAGCTGTCCATCTTCTTGATTGATAAACGGATAATGTTCCTCAATCCCCTGATATATCAAATAGAACTCTAAATAAGAGGCTTTTATCAGTCTCCACCACTCTAACATGATTTTGTAAATCAGTATCTGGAAGCTGATGACAGAAAAAACATTTCATATCTATGGATAACTATGAACAGATGAAAAAAGCAGATAGAATTAGAGAAAATCCTAAATTTTGGTAAATAACATTAGAACATTACAAATTGATAAGACCATAACCAAGATTGGCACTTGGTCAAAAGAAAATCTTGAGTATGTTGCTCTTTGTAAGGAAAATACATTGTCCTTGGGCCATTTCTTTGAGAAAAGGAAGGAGCAGAAAATTTATTCAAATTGATACCAAGACCATAGCCAAGATTGGCACATGATGTATGTAGTTTCCAGATGACAGTAAAACAGCAGTATGCCTTAAACTTAATTGAGGGAATACAATACCTCAGTTCAGGGTCACTGATACATTGTGTAAAAAACCATCCCTGCTTGCAGGTATATCCTGCGTAAATTAACTGTTATAAAATCAGCCAATCAGTATGTTAGTCAGTAAAAAACTTAGTCAAAATTTTCTTTATCACATTCATTTACAGAACAAAAAACAATTCCTTATCACAAGAAGGTTATAACGCCAATTTGTGTGCCTGACCATCAGACAGCTAGAATTTACAAGGACTATCACTCAATAAATAATCTGTGCTTCAAGCCTTCAACCACGTTCAAACCCTAAAATCTGAATGTATATATGTTTGCAGTAGAGTATGTGAGGCATATGTCGATTTTTTTTTTTTGGAAAACGTCCAAATTACACTCCCTCACCCAATAGTTAAGGTGTGTAAATTCAGACCTTTCCTTTAAGAAGTGTTGAAAAAGGTATTGTCATGAGAGGTCGGTCACTACAGCCACCGTGGCATGGCAAGGGTTCAGGAGAAGCACACTGCTGAGCACATACAATTAGTTCTCAATTGGCATCCTTTTATTAGGACTGAAGTCAATTGATGGTATCAACATTGATATTATCAACTAGTTGTCTTTACTATTTAGATTCCTTTATTACGGCCTCTCCGTTCAGGAGAATATATCATCACAGAAGGGAAAGACAGAGTTCCTAATCTACCTTTTCCCATTCCCATTTATCCCTTCCCCCCTCCTTTGTGAAACGGAAAACATTATTCTTGTTAATCAATCATGGTGTGAGATGGTCTTGTAAGGAATTCCTCTTAGCTAACAGAAAAGTACAATGGATACCCAAAAGAGGAACAATTCACTAATATAATGGAGCCTCTGTTCTTCAGCCGTTGTCCCCCCTTTTTCCTTTTTTAAAGTTGTACTATTCTTGGTTGAAATTTTTAGAACGTTAATATACATGCAGATATCATGTTGACAGTGATCTTGATCCCATTGACAGGCCAACTTTATGAGCATATGTAGAACATAAGATAGAGATAACTTGAACATGCTAATTCAATACTAGGAATTCAGGCTAAGAAGCTTTTGAATTTGCCACAAGCAAAGGCTCATTCATGAGTGCATACCTTATTAGATAAAGGACCACTAGCAAGGAATGGCTTCTCGTCGCGTAGATGGTGAAATCCATAAGCCACTTGAGCATCCATGCCTGTATTAGAAAGGAATTTGCATCCTCAAGGTAGTTTGAGAACATATATAATATGCATATGGAAAATGACAACAATATAGTAACAACAAAGAAAACCCATCGTACAGATTTTATGGATTTCTTTCTCTGACACTAATAATGGATGCAAGGGGTGACAAAAGAATTGAGATATAATTCATCTTATATTTATAATAGTAGCGCTAACAATGTGCTATTACTTTCATTTAAGAACCAAAACAAGCATAGAATATATCACCATAAACAACACAACCGCATATGCTAGATAAAATTGTTACAAGGTTGCTAGCTCAAGTAAAAGCACAGCAGTCTTGAAGATACTTCCCCTTGATGATATTCCACATCATAATATATATGTAGAAATGTCAAATACAACAATATAAATGATCCAAGTAAGCCAAGATTATTGCAAATGAAACAACAATATAACCTAACTAGGACAGTATACACTATAATGAATAATAAACAAGAACAAACACGAGCAGCTCAACTATAAGTTAATCATGTAAAAAAGTGCACCTATGCTGAAATAATTATAGAATACACCATCAAAGCAAGAAACTGTTTCAGGCAACTCCCCCTCAGCAGTGCCATCCTGCAGGGAGACTTCTATTAATCAAGAAGAATGCATCTGTACAACATTCGAAGAAGATAGTATAAAATAAGTACATCATAAAATGTACACTCTCCGAGATTCCTAAGGGAGTGAGGAAGATCCAGTTCTTCCTCTTCTTCTTCATCCCCTCGTCCTGGCATAGAAACAACAACGTGCCAACTGCAGAAAGAAATAAATTAATCAGCAAATGGAAGTGGTTATTTTGGGGATGTGAGTGTTACATGCTAAAGAAGGAACTTGATTGTAAATGCAAGAAGATTGGGACAGTACACCAAATAAACATCAAGTCACAAGTTAATTCATAAACTATACTGAAGGCACAGATCATTTACAGAACATGCCATTGTCACACAAAGGAGTATCCAAAAGGCATTGACATATGGACATGAAAACCACCAGGATTCAATCGTGGCGTAGTTATTCAGAATCGACATGTCAAGTCACAAGCAATATCCCTAAAGCCAATGTGTTATCAACAGCAGCAAATGGCATAAAAGAACAGGATAGCCATGTTTTCATGGTAACAGGACATTACTAGCATGGGAAATTCTACTAAGCATAAGTTTAGATAAAGAGCAAGTTGATAGATCTGTGCAACTAGTGTTGGTAGCCATATGGATCAGCGTATGCATGCTACTCCACCCATTTCCAAATAGTTGTCATTTTAGAATTTGTACAGTAAAATCTAAAACTATGAAATTTTATTATAGAAATACAATTACTAGGCTTATCATCACAAGTGCTTTCATGTGGTTAATGTGTTTATAGTTATGCATGTTTAGTCACACCTGTCTAAACAGGAAACTAGAAGATTATGATAACTGGTCAACAATGTGAGCAAGTCACCTGTCTAAACAAGAAACTGAACCGAAAATAGCCTTGTACAGAGATCGTTTAGCAGCTGCTTTCCATCCGAAAGGAAATGAAGCACCCTGAAAATAACTGTGAGGTCATGAAAACTTGCAGTAAGTAGCCTCATTGGAAGACAGAAAGAGTGCAAGGAAGAGATCTTTATACCCAGCCAAAACTCCTGGAAAGATCATTTCCTGTCCCAAGTGGTATAACAGCGACTGGAGGAACCGGTTCCCTGTTCTGAACATAAAGTTCTCCTAAACATCCCAATACCCAACCTACTGTACCATCACCTCCTGCAACCTAGGTAGGTTACAAACTGTAAGTATTTAGAATTCTGAAACTTTTGGAATATGAGAAGGATTCTGCTGACTAGTAAAACTTGTGCCATTAATATCAAAGAACAACAAAAAACATTTCTACAATTTAGCATCTCTTGTTAAACTTGAATAATAACTGTAATCTTGTAAGAGATGATGTCATTAGTGTATAGTACCAAAGGAAAAACGCGGAATAATCGCGTATTCTTTACAGTTATTAAAGCTAAGAAAAATGCATACATACCATGACTCTTAGATTGTGGCGAATGGACTTTGCACTGCGATCACCTGCATCAGCAAGTTGTTCCAAACAAGCCAAAACATATTCCACAAAGTCAGAGGGCTTCACAACAGTAAGATCAAAAACCTGCTGACAAAACGTTGCTGTTAATAACAAAGCAGTTATTCATACTTCAGTTTATCAAGAACAGCAGTCCCAACAATTTAAGATATTGTATGATGCTCAAACTTTCTTTAACAGAAAAAGTATATAAAGGAAATCAAAAAATCATTCTAGTTCTTTTGCTTGAGTCTTGGAAAGTAATTCAAGGGCATGTAAAGAAAGTGGGCCAGCAATTAAGTGGGAACTGAACCATCAATCAAGTGGATTTGGGTCAATGAGTCAGTGCATTTGCAACCTTATGTCCAAATTTCTCATGCCAGCATATGCAAATTAACTATTCTGCTCTATTCCATAGGGTTCAGTCATGTATTTCCCTAGAATCTGATTCCTGTTGTTCCACATCTCCCAAACGAAGACTGATATCTACTCATATTTTGTTTGTATTGCTATCGTTGTATGAGCATGTTAATGATGGAACAATTGCATACCCAGTGTAATCTACCAGATTCATACATTATGGTAGATTTAAAAAATGCAGTATCCTTGGTTCACAGCTGGATTTGCCATGCTACTACTGAAGATTTATATTATTGTTTCCGGAACGATCACCTTCAAAGGTGAACAATAATATCCATGGAAATTAGCTTACGGGCAGCATGACTATAATACAGATTAGAACTAGCAGTGAATTTTATCCCTTAATCACCTTGACATCCTTCGCTCATGAAGCCTGATGTACTTCAAGATGAAAGAGAATTTGATGACTGATCTACCTCATGAGTATAGGTACCGATGCTATTCTACAGATTTATTAATTACTACCAGTAGTCCTTGCATGAACAACTGCCATCTTTGAACAAATGGAAACGTATTCGATCTCTAACAACAATTTCTCGACCGTATACTTTAGATATAAGTTTTGTGACATGATGGCAATCATGGCAAACTCTGAGGTTCTTAAATATCCGAATGGGCATGCCATCACTTGTGTTAATCAAAGTAAATGCAATTGCCATTTTCTCACTATGGCGGCCGAGCGCATCTTCCTTCTCTTCCTCTTCAATATCAAGCAAAACTTCCTTCTTGTTAGGGAGATAACCTTCCTCCAACCTTATCCTACTATCAATCTCATCCCATTTCGCCAAAATCTCTTTTATAGAAGGATGGGACAGATCTCCAACAATGAATTGGTGAATAACTCCTTTAATCTCGACAGTGCTGCATCCTGGTGTCTTGTCAACCCCCTTCTCGCGCATTAGGTGCCTAATTTCCCTAGCAGAAGCATGCCTACCTGAGGCAGCATATATGTTACCGAGAAGTACATAAGCACCACTTTTATCAGGCTCCAGTTCGATCCAATGCTTGACAACATACTCAGCCAACTCCACATTCTTGTGAAACCTACAGCCAGCCATCAAAGCTCCCCAGATCAAGGCATCAGGTTTCATGGGCATTTTCTCAATCATCTCTTTGGCTTCGTGAAGCAAGCCATTTCGTGCCAGTAGGTCAACCATGCATCCATAATGTTCGATCTTTGGTTTGATACCATACTTTGTCACCATAGAATTAAAAAGCTCCCGACCCTTGTCAACCAACCCAGTGTGAGTGCATGCGCATAATGCACCAATGAAGGCAATGTCATCTGGCCTGACACCTAAGTTCTCCATCTGGGAGAATAACATCAATGCCTCTGATCCACGACCATGCATCGCCAATCCTTTTATCATAGTAGTCCAAGCCAGCACATTTTTCTCCTTCATCCCCTTGAACACCTCCAAGCCAAGCTGCACCTCACCACATTTGGCATACATGTCAACTAACGCAGTGCCCAAAAAAACGGTGATCCTAATGCTATTTGCCTTCAGATAACCATGTACCCACTTGCCCTGCTCCAGCACCCCAAGCTGCGCGCAAGCAGCGAGCACACCGACAAGGACCGTGTCATCGGGGCGGACACCCTCGGCCTGCATCCGTGCAAACAACGCCAGCGCCTCCCTCCCATCTCCAGCCTGCACGTACCCATTCACCATGGCGCTCCACGACACAGAATTCCTCGCAGGCATTTCGTCGAACAGGTCGCGGGCGTCGGCGACCCGCCCCGCCCTCGAGTAGGCCGTGATGAGCGTGTTGAACGAGGCGGCGTCGACGGAATCCGCGGCGCGGAGCAGCGCGAGGGCGTCGGAGAGCCCGCCGAGGAGGCCCGCATGGACCCGGATGAGCGCGTTGCTCACGAGGAGGAACCCCGCGAGGCCGAGCTTGACGGCATGGGCGTGGACGGCGAGCGCGAGCCCCCGCGTCGCACCGGGGACGACGGCGGCGGCGGAGGAGGAGAGGGCGATGGACTTGAGGAGGGAAGGGAAGGTGTGCGGGGTCGGGAGGAGGCCCGCGCGGAGGAGGTGTGGGTAGAGCGGGAGCGCGAGGTGCGGCCGCGACGACCCCGCGAGCGCCCGGATCAGCGCGTCGTGGAGCTCCGCGCTCCGCCGCAGCCTCCCCGACGCCACCGCCGCCGCCTGGATCCGCGCCACCGCGCGCGCGTCGCCGCCGCAGCGAGACAGCTGCTGGACGTATTTGCCCACGCCGTCGACAAGGCGAGACATCTCATCACGCACGTCGTGCTCTCCAACCGTTCGCGAAAATGCCTCACCGCATGCCACGCCACGCAACACAAAATAAATAAGAGAGAGAGAGAGAGAGAGAGAGAGAGAGAGAGAGAGAGAGAGAGGGGAGGTGTTTGATTTGGTTTGACCTGGTCTTCGCCGATGAGTTCCTGGAGGCGGGATTTGAGGACGGGGCCGAGGCGGCCGCCGCTGCGGGGATTGACGAAGGCGACGAGTGGGGACTCAGGGGCGTCGTCGTGGGCCAGCTCGAACCACGGATTCCTCGGCACGTCGCTCGCCGCGGCGGCGGAGGCGTAGCCGGCGGCGACGTAGGCGAACGCCCCAGCAGACGGGTCCCTAGCCCGGAGCGCGGCGTGGACGGCGGCGCGGATCCGCTGCGGGAGCGCGGCGCGGGAGCGGAGGTCCTCCTTCTCGAATGCCGAGGCGGCGGCGCGGCCGAAGCCGCAGCTGCGGAAGGAGAGGGACTCGATGAGGGCCCCCAGCACCAGCGGCGGGGGCAGCGGCGGCGGCGCCGGGGAGCGCGGGGACGGCGCCGAATCCCCCGACGCCGCGGCGGCGTCCCCGCGATCGCCCGCCACCGATGAGGACGACGACATGGAGGCGGCGTCGGAGCACGACCGCGACCGCGCGCGCGATCGCGATCGGAGGAAGGGGGCGCCCGGGGAATACGTCTTCGGAGGCTGGGGGGAAGCGGAGCGGGCGTCGCGGCGGAGGAGGAGGAGGGAAGAGGAGAAGGTGGAGGAGGAGTTTTTTGTTTTGTGAGGTTGTTTTTTCCCCTCGCGCGGGAGGTGAGGGAGGGAGGGAGGAGGCTGAAGCCGCAAGGAGGAGAAACGGAATTTGGGATGTCGACAGCTAGACAGATCAGAGATGGTCACACGTGCAAAATTAAACTAATACGAGCAGCTTCAAAAATCGTGAAATCTATAGCGACCTTGGGCGCTGTCCCGTCCTAACCGGCGCCCCTGCTCCATGTGCGACACATGGCTAGGACGGGTTTTCCGCGTGGCCTTCCCCTCTCTCAGATCCGTTCCCCATTTCTCTTTCCGTCCTCCACTCCTTTCTCCCCCAAATCCGAGCGACGGCGACGACGGCGCGGCGGCTGCTCTCCCTCAGATCCGGCGATGAGGACGGCGCGACAACTGCTCTCCCTCAAATCCGGTGACCTCCCCTCTTCTTCCTCCTCCCCGCGTCGTCTCCTCCGCCTCCCCTCTTCCTCCTCCCCGCGTCGTCTTCTCCGCTTCCCCTCGATCTGCAGCAAGCCAGCGATGCCCAACGGGTGGTCCTATCTTGTCCCGGCTGCAACACGATGAGAGGATGGATCACAACCCACTTGTTAGATCTAGGTTTTTTTTGTTGATTTTTGCCTAATTTTTTGCATGGTGGTGATCTAGGTTTTTGTGTGTTCTAGGTGCTACAAATCTGGCGACGTCGATGACCCCAAATCTCAGCGGCGATCTAGGGTTTGGTGACGATCTGCGATGGGGATTTTGCGGCCTCTCCGTGGTGGTTTTTAGTCAACCTGGAATGTGATGTAACATGGTATGCAGGGGATGTAACTCTGTCTTAAGCGTGGATGTAACTTAGTATATCGTTGATGTAATTTAGTACAACAGATGATCTAACTTAGTATATCGTGAATGTAACTTTGTATACCGTGGATGTAACTGGGATGTAACTTAGTGCAACTAGGGATGTAAGTTAGTGTAACTGGGGATGTAACCTATCAACCTGGGATGTGATGTAACATAGTATGCAGGGGATGTAACTCTGTCTTAAGCATGGATGTAACTTAGTATGCAGGGGATGTAATTTAGTACAATAGAGAATATAACTTAGTATACCGTGGATATAACTTAGTAAAACTGAGGGCGTAACTTAGTATACTGGGATGTAAATTTAGTGAAACTAAGGATGTAACTTAATATACCGTGGATGTAACTTAGTATACTGGGATGTAATTTAGTGTAACTAAGGATATAACTTAGTACAACTGGGATGCAATCTAGTTTTTTCATAGTGGAATGTTCAATTTGGCTACAATTAGGTGCTTTAGATCAAGGAGAACAAAAGCATCCCTGGATTGATGGAGACCAGGTTAGTCCCCTTCCCTTTTTTCTTCAATTTGGTGTTTTTTCTCCTCATTACTTCTTCTTCTTCCTCCTCGCTTGTTTTTGAGTATGGAGGCGGCGGTTGTCAGGGGAAGACGGAGAAAATCGATGTGGGGGAGGCAGCGGTTGCGCGTGGGCGTAGAGGTGGGGAGGGCGCGACGCGGGGGCGCGTGGCCGCAAGAAGCTGGGATCGCGCGCGGGGCGGCTGGGCGGGATTTTCCGTTTTTGGGAAGTTGCGGGAAGCGCGGGATTTTCTATTTTCGGGGGATCGCGCGATACGACTAACGAGCGCCCGGTCTCCGTTTAGTCGGGTCCAATATTAGCATTAAATATGAGCACCTATGTTAAATCTATGATATAAACCTACTGTCAAATCTGGAATTTGAGCTCGGGTAAAACATTTTAAATTAAATTATGTTTAGTGAAGTTCCATTAAGGTTTTATAATTTTCGATTAAACTGTTATAGATTTGATGACTTCTCCAGTGCTAAGTGAGAAAGTGAAAATATATGCTAAACGTGATACATCGTAACAAAAAGTTGTACTTTATCCGAGGCAAAGTGTTACTTGTTATTTTTGAATGGGCGTGGCTAAAATCTGAAGCCAGATCTTTGGTAAAGATATTGCAATGTATAATTGCACCGCAATTACGCGTTACTATATAGTATGATGAAAATGAAAATTGTAACTTTTAGTAACTTAATAATAATTATTCTAAATGCAATAAAACACATGCAACTTGTATTTATGATCTATAGCTAAATTACGTATAAGTTACACATAAGCTATATACCATTTAAAATGTAATTATAGTATAAATACAATTTAATTATATTATAAATGTACTATATATATGCATGATTTTACCTTGCTGGGGTCATATTTTTAGAAAAATCATTTTAATTTTTTTTTTCGAAAGACCAGTAGGGAAAAACGGTGTTGTAGTGCTACATATAAATTTCGACAGGTACTCTGTCATTCAAGGATAAAAAAATTGGGTTAGGATCTGACACAACACTATTTAAATAATTTATATTATAGACGGAGGGAGTAAATCTCTTCTCAGTAAAACAGAATCAAACAAATGGCACCTAAACTTAGATGCCGCAAGCACATACATATTTGAGTTGGAGAAGTTGTTGCGGAAACCGCAAGGTTAATTGGAAATTAACCCTAAATCTTTCCAACATAAATATCGTTCCATAACATCGTGGAACTCCATTGTACATCCATCCACTAAAAGCAACCTAGTTTTAGCCTAAGTAACCCCTATTTGGCATCTCAGTTAGGAAAAATAGTAGAGCTCTCTCGGCATTTCTTTCTTCCTTGTGCTGTCTCCCTATTTCTCTCTCCATTGTTCTCCTCACGAGCTTTGTTTGTGCTGGGGCCATAGCATCCCATATACATGTGACTAACTGACGCGTTCTTTCATATAACAACTATAATCTACCCTATAATGCAAAAAAGTTGTGTCTACATCATCATTCATCATTCTTCAAATCCTATGGCCAGTATTACCCAACACCAAATCCAACGGCTCAGCTCAGCTCGATCTTCACAATGCAGATCCCACCCTTTCTCCCCTAATGGCCTAATCCCGCACGCGATTGCCATCCTACCCCACGCGCACGCGCCGATCGATCTCCACTCTCTCTCCCTATCACCACCACGCCAGAGCGCCTCCTCCCTGCAGTCCCATCATCGGCCACGCTGCCGCCGATTTTGGTATTCTCCACTCTCCACTACCTGACGGACTGCTCACAACTTGGTCTGAATTTCTGGAGCTCAAGATGTTTGACAGCGAAATCAACCACCAACACCCATTCGTCCAAAAACCGAATTGACTCTAATTTCGTCAACACTTGTTTGCCTTTCTTCCGAATGACAGAGATTCGACAGATGGAATCTGCAGAAATGTGAGAACTATAGAAGTACACACTTATGAGTATTGAAACCAGCTGCAAAATGTCAGTTGTGGATGTATGCAGGGGGGGCATTTTATTCTATTTTTTGTTAATGCTAAGTTGTCCAATGTTACCTGATATTCCCAACACATACCTACAAAGGGATCTTGTTTATTTTGCTGTTATAATTATGCTTGTTTTAAAATTATCATAATTATCTCAGTTTTCTGTGAGTACAATGGGCCATTCACATATGACATAACCGTAAACTGAATGAACATATAACAAAACAAGGGGATGCTGTGGTAGCCACCATTTTATGACTTGCAGCACTTAGGTGATCTGTCTAGAATCTGTGGCAAATGTACAGTCTACCAATGTTAGCACTTCAGCTCTGAGATCAGTTAAGTTCAGAGTATGCAATTTGTTGCAAAAACACCATTTTATGACTTGCAGCACCTGGGTGATCTGCCTAGAATCTGTGGCAAATGTACAGTCTACTAGTGTTAGCACTTTAGCTCTGAGATTAGTTAAGTTCAGAGTATGCAATTCGCTGCAACAATTTTTTAGATGTTTCATTGCGTGATCTGAATTGTGCAGAAAAAGATGAACTCTTATCCTTGCGGATCACAGTGCAGACGCTAACGCTCATTGTTGCAGGAGTGCGTGGGCGATATTACCACGTTCATTAGCTGTTTCACGGATAATTGCTTATTGTGTACTATGGTACTTCTGAATTCTCATGTGAAATTGTAAAAACAACTATATGAGCGAACATAGTGTTGCCCACAATTATATTTGGTGATTAAACTGCAGGTAGGCTTCCTTACTGGTATTATGATATTCTTTTTTTGTTTTTAGCAGCAGCAGTGTCTCCTCCTCAGTATACTTGCTATGGATAATGAATTTTGTTATGTATAACTCTTTGTTATGCTATAAGTTTTAAAAAAATGTGGACTTTCTATTTTTGGACTTTGTGCTGATTTTTGGGGTAGTGGTTCCAGAACTTGTGCATATTTAGTTACTTTCTACATATGTTTTTGGTGTTTAGGTGCCTTAGCACGGCCAGAATAATAACTCTTTATCTGTGACTTGCGAAAACTCCTTGTAAAAGGAAAAAAGTCATTATGAACACTTAGTAGTTTTAGTTCCGCTTGCTATAAATACGTGACATAAAATTGCTGTAAAAAAATTGTATAAGAATTTCTGGCCATGAAACTCCCTATCACTGGCATGAACAGCACTTGCGCTGGATCCGTAGCACATTAGTTCTAGGGAGTGATTAGCAGTCTTTGTTTATTTTTTAGTTATGCAGCTCATTCTAGAGATTGAAGGAAACTATACCATAGCTTATCCCATCTAAAACACAAATTGGTCTATGCAACTTTTTTTGTAACACTAGAACTATAAGTGTTCCAGTTGTATTGAGGATTTTTTTTTTTTGCATGTACGGAAGATCCACTTTGATTCGGGTCCATACCTTCAGTTTGTTGCCACAAGGACCCACTTCCTGTCTACAAGACTGGCTGAGTATAGCATGCCTGAAGTTGATCGAGACAAGAGCTATACTCCATGGTGTTCATTTGCCTAAATAAAATTCAGCCATTTTGAGATCCTTCTGAGTTTTTTTTTCTCATGTACCATTCATGTTTAAAAATCATGAATGCGATAAAAATTCCTAATGTTTAAAAACCATTCCAAATATTGGGATCTATCTTCCAGAACCTGTGTTTTTCCATGGGCAGCTTAATGTTGCATTGTCGGGGGGGTTTAAGGCAGACAACAAGAATTTTGGTTAAGCCAAAGAAATAAGTGGATCCAACTAGGAAGAGATATTGTGTATAAAGACGTCTTGGACTGGTGAAGATAATTAGTTAGTTATGTATGTTTTTAAATTTTTTAACAAATCATACAAATATCCATAATCTAAAAGAAAAAAGTGCATATGTGAATGTTGTTGACAACTGTATTTTGGTTTTGTAGAGCATGTCGGAACAAACTATGTGGGGGGTACCACGCGATTCCATCGACGTACAGCTCGTGCTAAATTGTTCAATAAACATCTATGCTAATCTGGTACAAATTTTAGCTACTTTGTCGAGCAATCTAGCAGTTTTGTGGTGGATATATTGAGCGGCAAACTAACGAGCTTAGTGAAGAACATGTCAAGTATGATGTTATATATCACGAAAAGTATTTATTTGGGTACAGGGATAATATCAATCTGGTGTCTTCTGGTTATATAATAATGCCTTCTGGTCGTATTGTTTAAAAATACCAAATTTTACCATGTATTATTAATTACTATAGCCTTGTTGCCCCGTTGCGTCAGTATGGGCATATTACCAGTGGTTCCTAGTCTTCATTCTAGTTCATTGGCAACATCACATCCACATCCATCTCCTCTTTCGACTCACTTCCAAGCTGTGCGTGAACTGCAAAGGTTGAGAAGCAAAAGGCGCTCCAGTCCACACCGTGCACATGTTAGAAGCCGATGCAGTAGGTGTTGCTGTCAGTAGGGTGAAAATGAATCGGATAGTTTCCAATCAGATCTGCTAATAATACGACTAAGACGAGGATATGGTAAGCATTTCTAATAGGTGGGTTAGGGTATGGTATTCCTAAATCCTAACGGATATGCTTAGGAATATGGCATTAATAACTATTATATGTCCAAATCCACTCTGTTTTCACTCCTATATTTCACTCTGTAGCCGCCAAATGGATGAAATGATGATGAAGAGCAGTCTATTGGAAATCTAGTCAAAATTCAGCATATTTTAATCTGGATATTTGTAAGAAAATTAAGTAATATAATGACAGCTATAATCCTAACTGAATGGATAGTAGTGTCAAGCATGAATATGACAATAGTGCATATCTTAACAAGTGAAGATGGAACCTCAAAATCCCCCAAGAATATGCCATGTCATTGAGTGAATATTGACCATAGGATTGAGAAAGAGACAAAATAGGTGAGAAACGATCCTAGCCATCCATCAGCTTATGAAGCTTCAAGAATGTGAAGGATGGATTGAAGGGAAAAAATAACAACATCGATCCCATTCTGCATAGTCCGGTTCCGATTCTTATAGTTTTAAGCATACACATCTGAAAGAGAACTTTATTTTTGGCCCCTAAAATAAAAAATACTTCCAAAATTATTCTAACCATTCATTCATTAGACATACACATTTGGAAAAAAAAACTTGCAATTGTTATGTTAAAAAGTGCCCAACGATGCAATCAGTAGTTTTAGTTACCAAATGGTATGGCCGATATACACCAAGTGCTGTGTTGTTTGTTGAATGGAGTAATACATTAAACTTGAATTCAGCACAATGCTTCACATGGTAAATTTGATATGACAACAGGTACATATCGGCATTGTCCCACATATGTAACAATTGTTTATGTGTTGTACACTTTTTAGCATTACATTCTTTTTCTAGAAGCGTTGTTACACTTTTGATGTAGCGAGATGATCTATGGGTTTCTTTCCTTTTTTTTTGATTTGGGGATTGATTTGTTTCCTTTTGATTTGGTGATTCCTCATTCGTCTCCTCTAGTCGTTAGTTGGTCTGCTCACCTGAGGCAACAAATGCAGATAATGGATCGGTGGGCGGCGGTGGCTTCCACCCCTCTGCGTCAGCGGAGGCGCCGCATTAATTATCAGAGGCGGAGAACAAGGGAGGTCATGTTGTCCACACTAGCATGATGGCTGCATGTGCTTGTCATGTTCCAGGAGCCATCCGTTGCACCGTCGATTGTTGCCCTCCTCTCCCATTCCCTTCCCCTTCAATTGTCGCGGCCACAGCTGTATTGACGACGTTGGAGCTGCCGGTTGGCGTGTTTGACGGAAGAAAACGGGTGAAAAGTTGAAAGATGGAAAACGTCATAGATGTATGGGAAACATGACGGAAGTGATACTGTTGCAATTATAGTAAAGTTTTCATAACACATAGCTAATATTGCGAAAAGTAATGATAGTTGTCCAATATGGTAAATTTGCAGACGCATAGATCCAATCAACCCAAAAAATGCCTTGCCTGAAGCACAGGTGTGTGGAAGAGGCGGTGGTGGAGGAGGACGTTGATGTCGCTCCCGCTGGAGATCCTCGACATCATCCTCGTGCGCGTCCGCTTCAAGCCGCTGGCCCAGATCTGCTGCCTCTCCGGCGCGTGGCATCACCGGTGGGAATCTGTTCCCTTCCTCGATATCAAGTTCTCCACGGGCGCCGGTGGATCCTCCGGCAGCTGCGTCCTCTGGCTATGCGCCTCGCCCATCCGCGCCTTCCGTGCCGACGGTGTCGGCAAGTGTGACATCTACTGCGCTGCTCGCTGGCTCCGCTCCTTGTCGGGAAGGAGCAACCTGAATCTCACCCTGAGGTTTTAATCCTCCTCCTTCAATACTAGACCCTGCAGCCTTCTTGGCCTCACCCTCTTCTCTTGGAGTGCTCTTATCCGCCTCCACCTGGAGTGCTGCCACATGCTGCACACTACACACTGCTTCTCGGGCTTCTTCCCCACCCTACTCTCACTAGTACTAGACCATGTCGCCCTCCCATTCATGGGTGGCCGCGCGCAGCTTGAATGCCTAATTGCCACAACACCACGCCTCGCTGTGCTCAACTTGTCATTCGTGTACACCTTGAGTGAAGGCGACAACATAGACACGTGCGCCATTTGGCCACCCAACCGACGTAAACTCTCGTTTGCTATGATGGGTGCTATGGACAACGGGCTGCCGATTTTCGGAGTTGTTCCCACTGCTAGAGATGCCTAACATCTCAATCAGTATCCTATTTGGGGCCCAAGACTTCCTCGATGCTTTCCGACAGATTGATACTATCCATACGCTTGGTCTTGCCAGTTGCAGTCGGGTACTTCACCTTAACTATTTGTAATAATTACTAGAGTTTCATACAAACTCTATAGTTAAGTTATTCAGGACTGTACTAATGTGTTTAGAGAAAATGGGAAGGATGCACATATGAGCATTGTCCCACATATGTAACAATTGTTTATGTGTTGTACACTTTTCAGCATTACATTTTTTTTTCTAGAAGCATTGTTACACTTTTTATGTAACGAGATGATTTATGGGTTTGTTTTTTTTTCTTTTGATTTGGGGATTGATTTGTTTCCTTTTGATTTGGTGATAGCTCCTTCGTCTCCTCTAGTCGTTAGTTGGTCTGCTCACCCGAGGCAACGAATGCAGATAATGGATCGGTGGGTGACGGTGGCTTCCACCCCTCGGCGTCAGCAGAGGCACCGCATTAATTAGCAGAGGCGGAGAATAAGGGAAGTCATGCTGTCCACACTGGCGTATTTGCTGCCTGTGCTGTCATGTTCCAGGAGCCTTCCATTGCACTGTCGATTGTTGCCATCCTCGCCGATTACCTTTCCCTTTGATTGTGGCGGCCACAGCTGTACAGACGACGTTGGAGCTGCCGGTTGGTGTGTTCGACGAAAGAAAACAGGTGAAAGGTGGAAAAATGGAAAACGTCATAGATCGATGAGAAACATGACAGCAGTGATACTATTGCAATTATAGCAAAGTTTTCATGACACATGGCCAATATTGCAAAAAGTAAAGATAGTTGTCAAATATGGTAATTTTGCAGACGAATAGATCCAATCAACCTGAAAAATGCCTTGCCTGAAGCGCTGGTGCATGGAAGAGGCGGTGGTGGAGGAGGATAGGCTGATGTCGCTCCCGCCAGAGATCCTCGACATCATCCTCGTGCGCGTCCCCTTCAAGCCGCTGGCCCGGACCTGCTGCCTCTCCGGTACGTGGCGTCACCGGTGGGAATCCGTTCGTTTCCTCGATATCTAGTTCTCCATGGGCGCCGCTGGATCCTCCGGCAGCCACGTCCTCTAGATTTGCGCCTCGCCTATCCACGCCTTCCGCACCGATGGCGTCGGCAAGTGCGAAATCTACTGCGCTGCCCGCTGGCTCTGCTCCTTGTCACGAAGGAGCATCCTGAATCTCACCCTGAGGTTTTAATCCTGCTGCTTCTATACTAGACCCTGCAGCCTTCCTGGCCCTACCCTCCTCTCTTGGAATGCGCTCATCCGCCTCCACCTCGAGCGCTGCCACATGACACGCGCTCCTCACGGCTTCTCGGGCTTCTTCCCTAGCCTCCTCTCACCAGTACTAGACCATGTCGCCCTCCCATTCATGGCAGGCGGTGCGCAGCTTGAATGCCTGATCGCCGCGACACCACGCCTTGCTGTGCTCAACTTGTCATTCGTCTACACTTGAGTGATGGAGACAGCATAGACACGTGTCCCATCTGTCCGCCCAACCTACTTAACCTCTTTTGAACTATGATGGGTGCAATGGACAACGGCTGCCGATTTTCGTTGTTGTTCAAACTGCTAGAGATGGCTAACATCTCAATCGATATCCAATGTGGGGCCCAAAACTTCCGCGATGCTTTCTGACAGATTGATACTATCCATATCGCTTGGTCTCGCCAGATGCAGTCGGGTACTTCACCTTAACTATTTGTAATAATTACTAGAGTTTCACACAAACTCTATAGTTAAGTTATTCAGGATTGTACTAATGTGTTTCGAGAAAATGGGAAGAACGCACATATGGGCATTGTCCCAAATATGTGATAACTGTTTATGTGTTGTACACTTTTTAGCATTACATTCTTTTTTCTAGAAGCATTGTTGCACTTTTTATGTAACGAGATGATTTATGGGTTTCTTTTTTTTCTTTTGACATGGGGATTGATTTGTGATTTGGTGATTGCTCCTCGTCCCCTCTAGTCGTTAGTCTGCTCACCCGAGGCAACGAATGCAGATAATGGATCGGTGGGCGGCGGCGGTTTCCACCCCTCTGCGTCAGTGGAGGCGCCACATTAATTAGCAGAGGCAGATAACAAGGGAAGTCATGCTGTCCACACTGGCGTATTGGCTGCCTGTGCTGTCATGTCCCAGGAGCCTTCCGTAGCACCGTCGATTGTTGCCCTCCTCGCCCATTCCCTTCCCCTTCGATTATCGCGGATACAGTTATACAGACGACGTTGGAGTTGCCGGTTGGCGTGTTCGACGGAAGAAAACGGGTGAAAGGTGGAATGATGGAAAACGTCATAAATGTATGGGAAACATGACGACAGTGATACCGTTGCAATTATAGTAAAGTTTTCATGACACATAGCCAATATTGCGAAAAGTAATGATAGTTGTCCAATATGGTAAATTTGCAGACGCATAGATCCAATCAACCCAAAAAATGCCTTGCCTGAAGCGCCGGTGCGTGGAAGAGGCGGTGGGGGAGGAGGATAGGCTGATGTCCCTCTTGCTGGAGATCCTCGACATCATCCTTGTGCGCATCCCCATCAAGCCGCTGGCCCGGACCTGCAGCCTCTCCGGCGCGTGGCGTCACCGGCGGTAATCCATCCCCTTCCTCGATATCAAGTTCTCCACGGGTACCGGTGGTTCCTCCAGCAGTCGTGTCCTTTGGCTGTGCATCTCGCCCATCCGCGACGATGGCGTCGGCAAGTGTGGCATCTACTGCGCCGCCCGCTGGCTCTACTCCTTGTCACGAAGGAGCATCCTGAATCTCACCCTGAGGTTTTAATCCTGCTGCTTGTATACTAGACCCTGCAGCCTTCCTGGCCCCACCCTCCTCTCTTGGAATGCTCTCATCCACCTCCACCTCGAGCGCTGCCACATGACACACGCTCCTCACATCTTCTCGGGCTTCTTCCCCAGCCTCCTCTCATTAGTACTAGACCATGTCGCCCTCCCATTCTTGGCTGGCGGCGCGCAGCTTGAATGACTGATCGCCGTGACACCATGCCTTGCTGTGCTCAACTTGTCATTCGTCTACACCTTCAGTGACCTTGAGTTATGGAGACAGCATAGACACGTGTCCCATCTGTCCGCCCAACCTACTTAACCTCTTGCGAACTATGATGGGTGCAATGGACAACGGCTGCCGATTTTCGTTGTTGTTCCCACTGCTAGAGATGTCTAACATCTCAATTGATATCCTATGTGGGGCCCAAGACTTCCTCGATGCTTTCTGACAGATTGATACTATCCATATGCTTCGTCTTGCCAGATGCAGTCGGGTACTTCACCTTAACTGAGTTTCATACTCTATAGTTAAGTTATTCAGGATTGTACTAATGTCTTTCGAGAAAATGGGAATAACGCACATATGGGCATTGTCCCACACATGTGACAATTGTTTATGTGTTGTACACTTTTTAGCATTACATTCTTTTTTCTAGAAGCGTTATTACACTTTTTATGTAATGAGATGATTTATGGGTTTCATTCTTTTTTTCTTTTGATTCGGGGATTGATTTGTTTCCTTTTGATTTGGTGATTGCTCCTCATCCCCTCTAGTCATTAATTTTTCTTCTCACCCGAGGTAACAAATGCAGATAATGGATCGGTGGGCGGCGGCAGTTTCCACCAATCTGCGTCAGCGGAGGTGCCACATTAATTAGCAGGGGCGGAGAACAAGGGAGGTCATGCTGTCCACACTGGCGTATTTGCTGCCTGTGCTGTCATGTTCCAAGAGCCGTAGCACCGTTGATTGTTGCCCTCCTCGCCCATTCCCTTCCCCTTCGATTGTTGCGGCCACAGCTATACATACGACGTTGGAGCTGCCGGTTGGTGTGTTCGACGGAAGAAAACGGGTGAAAGGTGGAATGATGGAAAACGTCATAGATGTATGGGGAACATGACGGCAGTGATACTGTTGCAATTATATTAAAGTTTTCATGACACATAGCCAATATTGCAAAAAGTAATGATAGTTGTCCAGTATGGTAAATTTGCGGACGCATAGATCCAATCAACCCAAAAAATGCCTTGCCTGAAGCGCCGGTGCGTGGAAGAGGCGGTGGTGGAGCAGGACAGGTGGGAATCCATCCCCTTCCTCGATATCAAGTTCTCCACGGGCGCCGGTGGATCCTCCGGCAGCCGCATCCTCTGGCTGTGCGCTCGCCCATCCGTGCCTTTCGCGTTGATGGCGGTGGCAAGTGCGACACCTACTACGCCACCTGCTGGCTCCGCTCGTTGTCGCGAACGAGCATCATGAATCTTACCCTGAGGTTTTAATCCTCCTGCTTGTATACTAGACCCCGCAGCCTTCTTGGACCCACCCTCTTCTCTTGGAGTGCTCTCATCCGCCTCCACCTCGAGCGCTGCCACATGCCACTTGCTGCTCACGGCTTCTCGAGCTTCTTCCCCAGCCTCCTGTCACTATTATTCAACCATGTCGCCCTCCCATTCATGGGTGGTGGTGTGCAGCTTGAATGCCTGATTGCCGCGACACCACGCCTCGCTGTGCTCAACTTGTCATTCGTGTACACCTTGAGTGATGGCGACAGCATAGACATGTGCGCCATCCGGCCGCCCAACCTACGTAAACTCTTGTTCGCCATTATGGGTGCTATGGACAACGACTGCTGATTTTCGGAGTTGTTCTCTCTGCTTGAGATGGCTAACATCTCAATCGATATCCTATTTGGGGCCCAAGACTTCCTCGATGCTTTCCAACAGATTGATACTATCCATTCGCTTGGTCTCGCCAGTCGCAGTCGGGTACCGCGCCTTAACTATTTGTAATAATTACTAGAGTTTCATACTCTATAGTTAAGTTATTCAGGATTGTACTAATGCGTTTTGAGAAAATGGGAAGAACACATAGAGGGGCATTGTCCCACATATATAACAATTGTTTATGTGCTGTACACTTTTTAGCAATACATTCTTTTTTCTAGAAGTATGTTTTACTTAATAATAACTGCCTTTCTTACTAACTTTTTGTGAGAATCGTTATGCTTTCATACTTTGTAGTTAAGTTATTCAGTATATTGCACCATTGTGTTTTCAGAAAATGGGAAGAACACACAGATGGGCATTGTCCCACATATCTCTCCCATATCAATGGTTGCACCATGGCATCCTAGGATAATAAAAGTTTATAAATGTTGTTGGGAACAACAACTAGAAAAATGATGCTTTTCATAAGGTGATGTCACAATAGTAGGGCCTTTTGAAGAGTTCTTTCTTAGCCAACAGAAGGATATCATTATTTCTTGTGATAGGTAAACTTGTACACCATCATATAGGGCGAATTCATTTTTGGCGGTCTAACAAAAGATATTATTACCACCCAACGACCACTGGAATAACTCCTTAAAAAGGGGCAATCATGGTTTAATTATGAAAAATATTACATCAATGGTGAGATTTCTTGGTATATATGTTACATTGTACTACATAATAGTATTGTTAATTCAATTTTTCCATCTATTACACTCGGAAAATAGTTGAATTGCCACTGTGTTCACTAGACAGCATGGACATCATCGTCCCACATGCCAAAAACATATAAAGGAAAAATATGCATGTTTGTATTTGTCTTTTATTCTTGTGAAGATTTTCTAATGCTTGTTAAGGATCTGTTAAAAGTGCTTAATTTTACTTGTATCATTGGTTAATGTAGTCAACCTTAAGATGTAAAATAAATAACTAGTAACATGTTTCAATATCCAGGGATGATTTTTCAACCACTTTTTAGGCAGTCTTGTGCTTTTATTTTTTTTACTAAAATTTCTTGTGTGATCAATCAACCGCTCCTTCAGTATTCAACATTTTTTGTTATGAAAGAACATTTGTTGATTTTTTCCTTGAAAACTTAAGTATGGAATTCATGTTATTGTAACTAAGTTTTTCTACTTATAAATTGCTAATAATCATTAATGTGTGGCACACTTTTTATTTCCAGTAATTGGTTGCTTTATGTAAATTTAATTTGGATAGTTGTATTCCAACTTTGTTGTGCTTCTACTCAACCTTGTATGCAACGGTCGGATGGTAACGTTGTTGTTGTAGTATCCAACGTTGTAGTTGTGTAGCCTGGAGCTTCCGGCGTCCCCTACTCGAATATAACGGTCGGATGGTAACGGTGAGGGAGTCCACGACTCTGCATCTAGGTCATAGAGCTCTGAGAACCCATTAAAGTCAGTAGCCGAATTTGGGTTGTAGTATAACGAAGCCACAGCCGGGTTCGTCGGGATTGTACTCGAGGATATTATCACCCATGCACTCAATCCGATCATCGGGGAGATGAGTCACGATTCGATGTGCTCTGGCAGATTGCAAGTCTCAGGACTCAATTGATCGTGCCCCTGAGCCGTCCATGGTTCTCTAGATATATACCCCCTGTGAAGGTAGTCGTGGCCTACTTGAACTTAAAGATCCCGAGTAGGAATTATAGCGGGATAAGAAAGGAATATGTCTTATGCTATCCAAATTATATCTTCTAGTATAGAAAGTAATCCTACCCTTTCCTAATCATGTTGTACCCAGTGACCCTCTCTCTGTATATGTAAAGGTATTGGGAATACGCGGTTACCATATACACAATAGTACGTGATACCCCTTACCGAGTATTATGCATGTTGGTAGCCTTAAAATCTAGCTGGATGGCGTGTTTGAGATTATCTCTGGTGGGGGATGTTAGACCTACACACGTGCCTGATCCTTGAGAATTGTAAGCCCCATCAAAAGTCATGGACCATGTTGGCTCATTAGAGATATTAGTTTGTGAATCGGGTGGAATTGTCCAGTCTGCGACAAAGTTAGCTAGTACTTGTGATTTCACAGTAGTACATGGGGCAAATATTTTATCGAATTGTCTGAACTCCACAAACCATTTTGTGATAAGTCCTGCTACTTCTCGATTGCGAATGAATTTTCCGAGGGGAAAAGATGAGACTACCTTAATTTTGTGCATTTGGAAATAGTGCCACACTTTTCGAGATGTGATAAGCACCGCTTGGGGGAGTTTTTGTATCACGGGTACCAAAGTTTGGTGTCATGGAGAACACCGATGAAATACATGGGGATTTGTTGGTTTTCACGCTCAACGACTAAGACCATACTGACTAAGTACAGGGTTGCAGCAGTGTAGAGTAGGAGTTCTTCTCGCGGTCACGGTGCAACTAGGGTGGGTTGGTTTACCAAATAACGCTTGAGAGCTACGAATGCTTCTTCATCTTCTTTGGTTCACTCAAACTTATCATGTGTCTTCAGTAGTTTGAAGAACAATAGTCCTTTTTCCCCCATCCTTAAGACGAATCAACTTAGCACTGCCATGCAACCTGCTAGTATTAGAACATCTTTGAGCCTGCTTGGTAATTTCATCCCATGAATGGCTCTAATCTTCTCTGCTTTGATGACTCGACCAGAAACCAGGAATCCGAGTAGCTTTCTAGAAGGTGCCCTGAAGGTACACTTATCAGGATTAAGCTTAATCCTATGTTTTTGGATTATCGAAAGTCTCTCGGATATTGTCAATTAATCATTCCCTGGTCTTTGACTTGACCACGATGTTGCTGACGTAGGCCTCTACGTTGCGACAATCTGTGGTGCTAGGTTATTCTGAACGTTTCTCTAAAAGGTGGCTCCAGCGTTTTTCTAGCCAAAGGGTATTTTTACATAGCAAAAGACTTCATATGGAGTAATGAAGGCCGTTCCTTCCTCATCTTCCTTTGTCATGCTGATATGATGGTATCCCGAGTAGGCATCTAGAAAACTTAGAAGCTTGCACCCAGTTGTGGAGTTAATTAATTGGTTTATTCGAGGCAACAAATAATGGTCTTTTGAGTAGGCTTTGTTGAGATATGTGAAACCCACGCACATTCTCCTTTGCCATTGTCCTTTCTAACCATGATGGGGTTCGTCAGGGTGCAATACCTCCCTTATAAACCCAACCATGAGTAGCTTATCGAGCTCCTCTTTGATCGCATCTACGATCTGGTGCAAATCTTTGAAGTTTCTAAGATATGGGTTTGGCATTAAGTTTCACTATAAGGTGATGTTCTATGACTTCTCAGGGGATCCCCGGCATGCCAGGTGGTTGCCAAGCAAAGATATTAGAGTTTTCTTTAAGAAAAACCATGAGTTCCTGCTCTTGCCACTTACTAGGGTGATCTCCAAAGTCGAACTATTCGAGTAGGGTAGCCTTCGAATAAAGGTAAGGTTTTGGTCTCGCCTTAGAGCATAACATCTATCTTTTGGACGAGAACACTATTGATCTGGCTTATTGGGTGAAGGTTGAGGTTGCTCGAGAAGATCGAGGCATCCTTTTATTGTACCCAATAGCAGTCTTGTCAATACCGGAAATAGATATTGGTCTTTGAGGTCATGACATTTTGGTGAGTTGGTATGCGTAGTGCAAGACGACCATGAATTTTACTAGTGTTGTTCTCCCTAATATTGCATTGCAAGAGGAATCAAAATCGGCAACCTTGAATTCGATAAGCTATGTTCTGCAGTTCTTGGTTTCCTCGAGGGTGACTGGTAATGTGATTTTTCCCAATGGTACTGCAGTCGAATTTGGAGTTATCCTATGGATATGGTGACTAGAGGGACACAACTAGTTTCTTGAGATACCCATAATGTCAAGAGTACTTGAGAAGAGTAGGTTTATCGAGCTACCCTCATCGAGTACTCGAGCAACCTTGATTTTTGCAATGCTTGGTTTGACTATTATCGGGTAGCGACTAGGGTCACTGCTTGTCGAAGGGTGATCGTCAAGTGAGAAGGCTATGGGGAGCAAAACTTTAGATGATTTAGAAACAACATAACCGAGGGCCCCAACTTCTCACCTGATCCTTTTGGCTTCCCGTCCAAGAGATTCATCCTCTAATTCTATGAAGATGTAGGCGGTTTCCCTTTGTTCCGCTAGATTACCTTCATCCCCTACATCAAGGATAGGTTTGTTTGGGTTATATTGTTGTCGAGACAAATTGAAAGAGAATTGATGAACTGGGACGGAGTAGCTATGTAATTGTGGGGAATATATCTACCTGGTGATCGAGGAATTGAGGATCGAGTAGCTGGAGAGCGTCGGCTTCTCTTAGGTGACCTCTTCTCTGTCCTTGGGACCATATGGCATGATTTGTGCATAGCGATGAGACGACTATCATCTATCATATGAGGTGTGCGAAGATGGAAGGAGCAACGTCATGCCTTTCTCAAACATGTGGTGCTCTGCCGACTTTTTCGTGGTTTTGTCTTGACAGGTGGTCAATATTTCCCGTCCTGGTTCTCTATTAGACAACAGTCCTTCGGGAACACCTCATGTTGCTTATTGGGATCACCAGTCAACTCAGGTGTTGGAACAGAGATGAGATCGAGTTAAATCTGAGCATTTTGACTGTTTGCTACTGGGATGTATCTTCCAAGTAGGGCAGATCAACTCGTCTCACCTTCTATATTTGCACCATCTTGTCTTAATCTTAGGAATACCAAAATCCCCCTATCTAGGGCGCCAACTGTCGTAGACTAACAAATGAAATACATGATTCATTATACACAGGGGATTCACTTATACCAAGATTAACAAGAGTACGAAACAAACATAGATGGAGCATATTTTTATACAAGTGCGGGCCTCCGTCAGGGTAATAGCCATACTCCTGTCGGCCGTATGGCTTCTCCTTAATCAATAGATCAGATGTGTCAACGAGTATAATGAGCCCCTGCAAAAGGCTAGTCTAAACACTTTGACTAGTATATGGAGGGTATATGACTATATGTGTATATGTGGGGCTAGTCAAATTGGCGAGATTGTCGACGAGACGCTTTCAAGGTCTTTGATGTGCTCCAGTGGATTGCACGTCTTTAGCGGATTGCAAGTCGTAAGATTCAATTGAACGTGCCTTGAACCCCCTAGGGGCTTGTAGATTTATCCCCCCTAAGAGATAGCCGTGACCTAGTCAGGCTCACGGATTCCGAGTAGGAAATAAGGTAGGATAAGAAAGGAATCAAACTTATACTATCTAGATTCTATCTTCAAGTATAGAATGTGTCCCTAACCTTTCCTAAACTGTGTAATAATTGGTGATATTTTCTCTCCGTAAATGTATAGGTATCCATAATATGTGGTTAGCGTACACATAACTATACGGGATACCCTATACCTATACTATGACACATTCCTAGAGGACGAATAGTATAGCTAGTAGACCGACCTCAATGATATTCTATCTTTCCCTATAGCTATGGAAAGCACAAGGGGACAAGTTCAAACGACATAGCTATGACTTCCCTTGCAATACTACACTGATATATTTTTTGTCAGTTCAATTGTTAATGTTAAAGGCACTAAGTATCTTTCATGAGAGAATCTAGTTTATACCATTGAGCTTGCCATTGACATTGTCAATCCCGACAAGTTTACCTATTGTTCTACAATATATCATTGAGCCAAAATACCCATGTAACCATTCAAGACTAACCATTGATTTATCTCATTAAAAGTTTCAAAAGATTATGAAAATTTTTATGTATCCACCTTACAAAATATAAGAATTTGTGTATAATTTTTAAGATTTTGCACTTTGTCTAGATTTTTTATTTGTAATTATACATAAAATCGAAGTGCTAAAATCTTAAGGATTTGCAAAATTATTTTTAAGATAAATCCATAATTTATAAGAAGAATACACAAAAAAAATTCATATTTTTTTGAAACTTCTAATGAGATAAATCAATGATTAGTTTTGTATTGTTGCCTGGGTAATTTGGATATTTCTTAAAACATTACCTGGCTTAATGGCATATTGATGAACAATAGGTAAACTCATTTGTATATTATTATAAAGTGGCAATCTCAATGCCAAACTATTGAAGTGTGACAAACTAAAGGATATAAAATAGATTCCATGTCTTCCATTCTTGATTGAACTTATCCACTCATAGAGTTCTAGTAGTTTAGTAGGGAATAATAACATTTTTTTAGGTGTAATAATGATTTGTTGACGACGTTTAGAAATTATAGTGATTTCGAGACGACACTCAGCAACCAAATCTCTGCAATTACTGCAAACAATCAGGTTCCCATCCCTAAGACATGAGCGATTCCTTTGACGTAAAGTCAAAAGCACGTATAGCTGACATATGAGCCCAACGTCTTTGTGAGGATTACATGAGAGAATCCCAATCCCTTCCAAAAAGACATGAGCGATTCCTTTGACATAAAGTCAAAGGCACATGTTAGCTGACATATGAGCCCAACATCGTGTACGTTAGAGAATCCTATTCCCTTCCAGACAACATGGAGTCTTTGTCATCATCCCACATATTGGCACACATAAAAGAATATTTGTAAGTTTGTACTTTGACTAATGATTTCAAGTGGTTGTTTTCCAAGTGGCTTTGCATTGTTGATGCCATGCTCCCCTGCCCTAAGGCCGCCTCAATGTTGAAAACCTGTTTATGGCACCAAGCAAGACGGCTAGCTTGCCACTGGCTTCGACTTGAAGATCTCGTTAGCAAGCAAACCATGGCGGCTAGACAATCTGTTCGGTCGCCCAGACAAGTAGAGAAGACAAGAACACGGGAGCCTATGTATATTATCGATTAAGCAAAGCAAAACTTACATAAAAAGGTTTTGAAAAAAAAATAGTAACTAGCATTATCGATTAAGGTAAAACATTGACATGACAAGGGTTAGAAAAAAATAGTAGAACCACAACGAATTTTCTAGAAGAAAACACACGCGAGTATGAGTTTGGAGGAAAATATCTTATAAAAATGCAGGGGGGTCACACTAGCAGATGACTGCCATTCCTGCTACTGATCAGATACTCGGACATCCAAAATAATTCATCAATAAAAGAATTACATAAAATATAGATCATGCTCACTTGAAAGAGAAGTTCACGTCGTTGATAAAGTACAGAAAGTGCAATTAGCAACGATGATCCACTGTCACAGAAAGGATTTATTCTTCAGCGTTGACCGCAAAATCCAGCCAGATAACTGCAAGTTTCGGGTACAACAGCTCACAAGAAACGCAAGAACATTTAAAACATCTGCAGGAAGAACTATGTCACCATGGCACCAGATCTTTATTCATCATCTATGCGGACAGCTGCACATACGAACAAACCAGATATTAGTTTCAAAAGAAAAATGAAGAAATTACGACTGTAAATTAAGACATTGAATATAAATTTTCCACTAATATTGAAAACTAAAAAAAAATCTTGTGAGCTAACCAGGCCAAAGCAAATACTGTTAAGGAGAGAGCAGATATATATACAAGCATTCTTGGACCATCAAAAAATCACTGAAGACCAGTATAGTATGCAAATAGCTGTCAGGAATAACAGCAGCCATGTGATCCTTTTGCAGTTTTTGCGCTTCAAGTTTCCTGATCGGAACTATGTGGATGGCACTAACATAAAATTGAAAGCTCCCTGTGCTATGGTCCTAGGATCACCCAACTACCACATATATAGCTTGTGGTGTTGTTACTCAGTGTTCACAATGCAATCATGCAGTTAATCACGCCATCAGCTATCGAGCTATCAAGGGTTAGCATTAGACTCATGGCACACCTTGAGGCATTCAACAAGCAATAAAGTACTGCTAATGTGGAGAAGAAATTTTCTCACGATTTTATGTAACTCTCGCTCCCTCTAGCAGAAAACATATATGACTCAAATTTCACAGACTATGTCCTCTAATAAGACAACGATTCAGATTTAATGGAAATGTTGGCTTTTTTACATATGCACACATTTAACAATTATTTTTTTGTAAGTTTGCTATTGTGAGTGTGCTATGATCACCTGTCACTCACTCCTGTAGAATGTTTAGAACTAGATGTGCTATCAGCATTACGAACACCAACCGATGTATAAAACAAGATATAGATCTAAAATAAAATTATTACAGCGCATGAATTCAATCATTTCCACCAGCTTGTGAATGTACTATAAGGTTTCTAGTCAGCATAGGATCATGATTACATTAAGGTTATGCATCCCCACTGTTTCTAGATAAGTGATACCAATAAGACTTAGTTCCTGCAAATTTTAGATTGGAGACTGATTACATTACATACTCCGAATGATGATTTTATATGTGAATTATCTCACATCATATAGTTACCCTAACATTTCCAGATCGCTCAGAGGAAAACAAGACTAAATTTTGAAGTTTTCTTCTCCAATAAGCATGAGCATTTGGATGCTGATGTGGTTAAAAACTTCAAATCACTGGGAAATTTTGTTTTGGAACTAAATATTGCGAGTTTAGCTATACCACAGAAAGATTCGAGTGCACTGTAATACCACCAAAAGATGACACTGTTTAAATGTTTACCATCCCATCTATTTATCTATTTCTGTTTGGCATTAACTGCTGTTTTCTTTTTCACATAGAAAGCCACAATGACAAGAAGGTGCAATCTTTTGATGGTATCAAAGTGTACTAGGATCTTTTAGTAGTACAAACTAAAATTACGAATTCTTTTTTTTTCAAATGTCACGAAATAAAATTTTCCTCCTAGGGATCAGCAACACTACAACCTACCAACACACTTGACTCAAGAGGCCCTCCTATTTAGGAATAAGAATGGTGAGATGAGATATGGGTGGGCTAATCCCCCATATTTCATCTTGGATCCTACTATTCCTACATCTAAACATCCTTCAGATCCTCCATTCTGTCTAGACTCCACATTTTCCCAATCACACGTTCTCCCAAATACTAAATTCACAAATTCCGGCAACACACACGCAAAAAGATGGTTTCTTGATCCTGGAAGCACATCCATGCATTACATTCCAACTATTCCTTACATCAGATCCGCGGCGCCCATCAATAACCCCCTAAACTCCATGGATCAGAGCGCTAGTCAGAGAACCAAATCCCCCAACACCGCTATCAACAGATCAACCTAAGCGAAAACCAGCGCCCGGATTCAAATACCCAAAACCAACAAACCCTAGGGATCAATCCCGCCGCCGCCGCACGCACGAGAACAACCCAACCACACCCAAATCGAAACGCGGAAACCCTAGGATCTGGGAGGAGGGGGGAAGGGAGACGTACTGGGCTTCTCCTGCTTGCCGTCGGTCCACTTGGCGAGGGAGAAGTGGACCTTCTCGCGGGACGCGGCCTCGGACTTGTGTGGCTCCTTGAGGCACCTCCGCACCAGCGCGGCGCAGACGTTGGAGTAGCCGATGTAGGTCATCCCCGCCGCGCGCCAGAAGGGAACCGCCGCCGTCGTCGCCGACATCTCCGCTGCTCGCAACGCCGCCGCCGCCGCCGGTGAGGGATTGGGGATTGGGGAAGAACGGGAGAAGGAAGGAAAGGAGGAGGCGCCTGTCTGCTGGTGGTGGGGATGATGGGCTCTCGGGAGTGGCTACTTGTTATTCTCGGTAATGGGCTGGGCTGGGCTGGGCTGGATCTGACCGCTATTGTCGTCGGCCTTTTTTTTTTATTTAGGCTTCTCTTCCGGTTCCGTCCAACCGGCCCAAAGCTGCACCAGACTTGGGGTTTTCTTCGGATTCAATAGCCCTGTTGCATTCGGAATCGGACTTCGACTTGCTCTCGGATCGTGCTCTCCAAGGCCTTGCTTCCCTCGTCTGCTCTATATAGCCACATCACACCGCTCCGGAAAATACTCATCACATCGCTCCACACCGCTCCGGAACCCTAGACCTGACTACCTGAGATTTTGACTTACTCTCCTCCGGCAATCACTGGACTCGATTGATGGCGGTCACCGTTGCCGGCAGCCGGAAACGTGGGCTCGCCAACGTCGTTGACTCGGTGTTCCTCGACGACCAGTTCTCAGTCCCGTCGCACCTAGCGAAGCGTAGCCGATGCTCGTCTTCGGACACCTCTGTGGCTGACCTCGAGAAAGGAAAAGATATATTCCCGCCTAATGGGTCATCGATAAATATTCCATCTAATAGGTCTCAGTGGGCTGAGCTAGTTGTCAAGGAAATGTCCTCTGCTCTAGACTTGGTTGATGCCAAGAATCGAGCCTTCAATATACTTGATCTATTTCAGAAAGCCACCTCCGAACAATGTACCAGTCAAGATGTACTGCAGAAAATGCGCGAGGTAAATACTTCTCCCTTCAATTATAGAAATCAAACTTTCGAAACTTCAATCAAACACATTCGTCGATATCTTGATTGGCTATACGACAAGTGCATGCATTGTTTTGCCTCAAGTAATAATTTCATGAAATTAAAATTTTCTTGAGTTTTACAACCACCTGGAGAAAATTAGTTGAGTTTTTTTTTTTCTCTTTCGGAGACCTATTGATTTCCATAATGCATGCTTTGATGACTACAAATAAAGTTAAGAAGCACATGGACATCAACTTGCCTCGTTAGTGATCAACTTGAGTAATACACATTACTGATAAATTTGTGTGATACATCCAGGAACACCAGGAACAAAAGCTGACGCTTGGAGGCCTTCTCGAACAGAATGGTTTCATGAAGCGTGCATTTCTCAAACAGCACAATCTACTCCATGATTGCAAGAAAACATCTCAGGAAAGGTTGCAGATTATAGACCAGTATAAAAAGGAGAATGAAGCGCTAAAGGTATGTGAATTTAATGTTGTATTTATTAATTATCATTTCTCATGTTTATTTCTATAAGGATCTTATTCGTTCCTCTGTTACATGCAGCAAAGGAATATGTTTCTAGAATTTCAGCTTGCACAACTGAACCAGCACAGCCACAACACTGGCCAATGTAACCCAAATGTCTTCTAGGTGACAATGCTGTTACAATTGCTAGTTTCATCCCCAACCACTGAAGAAATGAAGATTGAAGCAATGCAAGATACAATCCTGCTACAATTGCTAGCATCATCCACAAGACGATCTCTTCCAGATTAATAATATCTGAAGATGTCATGTGTTATTAGTTGGAATTTTCCAAAAAGGAGGAGTTTTTCCTTTTGCTGGCGCTGTTTCTGCTCTGTTGTACTAATCCCATATGTAAATTCGCAAACTCTGTTCCCACTCCTTGTTAATATATCACCAGCAAAGCAGGCAAAGGTTTCAACAAAAAAAAAAACCCTACTGCCCAGCTGGGATTAGATCAAGATTGTCATGATGATAGACAGTGAATTACTGTTAAACTTATTCAGTTTACAATTCATCAAATCTCTATATACAAATTTGGTGCGGATTCTTGGGCTGTGCCAGGCAGTCTGATTCCAGGAATCACGCCCCACCTGCAGCCGTTGGATCGGGTATCAACAGTATGAGATTGCGGTGGACCTCACTGTAATATATGAAGTTTCGAGGAGTGTTTTCGAACTTCCCCTCTCCTCCATTGTCGTGACTGGCTCCGTTGCCAGTTGCCACCCTTTAGTTCAGCCGCTTCACCATCGCCGAACTACGCCATCTCCATCCTGACCTCCTCGCGAGCACACCGTTGTCCCTAAACCTCCTCTGTCTCCACTAGCGGTGCCTGCATGTGTTTTCGTAGAACTGTGTTTCTGGCTGTTCGCCCCCACCTCTTATCTTTTGTAAGTTCCGCGTGGTGAGGAATTCTTTCTTTGGTTGAAACTCCTAAGATGACTTGAACGGGCTATAGAAAGGCGACGATCACGGAGAGAGAGGGCCTCATAGGGGACCCTGCCCCTTATCGCCTGGGCTGGTGCGGACCGATGTGACACCATGGGTGGCTGGGGCATGTGTGTAATCCAGCGGACACATCGGAGCTCCATCGCCATGCGAGTTTGTCCTGCTTCTTCGTCTCCTGGTAAAGCCACTCCAATGCCATGAACATCCTCCGCGTGCTGTCAGGTCGCTGCGAGATGCATGGCAAGGACAGAGAGTACGACGAGGTAGGGATGACTGGCCTGTTCACCAAATCTAGCTCATGGATTCGGGGAGTGGTGTTAGCATATTTGGTAGTGTATCATCACTGTATGGTGGCCTTGCTCATATACGGCAAGCCACCATCGGCCAATCATCCCTTCCATATCTCTCCCGATCATACTTCCACAAATCAGTAGAGAGATTGCAGGATATGATCTGTGCCTATTTGTACTTCGCATATAACATCAATGAGATTCTCTGCGTTGAGTCATCTCTGCCCCCCGGCTTCTGCCCTGTAGGCGCCCCTCACCACGGCGCCTTCCACCGCTCGGCTCGTGTCCCCGGTGGCCACCAAACTCAATTTGTATTTCCAGTATGTTTTGATGGAGAAATTTTGGCCTGTATAAATTTAGTTAATAATAATCACATCTGGCGAAAAAAATTTTAGTCCATCATGCATATGCATATTAATCCCATACAGAAATGATGCTCTTTCTTTTGATTCTGATAGATGCGAGGCTACTCTTTTTATTTGTCTACATGGACAGTTCCAGTTCATAACATTCTATCTACACAGTCAATGAATCAGTTAATAATAAAAATGAAAATCAGTTTTCTTTTTCTGTTTCAAACAGCACTGTTGCGCAACCTGAAGGGGATCAAAGGAGCAAAAAATATTCTTAATATTATGCAACACCGAAGATTTCATATAATCCTTGCTTCTGAACAGTTTCTCGATTTATTTACCTTCAAAGAGTTTACTCCACTATTAATGTGCTATGACAATCACCCTTTTGAGTAAACGTGTGTGCTAATCAACAGGAACTTTCTTCAAGTTGCAGCGACTGGCATTTGGATTAGTTGTCTGTTGGACTATTTGGTTGTATGGCATATTGGTTCACCCTATGATAAAAAAAAGAAGAAGTGTTGCATATTGCATGATGATTCAAGCTTTGATTGAGTGAATGATTTGTCATTGGTAGTATCAAAAATGTAGTACCAACTTAAATGTCTAAATACCTTTATCATTGGATTTTTTTTATAGGACTGATAACATTATTTTTTAAAGGAGGGCAAAAGCTTTGCCTCGTATATATTGATAAAGGAGAAAATGATACAAGATTATAGTCCACAGAATAACCACAACAAGGAAAAGGAAAGCACACCCCACACCACACGTTTACAGCATATCCCTTGTTACCTAAGCACAAAACAAGCACATGACACCCCTAAGGTAAAGGTTCTTCGAAGCGACGCCTCCAGCAATGGAATGGCTCAAAAACACGCCGTCGTCGCCCGCCCTGGGACCCAGGACTTGGTTTTCACCTGAAGAAACCAAAAGGGATTGAGATTACACCACAACGCCTCAAGAGAAAACGACGCTTGTAGGCCTCGCAATGCCGGTTCAAAGGCTAATTTTTCGCTCGCAAACTCCCTCCCATGCCAAAGAGTGCTCGTAGGCCTAGAAGCCACCGCCATCCAAAATCCTTCAACGTGCAGCCACCATGTCGGCACCCCTCCGCCGGTCGACAATCAAGTAGAAGCACAAACTGCGACACTCTCCAGATTCATCCACGCAAAAGGGTTGGATGGGTAAAGGGTGAGAGAGAAGAATGGATCTCCTCTCCCCCACACTGCCCCCTAACGTGGCCATCTTATGATGGCAAAGTTGTCATCATAAGAGGACAAACGTCTGAATTTGAACCCTGCAGCAGGCATGCACCTCATGCGCTACCGTCAACTCCACATTAGCCAAGTGCACCACAACGGAGTGCCTCAAGTCACCAGGCCATATAGTTGTCGCCTCTTCTCCACTCCGCAGCACCCCATTGCTGTGTCAAATGCTCCGACTCTACTCATGGCATCTCGGTCCACCTCCGTAATGTAAGATCAAGGTTTTGATTTGTATTTTATGATGAACAAATTGGCTTTATAAAAAATAAATTAAATGAAATTGGTTTGAAATGTTTGAAGTTGTTGGTGTGAGTGCATGTGACTGATGTGGGTCAGGTTACGAATCTAATGCCCAGAAACGGTTGTTTGTCTATTTGTGTGTAGGTGACTTGAGGTCAAGGCTTGGTCAATGGCAAGGACTAGGACTAGGTTCAGGGAGGAACTGAGGTCTGGAGTAGTCAGGAGGTCATGTGACAAGATTGGACTAAAGTCAGAAGTCTTGAGGTGAACTTCGGTCAACGGTGGGATCGGGAGTAGACTCAGGTGGAGTCTAGGTCCGGAGCGATCAAGGATGCTGGGTGACGAGGTTGACGAAAGATGACACACGATGGAGGGACACCGTGTGGGGGTTGTTCATGACGGTCTCGCAAGGTTGTATGTGCGAGTGCCGAAGGAATTTGGAGAGAAGAGAGAGATGGAGTATTTGTATGCACATGCTGTGTTTGTACATGCGGTACCTGTATACGTGGTGTACGTGTACATGCTATGCATGGAGTTTGGTTAGCTTGGTGCATGGTCATGTGATCTGGTTGGCAGTGGCCAGGAAGACTTGATCGACGCATGCGCTTGTTTGTGTGTTGGTCCACGCGGGAGGCAGGGAGATGTGGCCTTAGCCGACTTGGTGTGGTTGATCTTGGAGACGTGCGTCGTGAGTCCGACTTGGCTGCGTGAAGGCTGACGTTGGAGTTCGGTTGGGATTCAGTGTGATTGGCTGGTGGCTGCCGAGTTTTGTGAAAAAGGAAATCGTAATAGATTAGGACTTTTGAAGTATAGAGTCTTAATAGGAATAGGAGATATTTGGTATAAATATCGAGAGAGGCTTGATCGTGAGAAAAAG
>CM002486.1:5995922-6043069 GCA_000325765.3 Leersia perrieri
TGATGACAACAAGAACATTGCTGGTTTTTGTCTAATAGCTAGAAGCGTTGATGAGGATTCAGAAGATGACAATGAGGTAATTCCTCCTGCTAGTGTTGAATATCTTCAAGACGTAATTGCTAGACTTGTTATAAGATTTCTATATTTGAGAAAAAGTCTAATCAACATCAAGTGCTTATTGATTCTCTTAATGCTGAAAATAATAGATTAAAATCTCTAGTTTCTAATGATGATGAATGTAAATCTTGTGATGCTTTGTATGCTGAAATTCATGCGTTAAGATATGTTAGTTGGGCTAATAATAAAAAACTTGATGTTGAGACTAAGAAAAATAAGAAACTTGAATCTTGTCTTGCTCTTAGTTTTACCATGAACACTAAATTTGTTGATGAATTATTTTTTCCTAAAAGAGCTTTGAATAAATGTCGAGTTGCTTTGACTGCTAGCTCTATCTTTAATATGATTAGCTCTACAAAGTTAAAACAATCTAGTGTCAAACCTTGTACAATATGTTTTGCAAATGAGATGAAATTAAAAGATGCTTTAGGTCGTGTTAAACAAATGGAAGAGATTATTAAACAAGATGAATTGCAACCTTGCTCTACTTGTACTAAAGTTAAAGCTTTTTTGGTTGATTGTAATAACCGTGCTAAATTGTTAATTGAAGTTTCTTATTTGAAAAGTTCTTTGCAAAGATTTTCTGATTGTAAAAAGAAACTTAACATGATTTTGGATCAATCAAAAGTTAACACTTTTAAAAAAGGAATAGGTTTTAATTCAAGGAAATACTTTGCTTATCACCCACCTGTTATTTTGAGTATAACTGATAAGAGTGAAATCTTAACTGAACCTGAACCTAAGAAAACAATTTTTAAATCTGCTGGAATTACGGGATCTCTATGTGCTTCTACATCTAACTCAAAACCTGAGATTGCTAAAAATATGACTGCTAAGACTGTGATTGCAAAACCAATTGTTGACTTGAAATCTTCAAAACCATTTTGTCGTGAAAAATATACTTGTTCTTTTTTGGAAAAGATGGACATTTGGTTGGTTTTTGTTTTAGACTTGCCCGTAAACAGAAAAAGGACACAGAAATTGCTTTTGCGAAAAAGAGGTGGCAAAATACGGGTTTTCGGGGCCTGGTCAAACCGCATATGTTTGCGCGGTTAGATCGGACTGGACCGGTCAGACCACGGGTGTTTGCACGGTCAGACCAGACACGGGTGAATTTTGCTAATAAAAATAAAAATTCGTTCACTCGTGGTTTTGTGCCTATTGGATCTTCAGGTCGTGTGTCTCAGTGTTGGATTCCAAAATTTCTTATTTCTAACCCCAACACGAAGGTCGCGACGTGTTCTTGTGCATAGGTATTTTTGGCGGCACACTCCCCATATGCATGAATCGTGAAGACGGTTATTGCTTTTGAGGTATGATTAGGACTTTTGATGGATATAGTCTTAATAGGAATAGGAGATATTTGGTATAAATATCGAGAGAGGCTTGATCGTGAGAAAAAGGTATGATTAGAAGATTTGAGAGCTCTTTGTTTTAGGGTTTTGTAAAAAGGGTGCTTTGACTGCACCTTGTGACAATATATTTCAGCAATAAATATTGTATTCAATCATCGAGGTGTTTCCGATCACGTAAGTTGCTTGAATTGATTTTGTTCGTTTTGCTGAAATTCTGAGATACCTAGATTGTGATGGTTATAACTTTTTAACCGGTCATTATTTTGTAAATCCGTTCGGTGGAGTTGTTCCCTGTATCCTCTAATTTATTCTGATAAAATTTGGGATAAATCCAACGGTTGATTTTTTGCGTAATCTGGTTTTTACTGATACTCTGTCAATCTGGTTTTTAGGTTCAAAAATTATTCTTCCGCTGTCAATACCTACTATTCACCCTATGTAGTAGGTTAATTTATCGTGTAGGAAGGCCCCCACACGCAGGCAGCAAATCATTTGTTTCTCCACCAAAAAAAAGGCCAGATTCATTGCCTAGGAGCATCGTCATCGGACCGTCTGGCCTGTTGTGCTGCCAAGCCACGCATTGCCATCCTAGTCACCGACCTGCCGCACAGCCACCATGACTCCACCGGCGCCTCACCGGCGCCATCAACAACCCCGCCGCCAACTGCAACCCTACCTAGTGGACTTCATGCTGTGTCGGCGCTGGCCACAAAACACAGCCATCGACACCTTCCACCACCACTTTCGTCACCCCGCCACCGGCCGCATCTGAGCAGCCGGTGTCGCCGTCCTTGGCGTCGTGTACCGCTGCCCCCGCCTACGTCGGCCGTCGTCACCCCATGTCGGAGCTGTCGTCAACTCCTGCGATGCCCTGCCGCACCTCCAGCGCTGCCACGCCATCCTCGCCGCCAACCACGTCAAGCCGCCGGCGAAGAATGCAGATCCGGGAGCGAGGATGCTGGATCCATCCAATCCTACGCTGGATCTGACCTTCGGCACTACCCCCCTCCCGGCCATGGCTGCGCCTCGGCGGCCATGAGCACAAGAGGGAGTGAGTGAGCCCCACTTGTATTAGCGCCACCTCGCACCACCAGGGGAGCCGCGGCATCGCCCCGTGACAGAAAACCACCGCCCTCATCAAATCCGGCCACGAGGCACTTGGATCCCTGGCCTCTGCCAGTGCCGCCCTCTTCAACTCAACTCCACCACCCTGACTGGTGCTCCAGCCAATGAGGCGTGAGTGAGGAATGGAGAGCCCTGCCGCTGCTGTGCTGGTGGCTGCCTGGTTTTGCCGGTGGCCGCTCTGGCGGCTGCAAGGTAGAGGAGAGGGGGAGGGGGAGGTCATGGCGCCCGTGCCGCTCGGGAGCTAAGCGGCACAAGTGTTTTTTCGGAGTGGCTCCAGCAAAGGGGAGAAAATGTATAACATTAATTAGGTTCCTGAATAATAACTTTACCTTTTTTCTGTTGGAAATCTGTATGGCTGTCATTTTTATGAAACTGTGTGGTCATTTTTATGACGTATCTCTGGACTAACATGCATGATAATGTAATTTGTGTTTTCAAATCGTCTATAGTCTTAAGTTCTGATACATGATGGAAAAGAGGATAAATTTCTTCTTGCCACATCAATTTAAACCTAATGACCTCAAAGAACCGAAGGCAACCAATACCATGTCCTAGATCGAACAACGGTCCATTGTCCTTCCCATTATATATTCCATATTATATACTACTGATATGAATCATGTTTCTTAACTAGTAAAAATATGTATGCCTCCATGGATTATGGATGTTGCCTGAAATTTACATCGTTGATTAATTTGTGAAGGCAAATCTAAGATTCAAGTTTATGACAATATTTTTTTCAATGTTACATGTATGCTAATTTTTGTTGATCCTCTCATACATTCTTTGTTTCCTTGTAGTGGCTAGGCGCAGTACCCATAATCCCAACATTGTCAGCCCTACTATGTTGCGAGGTTATATTGAGTACCATTGCTCTGGTCTAGCAAGAGCACAAACCATGATAAAGGGACGGGGTCAAAGTTTTACTTAATTGTTCAACAAAAGTGTATTCATAGGAGAATTGTCACAATGAGCAATAGAATGGGATTGTGCCCTCCTGTGCAATTGTCACAGTATTTGTCTTTTTCTAAATGGACATTATCATGTTCATTATATATATGTTTATTGGACGCTAGAGCATGTTTTCCTCTACCTCTTAATAATATATCCTGTGTTTCTACCCTTTCGAAGATGTTGTCTTTACTGCCTTCATATGAAAAAACACCAACAATGATAACTTGTCACTGGAATATGCCCCTTTAGTGGAGAGATAGCAAAAACAGATGGGGCATGGTCTTGAAATTAATTTAGGTTAAGAAGATTTTTCCAATTTTTTAAAAAAATTTGGAGCCAAACAACTATTGTCATGCAAAAATATATTGAGGGATTATGACAATTTTCGTTGTAGTGCTACTAATATGTGAGTAGTTCAGTAGTAGAATGTATTTTTTTGTACTATCTTGAGGTTTCTTTACAATAAATTTACACAATAATAATTTAACATCATTTTGGTGCAATATTAAATTAATATATATTCTTTCCTATTATAACACACGGGCACTCAACTAGTACTACTAAAAGTTTTTTTTGTAGTGGCCCATTATTTTTTATTTCCTTTGTTTTTCGTTTACCTATCCAAACATCTTTACATATATGTTTTTTAATTCTCTATTTTACATAATCATTCCTATCATTTTCATGTATTTTGTCTATTTCTATGTTTTCCAATCCTTCATTCCAAACAAGGCCTTACAATTCCTGATTCAATTCCTTAGTTTTCCACTTATGTCACATTCTATTACTGTGTTTTTTTTATTCTTGTGTTTTACATTCTTGGTTCCAAACAGGTCTTAGGATGGTAATACAATCCTAGGCCTTTAAGTGCATGACTAATATAATTAAACACATGGTTGTCCTTTCCTTTAGTACTACCTCCATTCCAAAATACCAAAATATAAGGCACAACCATCTTAGATACAAAGACCAAAAAATATTTAATCATACATTTACTTACAAACCAGCCAATATATGCTATTCTAACTTTTATTAGTTTATTGTGTTGTCAATGCATGTAGCAATATAATTAATGCGCGTCTTATATTTTGGAACATTAAAAAAATTGGTTGCGCCTTATATTCTGGAACTACTACCGTTCAAATATATAAAGCATTTGAATATATCTTAGGACAACGAATTTGAAGAGCGATTCTATTCGATTTATAGTACTAGAATTTATCATATCCTAGCTCATATACTTATATTCTTAGATGGAGGCATTCATTTGTGAAATTAATGTACACGGAAAATATTGTTTAGGTAAAATATTTTTAAAAATCACTATTTTTCACTTACCGTGCTCTGACTAGAAAGTACATTGATGGTGTGTATAATAGTACTCCATTTGTCCTAAATTATAAGGCCTATTTTATTTCGATAGAACCCATAATTTTTCTATTAAGATATAATTTTTACGCTAAGAAAAAGATAGTACTTTTGAATATGAATCTAACGATATAAATTTTATCATAAAAATAATTTTTAAAAAAGAAATTCTTGGTCAAACCCTTATTTTATCTAGTCAAATTACGCCCTATAATTTAGCACGAATGGAGTAGCGAAAATCACTATTTTTCACTTACCGTGCTCTGACTAGAAAGTACACTGATGGTGTGTATAACAGTACTCCATTTGTACTAAATTGTAAGACCTATTTTATTTCGTTAGAACAAGGGTTTGACCCATAATTTTTCTATTAAGATATAATTTTTACTCTAAGAAAACATAATCATAAGATAGTACTTTTGAATATGAATCTAACGATATAAATTTTGTCATAAAAATAATTTTTTAAAGAGAAATTCTTGGTCAAACCCTTGTTTTAACGAGTCAAATTACGTCCTATAATTTGGGACGAAGGGAGTAGCAAAAATCTTAGAAAAATAGAAAATTTAGGACGTATGATCCCATAAATTTTCTGCTTTTAAACATAACTCCTATAGGCATCCACAGTGTTGAAGAAAATGAGGTAATAAACAATGAACTCACACTTTCAACCATGTAAGAAACATTGTGGGAAGAGATAATGGTTGTTACCCGGTCATATGGCTATTTCCAGCATCTCGGTCTGGTCAATGTTTGTCTTATACAAAGACGGGCCCACATTAAATTTGCATGCCGCCATAGCACATTGTAAGCATGCGCTGGAAGTGGATATGATCTAGCAGTCAGTTTTCCTAACAGCTACCATTCCACTCCCTGTTATTTCCCGTTTTCTCGTTCCTCCTATTTTTTTTCGAGAAAATCAGTACTGTCGTAATTCTCGCCTAAAAAATTAGTTGAAAGTAAAAAAAAAATTTAATCAAAAATTTCAATTGAGGGAGTAATAAAAATTCAAATTGAAAGTAATAAAATTTTCAATTGGAAGTACTACAAATTTCCAATTCAAAGCAATAGAAATTTTCAAATTTAAAGTAACCGAAAATTGAGAATAATTAAAATTCAAATTGAAAGCAATTATAATTCAAAATGAAAGTAATTAAAATGTTTAGTTCCAATTAAATCTTCTTTTTTTTAACTCGACTTGCCAGCCAAAACTCACGATAGATTAGATCGAGAATTAAGAAGGGAAAAAAAAAGACTGCGATTCCGTAATGGAAAAGGTCCGTATCCGTTGCCGCCTCGCTGCGGAGCAGACGGCACGTGATCGAGGGATCGGAGATTCGGAAGAAATCCAAGCGCCACCAATGCATCACCCAGTCCGAGCGTGTCGCGGGCCCAAAGCTGCACCAGACTTGGGGTTTTCTTCGGATTCAAAAGCCCCAAAATACGCACGAACCAGGCCAAAATGCCAGTTGGATTCGGAATCGGACTTGGCTTCCTTCCCTCGATCGTCCGCTCTATATAACCAGATCACACCACTCCAAAAAAATACATCACATCACTCCATACCGCTCCCAAACGCTAGACGTACCTGACATTTCCACCTACTCTCCTCCAGCGATCACCGGACTCGATCGATGGCAGCCAACATTGCCGGCAGCCGGAAGCGTGGGCTCGCCAACGTCGTTGACTCAGCGTTCCTCGACGACCAGTTCTCTCTCCCGTCTCACCAGGCGAAGCGCAGCCGGTGCTCATCATCCACCGCCTCCGCGGCTGACATCGACAAAGCAAAAGATATATTCCCGCCTAATGGGTCATCGATGAACTTTCCATCTAATGGGTCTCAGTGGGCTGAGCTAGTTGTCAAGGAAATGTCCTCTGCTCTAGACTTGGTTGATGCCAAGAATCGAGCTTTCAATATACTTGATCTATTTCAGAAAGCCACCGCCGAACAACGTACCAGTCCAGATGTACTGCAGAAAATGCGCGAGGTAAATACTTTTCCCTTCAATTATAGAAATAAAACTTTCGAAACTTCAATCAAACACATTCTTGGATATCTTGATTGGCTATACGACAAGTGCATGCATTATTTTTCCTCAAACAAATAATTTCATGAAATTAATTTTCTTGAGTTTTACAAACACCTGGAGAAAATTAGTTGAGTATTTTTTTTCTCTTTCGGAGACCTATTGATTTCCATAATGCATGCTTTGATGACTACAAATAAAGTTAAGAAGCACATGGACATCAACTTGCCGCATTACTGATCAACTTGAGTAATACACATTACTGATAAATTTGTGTGATACATCCAGGAACACCAGGAACAGAAGCTGACGCTTGGAGGCCTTCTCGAACAGAATGGATGCATGAAGCGTGCATTTCTCAAACAGCACAATCTACTCAATGATTGCAAGAAAATATCTCAGGAAAGGTTGCAGATTATAGACCAGTATAAAAAGGAGAATGAAGCACTAAAGGTATGTGAATTTTATTTGTATTTATGAATTATCATCTCTCATGTTTATTTCGATAAGGATCTTATTCGTTCCTCTGTTACATGCAGCAAAGGAATATGTTTCTGGAATTTCAGCTTGCACAACTGAACCAACACAACAATAACACTGGCCGTTGCAACCCGAATGTCTTCTAAGTGACAATGCTGTTACAATTGCTAGCTTCATCCCCAACCACCGAAGAAGTGAAGATTGAAGCAATGAAAGATACAATCCTGCTACAATTGCTAGCATCATCCACAAGACGATCTCTTCCAGATTAATAATATCTGAAGATGTCAGGTGTTATTAGTGGGAATTTTCCAAAAAGGAGGAGTTGCCATACAATCAGCTGATGGGCAGAATAGAAAACGATATCGTTTAGTTTTTCCTTTTGCTGGCGCTGTTTCTGCCCTGTTGTACTAATCCCATATGTAAATTCACAAACTCTATTCCCTCTTATTCTTGCCCCCCAAAAAAAATATTCCCTCTTATTCTTAATATATCACCAGCAAAGCTGGCAAAGGTTTCAAAAAAAAAAAATCATACTGCCCAGCTGGGATAGATCAAGATTGTCATGATGATAGACAGTGAATTACCGTTAAACTTATTCTTTCCATACCAGTTTACAATTCATCAAATCTCTATATACAAATTTGGTGCAGATTCTTGGGCTGTGCCTGGCAGCCTGATTCTAGGAATCGCGCCCCACCGGTAGCCGTTGGATGGGGGATCAACAGTAAGAGATTGCAGCGGTGGACCTAACTGTAATATATAAAGATTTGAGGAGTGTTTTTGAAAAAATGACCAATCCATGTTCTTCGCCTCACCTCCATCGCCGTAACTAGCTCTGTCAAAACCCTTTAATTTTTAGCCGCTTCACCATCGCCGAACTACGGCATCTCCATCCTGACCTCCTCCCGGGCGCACCGTCGTCCCTAAACCTCCTCTGCCTCCACTAGCGGCGGCCGCATGTGCTTTTCCCAGAATATTGTTTGCGCCTGTTCACCCCCACCTCTTATCTTTCGTGAGTTCTACGCAGTGAGGAATTCTCTTTGGCAGAAGCTCCTGAGATGACTTGAACGGACTACAGAAAGGTGACGGTCATGGAGAGAGGGACTCACAGGGGACGATGCTGCGACGATCTCCTGGGTGGCGCCAACCTCCTCTTCCTCCTAGTGGCGTTCCTCACCAAGGCGCCTTCCACCGCTCGGCTCGTGTCTTCGGCGGCCACCAATCTCCCACCCAAGCTCCATGCTGCCGTGTCCATGGCAGCCAGTGTCGTCGCCCGCACGACCACTCTCGTTAGCGCCTCCTCATCCGACGCCATCGATTGCGCTACCACCGCCGTGCTCGCCGACCACATCGTTGCAGCGGTCATCGCCATCATCCGATCCTCTCCCACGTTAGTACTGCTGTCTGCTGCTCCGACCACCTTCGTCCTGGTCGCCGTGACACCATACGACGCCTCCACCACGTTCAACCCTCACGCGCCCTGCGTCAATGTTGACCCACTCCTGGTCCTCCGCGTCCACAACCTACCGCCCATCTGGCCTCCTCCTGACATGCCCGGCGACAACCTCGGTGCATCCGGTGATGTCGGCTTTCCAGCCGACGACCTCAATGATGACACCATCGCCTCTCTCCACAACCAAGATGCCGTGCTCTCCATAACGTCAAGTTGCTGATCCCCATGACGCTCGACATGCACGCCTCCAACTATGCCAAGTGGCGTGGCCTGCTCCTCATCGTCTTGGCAAGTCTGTCGTAACGGAGCACGTCACTGCCGATTTCCCTCGCCTCAACCAACCTGACTGGCTCCACATGGACTGCGCTGTCCTTGGCTGGTTGTACGGCTCCATCTCGAGCGACCTCCTCGAGAACATCATGAAAGCTCGCACCACTACTCGTCGTGTTTGGCACAAACTCGAGCAACACTTCCTCGACAACTGTGAGTATCGAGCATTGCACCTCAAGGCGGAGTTCCACGCGTTTGTCCAGGGGGATCTCTCTGCCGCAGTCTCAAGACGATGGACGACATTCAAGCACGGCGACGACATTCCTTGCCGTCTTTGGTACTTCGCGTGCTACACCGGCTGGCAATGGATCCAACTCAGAGACGTCTTCCTCCAACAACCACCGCCGCAGCAGTGGACGATAACTCTTCAACCGGCACCGGGGGCGCAGTCCAGGCACCATGGCCTGTTGGGCCTTGGCCTTCCCCGGTCAACAAGTAGGCCGACAATATGCAGATGTGGCCGGGACCCACGGGTCACTCTGTTGGGCTGCTTGCTATGCCGCCTGTCTTCGGAGGCGCTGCAATGACAGCCCGGGCGGCGTTGGCTGCTCGGCGTCCTTGTTCCTGCCACCGCTGACTGTCTTCCTCGTTCTACACGACGCCGCCGCCATCAGTCACACCACCCTCGCCATCCGCAGTCCCGATGCCGCCTCAAGTGTGGCTCGGACCTTCCAGCTAGGACTCCCGAGTACTCGCAAGCGCCTTCAACACCACCACCACCATGACTCCACATGCCAACATTCATATAGATTTAGGTGCATCCTCCTCACATGACCTCTGACGCTGGTATCCTCTCCTTTTATTTAAAACCTAACATTATGTTGACACCAGAATTTAGAACGGACTGCTAAAGATAATGTGGATTAGGCGGCATAATTATTGGACAAACAGTTAGATCGATCAGCTTCGATTAGCTTGCTATTATTGGTTTAATTAATGGAGCCTGATTGTATCTAGGATAGGATAGGATAGATTTGTAGATTAAGGCGATCCAATTGGTTTCTTGTTTTGTATGCGTGAGAGTCTTAGTTTCTTTTTTATTTTTATTTTTTATTTTTAGAGATTGCATATGTTAAGCCAGTAAAGTCGTGCCCTAGTAGGAGTCCAATAACCCAAGGGTATAAATATTATACACTCAGGTATTGTAAAGACAGACAATAAGAAATACAATGATTTGAGCGCATCACCATTCTAGTTCACTAGGTTTTCCAAGAGATTGTGCGGCATCGATTTAGTTCGAACTTCGGCAAAAATTACATATTGTCAAACTTCACATAGTGCTGGCTAGTTTGGTACTTTATCGGTTTGGTCCGATATACTCATCTACCGATGCATGTGTCGCGTATCATATATACCATTTGATTGCAGATCGCTTAGATACTTTAGATCAATTTGATCTAGCTAAGAATTTATCGGCTAAGTCCGATATTTTAGTTAATATTGATTTCTGTTTTAAATAACTAAGTTAAACTAATACGACATGATATCTACTATAGCAAAACGATCTCCTACAGATTAATAATCTCTGAATTATGAGTGAGAATTTTCCTACTGCATGCCCCGTCGTGATAGATCAAGATTGTGATGATGATGATAGGCTGGTGCTAATTCACGCGTACGCGCTAGGTCGGCCAGGAGGCCAAATCTCGTGCTCTGTTTTGCGAGTTGTGAGTTGCAACGCATTTTCCGGTCGTTTCTGCCAACGCTCCGCGTGTGAAGCCGCAACAAACAACGCTCTCATATCTCCACCTAGTAGACTGACCCCTTATGGGCCTTAATTAGTACGAGAGTTCTGTGAGTAGATTATTACTATTTCCTGGACCTAATATTATATGACACTAATTTCATTACTGAGAAATTAGAATTTTTATAGATAAATATATGCAACTAGTATATATCAGAAGACGAACACGGATCAGACGAAGGTAAATACTACAAATCCATCATCCATTGTCTTTAGAGAAAAACAACCCAAACCAAAACATACCAAAACTAAACATAAAACTACATTTAATACTACTTATATAATAAATCCCTAATGCATGAACTCGATGACACGTAGACACTCCGGCCATGAATTAGACAAAGACAGCATGCTCAGTCGAAGAGGCTAAACATGGCGTCGTCATCCTCCTCCTCCTCCTCAGCCTTCTCCTCCGCCTTCGCCTCCGCAGCGGCAGCCGCACCCTGACAGGCCGCGGCGCCTGCGCAGGCCGCCGCGACGGCGAGCTTCTACCTACCGGCGGCGAGGAGCTCGGTGACGTCCTTGCCGGCGATCTGCTCGAAGAGGAAGTCGAGCTTGGCCTCGTCGACGTCGGCGCCGACGGAGCCGAGGATTGCGCGCACGTCGTCCTTGCACGGGTGAGGGTTTCCGCCCATCGTCGCCATCAGGTAAGCCGCCACGAACCTCATTGTCGATCGGTTGATCTCTTGCAAATCAACGAGAAAATTAGCCTGCGATTTGTTTGTGTCTTGGTGTGGATACTTTTTTGGTCGAGAGGACGACGCGACGATGAATATATATATCTTTGGTGTAGTAAAGCATATAGGAGTCGGTTCTCCGATTGGGGTCAAGAAGCTGTTTTCGTGCCCGCAACGAAACATGAGTGGAGTTCGAGGGAGATTGAAAATTTGCAATCGTATCCGTGGATGCAACGAAACAAACAGGTGGGGAATTCGATTGGAGTTCGATGTTGCATTGGTCTCGGACTCGAAAGTCATCTGTTGGTCTGAGAATTGGCATGGGCCGGCTGGATCACGAGAGATTAAGGCTACCTTATGGGGTTATAATGGGCACGACCCACGGGCCCTTTTAAAGCCTGCCTCATCCATTTTCTCTTTTTAGCTTAAAAATCTAGTATAAAATTCAGTCCACGCGTTTTAGGCCTAGTCCTTAAAACTTCTAGACAAAATGTCAGGGCTCAATACCGGGCCTTACTCTATGTTCTCTACATCTCCCATATGCCCTCTTTCTCCCCCTCCCATGCATGTATAAGCGTGTACACCGCCATACTCAAGAATTCTAGATCATAAGTCTATTCAAACAGCCAAGTCCATTAACTATTACTTCTGCTACTCTATGAATTTTCCAGATAAGTATGGTTTGTATCCACCGAATTGAGTCCATAGAGCAAGTGTAGTAGTACTTCTTGTAGCTTCATGAAGTTTCTCTCCATATGTCGGTTGATAGGCCTAGGCAACCAAGTGTATGCGTGGATGGATGATGTACTGATGAATGTTTGAGTGGACAAGCCCCACTATTTGTAGCACAAGCACGAACAACACACAACTAACATAGAGCTAGCTACAAATACTCCTATGTTCTCTTGTTCAAAAAATAATTAGCACCAACAACTGGTATCGGAGCGTCTAGGTTCAATACGTCATTTCGGAAGAGCGCGGTGTATCGGCATTGCCAAGTGAAGCTACACATATGGCTTGAAATTCAGGCGCCACGGTGGCACAGTCCATGTTTTCTGTTTTCGCATGAGAATGTTACGACATTTGGAGAATCAAGATGCGGACGTTGTTGTTTTCTCAAGGATTGTGAAATATCATAAAAAATGGGTACAAGGAGTATTTAGCCGGAGAGACTCTTACGGACGATCACAAAAGAAATCTTTAGCAGAAGCTCAGATGACGGATGCCAAGGCCTTGTTTCTAATCTAACAAAGAGTTGTGGAAAGTCTATTTCCGCGTATTATTGGCACCAAGAAAAGAAAGCATGGGACAAGCTGAAGGAGGAGTTTTAGGGATCGAAGAAGATGCTTGATGAAGCTTCAAACTCTAAGGAGGCAATTTCAGAATTTGCAAATAAAGGAGACTGGAAAGGTAAAAGATTATTTCTCGAGAGTTATTGAGATTGTTAACGAGATGCGACTATGGTGGAGATATAAAAGATTAGCACGTAGTTAATGCCATCGAGGAGTCAAATGATTTGTCGACACTAATAGTTCAACAACTAATGAGCTCTTTGAAATATTATGATGAGAGAAAATTTCAATATGAAGGGAGCTCTACTAAAAATGTATGCACTTCAGGCCTCAAAACACAAGGTATCAAAGCCTGTGTGATCGTGGTTTTCAAAAATATGGATATTCAAGGCAAGACATGCATAAGCAAGGTAGCCAAGAAAAAAGTGAAAAAGGTATGTCCAGTTCAAATTTGTGGTGTGACATTTGCCAAAAATCTAGTCATATTACTGATAAGTATTGGAAGAAAATGACAGACAACAAGTGCGAGAGGAAGGGACACATTGCAAAATATTTTAGAAATCGAAAAATTAATTGGGCAAAATTTTCACGAGAAAAGGAAAGGTCTGAAGAAATGGTTTTCTCTTGTCATACCGCTCAAGAAGGAAAAGAGAATGTTTGGGTATTGTCAGTGGTTGCACCAACCACATGGCCGCTGATCCAAATTTATTTTGAGAAGTGGATTCTTCATATCATGCAAAAAAATCACATGGGTAATGGCTCGATAGCCCAGAGTGAAGGCAAAGGTATGATCATGGTCCAAACTCCAGACGGTCCAAAATTTATCAAAGATGTTTTATTGGTACCCGATTTAAAGCAAAATTTGCTAAGTATTGGGCAACTTCTAGAACACGGGCACTTGGTTTATTTTGAGGATTTTTTATGCAAGAAATTGGACATTAAAAATAATCGGTTGATAGCAAAAATAAATATGGAGAAGGACATGAATTTTTTGTTAAAGATGAACTATCCATCTCAAGTAGCTCTAAGAAGTGAAAAGTTGATATTTTTGATCTTTGGCACAAGAGAATGGGGTCATCTCAACTACAGAGCATTAAAGCTACTTAGACCAAAAGTATGGTTCAAGGCCTTCCATTTATTTATTCTAAATCGGACCCATGTGAAGGATGAATTTTTGGCAAACAAATTCGGGCTTCTTATCCTTATAGTGGAGCTTGGAGAGCAAGTGCACTATTGGAATTAGTGCACACTGATATATAGTTGGTAAAGTTTCAACAATGTCAGAAGGAGAAAATTGGTACTTTATCACATTTATTGATGATTACACAAGAACGGCTTGGGTATATTTTCTAAAAGAAAAACAAGCAGCGTTTGAGACATTCAAGAAATTCAAAGCCATGGTGGAAAATCAAAGTAACCAAAAAAATCAAGGTATTACACAGCGATCAAGAAGGAGAATATATCTCAAAAGTATTTGAGAAGTACTCCAGAAATACTAACATCCGAAGAAAATTAATGGCATGCTATAGTGCTCAACAAAATGGAGTTGCTGAAAGGAAAAATTGGACAATCAATGATATGGCAAATTGTATGCTTCGAGAAAAAGGTATGCCTAAATCATTTTCTATGTTGAAAGGAAAAAGGTATGCTGTTACATTTTAAAAAGAAGTCCTACCAAAGCAGTTCCAAATCGGACCCCTTTTGAAGCTTGGTTTGGTAAAAAGCCTATCATTGGTCATATGAGAGTATTTGGTTGCATTTGTTATGCTCAAGTGCCAACACAAAAAAAAGTGAAATTTGATAATAGAAGTGATCGCTGCATATTTGTTGGCTATGCTGATGGTATCAAAGGATATCGGCTTTATAATCTAGAGAAAAAGAAGATAATTATCAGTAGAGATGTGATTTTTTTATGAGAATGCTAGTTGAAACTAGAAGTCTTTAGAAGTTTCTAGCACTCCATTATTGCCAACAACTACCATTATAATAGGCCAACCACATATGCATGACAATCATGAAGTGGAAGATCCTGCTCCGAGTCCACATGCATCAAGTCTAAGGTCAAGTTCAAGCTCCAGTTCACATTCAAGCCTAAGGAGTGAAGAGCAATATCTACACTAGAATCAGCTCCAAGACATGTACTAGAATCAACTTCTCAACAAAGGAGTTTAGTACAAGATGAATTTTTGCAATTATTCTGTTGTTGAGCAACAAAGTTTCTAAGAAGCAGAAACATGAAAACTAGATAAAAGCCATGGAAGATGAAATTCACATGATTGAGAAAAATAATACCTGAGAATTGGTTGATCGTCCTAGAGACAGAGAAGTAATTGGAGTTAAATGGGTTTATAAGACAAAATTAAATCCAGATGGCTTAGTTTAAAAATATAAAGCAAGGCTTGTGGCAAAAGGCTTTAAGCAAAAGCCTGGTATTGATTACTATGAGATATATGTTGTTGTTGCAAGGCTAGAGATGATCCGTACAATAATTGCTTTAGCAGCTCAAAAGAGGTGGAAGATTTATCAACTTGATGTTAAATCAGCCTTTCTAAATGGTTATCTCAAAGAGGAAATTTATGTGGAACAACCAGAAGGGTTTTTAGTTCAAGGGGGGAGAAATAAAGTATTCAGACTAAAGAAGGCATTATATGGATTAAAGCAAGCGCCCGGAGCATGTAGTTAAATCGACAAGTACTTTATTTAGAAAGGATTTGAGAGGAGCATAGGTGAGCGTACCCTATATGTCAAGAAAGAAGGTATGCACTCTCTATTTTGGAGAATCCATCGTATACCACTAAGTTTGTTCTGGTTCAATAATATACCATCGACTTTGTCACTATCCAAAATATACCATCCACTTTACATGTTGTTCTATAATATACCATTGGGTTGAGCACATTCTTCAAAAATACCCAAAATACTCTTATAAACATATAAAGTTTATAGTTGATTTCTCCCTTTAGAGGTATCCAAAAATTACGAAAATTTTACTGTAGCCTCCTTGCACAATATGGAAGTCTATGCATAAGTTTCAAAATTTTTGCATTTTAAATTTTTGTGTATAAGTAGATATATCCATCTCTTTATATGTAGAATATGAATGTAAGAAAATTATAAAATTAAAATATTTAAAACATATAAAAAAACTTCCATATTGTGTAAGGATGGTACGGACGAAACACATTGCTATCAAATATCACTAAATTCGAGAAGCGGTGGATCGTCAGAAAGTTAAATTGGAATTTTGCCCCATGGCAAAGCAACTGGTTCTCAAGCTTTCTCACTTCTCAAGTAGTATTGAAGCTAAAGTCATGAAAGTACATTGCCATTCTAGATAAGTCTATTCAAGCAGTCATGTCTAGTAACTACTACTACTTCTACTACTATGTGAATTTTCTAGACAAGTGTGGTTTGTATCCTCCAAATTGAGTCCATTAAGCAGGAGGTGTAGAAGTACTTTTTATAGTTTCATGAAGTTTCTCTCCATATATCAGTTGATAGGCCTATAAATAGGCAACCAAGTGTATGTGTGGATGGATGATGTAATGCAAGTGAACAAGCTCCTCTCTTTGTAGCACATGCACGAACAACACACAAGCAACATAGAGCCAGCTAAAAATACTCCTCCGTTCTCTTGTTCAAAAAATAATTAGCACCAACAGCGGGCACGGTGCGAGGCAAAGCAGGTAAGCATGCCGCGCGCCGCCTTGTCTCCATGTTTCTCTTTGTCAGCCGCCACCATCACCACCGCTCGCCAATTTTCTTAATTTCGAGGAAGGAGGAGGGGAGCCACCAAGCATGTCGTTGCCACTGCTCATCCCTCCCACTTCCTCAACTCTGGCTCATCACGGCGAGCTTGTTGCCAATAATCCTTGCGTGACTAGATTAATATTTGTTCTCCATAATTGTTAGCTTGCTTTCCATAGTTGTTAGTTAAAATTAAGTGGATTAATCTCTATGTTTTGGCTTGATTTCCTTCCATGTTATTGCGATCGTGTTTGTTTCTTCACTTTGGGCAAAAAGGCCAAAAATAATAGTGTTACATGCAGCAAAACATCATTAGCGCATGATTAATTAAGTATTTGCTTTTTAAAAATGGATTATTTTACTTTTTTAAGACAACTTTTGTGTAGATTTTTTTTTACGAAAAATGCTCCATTTAGTAGTTTGAGAAGCGTGTAAAAAAAGAGGAAAACAGAAATAGCCAATATTTTTTTCTACTCTTCCGAACAAGCCCGGCAAGTATATTTCTTTTCATGTAATTGCATTTATAAGGAGACAATAGAACCAATAAAAACTGCCAATTCCTATAGTAGCAAGAACATCATGTTAGAAATATTAATCATAGAGATGATCATATTTCGTTTTATACATAACATTTATTTATATATTGAATATCCATAAAAGACAGCTTGTATTGATTGGCAATTATGTAAATTGTTTGTAAAACTCTTTACTTGTATGGTTATTCTAAAGTTGTTCCTAGTTGAAGTTAAAGACTAGCACATGTATTAATTGATGACTATGTTTCACAAGTTATGGACATGGAGATATCAAACTAATAATGTGGGCGCATGTATAATATGATGCTGGACCGACCCAACGTGAGATATTGTAATCTCTTTACACAACGTGTATGCTTGGTCCTTAGATCCGAGATTGTCATATGTTCTCAAGATGTGAATCGACCTACTCAGGGTTTATCAAATGCTACTCCGTAACTGGGTAGTTATAAAGGTGGCTTTCAGATTTGTTGTGAAGCATGCTGTGCGACATGGTCAATCAAGATAGGATTTGCCCCTCTCTATACGAGAGAGATATCTCTGGGCTCTTAAGTGATCGGATCAAGAAGTGCATGGTCGTGCTGGTTAAGCGTTAACCTATTTAAGGATCCGATTCATAGCATCGAGAAAGAGAGATCAGCTTAGAGCTAGACCAAATATCATGAGGCAACGGGAATAGCTTGTACGTGACATTGTAACGGTTCGTCTTATATGATCTTAACGTGCACATTGGAGTTGACATGTCTTGCTAGAGACCGCTGTCAACTATTGGGCCGAGTAGGAGTATTTGGGCTATGTCTATGTGTGTGTGAACCCATAGGGTCGCACGCTTAGAACGCCTATATAGTAAGGGGTCGGCGCGCGGATTAGGGTTACCCTTCGGTAGTCGCTATTCACCCATGCCCACGCACGCCTTCGTCGCTCTCGCGGACCTAACAGTCTGGGGCGCGACCGCTCTCCTCCCTATACGTGTGGATACTTCGGAGGTGCTGCATCTGGAGTACTAGGGCGAACCGCACGTGAGCTGATCGAGGAGAAGACGTTGATCATTTGCACGGCACTGCAACCACAACGCGTTCGTCTACGTCGAGACGGTTCCGCATCTTCTATACATCTAGTGGTAATTCCGTAATCTTTAACAGCAGTTGTTTCTGGTTTATGAGGTAGAAAATTTTGAATTGTGCTAACGTAGTCTCCACATAACGCTACACATATGAGTTTGTGTTGAGTGTGTTGGCTATCATCTCGCCGGTGACATGGTTTAGTCGTCTCTCCGGCATGATTCTAGCAGAGCTGAGAATGAGAGGCCTTGAGCATGCCGCCGAGCTCGAGTTCCGTTGGCCGTTGCTGCTGCCACTACCGCCTCGTCGAGCAAACTTCTTGCGTGTTGGTGGCAGTCGATCTTCCATTTGTGCGGATTGAGAGGGGACCGTGGTGACTGATTATTGCGGCAGCTCAGATGCACGTGTCGATTTGTTGGCGGTGGTCAGCCCTGCAAGGCTGCAACGACGACGACATCGAACGTGGTGGCGCTTCAGATCCATCGATCCACCATCGCCCATGCTAGGTCGTGTTTCCTTGCACCATTAATTGTTACTGCCTCATGGATTTCTGCTTATGTTGACTTGATTAATTAATTTCAGGTCATGTAGATCAAATATGATCTGAAGTCAGTTGATAGAGATCGATGCATGGTTGCAGCCTCGATCGTCTGCACACCACTTCAGTTTCCCCGTCGACCTAGCTGACGATCTCTGAACTTCAGCCCAGCCATGCACAGAACAGATCGATGCAGCAGCCTCCCCTTCTCTCAAAAGTCCAAGCTAGTACCCTACTGGCGGGAGGATCGACATTAGTCTCTACGGATTGAGTTCTTGGTCGGATTAAGAGCAGGTATAATAGGGTTCTTCAGCGGGCTCCAGAAATCTTCGCATCATAATATTCCTATGTGGAGCCGAGAGAATGGAAGAGAGAGAAAGAAACAGGTGACTAATCTGGCGTCGACGCTGACACAAATTCTCAAGCGTTTCAGCGTGCATGCAAATATAATACTGGCTTATGTGGACCCCATCACTATCCTATAAAATCCTCTGCGGCAAATAACATGTTTCTATTGGATGCATACACCTACTCACTTACTCACTTCATAGAGGATCAGTTGTACTTGAATGGGTGAGATTTGTTTTTTTATCGAGAAGTGTGTAAAGAGAAAGCTGCAGCTCAATATAGTTTTTGCTTGCTTTTGTGTTAGCACCATCTGAATGAGATGCCTATTTGGAGGCCAACACCTGGCTACTATAAGACTTGCTCTAACGGTGGGTGCTCGACTAGGTAGCTACCTCGATCTTGGTAAGGCAACGGTGGCCATGCCTTTTACAATGCAAGCCATCTGACTCGGATGGTTTCATCAAAAAAATACACCAGTAGAATGAAGCAATGTTGAAAACACTGATCTATCCAATGGAGGTCGCTCAAGAAAAAAAATCATTTCAACCCATTGTCAGTCCTCACATTTGTTAAATTTACACAAAGATCTGAAATTTTACACCGAAGCCCTTCTAAATTAGAAAGATCTACAAAATCAATCGAGAAAAATCCCCAATCGGTGAAATCGACACCGCACCACTAGTCATTAGCTGCGGCCACCGCCATTGCTTCCCCCAGCTCTGACATGCGCCGCCGTCGCCGTCGGTCCCTCTCTGGTGGCGTAGTCCTCATGGGTGGCGGCAATGGTTCGCTACCGATGCGTCGTCGCCCTGGTGAAGAATCTCGCCATCGACACGGAGCTGCGGAGGAGGAGGCGACGTGGACCGGATGAGGCAGAAGTGGCGAGCCTCTGACGGCAGCGTGGCTCTAGGAGGGTGCGCGGAGTGCAAGGCGGCGAGCTCCTGGTAGCAGACGACTCGATCTAGCACCATCGACTCGCGATCTGGCACTGCCCTCCCAATTTGAGCTCAGCAAAGGGCGGACGGGCCACGTCGAGTAGGTGGCGGCAAGTTCTAGGCGTCGCCTCGGCTTCAGAGCGACATGGACCGGCTAAGGGCGAGGCGATGAGCTCCCGGCGGTAGACCGACGGAGGGCGAGGCGTCAAACTCTCAGTGGCAGTGTGGAGTTGTGAAAGAAGAGTCGGTGATCTCCTCACAGCGGTGCAGGTCTAGGGCCAGCACGACACTCTTCCTTCCTCTTACTCCCTCTATCTCTCTCTCTCCCCCTCCCTCTCCCGGACCACTTTTTCTGGGCAAACTGACAAGGATGCTTACACCCTACAGAAGACGTGAGTTGCTCTGGAGAAGCTGATGCACAACCCATGTGGCAGTTTTTTTCTGATGTGGTACACTAGAGCCACTTGACACCTAGACAAAGTGGCCTCCATTGTGAAAGGCCTCAGGGCTTGCTGGCTTGTGTGTCATCGATAGAAAAAATCAAGGCCCAGTCCTCCTCAACTCCTAGCTGTGCAACATATATCTCCTGCAACAGTCGTTAGGCGATGTGGTTGTAGGAGGGGACTCGTCTTCAGAGACTATAGAGAGCAAGATGATGATCTTTGCTTCAGGGTTCAATGGTGACCAGAAGATTAGGGATGTTTAAATCCGCCTTCCAGCTGGTTCACTTTGCATAAAAACTCCTAATTAGCATTATGGTTGGACAGAAATGAAGTAAATGATATGATTAAAAATAGGATAAAAATTATAGTTAATTTTGAAAACAAAATGATTGGGGCCACCCGATGCAGCCCAACAGATTGGACCTCATGCCTCCCTATGAGTGTATGTAATAATATTGTTTGTGAACTTGCAGCGGAAAAGTGTTAATTATTTTAAAAATAATCTATTTATACCATGTTGTTTGCATGCATTTAATATTGGATATGAAACTGATGAGCTGCACAAAAATTTAATGCAAAACGAATCAAAAATTGATATGAATATTTAGTACGTAGATTTGCTCTTCATTTCCATTAATAAATGCCTGATGTAATTTTATCTATATGAAGAGTTCCATAGGTAGGAACAGTAATGCTCCTACAACTTAAGATGAGTAAACATAGGCTAGGAGTATATGTCTTTGTTATCAATATCATCATGATTCTTATCCATCAAATTGACGGTGGAGGAATTTTTAAGACCAATCTAGATGTAAACATGGTATAGTATATGTTGCATTTACTTATACAATATTTACACTATGAGCTATAATCTTTGTTGTTTTGAAATTTTGAAGTTATATTGGAATTGCAATTTGTTTTGATGGATATGTGCTATAATTATTTGGTTGTTGGGTACTTCAATTCAGTTTTATCCTAGGGATGGGGCCTCCATATATTTAGATAGGATTTGATATATGTAAGACTTTATTTTCTAGATCTTCTGCCATTTGTAGTTTATGATGAAAATTAACAAATGGCCAATGAACATTTAATAATAGAGCTTCCTTACTTGCATAATAAAAAGAACTATTTTTTCATCTTCAGACACGGTTTGTACAAGCTTTGCAGCCAAAACAAGGTTCTCCCGTAAAATCATATGTAAGCTTCTTCACTCGCTATATTTTATTTTCCTTATGATTGTTATGCTCCATCATTCCTTTTTCATTTTTGAAAATTTTTCAGTTTGCTGTGCACAAGACACATTTTGGGAGCTACTTCGGTCTTGTCGCTACAATGGAAGTGTATGGATTTGAGCTCAGTCATGGCCAAGAAATTTTGACAGCAATATGGGTTGATAACTCTCTAGGTGACATTGACTTTGAAGAGAATGCAATTTGGGTTGGATGGCAAGTAAGTTATTTTCCATATCCCTTTCTCCTTCATTTGGTAAGCATAATATCTTCCACTGTGTTTAGGAATTACATTGTGTACTTTTTCAGCATTAATAGTTGCTCTTCTCTGTAGATTTCTCGTGACTTATATGGTGATTCGCATACTCACTTCTTCACATATTGGACGGTGCGATTTTTCTTTATAGCTCAAAACTATTTGGCCTCCCAAATACTTGTGGTAAACGAATATGTGTTGCACACATTCATAATAATGACCGTCTATTCCTCGTGTTAAACAGAGAGACGCGGGTCAAACTACAGGGTGCTTCAACATGAAATGTCCTGGTTTTATACTTACAGATGGATCAATAATAGCTCCTTGGGGTATCATAAACCCAGTATCTGATGTTGATGGAGCACGACACAAGATTACAATTAAAGTGTTCGAGGTAATTAATTAAATATATTCTACAAGGCATAACATGTAATATACTGTTAGGCATATGGAATAAGTGCTAGCAAGAAACATCGTGCATAACTCTAGTTGCATTGACTTTTTAAAAATGGTAGGACAAGTTGAATGGGGATTGGTAGATACATTATGGCTTCAACGATGCTCCTAAAGCAGTGGGTTATTACCCAGCAAATATATTTAACAAAGTATCAAAGGGGGCGACCCGCATGTCATTCGGTGGCAATTCTGGAGCAATAAATTTAGCCCCTCCGCCAATGGGGAGTGGATTATTGCCATCGATCATATCAGACAAGTCTGCATCAAATGAGGAAATTTCACTCGTCAACGAAGATGGCAAACTTGGGCCCTTTAATGTGGATACAGTCAAAGAAGAGACTACGAGTAGTTGTTACGCCATGACACCTATTTTTGGTGAAAGAGGTGCAAGGTGCTTGTATGGAGGTCCTGGTGGCTGTGTAACTTCAACCAAGTTGATGTCTCCTCCTTATTGATGATAAATTGTAAAACATGAAAATAATTCTATATTGTAATCGTAGTGGAGTAATAATTTTAGGGACTGTCTATTGCACATTCGCATGTTTTTGTCCCTCCCATCTCATTCAGAAAATGGATGGCTGCCCATATAAAGAAATCATGCGAATCTGGTCCCTGTTCATCCTAGCCCATAATTTGAATGTTTCTTATTCATTGACAGCCCAGACAAAAAATCTTGGAATGAAGCCCATACAATCATGTGAATCTTGTTGTTCTTAGGCTAGCCTATAAATACCCATAAAAAGGTGTCTGCCCAGAAAGAGATACATGCTTTTAGAACCCTAACACTGCAGCCCATGTGAATGGAGAAAAACAAGACCACAAAAGAGACAGAGTTACAGGCTTTCCAAACCACGAAAGAAAGGCATCGTCTTCTTCCTTCGGTGAAGAAGCCATTGCTGGTCAATACCTGCAAATCCAGATGGAAGAAAGACAACACTAGTGAGGAGGCACAAAATACAGAAACTGAAAAAGGAGAGAGCAAACAATATATGGATGAGGAAGGGGCGCATATCATCCAGCAGTGGCGGACGCAGGATTGCAAAATTGGGGGTACAAACTTTCTTGATACATCAGAAGAGCTAAAGTTTTTTACCAAAGCAAAATAACATGAACTATGTAGGAGTGGCAGAATGCTAAGAAAATCACTTATAATCAAATATACATGTTTGGTGGTAGCTTTTTGGGGATATTTTGCAATTCTAGAACAAATTATATCTAACAAATCATATACACATACATTTTACCTAATAAATCCTAGTGTATTTAAGAAATATTGGGGGTACAAGTGTACCCCATGTCCCATGCTCTGTCCGCCCATGGTGAAAAGGGATCTGGGCTACTCTCTTTCTATTATATACATCGCACTATAAAAGAAATAGGTTGGATCCAACCCAAAGATCACGTGCTCCTGAAGCTCCTAGCCTGAAAAAATATAGGCAAAAAGGCATCAAAAAGAGGACGAAAAAAATTTTAAGAAGAAGAAGAAACACAACAAGCATGACAGGGCAATTACCATGAAGCAACAGAATATTTTGTCATCACTAAGGTCTTTGCAATCTCTAAGCATATTCCCAAAAAAATGAAATGTGTGGTAAAGAAGACAAACCAAACTTGGACATGATGAAACTTCTGCCAGAATCACTATTTGCTAAAATCTCAACACCACCTACAAGAAGACCAAAGACCAAATGGACTGAATTCTTGTTAAAAGGTATGAGTTTGCCCTTGGTGATTATTTGGGACGTTCTAACATCCACATGTCTAACTATGCACTTAACAAGCTCGGTTGGGACCTTGCAAGTGCCAGACTTCAATAGGCAGCCGAACCCAAAGTTTTCTACTACATTTCTTTGGTGTACTGAAAGGTCAGCTAACATATTTGAGAAATATTTGCTTGATAAACAAGGCGGTCCACCAGAACAAGAAGAATTAAGTTTGGGGATCTGAAAAATTATATATATACACATATCAGTCTACAAAAGTGACTAAAAAAAGGCACAGTGCAGGATGCAAAAAAGAAAAATGCTACTGACCTTGTTTGCAGGAATATCACTATCCCCAAAACTGATGAACTTCCTTTTAGATGACTTGGTTTTCTATACAATAATATACTTTAGTCCATGAAAGTATAAAACACATGCATGCAACGAATGAAAAAAGAATGCATGTGGACAAGATTATACTAGTTTTCTGTACAATTGCACAACAACATCAGTTTTGTATGAATACACTGGACAGTCTGGTGGCTGAAAATTGCATTAAACATACACCAAAAAATTCAGCATGTATGTTTTACAGCTAAATATCACTTCTGTAACAAATAATAATATCAGGCCTGTCAACAATGAGATCATACCTTAGATCTGCCGGAATGAAACTTCTTGTTGGAGTCATTGCCATCTATCTCAAGGATATCTTCATAGTCAAGTTCAGTTGACAGATCATGAAAAGAATCAACTCTTTCTCTACCCATCTAATAGGAGCCAAAATTATCCAAGGAAAATTACAACCAAATAACATCACCCCAGCCAAAAAACACATTATTACAAGGGTGCAGAGAATAAAAGGATTGTACTGTTGAGAGATAATTCAAATAATACCAATGTCAAAAAATTGATAGAAATGATAATCAATAAAGAGTTCTCTGAACAAATAGTGAAATATAAAAGGTAACAGTAGAGTCCTTACATATAGAAACGAAATAATTGTTACAATCTTGTGCCTCTACATCAAGAAAATATATAAAAATAAATAAATTACCACCCTGGCTACCTTCTTCTTCTCAGTTGTTCCTTTAAGTGCCACCTTCATGACTAATAGCACACAAAAAGGAAAGAAAATAGTTCAGAACATACACCAATTTTATACCAGCTTCAGAAAAATTAAAAACATAAAATTGTTCATAACTTAAACCAAAAAGATTAAACAGTTCAGAAAACAGCAACGAGATCCCTGAAAAAATGATGATGAAGTACAAGCTAGCATGATAGGATGCCAAAAGCATATGGCCATGGATACATTTGATAACAAAAAGGATGATGACATTATCCAATGTAAATTTAAATCCCTAAAAAGCTCCAGGTTAGCATTTGGAGCACTGCAACGAGCATGCATAAAAAAAGTAATGTTGCTAGCTTACATATCAGGTGCTGCCGTTGCTGCCTGTTGATAGCTAGTAGCTAATCATCATCAGATTTACAAGCTAATAAATGCAAGTATGCGCTGCCTAACAGCATAAGAAGACATTTGAATAAAAAATATTGGTTACAAAAGCCCAACACCTTATCATCACACATGATAATTTTTTCGAAAAACAAAAATAATTCATATGAGATACCCCGTGTGGGATGACTTATGAAACATTAGCTTGTGTGTGTCTCAGATCTACTAAATTAATATGGGGATCCCAGCCAAAAAACAAGACATACATGTAGTGGGCAGTTGAAGCAGTGAAAATCTTACCACACTAATTCAGTTTTTCTGATGTAGATAGTGCAACCACTCTCCTTGATGCTCCTTGACAAGTTAACCCCTTTCCCTACTGAAATCGTGAAGTTAGGGCCTGTTTGGTTGAGCTGCAGCTTTTGGAGATTTTCTGAAAAGCTGCTGCAGCCTTTTCAGAATGAAAATGAAAAGCATATCATAGCTTTTAGAAGATGTGTTTTGCTTTTTAGATTTAAAAAGTCACGAAAAGCTCATAAAACTGAGTTTTTCAGCTTCCCGTATAAACTCAGCTTTTTTGAGCTTCTAGCTTTCCAGAAGCTATACGAAAAGTTAACTGTTTGTTTAAGCTTCTAGCTTTTCATGCTGAGAAGCTGTTCGGAAGCTCAAACATTAAACAGGCCCTTAAAGCTCAGAGTGGTTAGCTCCCTAAGGAAGATGAAACACCCAACAGTAATCCCTGAGAAGATGAACAAGCAAAAAAGGAAAAAGGTGATCAACCCTAAGAAAGCCAGAACGAGTATTTGCATGTTCTCAGATCTGGCAAATAAGATCAAAGCATCAGCATCAAACCAGCACAAAAAAAACACCAACGAGGACGCCGGGAATCGCGATTTGAATAAGAACACCACGATGATTTTGCGTTTCTGATTCAAAATTCAACATCAAATCACCCTACCACTCCCATCCCCCTACCACCACCACCACGAAACCCTACCCCAGCTTCCCCCTCCCTCCCTCCCTCCATCCCCTGTCGCACACACCACCGGTGGCAAAGAACACAGAAGAGGAAAATGGGATCTCACCATCGCCGACAGCGGTGGGATGCGCCGGAAAACAACCTCACACCCGTGAGGCAGCACCGGCCACTAATGCAGATCGCACGGATGGAGCTAGGCCACCGTGGAATGGCGCCGATGAGGTCGCCAGCAAAGTCGCCAACGAAATCGCCGATCTCGATGTCTCCTCCCCCGTTTCGTTTCCGCTGCTGTCGAGGACTGGACAGAGGGAGAAAAAAATATAAAAAAAAGCGCGGGGTAACCGAGGAGCAATAAAATATTCAAACAAAAAAGAGAACCGTCGCTTTGCATGAATCTTTGGGCGGGGCAATCATGTAGTCACAAAACCGAATGAGATGGAGCTTGAAAATCATTCGACATATAAGTAGCTCATCCGTAATTTTACATGTCCTCCTATTCCCCACCAACAGTCTAAATTCTAGTGCAACCATATTGTTAGAGGATTTTCACTGAATGATTTGACATTCAACATGTGCAAAAATCCTATTCGAGTGAAGAATGAAGAAAAGGAAAGTACTTGAAGAGGTTATCTTTTTATGATGCAGATTTTTCAAATCTATCCCATCAGCAATCTTATGGAGTATTTGATCATAGTGCATTAGAGTAAATTATCAAGATGGCTAATATCTATCCAAGATCGCGTCGTATGGCCCGATTTTTTCCTTAATATGGAATAAGTCCACTTTATGTTCCTCAATTAGAGGGCTAGATTCAGAACCAAACCATAAAATTAGAAATGTTGAACCTCAACTTATAAAGCCGGTGCAAGCATAGTCCTGATGTTGAGCCCGGTTTTGAAAGCCATGGCAGTTTGACTTGATCATTGAGTGACTTAATCCGCCGGAGACATCGAAGACCTGCAGAAGCGCCTCGTTGACAACCTACAATTCTCGATTGGCATCACATATATACACATAAGCCATATAGCCCTCATGTATTGGTCGAATGTTTTAGACTGGTCTTCTACTACAACTCATTGTACTCGGTGGCAAACCTTATTTTTCGTTAAAGGAAAACCGGCCACATGACCAACCAGAAGTAGGGCTATTACTCATATAGAGGCATGAACCTATATAAAATATTTCTCCCCTCTGTGTTTGTTTCGAAGTCTTTCATGTCTTGGTATCAGTGGATCCTCCGGTATACGAATAATGTATTCGATTTTCACTCATACCCCCCGCCCCCCAGCATTGGCCCTTTTTATTTTTGGCATAGTTGAGACAATCTGCTAGGAATTCATCTTTCCTGTCTCTCTGTGCCGCCCCATAAAGCACTACCAAGTCCCATTATTTCTTTTAAGGTACACTTTGTAATTTTGTTTTCAGAAATTATTTTCCTTTTTTTTTCACTCTTTTTGAGACAAGGCCTATTAGAATTCATTCCTGACAAGATTTCCTCTGATCTACCATTAGCAGGATTAAACTCCCACTGAAAATTCTTTTCACTACATTCATTATTTGAGAAACCAGTTGAGAAATCTTGTTTAACAGTCTCTTGTATCCCTATGAACTCTACATTTTTCTATGCAATTACATCACTAAGATGTTTTCTTTCTCTATATCTCCCATCCCTCTCATGTTCCAGATTAGATCTCTCATTTTTTTTCCTTGTTTTCCTATCCCCCCCCATTAAGTTTTTTCCAGGAGTGACCTTGCAAATTACAAGGTTTCCTTTCATTTTCTTTTTCTTACCCCCAGAATTAGATTGGATTTTCTCCAATATTGTTCATTTTCATCATTATCTGAATTTTTTTTGAACTTATCATTATCTTAATTACCTTCATCAGAAAGTACCTCCAAATAAGAGGGATCTCCAACTTTCTCTCCCCCCCCCCTCATGATTTATCATCATTCTTCTCTTTTCCTCGACAAAAAGGTTTATTCTAGATTTTTCTAGCAAACTAAAATTTTCATCCGTAATTTCTAGAGTACATCCTAATACTACTCCAAGCAAGTATTTGCATCATAAATAAAACATGTTATTATGTCAACTTTATCAACAAAGGAGTTTTGAGCCTCTTTCCTTCAGCTCGCCATATCCGCTACCTTATCTCCTTTAATCTTAAGTCTATAACTTCTTTTTTTTCCTCATCTACCTCTATATATGTCTCTTTGTTAAAAGTGACTATTAACGGTCCCTAAGTACTAAATCTGACCCTCAATACCCATTTATAACAACTAAAATATTATATACAAAATAGTGGTAGGGGTTATTACTAATCGATTCCAAAAGTGTTAAAGTGTTAGTGTAATATTTGTATGCAGGTATTTTTATGAAAAAAAAACACACTCATCATGAAAAAGAAATATACCTCCAGCCAATCAAGCGTGAGTAAACAGATTAGAGGGCCCACATGTTAGTCCAAACCGACTCATTTTGGTCCAATCCACCATGCACTGCCATAGTGTCACGCCCGGAATTTCTATCCAAAATCCCATACGCTTAGTGTTATTTTGTCGAGGAATCAGCGGAGGCACACAACAACAAATTAATAATAAAGTACAAATCTTTATTGGCATACAAATCTTTATTGGCATACAAATCTTTATTGGCATTAAAACCGTATGAGAATTAATTACAGAGGCAGATAAAACCTCTCAAGCAATAAAATCTATGCAGCAAATAAACAGTCTAACGTGGCTCCAGCTCTACTCCACAACCAGTCGACTGAGCTTCAGCCTAACCTTCTTGGAAATCCTAACTCCTCCTCTGGTGACGCAAAGCAAGCTGAGTATACAACATACTCTGCAAGTCACAGAAGCAACCATGAAATATGCATAATGTCGACGTTTGAGGTCGCGATTACAGTATTTGTATGGTATGGGGATCATCGGTACCAGGGTATACGCGAGATTGAAGCTGAAGAGATGGGGACATGAATTCTTATACGGGTTCGGGCCCCTTATCTGATAGGTAATAGCCCTACTCCTATTGGCTGGAGTCGGTGTTGCTCTATATTCATTGGAATCACTTAAGTACAAAATTTGGGGTAACTTATCTAGCTATCGTCGACTTGGCGACTCGTAGTCGACAACAGGGACATCGACATGGCCACTCGTGGGTTGACAACAAGGTGGCCTTCCTCTCTCTTCCTCTGTCTTGCCCCTCTGTATCGTGTCTCTCCCCCCTCCCCCTAGGCGATCTTGTATTTATACCCATAGAGGTCCCCTTGTCCAAGTAGGACAAGAGAGACCAATACGGATACAATCCAAGTAGTTCTAGTAGTTTCCATATAGAACTCTTCTCTTCTTTCCTTATCTGGAACTCCTATATACGAGGTATTATTCCGTATAAGACTTGGTATATGGTGAGCAGCCCCGACTTCAACTCAAATGAACCCATGTTGTCATCCTCGACTACATTTGTCAACCATTGTCGCAATCTCTTGATCGTTCCCGGTGAAGACCGCGAAGACATGGAGTTCTTGACAAAGCTGGGAGATGTCCAACGGTTCACAAATAAATTAGTTTATGTTCTCGACCGAATACTTTGGAACAACAGTTGTCGTGCCTTGGACAATCGAGAAGGTATGGAATATACGACTAAGTTTCCTATCTTGCTATAATCGAGAATTTGGGTTGAAGTCTGTTGACGGTCGTTATCGACCAGTTTTGACCATCAATATTACTCAAGTAGAGAACTCGCTATGCTTGAAATGCATATTTATCTCAAAATAAATTATTTCCACCTGTACTTGCAAATATTTGCTTATAGGGAAAATTATACAAAATAGAGAAGATAATATGGAGGAAATCTCACTCTCAAGCAAACTTGTGGATGAGAGGGCCACCTGGAAAGGATAGCTGTAAAGATAACTGTTTGTAGGTATTTCTTAACGTCATCCATGGAAATATAATTCCTAGTGACGCACTACAAGAAATCTTATGATAGGTGATGTTCTATTAATGTCATAAAAACTGCAAATTTCGTCATAATTTAGAATCTATGACTTTTGCATGACGAAAATACGTTCGTCACCTATCATGCGTCTCTAAACATGTTCTGTGACGAAAACATGTTTTTTTCATAGATATTGTGACGATTCTTGTTTCGTCATTGAGTTATGACGTTTCTTTTCGTCATTATCAAGCCTCAAAAACGTCACAGAACATACCATGGCCTACCAAAGGCCTTGTAGCAGGCAACATGTTTATGGGCTAGGCCCAACTGCTAATACGATTAGATTTAGGCCCGGACCATTTAAAGCATAGCATTTACAATCTTTTTTAGCCCAATTGTACTATATCAGGTAACATTAATAACAGACATTAAATGGGCCAAGCCTATCTGAAAAGCCTATGTAGGCCAAAATTTTCAGCCCATTAGATTTAGGCCAAAATTTTCAGCCCGTTAGATTTAGGAAAGTGCATAGATGGATGAGATTTTTTACACACGTAAAACGAGATTAGACTATTATAGATTGAGTATTATCCATTAAAAACTTAAAAAATGGATTCATCTGACTTTTTAAAGAAACTTTTATATAATTTATTTTTCTAAAAAATACACAGATAAGCATTTTGGAAAGCGTGCTAACGAAAACGAGGAGAAAATAATCTACTTTAGCTGTTTAGAACAGGCCGTTAGAACAATTTTTTTCTGCCAAATTTTTCAGCCCGTCAGATTTGTACTGTACCCATTTGCATTGATATCAAAATATCATCTGGGTCAAGCCCATTACAAAAGACCATACTGGCCCATTACAAAAGACCACATCGGCCCACTACAAAAGACCACGTCGGCCCATTACATAAAAACAGAGACAGACCCAATAACAACCGAAGGCTACCTTAGTATAATTTACAGCAACTAGATAACACATCCAGATAGCAATATTCAGTGATGCCTAATCCAGCCCCAATTCATTGACCAAAACAAAAAATCATGTCTTATGTTAGTACATTGGCCATATACAGATAGCAAAAATAAATAGGTTCATTACATAACTGATCATGTCGTTTGATTCACCTGAACAATCATAAAATATTAGTTAGAAATCTTAAACCTTTCAATCGAAATGTGTATACTATATTGCGAAAAAGGAAACACTTACCTTCATTGGTCAATAGGATATCCTTGTCAGATTGGGCAGGGGTAGGAGAATTTGCAGTAACGGGTGATACCGATCATCTTCTGTGGAACCATCTATACAATCAAGTTTGGCTCATAGATAAGACAACATGTAGGGTAAAATGGCTAAAGGCATCTATGAGAATACATTTGAAAAATGGAATGCATAACATTTTGATTCATAGCAAGGAACACTAACAAGCCTTTCCTCCATATCTAGGATCTATAACCATGTCATCCTTTTTTAATGGCAATGCAATAGATTATTATATTGATAATGCATACAACCATGGCCAACTTTCAACAAAATGAACCCATGAGCAACTCTTACTCTGTTCCATCTTATGTATTACCCATGATAAATTATCTCAAACAACACCTGATCAAACACAGTGACAGTGAAACCACTTAAAATGGTTTTGGCAAGTTGATGCCTATGCATTAGCACTAGCAGTCCTATAGTTAAACCAAAATTAACAGTACGATAGCAACACAGACCAGACTATAGAATCTTTAGTGATATCCCACATTGTAAACACCAGCAGAAAATCTAGTTTGCTTTGCAGATAGTACTAGATTTTACCAACTATGAATAGCACGACAACTGTGTGGTCTAATTTAAACTAATTGGAAGTTCTAAGGACAGAATGTACTCACTTTGGGACCATTGCTGTCCATGGTCATCCCGAGTTCACCATTGAGCTTGAGCAAAGCAAGTTCGTCACTGAGCTTGGGCACCAAAGTTTCGTAGGAACCACCACCTCATTGCTCAGGGTCCGGATATTACTTGATCTGCTCCGCCGCAACGCTGCAAACACCACTACCTCGTCATTTGCTTATAATGGAGTAAAATTGGAATAATAATAATAATTAGTACAAAATCCAGATACTTCTGATAAAGTTGAACTAAGCTAACCTGAAATTTTAAGAACCTAAGACTATTTCTAACAGAACCCCGCTCATCTCCATGGTAAAACAAATTTCGTACTGAATTGCCAAGTACACGTGAACTCAAAACTATAGGACCAATAGTAATGTCTATACGACATAGGGAAAACTAACTACTAGTCTATCGTATTAAGGGCATCACTGAATTGCAAAATCTAAACATGTACCTTAAACAAAGTGGATTAATAGCTTTGTGGCAAAGATATGTACCCAACTAGCTATAGATTGTACGGTGCTCTCTGCCAGATATGTTCACTATTTTGATGGCTATAAGCTGAAAAAAAAAAGGTTTGGCCACCACCAGATCTGAACAAGGTTTTACAAAACGAAGCCTGACTAGCAAAATAAACGAACTAATGAAATTCATTTACCTACTGGTTTCCTCTTGGCTGCTCTTATAAGTTTACCTACATGTACAAAACGAAGCCTGATTCTCTTGGCCGCTCGTGCTGTTGTCGTCGCCGAGTGCCGGCCTCCGTCCCGGCCGCCGCCGCTCGTGCCGTCATCGGATCTGGCAGCTCCGGCGCCGAAGCCCCCGGATCCAGCTGCCCCGGGGCCGGCGCCGTCGGATCCGCTCGTCGCCGTCCGCCGCAGGCCGTCGCCAGCGCCGAGCCGTCACCGTCGGATCCGTGCGCCACTCGAGATGTCGTGATTGCCGAGCGCTGGCCTCCTTCCTGGCCGCCGCGCTCATGCCGTCGTCGTCGCTGCGCGACAGAATCCCCACCCAGCCGCCGCCGCCGCTCGGGTGGTGCTCCGGCGCGACATGGACGGGAGGAGGAGGAGGATAGGAGACTAGGAGAGCAGAGGAGGAGAGTGGCGGCTGAGGAGGAGAGGCCAGTGAGAGCTAGGGTTTATACCAGGTGCGCGCGATCAGATCCATCGGATCAGCGAGGGACGGCCAGAAACAATTGGGCCATTTAGGCAACATGGGCCTTGTTTCATTCCCTTCTACTTAATGTTTTTCTTTTTCCTTTTCTTATTTTATTGCACCATCGTAAAGTAATATATAAAAATATTTGTTTTATATACACCATTATATTTTTATATGTTACAGACTACATATAAGTTTTCATGTAGAAGTTTGAAGAATTTTTAAACTGATTTAATATTTTTAATATGTTAAATGAATTTCTACAAGGTTATTGAGATTAATTCAAAATTGAACAACATGATCATCTAATAAGATACAAATATATATATATATATATAAAGGCTCATATGATCCATTCTAACCCGTTTCCTATAGATGTATGAAAAATAAAATTATTTTCTAGGGACAATTCAAACCTTTATCTTCAAATTACCAGATAATAATTACAACAATATCTAAATTTGGTTAGAAAATTTTACAAATTGACATAACAACATATTTTTGGTCCTTAATCTTGTGGTAAAAAAATAAATAATTTAAATAAAGTAAGATCATAGATTGTTCAAAAATGAATGTATCTGCCACATAGTTTCTTACAACTTAAGTCAATCTTTAAGATTTGAATACTTCATAACATTTTTGAACTCATATGCACCTCAAATCTAGATACAATATTATATTTAACATAACAATAGAGAATAGGAACTTACATTAGCAAATGTTATGCAAAAAAAAAAAAAATCTACTATCTACTAAGGTGGAAGAAAATAGGCCACATACAAAGGTCCAAGGAATAGCAATTAACATTAAAAAATACTATTAAATGAGAATATCACGATTTTAGAAAAATTCAGAAGAAAGAATTATTAGATTTGGAGTTATTATGAGGGATAAATACCAATTACAAATTTTAATAACAAATCAAAAAGAAAAAGATGAGTCATATTTATGTTCTTCATGGATGACTGTGGGCCCCGCTCGTCAGCACGTGGAGGTGTTGCTGGGCCGAGTCGGCTGGGCCAATAGGGAGGGAAAAATAGAAATTGGGCCGAAGGGGAAGAGGAGATTTCAGCCCAAAAGAATGAGAGAAATGGAGAGGGGGATGAGGTGGGCTAGCAGGCTAAAAAGAAGAGAGGGGAGGATGACTGTGGGCCAAAAATGGCCAATGAGAATAGGAGGGTTTCTTTTGATTTCTCTTTTTAGAAAGGCACTGAAAAGGGTTAATGTTGTATCAAAATTATTTAGAATGCTCTAAAATTTTAATTAAATTTTATGTAGACAACTTAGGATGTGGAGAACTTAAGAAAAATCCTCCGAGCAACTTTTGAATTTTGTTGCATGTCTTTGTGGTTTAATAATTTACTATTGAATTTTAACAAAATTTTATTATGCTGATTAAAATACGATTTATGAAGGGATGGATTTTAAAAAATACAATTTATTTTAGATTTAAAAAATACTAAAATAGGGTTATTGTCATCAAAATAACCATGTGATTTGAATACTCAAGTAAAAATTGTTTAGCCTTTTTAAAAGCAAGGATAATTTTAAAAAATACCATTCAAGCCACATTTGAATTTTCTTGTATTGCTTTGAGGGATTGAAGATTTTATTTTGATTTTTCAAACCACAATTTATAACTAGTTTGATTTTGTGGACGTAACCATGAATTATTGGATCAACTTGACCAAGTTTCAGTGGGACAACAAAACACTTTGTCCTTTTCATTTTTCACTTATGATGAAATGGCCTTGTTGCAAACTTATGACGTTTGTGGGTTGGTCTCCAGTGACAAAAATAACATTCGTCATAATAATATGTCATTGGACTAGTTTATGACGATTTATAGTTGGTCTTAGTGACGAACACCTTTTTTTCGTCACTAAGCCACCCCGCCCCTCGCTGAACGTTATAAACCATACTTGCATAATGACGAATTGGTCGAATTTCATGAGGAATTCGTCACAGACGGCCATATTTATTATAGTGACGGTGCCTCAAAATATCAATGGTAATCTATGGGTTACAGAAATACATCTGCAAGTACACGGATATACCATTGTAGCATTTCACCTAAAAATATTTTAAGTTATCGTATTTAATCTCAAGAGAAGATTTATAACAATGAAACTATACAAATAAATTATATGTACTTGCTTGCGTTAGATAAACATAATAGCATGGGTAGGTTGATACAGAAGCTCAGCTTTAGCTAACTACTCTGTACCTATATATATATTATAAAAATTCAAGGTTTCTCTCGTCCTTCGTCCGTCATGACGTCAGCCTGGCGTCATCCATACGCATGTGCGCGTGCGATGCCAACGCCGTTTCGTTCGCGAACGATTTTTATCATCCACAGCGGCCGCGATTCTACGTCCTGTCTCAATCGGCCCAAGCTTGTCAAGGACCAACCAAGTGATCGATCGGCCCAGCATGGTCATGGCCAACTGACAGCCCACGGACGACAAGCTTCATCAACCAAAATCAACAAAACGTGGGCATGGAAGGAAATTCATTTGACAAGAGAATGAAGTCCTCGATGCCCGTCATAGCCACAGTTCTGCCCCCTTCCCCTTGTTTGAATTACATTTTCTTTATTTTCCGTCTAATTTAAATTGTTTTATCATTATTGGAGCCATTAAACCAATATAACAATTTTTCTACTTTGCATTAAAATATTTGATGGTAATGGGGTAAGTTCAGTTAAATAAATTTTAGGACAGTAATTTTTACAACAGCGAAGACATTCATCATGTTTAGGGTATAATTATTTCATACATCAAATTATCTTGATGCTAATATCTTAGTCTTAGTTTGATCATAAATCATGCAATTTTATTAAGGCCCATTGCAACGCACGGGCATTTTTACTAGTATATTATTAAATTAGACTAAATGTATATAGGTTAGTTAAGTTCCATTCTATACTTCTAGTATACAAGTGTTAATCCATACTAACTAGTATTTATCATGTGGCTTGACCCCTCTACAATGCAATGTAGCTAAGCATGAGCTTAGCTACATCCTCCCAATGCATCACATGACAACCCCGGGCTACCGAGTTCCTTACGACAACCTGTCATAGCTATAAAACTGAAGCGGGATACGAAGGTGTATCCAACCTCAAGAAATTTCATATAGGAAGATGTACCATCGGGGGACTCCCGTACTAAGCTGTCACTTTCAGCGGCCTGCAAATCACCCAGAGTACATATGCCCAAATAGCGGTAAGTCAGCCAAAGCCCCATGCTTAAGCTATTACTTACTACTCTACAACTAAGCTTTTGTAGTAGAGCAACTAAGTCTCAAACCCATTAGAGCAACTAAGTCTCGAATCCGTGTCCCTTGGCTTAGTCTAAACAGACTATGAACCCAGTAATTAGACACTATACCAGCATCAATGCAAATCCAACAAGATGTATCCACATGACTTATACTAATTAAGCATAAACTAAACATAGCATTCATATTCTATGATTGGGATAAGATACGATTACTGTATTGAATATCAGAATGTAAGACGATTATTATATTGAATATCAGAATGTCTTACAGGAAGAAGAAAAAGCTATAAACTTTACCGAATTCCCGAAGCCTCCGCTGGACTTGGAACTGTACTAAACCTATTCCACCAGTACTATACTAATACTAACTTTATAGAGTAGGTTGAAGCTTTGCTTTTGGTGTGTCTTGAGAAGTGAGTGAAGTGATCCTTTTATAGGCACTCAATGGTGGCAGCTTCAATGCGAAATGACCATCATACCCCTCTGAACCACCATTAGCAGCCAACCAGAAAGTGACACGTGCAAGGTCGGTGGGAGAGACGGCGCCTCTAGTTCGGCTGAACCCCTGGTTGCGCCAAACCAGGGTGGCCTCCCACTGACCTGTCCCTTCTCTGGTACACTGACATGTGGGCCCTTATGACGGTTTGAGATGCAATAATAGTTATCTCTACTGCCAGGTGGACCTCTCATCCACAAGCTTACTTGGAGGTGAGCTTTTTTCACATTATCTTCTCCATTTTGTATATTTTCTCCTACAAGCAAATATTCGCAAGTATAAGTGGAAATAGTTTATTCTGAAATAAATATGCATTGCAATCATAGCTAGTTCTCCTCTACTTTAGTAATATTGACGGTCGAAATTGGTCGATAACAACTGAAAACACTGTCATCGCACCTCAAATCATCATAAGGGCCCACATGTTAGTGTACCAGAGAAGGGACAGGTCGGTGGGAGGATACCATGGTTCGGCCGAACCACTGCCTCTCCCACCGACCTTGCACGTGCTGCCTCCTGGTTGGCTGCTGATGGCGGATCTGAGGGGTATGATGGTCATTCCGCATGGGAAGGTGCCGCCATTGAGAGCCTATATAAGGATCACATCACTTACTCTCCAACACACACTCAAGCAAGGCTTCAATCTACTCTATAAAGTTAGTAATAGTATAGTACTGGTGGAATAGAGTTAGAATAGTTTCAAGTCCAGCGGAGGCTTCAGGAATTCGGTAAAGTTCTATTAGCTTTTCCTTATTCTTGCAATACATTCCAATATTCAATATAATATTCTTCTTTATACAAGTTGGTATTATATCCCAATCATAGAATATGAATGCCATGTTTAGTCTATACTTGATTAGTATAAATTGTGTAGCTACATCTTGTTGGATTTGCATTGATGCTGGTATATTGTCTAACTACTGGGTTTATAGTCTGCTTAGCTTAAGCCAAGGGACATGGCTTCGGGACTTAGTTACTTTACTTCAAATGCTAAGTTGTAGAGTAGTGAGTAGTAGTTTAAGCATGGGGCTTAGGCTACGACTTACCGCTATTCGGGTGTATGCACTCTGGGTGATTTGCAGGCCGCTGAAAGTGACAGCTCAGTACGGGAGTCCACCCCGCAGTACATATTCCTACATAGAATTTCCTGAAGTTGGATACACCTCTGTATCCCTCTTTGGTTGGATGGCTATGACAGGTTGTCGTAAGGAACTCGGTAACCCGGGGTAGTCTTGCGATGCATCGGGAGGATGTAGTTAAGCTTATGCCTAGAGCTTAGCTAAGCTTATGCTTATGCTTAGCTACATTGCATTGTAGAGGGGTTAGGTTACATGATAAATACTAGTTAGGATAAACTAACACTTCTATACTAGAGGTATAGGATGAAACATTAACTAACCTATATACACTTAGTCCAATTTAGAAATATAGTAGTAGTAGCTAGAGCTGAGCTGTGTGTCAACCGACCCTTGTTATTATACTTACCCTTGCATAGACTGTAACACATGCAAGTACATGTAATTTATCGGTATAGTTTCATTCTTACAAATCTTCTCTTGGGATTAAATACGATACCTTGAAATACTTCCGGGTGAAATGCTACAATGGTATATCTATGCGTTTGTGGGTGTATTTCTGTAAACCATAGATTACCATTGATATTTCGAGCCACCGTCGTTGGAAATTATATTTCCAATGATGACGTTAAGAAATAGGGTTAATTAGATCCATGCCATTGCAACCTTCACAAATTAGAAAAATGCCACTACAATTCACTTATTTGAATTGATGCTATCGATACTTCTTCAAAATTGGATCCATGCCACTTTGTCATCAATTTCATCCATCCCCTAACGTTTTCCATCCATCCATCCATCTTGTGCCCGTTCACATCCCGTCCCCATTCATCGAGCCGACGAGAGGAGCGCGGCATCCTGGCGAGCTCGTCGCTTGGAGGGCGTGGCCGGCGGGAGGCTAGGGCGGTGGATCAAGGCCGGTGACAGCGCTTGGAGGGCAAGGCTGGTGGGAAGCGAGGGCGGCGGCCAACGCCGCGCGGAGGCAGACTCGGCCGCTGGCGGGAGGCGAGGGCAAAGGGCGGCGCCGCGCGGAGGCGAGCCCGGCCACCGGCGATAGGCGAGGACGGCGAGAGGCGAGACCGGTGGCGAGAGGTGAGGGCGGCGGGCGGCACCGTGAGCAGGTGAGCCTGGCCACCAGTGGGAGTAGGGCGGCGGTCAGTGCTACTAATCAGCAATCCACCGCCGCTGCCTGCTTTGCTACTACGCTGTCTGTGCTGAACTGCCTTCTGCCGCCGCTGTCAGTGCTCAGCTGCCTTCGCCGTCGGTACTGCCTACTCCGCCGCCGTCGTCGCTGCTCTGCCGCTACTGCTGCTTTGCCGCCACCGGGGGGTTGGGCACAAGATGGATGCGGACGGGATGTATGGATGGATGGAAAACGTTAGGTGATGGATGGAATTGATGATGGAGTAGCATGGATCTAATTTTGAAGAAGTATCGATGGCATCAATCCAAATAAGTTAATTGTTGTGGCATTTTTCTAATTCATTAAAGTTGCAATGGCATGGATCTAATTAACCCTAAGAAATACCAACAAAGTCCAAAATCTCAGCTCAGTGGGTACACCATCGCTTTATTCCGAAATCCTTGTCGAACTCCATCGACCATTCTCGAGTAATCGAGTAGGTGTAGAGCCTGCCGTGAAGCTGGAAAAATCAATTTCCGTTATACGTCTTGGTTAATACTCATCCCTTGAGCACTCTGACATGACCAAGTTTTACATTGGTCATTTGGCTCTAAAGCATCTGATAAAGCCTTATCAATTGAATTTGCATGTGACAATAAAGAGTACTCTCGCTAGAATTGCCTCAGCAATCCAATCAGAGTATGATACTCTCCCTAGCCGCCAGCTATACCCTTCGAGAACTCATTCTCGATGGCTATAGCTTAAAAGCCTATAACCTAGGCGAGCTGCGAATACCTCACCCCCAGGCGTGAAGTTGGAAAAATCAATTTCTAATTACATTTCTTGGTTAATACGCCTCCGTTGAGCACTCTGACATAACCAAGCTTTACATTGGTCGTTTGGCTCTAAAGCATCTAAAAAATCTTATCTGCTCTAGGCGTTCCCACCTGAGATCCACTTAGATTTCTCAGAGATTTTGTCAGAACGGCGTAAAGGGACATTAGGCAAGACTCTGGCACGAGGCATTATACGGGTAAAGGATCTCTTGGTAAATATTTAATCACTTCACACAAACAGTGGGGGAATTGTTACAATTGTTGATCGAGGACCAGTTATACTCGTAACTCGACCACTAGAAGTTGAGGTTCGAAGATCGCTACACCACTGGTCGAAAGACCCGTTGTAGTCGTATTTTCGCCAGAAAATTTTGAGGTGCGAGAGATCGCTACATACCACTAGTTGAGAATCAGGAGTAGGCATCTTTCGACCGTTTAGAGTCGAGGTACGAGAGATCACTGCATATGACTGGTTGAGAACCAGGAGTAGGCATCTCTCGACCATTTAGAATCAAGGTGCGAGACATCGCTACATACGACTGGTTGAGAAACAGGAGTAGGCATCTCTTGACCATTTAGAGTCGAGGTGTGAGAAATTGCTACATATGATTGGTTGAGAGAACCAGGAGTAGGCATCTTTTGACCGTTTAGAGTCAAGGTGCGAGAGATTGCTACATACGACTGGTTAAGAACAACGAGTAGACATCTCTCAACCTTTTAGAGTCGAGGTGAGAGAGATCGCTGCATACGACTGGTTGAGAACCAGGAGTAGGCATCTCTCGACCATATAGGGTCGAGGTGCGAGAGACTGCTACATACTACCGGTTGAGAACCAGGAGTAGGCATCTCTCGACCGTTTAGAGTCGAGGTGCGAGAGATCGCTACGTACGACTGGTGAGAACCAGGAGTAGGCATCTCTCGACCGTATAGGGTCGAGGTGCGAGAGATCACTATATACGACTGGTTGAGAACTAGGAGTAGGCATCTCTCGACCGCCTGAAGGGGCGCTAGAATTGGTTATTAGACGTGCATCTCATATGACTAGCATGACTCACATACCCAACTTGTAGCATATCCGGATGTCCGTTCGCAATCATGTCGGGCGATCAAGCCAACAACGTTTGTGAAGAATTACCCCATTAACAACCTAAACCCAGATAGTCCAGCCGTAGCCGGCGCCATACATGAGATCGTTGGTAGGTTAGGTCTGACAACTTAGAATTTGTCGAGAACCTTCTCGATAATGGGGTGTACTTAACCACAACCTACTCGAGTGCTCAATTGTTCCTAAAAAATGTTTTCTAGAAGGCAAGAATATAGCAGAGAAAATCGATTATGTACTCAAAGAACTGCATGAATCTTCTAGTATTATCATGATATAATGAGTAGATTAAATATCAGGCATTATGTAAACTGTTAACAAGCATGATTTATACTAAAGAAAATAGAGCGACCCTCAGTATTAAACCATAGTCCGCCTAATATCGAAAACAATCGCACAATAGATATTGTATGAAGAACATGCTCTAGGTAAATATAATAAATCATTGATCTGACAATATTGTATGGATATGAGAAATAGGTACAACAAATTGCATATAGGATATTGTGTACCTTTGTAGACACATGCCGGATGTATCTACGAAATTAGTAGATTAATTTTAAAAAACAATCTATTGATTACCTCATAGCATATCAGTTTCCTATATTGATATCCTTGGCTAGTCAACAAAGACTCTGATATCGGAAGTTTCGTTGGCGAATATCCATTTGAGGTGGTCGATTTGGTCGAGCCTTCACGTTGGACAATTCCCCCCGCGGCGACGTCTTGAAGCTTCGTTAATCCCGATAACTCAATCTATTGACGGCGATGGTTCTAATCTCGTCGAGGAACGCACTTCGTTTGGGTTGTATCACCCCACAACCAAAGTCGTCGAGTAGTTTGTTGTTGAAGAATCCATCTTTTGAACCCATCTCGTTGAAACCTTGAAGCACCAAAATCCCCGTACTTGGCGCGCCACTATGGATGTTTGAGGTCGTGACTACGGTATTTGTATGGTATGAGAATCGTCGGTACCAGGGTATACGCGAGATTGAAGCTACAGAGGTGAGGACATGAATTTTTATATAGGTTCGAGCCCCTTATTTGACAGGTAATAGCCCTATTCCTGTTGGCCGAAGCCGGTGTTGCTCTATATTCATTGGAAGTAGTCGAAAATTTGGGGTAGCCTATCTAGCTATCATCGACTTGGCGGCTCGTAGTCGACAACAGGGTCATCGACATGGCAACTCATGGTAGACGATAGGGTGGCCTTTCTCTCTCTTGCTCTATCTTGTCCCCTCTGGATCGTGTCTCTCTCCCCCTAGGGGGTCTTGTATTTATAGCCATAGAAGTCCCCTTGTCCAAGTAGGACTAGAGAGACCAATATGGATACAATCCGAGTAGTTCTTGTAGTTTCCATATAGAACTCTTCTCGTCTTTCCTTATTCGGACTCCTTCTATATACAAGGTATTATTCCGTGTAAGACTTGGTATATGGTGGGCCCCACTGAGCTTAATCGATTACTATTGGGTATGTGGTTTCCATAACCCTGACACATAATGCATGGGATAATACAAAAGATATTGTGACATGGATAAAGCATATTAGCATTCATTCAAGTATATAATGTATTTAACTGCAAAATTAAATCATCATCCTATAACCAAACTAGGCACATGTGCCCAACCATAACTTCAAACCCAGAATTATTGGTAACTCCAAACACAGGCGAACCATAACTCCAAACTCTGAGCTAATCATCACCACATACCAGGAGCTAATCATAACCAAAAACCAGACGTTATCCCATTTAACAAATTCTGATGAGTCTAATTAGCCTATGATTGTGGAAAACTACATCTTGATGAGTCGAACTAATTGATACGAAGAAAGAATGGCCAGACGGCACATGTACAGGACTTGGGAGGACAATGCATCTCGACTCACTTGAGAACTCCTTATCACGCACAAATTAAAGGGGCCATGAAATTCCGATTTTTCCGACTCAAATATGGCTGGAAGTGGGAACTCGTTAGCTGGGGGCGTGATCTGATATGCCTCACACTAAACGCGAAATCCACCTTTCCTTTTTTTTATTATTTTACCATGCAAACATCTTTCCTTTTCATAATAGTAGAGGTAGAGAAGAGTTATACCCCATGAGGGTCCGTGCAATATACATCCGAATACAGTAGAATAATACTCCCTCCGTTCCATAATATAAGGCGCGGTTAAATTTGGCATAGTCTTCAAAGCTAATTTCTAACATTTAATATCTCATATATTATAATATTTTTTATTACAAAATTATAGTCATATGAAAGTAGATTTAATGTCATTTCAATGATGTCATTTTTATCAAATAAAATTTAAATGACAATAGACTAATTGTTGGTCAAATACTTGAAGAGTTGAATCTTAAAAAGCGTGCACACCTTATACTATAGAACGGAGGTAGTATTTTCTACATGCTCAATACTGGCAGGTGTGACGGAATCACGTTGCTATGTTCATCTAGCGAGAGATGGGGAATGAGAATAGAGGGGTGATGGTGGTGAGTCAGGAATTGGGAAGGAGAAGCGAATTAGGTTTTAGCCGGACTTTTATTCAATGGTTTATATGGCCCACCTGTTAGTGCTCATTTTCTGTGAGTCTAGTACTGTCATCACAAAAAAACGCAGGTTGGTGCGAAATCAAATCTACAGAAAGACTGACTTTTGTGTGGGTTTACATCGCAAAAAATATAATATTTTAGTATGATGTCGGTGGGACCGATAGAAAAAATATTGCCTTGCTCTAAAGTGTGGTAGTGTATATATGTTGGTGATATAGGCATGGGTCCCCATAGGGAGGTGGGAATGGACTGCTGGGCCAGATGACCATGCCCGGGGGGAGGGGTGTTGGGTTTCTTGCCCCCACCCCCCGATGCACGGTGGCAGGCCTCGAGGCAGCATGGTGTCCCCATATGGTTAACACCATAACCATCTTCCAACTGCCAACCACCCGCATTTATAGCTCAGCGTGTGCATGGTGTCAGGTGATGCTGTCCGCCATACAAAAGCATTTTATGGTGATGGGATGAAAGCCATTCCATCACTGTGCAGCATGAGCGCACGCCTCCCCATCAGGGGCATACGACCACCCGTCAGTTCCATCGGCATTGGCTTGTACCACTATCGTAGTCAGTGGGAGGGCGTCGTTACCCAAACGACTGCCTGCCCCCTTTCGTTCTTGATGACAGGTAGGGCCACCATTTGGGGGTCTAGTAACCCCCCTACCGTATTCACACCACCAATGACTCCGTTCAGGGGGTGGACACTGAAGTCAAATACCCTACCTTTTTCCACATTGCCTATCTTGTCGTGGGTCCAAGTGCTAGACCCATGCCCCTTTTTAATCTTCGCATTTTTCCAAGTTGACACACAACACGGTGAAGATAATAGATATTCTTTTGTACCTCTTAGCTAAGTTTGGGCCTCTATGGTAACCCCTTGATGGTATGAAAGGAGGACAAGGCATAGCATAGAGGGGGTTAGTGAACTGAAACTCGGCAAGAGATAGCAAGAACGGTACTCTTATTTCATAGACAGACAATAGCAAGAACAGTACTCTTATTTCATAGACAGACAACAATACATGAGTAAGTGTTAGAAATATGCCCTAGAGTTAATGATAGAGGTAATCATATTTCATTGTATACATGACATTCATATATATATGGAATATCCATGAAAGGCAACTTGTATTGATTATCAATTATGTGAATTGTTTGTGAAACTCCTTACTTGTATGGTTATTCTAAAGTTGTCCCTAGTCAAAGTTGAAGACTAGCACATGTATTAGTTGATGACTATATTTCACAAGTCATGGACATGGAGATGTCAAACTAATGATGTGGGCATATGTGTAACATGATGCTAGACCGACCCAGCGTGAGATATGGTAATCTTCTTACACAACGTGTTTGCTATGTCCTTAGACCTGAGATTGTCGTATATTCACAAGATGTGAGTCGACCTACTCAGGGGTTATCAAACGCTACTCCGTAACTGGGTAGTTATAAAGGCGGCTTTCGGGTTTGTCGTGAAGCATGCTGTGAGGCATGGTCAATTAAGATGGGATTTGCCCCTCTCTATACGAGAGAGATATCTCTGGGCCCCTCGAGTGACTATCGCGAGGCAAAGGGAATAGCTTGTACATAATGTTGTGACGGTTCGTCTGATATGATCTTTACGTGCGCATAGGAGTTGACATGTCTTGTTAGAGGCCGCTATCAACTATTAGACCGAGTATGAGTACTTGGGCCATGTCTATGTGTGCGTGAACCCATAGGGTCGCACGCTTAAGGGGTTGGAGGCCTAATTAGAGAAGGCTTAGGGTTACTAATGGGCCTCGGATTAGGAAGCCCATTAGAACGCCTATTTAATAAGGGGTGGGCGCGCGGATTAGGGTTACCTTTTGGCAGCCGCTATTCGCCCACGCATGACTTCGTCGTTCCCGCAGACCTAGCAGTCCAGGGTGCGACCGTTTTCCTCCCTATACGGTGGATACCTCGGAGGTGGTGCATCTGGAGCACTAGGGCGAACCGCACGTGAGTTGATCGAGGAGGAGACGTTGAGCAACTGCACGGCACTACAACCACGACGCGTTCGTCTACGTCGAGACGGTTTCGCATCTTCTACGCGTCGAGTGGTAATCTCGTGATCTTTAACATCAGTTAGTTCCTGGTTTATGGGGTAGAAAATTTTGATTTGCGCTAGTGTAGCCTCCCCATACTCCTACAGTGGTATCAGAGCCGTAGCTGCCATGTTTTAGGTTCGGGATGTGTGCATATGGTGATATGCGTGGATTAGATAAGTCTCTGATCGGTTTCGTGTCTTGTTTGTGATGGTCGCGCAACGATCTACTCCTACCGGTCGGTTTTCCACCATCGGAGTTAAGTGATACCGTAAATCCAAGTCGCAACAGATGTAGATCAATTAGATTGATCGAATTGAAACAAGGATCAAGTGCCACGCGCATGAAATGCGTAAAGGTTGCACATTGGATCTGCCACCGGGCCGAGAAAGGTGCAAAAATATGTTGTTCGGTAAAACAGCCATAACTTTTGCATACGAACTCGGATTGAGACAAATTTTATATGAAAATATATCTACGAGAAATTTTACACATGAATTCGAACTCCTTTGGTGTTTTCGGCGAATTTAGATTTGCAAAATTCGGCCCGGAAGATAGAGTTTTCGGCGCTTCAATTTTAGATGTTGGATTGCCTAACTTGTTTTTGCAGAATTCATGTGATCGGTATGACCCTTATGTGTATGTGATGCATGTGTGTAATAAATTCATGGCCTGCGTGTCATGAGGAAGGTAATACGGCTGGAGCCATATGTGTTGTCCATTTTATGTAATGGCCTGCGTGCCAACTTGTGATGATCCAAGACGCGATTATGTGATTTACTTTAGTTCTTGGAGGACTCATCACTGGAGGATGGCCCACATGGATCATGAAGATGGAGATCATCATGATGGACAACCAATGGAGATGGAGATCACCATGTGATAATGGGCCATACCGTATCACTATACTGTGTGCATGCTATTCTTATATGTTCTACTTTTACATGCGATAATTGTGCTATTTGATGCATGCCTTGATAGAAGTAGAACGATCCCTCATGA
>CM002486.1:6043169-6083122 GCA_000325765.3 Leersia perrieri
AGGATCCGAATTAGAGAAGGCTTAGGGTTACTAATGGGCCTCGGATTCGGAAGCCCATTGGAACGCCTATTTAATAAGGGGTGGGCGCGCGGATTAGGGTTACCTTTTGGCAACCGCTATTCGCCCACGCCCACGCACGCCTTCGTCGTTCCCATAGACCTAGCAGTCCGGGGTGTGACCGTTTTCCTCCTTGTACGTGTGGATACCTCGGATGTGCTGCATCTGGAGCACTAGGGCGCACGTGAGCTGATCGAGGAGGAGACGTTGATCAATTGCACGGCACTGCAACCACGACGCGTTCGTCTACGTCGAGACGGTTCCGCATCTTCTACGCGTCGAGTGGTAATCTCGTGATCTTTAACAGCAGTTGGTTCCTGGTTTATGGGGTAGAAAATTTTGATTTGCGCTAGTGTAGACTCCCCATACTCCTACGGTAAGGTGTTACACTTCCCAGCAGCCCAAACCTATATAAACACTTGTCTCCACCGCTTTCCATAGGAACCCCGAGGTCTCCCCATCTCTGCCCCACATACTCCGTCCCAAACCACAAGTGGCCCGATAGACCCTCACTCGAGGAGTTCACCCTCCGCCAGTGTGCAAAACATATATCCTAAACTCCTCAATGTGCAACATATATCTCTTGCACCGGTCTTATGCAATGTGGTTGGAGTAGGAGACTTGTCTTTAGAGACTATAAAGAGCGACATGATGATCTTTGCTATAGAGTATAATGGTGATCATAAGATCTGGGAGATGTGTAAAATCGTAGCTGCCTCACTTTCCAGCATAAAATCCTAATTAACATTATTGTTTGACATAAATGACAAATTAAATAATGTAACTAAAAATAAGATAAAAGTTATAGTCAGTTTTGGTAATAAAATAATGAGAAATGCCTACCGGCAACCACGTGATTCAGCCTCACAGATAGGCCCCATGCCTCCCTACGAGGGCGCACAATAATTATTGTTTGTGAACTTGTAGTGGCCCAGCAACCCAACTATTAATTATCATAAGTAATCTATTTCATATTTTGCATGCATTTAATCCTATATATGAAACTGATGAGCTGCACAAAAATTTATTGCGAAACAAATCAAAAGTTGATAGGACATCTATTATATGGATTTTCTTTTAATTTCCATTAATAAATGTCTTCTGTAATTTTATCTATATAAAGGAGTTTCATATGTAGGAACTGGGAATAATGCTCTACACCTTAAGATGGCTAAGCATAGCCTACGATCGTATGTCCTTGTTGTCTATATCATGTTCCTTTTCCATCAAATTGAAGTTGGAGGAATTTTTCAAACCAATCAAGATGTGAACATGGTATAGTTTATGTTACATTTACTTATACAATATTTACACTATGATCTTATTTATTTTGAAATTTTAACAAATTAATACTTTTCCTTAATATGATAGAGGAGGTTAGATTCAAATTGCAATTTATTTTGCTGGATATGTGCTATAATTTTTTTATTTGTTGGGCACTTCAATTCAGTTTGATCTGAGGGATGGGGCCTCCCATCTATTTAGATAGGATTTGATATATGTGTCTTCCTTTTTCTTCTTCTATCATTTGTAGTTTATGATGAAAATTAACCCAGGCCACTGAACAACAATAGAGCTTCCTTACTGTCATGCTTCAAAAATGTTTTATTTTTCATCTTCAGACACAGTTTGTACAAGCTTTGCAGCCAAAAGAAGGTTTTCCAATACGATCATACGTAAGTTTGTTCGCTCGCTACATTTTATTTCTCCTTATAATTGTTACGTTCCATGACCTTTTATTTTGTTTCATTTTTGCTATTTTTTCAGTTTTCTGTGCATGAGACCCATTTTGGGAGCTATTTCGGTCTTGTTGCTACAATGGAAGTGTATGAATTTGAGCTCAGTCATGGTCAAGTAACCGCGACAATGATATGGGTCCGTAACTCTTTAGGGGACGGTGACTTGGAGGAGAATGCAATTTGGGTTGGATGGCAAGTAAGTTCTTTTACATCTTCAATTTTGTTTCATTTGTAAACAGCATAATATCTTACATTTCTATTTATATCATGTACGTGTCAGCATAAATAGTTGCTCTTCTCCGTAGGTTTCTTGTGACTTGTATGGTGATTCACATACTCACTTCTTCACATATTGGACGGTATGATTTTTCTTTATAAATCAAAACTATGTGGCCTCTCAAATACATGTGTTAAACAAATAAGTGTCGTGCATCACAATAATAACCATGTATTCCACATATTCAACAGAGAGATGCACATCAAACTACAGGGTGCTTCAACATGAATTGTACTGGTTTTATACTTACAGATGGATCAATAATAGCTCCTGGTGGTATCATAAACCCGGTATCTAATATCAATGGAGCACGACACAAGATTACAATTAAAGTGTTCAGGGTAATTATTTAAATATATCATACAAGGCATAACTTTTAGAGAACGACTAGCCAACGGAATTTTGTTCGTGACGGGATAGGATGATACCCAGGTATCAGCCACATGAAACCTATGTATCGGGTCTGATATCTGGTACCATGCTATCCCGTTTCATAACGGAATTTGGTTTTGTAGTATTTCTGTAACTTTTAATGTATTGTTAGGGATATAGAATAAATGCTAGCAAGAAACATCACACATAACTCCATTTGCGATGATTTTTCAAAAATGGTAGGACAAGTCAACAGGGGATTGGTGGATACACTATGGCTTCAATTGCGCTCCAAAAGCCGTGGGTTATTTTCCAGCAAATCTATTTACGAAATTATCAAAGGAGGCTACTCACATTAAATTTGGTGGCATTTCTGGAGAAATACTTTCAACCCCTCCGCCAATGGGCAGTGGATTATTGCCATCAATCATATCTGACAAGTCTGCATCAATTGAGGAAATTTCATTCATCGATGGAGATGGCAAAATTAAGCCCTTTAATGTGGGTACAATCAAAGAAGAGACTGTGAGTAGTTGTTACTCCATGACACCTATTTTTGGTGAAAGAGGCGCTAGGTGCTTATATGGAGGACCTGGTGGTTGTGTAGATTAGTCTTGAACTAATTTCAGGTCTCCTCCTCGTTGATGATGAATTTTAAAACATGACAATAATTCTGTACTGTCTCATACTCTCATTCCTATATCAAAGTGGAGTACTAATTTTACATGCCTCATTCCTATTCCCCACCAATTTAATAGTCTAAATTCTAGTGCAACTATATTGTTTGAGGTTTATTACTGAATGATTGACATTCAGCATACACAAATCCTGTTTGAGTGAAGAACGAACAAATGTAAAGTATTTGAAGAAATTATCTTTTTGCCATGCAGTTTTCCCAAACCTTCCCCTTAATCAATTTTGCTACCCATCTGTTCATACTAACATAGTACTTGATTATGGTGCTTTAGATCAAATTATGTGTATGGTTCATATCTATACGAGGATACCTTAAAAAAAATTCAAAGGGCCTAGCCAATGTTGCTAAAAATTTGGCATTAGCCATCTCGGATGGCACCAGATCAAAAATACAAATCATATTATAACCCACATTGGATCCAAAGGGTGTAAGAGGGTCAAACCCCTGACATCCATGCTGAATCCGCCCTTGCACCCCTCTATGTTCTGTCACATATGACATGTTGACTCCCAAACCACTAGACAGTACCCCACCCCTCCTCCCTACCAAATTCTAGACTTCTAGTAGCTCAATACCCAACAACCAAAGCCAGCAAGATCCCCAAGGTGAGAATGAGAGGAATAAATTGACAATGGTCTAGTGAGAACATATCCTATGCACAAAAGGCTTCCCGTGCACACACCGTGTACACCAACTAACAAATATTTCTAAAAATTCTAGAAAAAATTGTACATGTATTCTACACATATCTGTAAATCTTTATCTCAAAATTTATTATACACAAAGAGTAATAAAAAAGACAAAATTCTGACATATTTTTAGTCCAAAGAGCTGTCAGATTTTTTATCTTTTTATTATGGCTAAAATATAGTGAAATTTTACAAATGTGTGTAGTACTATTAGAAGCATATGTACAATTTTTTCTAGATTTTTTGGTGATAGTTGTTAGTTGGTGTGCACGGAGTGTGCATGGAGTTTATGTGCATAGGATATGTTCCCTGGTCTAATTGACACAATCGATGAGGGGCCACCTTTGGAACATAGGAATTGGAAAACATATTTTTTTTAAGATAATGGATTCATTAATCCGGCCTCTAAATCCATAAAGGATGTACACAGTCAAAATGATACACAGGTACTTAGACTCTAATCCTTATATGAAAAGGAACACACAACCACAAAAGAAACAAGTAGAAGTCTTAGCAAAGCTATCAACTACTACTACAACCAAAACAATACGCAACCGACACAATCCTAACACCTCTAATGCGTCAAGAAAGCTGCAAAGTTGTGCCACCTCCAACACCCTTGCTTAGCCATTGCAGAAAAGAACTGCCATAGAAGCTCGCCATACGGCCGACGCCACTAGGGAACCGACACCAACAACCTTTGTCATTTCAGTCTTCAACCGATGTCGCCAAACACGCCGCCACAGGAGATACTAGCGCCCATTGTACACGACGCTTCGATCCACACCATCCCAGCACCCTTGAAAACACTTCCATTGCCATTATCCCATACCAAACCAGCTGTTAGAACCAGATCTGGGATAGAGACAAGTTACAGGACGTGCCTCCAAGTACCGCTGGTAGATCGAGATGCACCAACGACGAATTCATCCACATGACAGTTAGGTGACAGGACCACCTTCAACGGACAGCAAACCAACCTCCCGGTAGCCTCACCTTCAACTCTGGCTTGCCGACAACCCGCAGGCCGCAGGGTGACGAGCACGGTCATGCCCCTCACACACCACCGCCGCGCACGGCCGGGCCAACAGCACGGCGCCGGCGCAGCCGCCAGGCGCCCGGCCTACCCCACAACTAGTAGCCAGATCCGGCCGCTAGGGCCCAGATCTGGCCAGATGAAACGAGGAGACGAGAAATCAAGGAGACGGTCTTGCCAGCAATGTCAAATCAAAAAATAAGAATTGGAAAACATATGAATAGGAGAAACAAAATAATTGAATATCATAGGTCATCCTATAGAAATTCATAAATCAGGAATTTGTCAAATGAGCCTTTCTATCTCTACAGTAAATGCATACAAAAGCAGCACTTCAAACTCCCTTCCCAATTCCTTTTGGCTAAATTATCTTTTGACAAAACCACTCCCTTAAATAAGTATCACAAAAAAACTTTTATCTTAAGGGGTAGCTTTAATTTCCAGATGCCTCTATTTCTATCTATGTACCCATTATTAATTATAGCAGAATACATAAAATGAACAAAGAATTGCCCATGTTGATGTAAATTCCATCTAAAAATATCCTGATCATTGTTTAAATTAACATGTAAGATTCTTGCAACCAAGTTATACCATGGTACTCTATTATTACCAACTAAATGCCTACAAAAAGAAACATTTAGTGGCACAGTAGCCATAACAGTTGCAACTGAATCACTTTTTTTCCGAACAAGATTATATAAAGATGGATATTGCTGTTTAAAAGGCCTATCTCCAATCCATGTATCCTCCCAAAATCTTACCTGTGATCCATTATTAGCCTTAAATGAACACAAAGCCAAGAAAGAGTCTTTTTACTTTCATGAGCCCTGACCAGAAATGGGAATCACCAGGTTTTTTTTGACCACCCCTGTAATTGTTTGTCTCGCCAAGTATTTGTGTTTTAGTAAAGCTTGCCAAACTCCCTCCTCATTTATAAGCTTAAACAACCATTTACTAAGCAAGCAACTGTTTTGGACCTCTAAATTATGAATTCCTAATCCCCCTTGTTTCTTAGCTTGACAAAGAATATTCCATTTAGCTAACCTATATTTTTTCTTATGACTATCATTTGAGATCTATAAAAGTCCATTTTCTGAAAAACACCTTTTGGTATCTCAAAAAATGAAGCCATAAACATTACTAGACTCGAAAGGACAGAATTAATCATAACCAACCTTTCTCACACTGATAAAAGTTTACCTTTCCAACTACTAAGTTTCTTTTCCATCGTTTCCTCAATATGCTTCCAATCAGAATTACTTAACTTTCTAAAATGCATTGGAATTCCAAGATACCTCATAGGAAGAGAGCCTAATTTACAACCAAACAGATTAGAATAAAACATCTCTTCCTCCTTTGCTTGCCCAAAACAAAATAATGCACTCTTATGAAAATTAATTTTTAGACCTGACAATTGAGCAAAAACATTTAGAATCAATTTCATATTCTTTTGTTTCTCAAAATCATGGTCCATAAAAATCAATGTATCATCAGCATATTGAAGAATAGAAAGTCCATCATCAATAAGATGAGGAACTACTCCAACAATTTGATCATCTTCCTTTGCTCTTCTAATTAAAATTGCAAGCATATCAACAACTATGTTAAATAGAATAGGAGATAATGGGTCACCTTGCCTTAACCCTTTCTTTGTTTGAAAATTTGATCCAACTTGATCATTAACTTTAATGCCAACATGTCCTCCTTAATGAAAGAAGCAATCCAATCACACCATTTTGATGAAAAGCCTTTCATTCGCAGAGTCTGTTGCACAAAGGGGACTAGTTGACTTTATCATAAGCTTTTTCAAAATCAACTTTAAAAATTACCCCATTCTGTTTTTTCCTATGAAGTTCATGCATGGTCTCATGCAAAAATCACAACCCCCTCCATAATATTCCTACCAGGAAACGTTGTTTGAGTTGGGCTAATCATATTTTGAGCCACATCAACCAAACGATTAGTTGCTACTTTAGTAAAAATTTTAAAACTAACATCAAGGAAGCAAATAGGCATATATTGCTGAATTTTAATTGCCTCCTTACACTTTGGTAATAGTAGAAAGGCAAACTTTACTAAGTTCTCTCTAGACATCCGGACCATTTTCCATACACTCATTTTCTTACACAAATTAAGGCGCCACAAGTTAAGGTCACTAATGAAAGAAAGAATCTCTCTCTTTAAGTTTTTCACATCATAATGCACCACGGCGCACACATTTCTCCAACTCTTAAACAATGCCATTTTATAAAAACTTTTTAACTCTGAAGTAGTTAAATCACTCGTTTATACCCTTGAATAACCATCTTCATAAATTGTTGGATCTCTTCCTTTCGCTGCTCCTCTGTCAGATTAATATAAGCTGAGCTATCACGGCGTCAGAATAGGATCATCTGACTACTGCTGGCAAAACGTGCAGGCTGACACATGGGTCCCACAACATGGCAGCCCACGTGTCAGAAACCATGTTTCCGCCATGTTTAAGTATCTTCTCTGGGCAAGATCAGCTCAGAGATTCTAGGATTATATATTTTTATTAAAAGATTTACAAAAAATATTTTTTAATTTTAGTTTTACACATCTAGACGCGTAATACCCTAGCAGTGGGCATTTTATGCAAAACGCCTACTCGTTGGGCTCATAATTTGACGTGGCAAACGTTGTGGGTCGTCGGTGATGGTCCGTCTTGCCAACGTTGGCCAAATTGCGGGTGCCCCCTTAACGGCCCTCTATTGGGTGTTTTAACATTGTGCCGAGGCGCCGTTTGCAAAAGTGCCAGCTGCTCGCGCAGGGAGACGGAAAATTGCATGCGCCCCCCTTACTGATCAATTTTAGGGTGTTTTATCACTGTATGGTGGGGCCGCCTGTAAGCTTGCTGGTCGCCGGCCCGGGATAATTTGCAGGCGGTCCCCTTAGCGCCCTTAGGGAGTGTGTTTTATAACCCCTCCCTATATAAGCCGAGAGGGAAGGTTAAAAATCACTTTAATCTTCACAAATCTAGAAAAAAGAGAAGAGAGGGGTGAGGGGAAGGAGAATAGTGGCGAAACCCTGCTAGGAGGAGGACTCCACTATAGGTTCGTATATATCACCCAAATGTAACTTGGCTTGCTAGTATTTCTAGATGAGAAATATAGTTAGAATTTAAAAACTGAGTAGTATAGTTATATAACCTGATTAAGTTGCAATGTTTATTTTGTGTTCAGGATTTATGCCAACTAAGGTCACATTTGTACTATTTTACGGTACATGCAATGTTAGGTATGGTCTAGATGGGATCGATCCGTCTAAATTTAGTTCAACGACAAAGAGTATTGATAGGCTTTTAGAAAGAAATTTTGCATCGGTATATAAGTGGTTGATGACAGGGTTCTGAATTGACCCAGAAGTATATGAAATGTGTAAACGTTATAGTGAATCGCTCAACTACAAGTTGTTTCTGGGAACTGATGGCTATAGATAGCACTGAACCCTAGAAACGTTATTTGGAGATGGCATTTGAACATGAGTGGCCCCTAGGAATTCTTGTTTCGAAACACGCAAAGGCTAACACTGTGTCAATGGGTTTTAATGATGGGGAAGGTCCGAGTGATCCTTCTAAAGTAGTACATAACGAAGTGGCCGTGAACACAATGGAACATGAGCATCCAACAGGTGTTGCAGATGAGGGGGAGATATTCATTCACCTCGTCAAGGAAATGGTAAGGGATGATTCAGACAATGAACATGCCGAAGATGAAGGGTCATCAGATAAGGAGGAGGATGTAATGCCTTCGGAGATGACAAATGATGACTTCGCAGGTGTCGTTATCTCGGAGGGGCAAAATATACAATGGGAGTTCAAGAAGAATGCGGTTCTTGAGGGTGCTAGATATGCTTATATTGAAGATTTGAAGGGTGTGGTGAAATGGTACGCAGTGTCACTTATGAGGGAATTCTATGTTCACAAGTCAAGCAAATCGGTGTACGAAGTGAGGTGTGTGAAGGACAAATATGGATGCTAAGGCTTTGAGGGCCAAACAGTTAGCTACTACAATCGGCTATTTAACCAGTCATCCAACACAACTCCACCTTAACCCAAAGTATCAAATTCCCACAATGTCGTCCTCTACAAGGGATTATACCCCGCCCAAAAGAAAGGCTCCTACAACTTCACCAGAAGGGATTGAGGTGCCAATGTGCTTCTGCGGTGATTTGTGTCAGGTTGTCAAGTCTGACGAATACTCCGACACCTATGGAAGGAAGGTTTTCCTCTGCGACAACTATGATTATGAACCACCAAGAATTTTCGTTGGTACACCAATACGGTATGGGCATTCGTACATTATATGAATCTTTTTTAACATAACTTATAAGCCTAACATATCTATTACAATCCCCCACGTTTATGTGACTTCGTCTAGTGGATAGACAAGGAACAAACCAACAAAGATGAGATATACATCTGCAACAAGGTTTTTGAAGAACAACCAACGCTTTTTATGTTGGCAGCGTCAAGAGAAGGAGGAGGAGAGGTGCAAAAGTTATCAACAAGAACCGCGTCTCAGACAGGAGCAACTTGAACACGAGGAAGCTGAGGCTCGTGAAGCAGACATGAAAAAGAAGCATGAAAGGAATCGCCGACCTAAGGCTCATGGACCTGAATAGACAAACACGGGAAAATACCCTAGATGAACTCAGTACTTCGTCTCTACGTTCATGGTCTTTATAACCCCCTAAGGCACGTTAGATTTAGATTGATCGCATGTCTACTTAAGCATTCGATATGTGCCACTCTCTTTTATTTTCTCTATCGTTCCCCTCTGCACTGTATTATGGCCGTTGTAATTCACTTCAAATTATCCCTTAAGTGGTGGTCATGCACAGTTATTCAATGCTTTCATCATATTATTTATCAACTGAATAATTCAATCAAAGACACCATTGAAAATAAAAACATTATGACTGGTATGTTGGGAGTTTACTTTGCAAAAAATGGTAACACTTGTATGTCCATTATAAAATGCCCATTCAAATGGCACCATGGGGGCGCCTACAAAATACCCCAGTAGGCTGTTGACTATCTTACATGCGGCCCCCGCACAGTAATAAAATGCATGCCTCTTGAGCGTCAGGGACCACGCGCAAATTCACGTCATGCCTCTTTCAAAATTATGGCGAATTTGAAATTAGGCTGTTGACTATCTGAATGATGAAATTATGATAAAATTAAGCCATAATTTTGAAATTAGGCTGTTGACTATCTGAATGATGAAATCATTCAGATCCAAGCCATTAATTTTGAAATTTTGAAGTGCAAGTACTAAGTACTAGATAATCAAATTACTTTGTTTACTGGACAACATATACAACGCAGGACAAATAAAAAGCATCATATCATCGTCCTCTTCAGTCTTCTGTTAAGATAACTGACACAAAAAGAATTGCACACCAGAAATTGGTGAAACCCACAAGCTGCATTCAGAAAGAGTATTGTCCAAAGAACTCAACAAACAGAGAACTTCAGCTGAATGCAGAGTGACATGGGGCACCTTAATTCTTGCAAGAATTCATCTATAGTTACCGTAGTCCTTTTTGATCTAATGGAAAGCTTGCACTTTTTTTAAAAAGGTCTTTACAGCAAGTAGCAAGTACTGGTACATGATTAAATTAACACACCTTAGATTATCGAATTTGTAATTTTTAGAATTCATAGAATTTGTAATTTGTAGAATTATCGAATTTGTAATTTGTAGAATTCATAGAATTAACTATGAACAAAGAAATCAAACCCAGTACATCTTTTCTAATCTCAGGATAGCAAACAATCAAACTTGCAAAATAATATTAAGCAGTTCTTGAGAGCCATCACTTTTTAAGGAGCAAAGCGCCACCATTCAGCAGAAATTCCTATATAAACCACATGATATATACAAAGTGATTTTAGGGTGTCTACAGAAGAAAAAACTAGGATAATCAAAGCACAGCTACACTTCATCAATAGGATTATCAAAGCACAATTAAACTTCATCATCAGATCAGAAAAGAGGAGACCAAAAATGCAAACTTGTGCTTGATGTTCGGGCAGTCGCCTTCACCGTCGCCCTCAAGAAGACCTTGTCGACCTCTATCTACCTCTTCTTTTTCTACCCCTCGAACAGATCTGACAGAAATTAGGTCAAACCCTAGGAGAAGATGAGGAGGAGGTCAAACCCTAGGAGGAGATGAGGAGGAAAGCTAACCAGAGAGGGAGAGCGTGGGGACGGAGGAAGGAGATGGCTGTCGCCTCTCGCTGCGCCAGATGGAGGAGCGGCGTCGTCGCCTGGCGCACGAAGAGGAGGAAGGTAGAAAGAGGGTTGCCTCCCCTACGTGAACTCGCCGGAGCTTGCACACAGGAGAGCGGCGGTGGAGGAGGAACCAGTGCGGCGGCGGCGGAGGAACCGGCGCCGCGGCGTGCGTCGCAGGAAGAGAAGGCGACGCGACGGCTGCAGGGAAAAAGAAAATCGTCTCCGAGACGATTTTTCTCTCCTTCGTGGATTGACGTGGATCGGACGGAGAATTCCTCCCACCCGGCCCAGCCGAACTCGATTTTGGGCCGTAAGAGAAATTTGGCCCCTGCCGGTTGTCCCCTGGGGATTGGGAGGCCCAATCCCTGGCTAAACGAACAAGGCCTAATGTAGTTTCCAGGCCCGGCCCAGCCACCTCCAGCCCACCACCACCGGCCCATCCACCTTCCCTTCACCCACCCTGCCTCCTCAGTTCCTCACCTCGCTTCCCTCTTCCTCACTAACCACCACCACCACTTCACACGCGCACGCTCTCCCCCCAAATTCCCCTCTCCTCCGATCTCGCCGCCGCCGCCATGGACGAGTCCATCATCGGCCAGGTAACCTCCCTCCCCGTGCCGCCCGCCGCGGATCCCCCTCCCTCCCACCTCTGACGCGGGTGAGATGTGGTGGCTGCCGCAGATCCTGGAGAAGCAGGTGCTGTCGGCGGCGAAGGCGGTGGAGGACAAGCTCGACGAGGAGATCGCGGCGCTCGACCGCCTCGACCCGGACGACATCGAGGCGCTGCGGGAGCGCCGGATCCTGCAGATGCGCCGCGCCGCGGAGCGGAGGGCCAAGTGGCGCTCCATGGGCCACGGCGAGTACGCCGATCTCCCCGAGAAGGAGTTCTTCGCCGCCGCCAAGGCCAGCGAGAGGCTCGTCTGCCACTTCTACCGCGATAACTGGCCCTGCAAGGTGCGCCCTGCCTGCCTGCGTTTGTTTTCATTTTTTGAGTTAGTCTTTGTTTGGATCTCGGATTGGATTGTGGAAATAGATTAGGAATTGTGCTTATATGTGGTATGAATGTTGTGTTTAGGTGTGGATCTCGTGGTAAGTTGTGTTTGGTTGCAATGCCCTCTGGATCACATAGTGACTAGTGAGTTAGTGATGGCTTTTTCGTGTGTTAGCATTGGACCCTTACTTCAATTAGATTCAATACTTCCATGTCCAACTAGCCATAGAAATTCCCATGGTTCTTGAATGAACCCAAGACATTTATGTTCATGCAGTATCAACCATGTTATTCAACTTCTTACCGTCAACTGAGCGCTATGTCGTTCTGGTTCTGCCTTATAAATGGAATGAAATATTCCCACTAACATTAGTTATCGTGTCCGTGGTTGGTTCACCTCTGAAAGACTGATATATCTAGAGTCAAACAGCCTTAGGGCTGCCAACTTGTATGTGGGATGCCAAAGAGGGAATAATCATACTGGTTGCAAAAAAATTCCGTATTGTCGCCCCCTATTCGCAGTGCTCATGGTTGCCTCTTTGTAATGCACCACTGTGTTGAGAGTTCCTTGGCCAGATTCAACCAATGAGTGAGAAGAGGGCGAGATGGGTGGGTGCATTTCAATCTGGACATTGCCTGCTAGCAATGCTGTCCAAGATCCAGATCTTGCTGCATCACCTGCCATCAATGCCTTCCATTTCCTGCAAGAGCGCTATGCTCATGTATATCTGGAAGCATGTCGCATTCCCACATGATGGAGCTGCGACAATAGCTTTTGTGCAAAGGACCAGATCCACAGATTGGTTTGCTTTCGTGCCATGATTCTTGCTGGCAGGGACTGTCATGGCAATGAGGTGCTGGTAGTTGTGTGGTAGATGGACACACCTATAGAATATGGGTTGCAGAGAGCACTGAGAAAAATTGGGGTTGGATAAGAAAAACAAAGAGTGGTGATACTTATGTGTGGACTAGTTGTAAGGGTGATGTATATAGTGTGTTAGACCACATATGATTTGTGTGGGGTTAATGGGATGGCGCACTTTCATCCCTATCGCCTATTAGCCGACCACTGATTAAGTTAGCTATATGATTGCATATGCGGGATAAATTGGCTAGGCGAGCTTGGTAGGTTGATGATGTCTACAGCCTGGACAACACATAAGTAGGTTTGGCGGCTACCTAGGGGAAATATTGGTTTCAAGCATTATATCTTTGCTGATAGCTAAGTGATAAGGATTTTAGATACTATGAACCATGGATGATTTCAAGTAACCAAGCATTGCATGTTAAGTTCAACCATATATACAAATACCACCATAAGTAAAGAATATTTTGAGAAGCTAACGAACCTTGATTAGATGTTTCAATCATATGGGTTAAGGATAATTGAAGAACATCCTATATATCTATGATATGCTTGTCTTGACAAGCTTTTAACGGAAAGGTGAGACATACAACATGTCTCAACTTTATGTTTACTGTGAACAATAACTTCATTATGTTTGCTAGCTCGTGAAGCCACAATGCTGTAAAGATAAGAACGAAGACAGGCGAGCTTCCCTCTCTGGGCTCTATAAAAGGGGAATCGACATGTCTTCATTCTTATCTGTACAATACTATGGGTTACACTTCTTTTCTTGTTCACGGGAGACATAAAGTTGAAACACGTACGTATGTCTTACTTTTCCACCGAAAGCTTGTCAATTGTCAATCACCGAAAGCTTGTCAAGACAAGCCTATCCTAGAAATGTAGAATGTTCTTCAGTTATCCCACCTATCCTTAGATCCTTTTCTTGTTGTCTCTTCTCACAATGTTTTCTAGTTCACGGGTCGTTCATTAGCTTCTGCCATAGGCTTACTAGAGCATTGCGCCAAATGACTCCGATGTTGCCTATCTGCCTTTCCTAAGCCACCACTCCTGTTGTGTTGGTGATGAGCTTAATGAGGTGATCTCAATGAGGATGATGGCACAAGGGACCTCATAGTGTAGTCCAAATTTGAGGAGGTGTGAATAAATGATATGCAATGCCTATGTACCTATTGCAGGTTGGCTTGATGAAAGGCAAGCGATGGTTTTAATCACTATATTTAATCATGAAGTACATGAAGCCATCATATGGGTTAAAGTTCTAGGTGATGTCATCCCACAAATGAGGCCATTGTTTATGTCATCGTTAATGCTGATTTTCGTCTGTAGGTCTGCATCGTCCTTGCACTAGAAGGGCCCATTTGAATCGTAGGATTGTGAAAACAGAGGAATAGGAAAAACACGGGATTTTCACAAGAATGCAGGTGTAAAACAGAGGATTGCAAAACACAAGAATAGCCATTTGTTTGGATTGTAGGAAAAACACATGAATTTGATGAGAGAGAAAGACAAGGAATTTTTCCATGAGGTTGCACCTCATGTAACAATTCTTCCAAAACTTGCTAACAACCCATTTCATAGGAATCTCATAGGATTTGATAGGATTCAATCCTTTGTTTCAAAGGCTAGTATAGGAAAAATTCCTATAGGAATGGAATCCTACAAAATTCTTATGAAATGCCTTCAAATCAAAGGGGGCCTAAGTGGGAGGAAGTGAAACCGAAGTTTTCTTGAACATCGTGGCATTTGCAGTGGGTGAATATCTAGGATACAACATGGTGCTCACCAATTGATAGGTTACATTGTATGGACGTGCACCTCTTTAGATGATCTGAATCACAAAGTGAAGATAAATATTCAAGCATCGATTCCTAGTTGAAAAAGAAATCACAGCCTTCATTGGAATATTTTGTTCCTTGAACCTGTTGGTATGATCTATTCTGAACTGCACACTACTCAAGCTGAAACTCCGATTTTCTGTTGCTCAAAAGCTTGATAGCCAAGTGATTCATTTCTTTGATATATAGAGGTACATAGCAGGATGCTTACTAGTTAAGGAAACCTAATAGCTTCCTGAATAAGGGAAACATGTAAACAATAGCTTATTAGCTAAGGAGTATTGCTAGCTTACTATCTAAGTAACTTGCTAACTAAGGAATATTTTTGACCCCAAGGATTGTATCTACTAACAATCCTCCCCCTAATCCTTGTGTCATGTCGCTTTCTTCAACTTGCCCTAAATTTAAATCATGCCAATTCTCTAAAGTAGTTCATGAAATCGAATTCTTCTTTAGGCCTTTGTCACGAGATCAGCAAGTTGATATCTTGTTGATGTAGGGTGTGTTTGGTTCTTGGCCATACTTTGCCACAACTAAGCTTAAGTAAGTTGTGATAGCCACAAAAGGTGTGTCAATCAAATTGCTAGCCACAAAGTGTGGCAAAGTTTGCAAAAAATTGAGTCTGACACGTGGGACATGCTATTATTAAAGTATGGCAAGCCATAACTGTGGCAGAGAACCAAACACCTACTTAGCAGCCTGTGGCAGCCACAAGTGTGGCGTGGCAAAGTATGGCAGCAAACCAAACACACCCGTAGTTTGCACTGATGTTTGCTGCGTTCATGGAAAACTAGATTTTCACTCGGTGCTAAGCCAGATTTGCTATCCACGTTGAGCTCTACTGCTTCAATTCTCTTTTCTTTGAGTTCATTCAGCGTCAAGCTAATCAAATTGCTTGTGTGGCATCACTGGTGGCCGCAACGTACTCTGCTTCGCAGGAGGATAGAGCCACAAATTTTTGCATGATGGATTGCGAACTTACCAACCTTGAGCCAAGGAAGAACATCAAGCCACTCGTGCTCTTCCTTGTGGCGACATGGTTGCTGTTGTTGTAACCAATCAACCGCTCCTCTGTCTCCTTCCTATAATAGCATGCGCTCTTCAGTTGGTCGTTCCATGGAGCGACTCACAAACCCGATATCAAATGCTAGGTCTGGCCGTGTGTGGATGAGATAGCGGAGGATTCCAACTCACCGTTGATATTATGATGCGTTGACGGGTGCTATCACGGCTCAGTTTGAGCCTTTCTTCCATCGGAGTGGCACAAGGATTGCAATCCTTGAGGGTTGAGGCCGGTCGACTCCACGATGCATTGTGCATAGCGGCCCTTGTTCAGTTGCACTTCAATTCCAAGGTAGAAGTAGAGTAAGCCAAGATCACTCATCCTAGAATCGTCCAATTGCCGACGACACTTGCAACAGGTGTCGGTGTAGTAGTGGATGTTGTAGTAGCGTTCTCTTGTGCCTACCTTGGGGAGGCAGATGGTACTGACGCGGCTTCCCAGAATCGGGTGCATGATGCCCGGTGGTCTACTCAACATGGTACTCGATGCCAAAGTCGCTGCTTGCTGGCACATCTGCGCCACTTGTTGCCATCAATCCCACCCACTGCTGTCGTCAAAGATGACATCACGAGTTGGACGCACACGCCGTGTCCTTGGATCAAGTACATGATACGCCTTCATCTCTCCATAGCCGATGAAGACACTAGGTGTGTTGCGGTCGTCGAGCTTTTCGATGTCGTGCAGCTCCTTCACGAACAGCAAACACCTTACTTCTTGCTGTGCCATGCTTCGTATGGCATCTTGCCAATGAGGCTCTTGGTTGGGGCGCGATTGAGAAGACGACAATACTCTGCTGGCATTCCCCTTTTCTTGAGCAGTGCTCGCGCCATGGACACCATCGTTTGGTTCCATCGCCATTTTGTTGTGGGGCGTAGGGTGCAAAGTAGTGACGCTAGATCTACAGATGAAGACCTATAGATGAAGCAAGTGGTCGCTGATGAAATATTCCTTAGCTAGTAAGTTACTTAGATAGTAAGCTAGCGGTACTACTCAGCCAATAAGCTATAGCTTACATGTTCTCCTTTTCCTTGTTCAGCAAACTATTAGGTTTCCTTTGCTAGTAAACATTCTGCTATATATCTCTATATATAGAAGGAATGAATGACTTTGCTGCCAAGCTTTTTAGCAGCACAAAATCAGAGTTTCAGCTTGTGTAGTTCAGAATAGATCCTACCAACATTTGGAATCAAAGCTAAGGTGAAGGAGAGAGTGATGGTTGCAGCTGGAGCTAATGCTTCCATGTCGCCGTGGCGACATGGTTAGCCACTCGCCATTGTCGTCTCCACGATGAGGTCGAGCCGTTGGTCCTCTGGAGGCAGTTGTGCAGCGGACCTACAGGGAGGTTGGCGGCGCAGCTACATACTCTGCTCAGACAAACCAACTACACCGAGTGGTCGTTGATGAAGGTGATACTGCAAGCCCGTGGCCTATGGGACGCGGTGAAGTACGGCGACTGGGAAGAGCACGAGGACAGGATGGCAGTGGAGGCATGCTGTCCCAATGAGATGATTCCATTGTTTGCCACCAAGGACTCCGCGAAGGATGTGGGATGCCATCAAAGTGATGCGCGTCGGCGTGAACCTCGTGAGTAAGGCAAAGTCTCAACAGCTGTGTCAAGAGTACGAATCCATCTCATTTCGAGATGGAGAATCCATCGATGACTTTGCTCTGACTCACAAGCCTACTATCTTAGCTTGGGACACTGAGAATGGCTCGAGCAGGACGTCATTGTCTTAGCTTGGGACACTATGAGAACAACTCGAGCAGGATGTCATTGAGAAGTACTAGCGCATTGTCCCTAAGTGATTTTCTCAAATCGTTGTGTCGATTGAGACCTTGTTGGATCTCTTGATGCTCTCTATCGAGGACGTCATGGGACAACTCAAGGTGGCAGAGGAACGACCGACAAGTTTGGCGACGTGCTCCGCTGCAGCCTAATGCTAGCTCCTCAGAGAGGAGTGGTTCGCGTGGCAAAAGGAGAAGTAGAAGGGCGAGGGCCCGTCTAAGCAACCACAAGGAAATGCTCGTCGGCAACCTCGTTCTCATCGCAGAAAGGGAGCTGGCCGTGGTGGAGTCGAGAAGGGTGACGACAACCGTGATATTTGCATCAAAACGCAGCTGCCTCTTGCCTTCTATATTTGCATCAAAAGAAAAAGAAGTTTACAGCTAGAAAAGCAAAAGAAAACTAGGAGACAATAAGAATGAAGTCGGCGCTAAAACTTTACAATTCTACTTTCAAGCTTTTCAGCCTTTCAAAAGTATCCAAAGTTTGAACACTTTCACACCATCCTTCCAGACAAGACAAACAAGATTCAAATGGTTCAATCATCTCTTCATGGCAACACAAGCTTATCGAACATTGGTTATGGGCCCACAATGCTTCTGCTGCCTTGCGTTGGCACGGGCACACGCCGGCGGTCGGACATCTTCGAACATTCGGTTGCCTGGCGTATGTCGAGTTGAACAATGTCGGCAAACTGGACGACCGGAGCATGCCAAGCGTCTTCATTGGGTACGCAGAGGGTGTCAAGTTGTACCGCATCCTTGACCCTGCTACTCGGCGCGTGCGCACGGCGTGTGACGTCGTGTTCGACGAGGGACGCGGTTGGGACTGGTCCAAGGAGGCCGGTGGCGACAAGCGACTTCACCATGGATTACGTGCAGTTCGAGGGAGCCAGAGGAGTAAGCGGGCGTTCGTCCTCACTGGAGATGGCTGCTCCCACGCCCCGAACACTGTCAGCACCATCGAGCTCGCCGCCACAAGATCAGGGGAGTGCACGCGTGTCATTGCACTTTGCCTTGCCGCCCGTCATGACCACTGTTGATCGAGAGCCTGACGAGACGGTTGCACCCGTCCTGGCCATGCCTCTAGCAGACGACGGGGATCGCGTCGACGCCACGCACGGCGAGACCCCACTACGGTACCGCAACATCAACGACATCCTCGACGACGCTAGCAGTGCACCTGGTTATGTGCAGCGGAACATCGACACCGAGCTGCACTTGACGCACACCTGCAAGCCCTGCTCGTTCGCTGAGGCCGAGAGCGACGCCGCTTTGCGCGTGGCGAGGCAGAGGAAATGGACTTCGTCGAACACAATCGAACATGGGAGCTCGTCGATCTCCCGGCCGGTCACCGCCCAATCACCCTGAAGTGTTTGTTCAAGCTGAAGAAAAACAAAGCAGGGGAGGTGATCATGCACAAGGCACGGCTCGTTGCGCACGGGTTTGTCCAACAGAATGGGGTCGACTACGACGACGCGTTCGCGCCCGTGGCTCGCATACAGTCCATCCGGCTCCTCGCCCTCACTGCCCAGGAAGGGTGGCGCGTCCACCATATGGATGTAAAGTCGACGTTCCTCAATGACGACCTAAAGGAGGAGGTGTACGTGCGGTAGCCCTCGGGGTTTGTCGTTGCCAGCAAGGAAGGCAAGGTGCTACGGCTGCACAGGGCGCTCTACGGCCTGCAGCAAGCACCTCGCGTGTGGAACGCTAAGCTGGACAGCACACTCAAGGAGATGGGTTAAGCGGTGGTGTACCAGCGAGGCAGAGGGCGCTTTGTCTTGCTCGTGGGCGTCTATGTCGACGACCTCATCATCACCGGCACAGAGGAAGCAGAAGTTGAGGCGTTCAAGGCACAAATGAAAGGTACGTTCCAAATGAGCGATCTCGGCCTCTGTTTCTATCTCGGCATCGAGGTCCGGTAGGATGACTCCGACATATCTCTCTGTCAAACCCACTACGCCAAGCACATCATGGAGATGGGCGACATGGATGGTTGCAATCCCGCCCACACTCTGATGGAAGAGCAGCTGAAACTGAGCCGCTATAGCGAGGCAGAAGTGGTTGCAACGCAGTACCGGCGCATCATCGGCAGCCTGCGCTATCTGGTGCACTCCCGGCCGGACCTGGCCTTCGCCGTCGGGTATGAGCCGGTTCATGGAGCGGCCGACGGCAGAACACTTGCAAGCTGTCAAGCAGATCCTGTGCTAAGTCGCGGGCACCCTCGACTACGGGCCTTGCTATGCAAGGAACCCCGGAGCGGCGCACCTCGTCGGGTTCTACGAGAGGGATCTCGCCGACGATGTCGACACGAGCAAGAGTACGAGTGGGTCCCTGTTCTTCCTCGGAAATTGCTTGGCGAGCTGGCAATCTCTCAAGCAACGGGTGGTGGTACTCTAGCTGCTAAGCAGAGTACATCGCTGCCACCACGCCACACAGGCCCTCTGGCTGGCTCTGTTGCTGGGCGAGCTGCTCGGCAAGGAGCCCGAGGTGGCTGAGCATAGAGTGGATAGCAAATCCGCTCTGGCATTGGCCAAGAACCCAGTCTTCCACAATCGAAGCAAGCACATCCGCATCAAGTACCACTTCATATGAAGCTGTGGAAGATGGAAGCGTGAAGGCCAGTTACATCAACACTGTGGATCAACTCGCCAATGTTCTCCCAAAGTCACTTGGGCGAGCGAAGTTTCAGGAGCTGCGAGCTCGAGTTGGGATGATCCAGATCAAGACTAAGGAGGCACACAAGGCTTAGGGGGAGAATGTTTGGTAAGCTTGTTGCCATTAAGAGATGATTGAACCGTTTGAATCTTGTTTGTCTTGTCTGGAAGGATGGTGTGGAAGTGTTCAAACTTTGGATACTTTTGCAAGGTTGAAAAGCTTGAAAGTAGAATTGTAAAGTTTTAGGGATGACTTCATTGTTATGGTCTCATAGTTTTCTTCTGCTTTTCTAGCTGTAAACTTCTTTTGCTTTTGATGCAAATATAGAAGGGAAGAGGCAGCTGCGTTTTGCACTACAATCATTCACCAATCATTCACCATTGTTGCAAACTTCTAACACAACATAGCTGCCTTGGCCATTGGGCCAAGGACTTTTGAAAGCCCAAGGAGATGACGACAACGTGTTGCTGCTCTCACAGCTAGCAATTGCGAAGATGATGACATTGAACTGTTGATGGCCTAGGTCTATGAGCTCATCAATGATCCTATCTCCACACCATTACCTATGTCTGTCGTCAAGCCACGCACACAGGTCAACCTTAGCCTCTCAGATGTTGTGGACAAGGAGGCATGTTACCTTGACACAGGAGCCACCAACCACATGACAGTCCGTGGCGATGTCTTCGCTGAGCTTGATCGAAGCATCACTAGCAATGGAAAATTCGACAACGGCTCCATCGTCGATATCAAGGGTGCCGGCAACATCATCTTCACTGACAAGAATGGTGAGCACAAGGTACTAAGCGGTGTCTACTACATCCCATGCCTTAAGAGTTCAGTCATCGTTGTCGGACAGCTTGATGAAGGCGGAACGAAGGTGCTGGTCGAGGATGGCATCATGCGCATCTAGGACTGATGTCGCCGTCTCCTCGCCAAGATCAAGCGGGGAAGAAACCGATTGTACGTCTTCCGCCTTGAGGTTGCTCGGCTGATTTGCTTTGCTACGCGACACGACGACACATCATGGCGATGGCACGTCTCCTTGCCAAGATCAAGCGGGGAAGAAACCGACTATACGTCCTCCGCCTTGAGGTTGCTCAGTCGATTTACTTGGCTACGTGACACGAGAACACATCATGGCGATGGCACGAGCGCTTCGAGCACATCAACTTCGGCTCACTAGAAAAGATGGAGCGACAAGATCTTGTGCATGGCGTGCCTCGAGGAGCATGTTGAACAGTTGTTTGACATGTCACATGTGTCATCAGCAAGCATCGGCGTGCAACGTCCTCGAAGGCATCCTAGTACCGTGCCCAGGAGCCACTTGACCTCGTCCTTGTTCTTGCTGGTGGTCGACGACGCCACACGATACATGTGGGTGGCACTCTAGCAGCCAAGAGCAATGCACCCGATGCTATCAAGAAGATCCAGGTAGCAGCCAAGGCCCACTGTGGGCGCAAGCTATGGTGTTCCGCATGGGCAACGGCGGCGAGATCATATCTCCACCTAGTGCGCTGATGAGGGGATCGAGCATCACTACTCCACACCCTACGCCCCACAATAAAATGTCATAGTCGAGCGACAGAACCAGACAATGGGGTCCATGGCGTGAGTGCTGCTCAAGCAAAGGGAAACGTTTAAGCAATAGCTTATTGGCTAAGGACTACAGGTAGATTACTAGCTAAGGAATATTTTTGATCCCAAGGATTATATCTACTAACAGGACCTCTATGTTAGATACACTAAGTCATAAGAAGATGAGCATGACGCTCATTTGTGCGCCAACATAAGCGATGACATTATATAGATGTTGACACATACAATAGCATCATGTATTCCTTGCTTAAGTGTGGTAGTGCTCCTCTCTAGCCCAAAAGGCACATAGCCACTTCATATTGTCATCGAGTATCTTTGTGGAGCTTGTGGCATGAAGTGTGATGATCCCGAGCCTGGTACAAACATGCTGCTGCCGGTAACTGGTGGTGCTAACAATATAACATCTTAGATTTGTTTCTTCTTGGTTAAGAATGTTGTATGTTAGGATAGCTTGAAAAATTAGTCAATTCTAGGACTTGAAAGTTGAAAACATTGCTGAGTGATGAAAAGATTGAACATTAAACAATGCCCTTATCACCTGGCCATTGACCTGGCTCCCTAAGAAAAAGGTCTACAATATTGCAGACTACTAAACTGTAAATGAGTAGATAATACAACACTTTATCCTCATGTCTTCTTTCTCCACCATTGTAGTTGCAGTCCAGTCTGTTGCATTTTGCAATATTTTTCATTCATATTCAAATGGCAATTACAGTCCCAAAATGTGCATATATGAAAAATATTAGGTGTTACATTTTGAGATGTGATGCAACACCCATACAGTAACAATACTTCAAGGCACCCTGATGTTTTCCTAGCCACTTGAAATGTATATGTATGCCCCTATTTTATAAGAAGGAAAACGAAGCAACATAAAGAGTAGAGTCAGGAGTTATGATGACAAGATTAAGCAGAAATGAAGTCCATGACACTACAACCAGCCGCAATTTTAGAAGAAGGAATAACTGAAACGTGGTGGTAGATTACAAAGATGGTTCATGCACTGAATAATCCGTTGATCCCTAATTGGCTCATGAGTCTGCTGAATGAAATATATGCAGTGTGGTGCTGTTTGGGATTTGGGAGGGGATAGGAGTAGCAGATCTTTGGCTGCAAGGAGGTACTATCAGATCACTGGATGTTAGAGTAGGGTTAGTAAAAGTGTGAAGAGGCTTCCATGCCAGCGGCCAGAGGTGGTTCAGAGTTAGCGTGCCAGCCAGTAACGGTGCTGCATCAGGGTGGTAGAACTTAGAATTGGTGCAATCCCTGGTGAGCGTCGCATTGGCTTATTGGATCAGGTGGAGGTACAGCAGCCTGGCTATATGTGCTGTCGCACCTGATGGTATTAGTGGAGTGGTTGTATTTGGAAATGGATTTTCTCATGTGCCTTGTGTGAGGTACAACTTTCCCCTTTGGAGAACATAAACATAATAGCTCTGTTATTTTGGATGAGGAATTAAGAATAACGTATGGTCTACAGATATTTCATTACTCCTTTTCTCTCAGACAGTAGTCAACCTTTTACCTTGACTTGCAGAGATTATTGTGCTGCAGAAAAGAAGCAAGTGAATCTGTGCTGCAGAAAACAAACAAGTGAATCTCATTGTAGCACCACTCCACATTCATTTCCTTTTGCCGTCTGTTTGCTTCACTGTTATTCATTGGATTACCTCCCTGTCGTGTTGCTATTTCATTTGGTGGTATTGATTCAAGTCCATTTGGCTGTCACGTGGATTAAATCCTTTTAATACCTCAATCCCAATAAAGTAGTGCTGAGACACATAAGCAGATTGTTTGTCTGTTCTTATGCCAACATGGATTGTGCTCATGTTGTGTGGTCTGACTCTGACCATATGTTGTGAAGTTGTTAAGTGCATTGTTTTATTGTTGTCTTTACATTGATGATCATATTAGGCGGTGGAGTTTATGCTAATTTTGAGTAACTGGTTGAACAGAAATGTTCAAGATAGGATTAGAGCCAACTGAACTAGGATAAGCCATGGCAACAGACTGAAAACACCCTATGATCGGACAAACTCTTGGCTACTTGCCCTTAGAATTTTAGGCTTCTGAAATCTGATGTAGTATAGGAATGTGTGGAGTGGGTGGTGGACTAACGAGATTTATCTAGCTATGGTTTTCCATTAGCAATTGGTTGAAAGGATTCAATAACTTCATTACACATTTGAGGTAAGGGTTTATTTATTCAAACGTTATCAGTCCAATGGGGTGATCTATGTTTCTAAGGCTGTCGCTTGAGGTAAAAGGCTTGCACTTTAGCTCCTGGTACTGTCTTTGTTAGACTAGTGCCCATGTCCTTCATTTGACAACGTGAGGGAAAATATGATTGTCTTAAGCCATGACTTCTGGATATTCATGCCTATCATCAGTATAAACTCAACATTTGCATTTATGTTTTACGGCTGATATGCAGGAAATAACTATACTGCCATTTCTCGTAAGAACGAGTTTTTTTTTCCGTTCAGCCTTTTTGGTCATAGGGCAGCAGTTCTTTACCAGTTTCCCACTGCCTCACGATATGCTTTGTGTTCAAACGCAGAAGAGAGTTCATGGTTGTGCCACCAAATGATGTGTGGATCATCAGCATGATTTCTAACTAGGACACCAGCAATTCTTTGATCGGTTGTCCATGTGAAGATCTTATGGATGTCCCAGTAAAACAAATTTCAGTTTGATTTTGGTTGATGAGTGCATGACGAATTATCCACATGTATGAATGCATTCCATTCTATCCATTTAACCTACTTTCTTCTTTCTCGCAATATTTTGAACTTCATTAGTGTACTTTGGTGAAATATTTCTTTTACATATGTTGATTCAATAATCCCATTTATGCTCTCCAAGTTTGATGTTGTATTTAAGAAAGGTGTACTGGAATCTAGATTGGCTTGTTCACTAATTATATTGCTACCCAAACTGACCCTAGGTGTCTTGATTTAACTATTTGCTGTGTTGGTTATTTGTACTGATGTTAGATTGAATCCTTTACCCCCTGGTGTCCTGGATGTTTGCAAAATCCCTTGTTTCACTGACAAGGTGGTTTTGATCCAGCCAGATAATTAGCAGCATGATGTCTGTGACTTGTTAAATATTGACTGCCAAGACATTCATACTTGACTCCTATCTTGTTCTGCAGGTTATAGACAAGCACCTGTCAATTCTTGCGAAGCAGCATGTAGAAACACGTTTTGTGAAAGTTCATGCTGAAAAGGCCCCCTTTTTGACGGAGAAACTAAGGATAGTTGTTCTTCCAACTCTTGCATTAGTAAAGAATGCCAAAGTCGAGGATTATGTGGTAAGGCCACTCATTGCAATCTATATATCAGCTGCACATGAACAATGCAATTGTGTATTGAATTCTTTTGGTCCTCCCAGGTTGGGTTTGATGAGCTTGGTGGTAAAGATGATTTCAGCACTGAGGATCTGGAGGAACGTCTTGCAAAAGCTCAAGTGATCTTCCTTGATGGAGAAGGGCCTGCAAATGCATCCAAGAACGCTACCAAAAGAAGCGTTCGACAATCAGATACGGGCCACTCATCGGACTCTGAATAGTCTTGTTACTGTTTCTTATGCTTAAATGTTTATTGACTGTTCTGTTATCCCTATTAGTAATAGGAAAAGTTTGTCTAACTTTGAAATTTGAACTAGGAATGAGAGATGCATCGCATATGTTGTTTTTATGGTTTTGCTCTGAGCTGTATATTATTATCATGTTTGTCATAGCTGCCTTGTATGTTTGAGTGAATAATATAGTTCAGGCTTTCCTACCAAGTTAAAATAGATGAATTTATTGACAACAAGCAGAAAGAATGACATTTCTGTTCCGATAAGGTGATAATGCTGCTTGATTCCATGATGAGAGTCATCTAACCATGTGCCCATTCAGGTTGCCTCATTGCATGTGTTCTGTACAACATGGCTGTAGCCTGTAGCTGCTATATATTGTCCATCAATAAATAGATTCTGTTCTTTTGCCTGGTAGCACCTTTTCAGCTGGTCACTCGTATTTTACCCATGTGCTTATGATCATCATCATTCATGGTCACATAATTGTTGGGCAAAAGGAGAAACGGTAAAAGGTGATGCCTTGCAGTCTGTGCAGATTGTGCCTGGTAGTACGAGTACTACCACCCTGAGGGCAACTTGAATGCTGAGAAATTTAGGGCAAGATTGAATGGCGACTTCACACTGGTCGGTTGGTCTGGCCACATGAATGCACGGGATGCATTCGCAGTTATAGTAGACAATTTGGTTCAGTTAGATGGGATGGTGTTCTGACTTGTTGCTCATGATGTCCAGATCTTTTCATACTGGGCAGATGATTTGAGTGCTTTTCCTGCATCATTTGCAGTCCTGTCTCAATTATTTTTAATTTGAAGTTTGTTTAGCATATCAAAAATAGTTCGAGTTGCTTGAGAATGTGAAATTTATGTGCTTCATTTGCATTGCTGTCTTAGATTTGGATGCACAGAAACACATTCTGAACCTCACTACTTAAGGTGCCCCTATTAGGGTGATGGTTACTGACCTGACCTGTATATATCTTGCAAGAATTTGAACACAAATTGTAGCTGCGAATGCTTGATACTAGCATTATTAACCCAAAAAATGTCATTGCACGTACAGCTAGGTGCATATCATTATCTCGGCTGAAGAATTGGAACGGTCCCCCTGGATGCTGACACTTCTGTTTACCATCATAGCTCTGACAAGTTCGATTGCGAGGATCCAGTGGTTTGCATCATTCACTTCTAATATACTTGTCGTTCATATTTGTTACTATGCGAACCATTTATTTCTCCAGGGCATTCTTTTTCATGTTCGTTTACTCATTTCAACATGTATGTATAAAGGTTATAAAATGAAAAAAAAATTGCCGATTTGATTTTCAACGGATTAAGATCCACAGGTTTTCGCCATGACTGCGATCGCTAATATGCATATTTTTCCGATCTTAATATATTAGTGTGTGCTAATTTACGACCCATTCTATTGCCCCTTTTCAAGTTTGGACTTGACTAAAACAGTCTTCTCCCTTTTGGATAAGCAATCGTGTTGTCATGACACTGACACATTAACATAATGCAGACCCGTTAGCCTAAAGGAAACCAGTCACTCGTGTTGTTTCTCAAGTGAGACATTGACCTGATCTACCAAGGGACAGAATTTATAATACTTTGGAGACCAATAATTCAATGATGCAAGAGGACAGGACAGCACTTTTGTCATATTAATCAATTCAGGCCGGCTAATTAAACTAAGGATTGAAGTGTCTTATTTTGGGCACCTAATACCTGATGTAACTACAAAAGGCTAGACTAAAAAAAGGAGGATTGCTGACTGAGACTTTCAGATGATCACGAGGAGACGACAGGAAGGAATTGAACTAGGATCTATGAAGTTGTTGGAAAGCATCATTGGAAAAGAATTGTTATACTATGCTTGGAAGGGAAGAAGGTTCTTGCATCATGTTGATGACCGTTAGTTTCTGAAAGAAATGATTACTAATATTTAGGTCTAATCAGGCACACCTAGATCACATTGGTTACTTCACAGCTTTGCTTGCTGCAGGTTTATAAATCTCTGGTGTTCTTTTGGAAGGAACACTCAGCTGTTTGTAGTTGTCTCTTCTTGGGTATAACAAAACAAAATCAAGATATATAAGGGTTCTTGTTATTCCATAAAAACCTTCCACTACTCCTACCAAAGTACTAAATAGTAATTTATTGCTAACTTCCAAGATGTCATAATAGTTATAGAGACTGGATTCGGTTCTATTACCAAAAAATTAAAACACCATCAGTGGGGCTTAAACTTTGTTCATAACTAACATTGCAGCCGTTATCCTCTCCCTGTTCCGGTTGTATACCGACAGTTGACCTTGAGTAAAATTCCTTATTCCATTGGTGATGTCCAGAAGGAGGAAAGCTCAGAAATATTCCCATTTACTTTTACACGTATTCAGAACGTATCCATTGTACTTGTTCCACCGGCAGTAACAACATCTGCCAACCTGAAATCACTGACATAAAAATGAAGAAGAGTAAAAAAAGTGAGAAAAAGAAAGACATTGGAATCCAATTCCACCCCACACCAGAAAGTGATGCAGAGGAAGAGGAGCAGAAAGTGGTTAAAGTTGCACACTGCAATTGCAAGCATCCTTTTGCACTGCACTGCACTGGCTATATAGCTTAGATTCTGCAGAACAAGAGATGAGTCATGGTCACCTTTGCATTGGATTGCATTGGCATAGGCATTGCACAAACCAACCTTTGCTTTGTTCTGCACTGCCTTTTGGTGCCCGTGGGTAGCAATAGCTTTCCCTGTGTCCATTGAAAGGAAGAGGAGAGGAAGTGATGGCATCTGACCCCAATGCCTTTTTGGCCTGCACATAATTGCATGCTAGAAGAAGGATGGATTGGAGGAATCCCCTCGTGGGTTGGCTGTCCTTAGCCATCAAGAAAGGCAGGCACAAGAGGCAGCTGGTCAGGATAGATAGTAGGTCTTCTCATCATCAAAATCAGGATCAGGCCAGGGGCAGCAACTTTCTGCCTTTATGAATGGATCACTCACACTCTGAATGTGCCCATGCATGCTCATTGCTGAGATAAGGTTGGGACTTGGGAGGGGATTATTGTCAAGCTGCATAATTCAGTTGCCATCATAATTTTCTTCTTGTTGTTGTTTGTTTGTTATTTTATCAACCAAAAAAAGTGGGTTTATTTGGGCATGTTATGTACTCGTCATGTGTTAATTAAGCATAATTTTAATCACTAGATAATACATCGTCGTGGAATAGTTTCAACCCCTTATTTCACTAAAAGAATGAATAGATAAAAAAACATATAGGTTTCATCACTATTAATTTCACTAAAAGAATGAACAGACAAAAAAGATATAGGTTCATCACTATTCACTGCTCTCTCTCTCTCTCTCTCTCTCTCTCTCTCTCTTGTTTGTTGATTTTTTCTGGCTATGACATGGTACTTGGAAAATGATCAGTGCAAATACAAAATACAAAAGGGTGATGTCGGCATACCAGAATAGTCCACCACAGATAAATTAATTTAAAAGGTTGTAGAAAACAGTCCTTTTGATGACTACTTCAATTGTCATTATTTTGTGGACAGGGTGTTCGACGTATTCTCTATGCCTCCTGCAACTACAAATATTATATGACAGTGAAATTCATTTTTATGGAACTAACAATTTCTTGAATAATAAAGATGGCTCCTTTCCCCTTTTATGGAATCCCATGGCCACAAACGATTTGGTCAAGGCTTCTTTTGATTCAACTTGCTTTATGCGGTTTTGTCCCTTCTTCGAAAGAAAAAAAACTTTTTTCTTTCTTTCGCACATTCACAACTTGCAAGTTGCAGGTCCTAGTCAGGATGCAACAAAGTACATCAAAAAATTTCAGCATGGGCGTGTTAATTTGCTGATTATTATCTGCTCCCTAATACATTTTTATGTCACAAACTCCAATGCAAATGACTCATAAAAAAAAATACAAAAGATACTATGAGAAATTGCAGCATAGTGATTATTTACTGTCTAACAAATTATCCTACATATATTATGCCAAAAATGCTTATCTATTATTCACACAGGGCCTTTCTAAGATATTTTGCTAGTGGGTCCAAGCCCTCCCTGATCTCAGCAGTAATATAGTCCACTCCTAGAATTTCTTAGGGTGGTCAATTCAACCATTTTAGTTGTTGATTTTAAGCATGGGCAAAAGCATGGAGAGGAAGACACTCATGAGTCATGAGCTAGGATCCATGGGGGAGTCCAGGAGGGGTGAGCACCAACCAAACCAATGTTAGGTTTGGAGCAAAAGCAAATAAATGGATGCACATGGTAATGCAGTTGGGGGCTGTGGGGCCTAATCTCCTTTTCAGTTTTAAAAGTCCCCATGTCCTTTCTTGTTTGATTCTATGAACCTGTAAAGGCATGCATCTTTCATCCATCTTTTTAGACTTTTGTGATCATCCTAGCTTGGCTGCCTTCTAAGAAACGGCTCTTTAATCATTTTATATCCCCTGTGGACTCCCTTCCAAGGGCCTCTGGTGTGGTTTTTGCTTTGCGTTCTTGCTTGGTACCTGGCTAATCTCCTAGCTAGTTGACTCAATCCTCCTTGGCCAATATAATAATTGTTCTTGCAACTTTGACATGAATTTGTTTAGAGTTAACTGATGCCAACTTTAGATCAATGCACATGTTGCAAATCAGTAGTTGCAGATTGTCATTGGGACTTACTTTTTTTTTTTGAACTTGGGACTCTACTCAAAGATGTATAGTCAAGCGACATGAATAACTAGAGAAACTAATATGTGCAGAAGCAGAACCAGATCGAGTAGTTACCCTGTGGGGTCAATCAGTACTATACCACGTTTTAGTTTCTTTTTTGTAATTTTCTATGAATTTACATGTGAAATTAAAGCACTGGGAGGTTTTTTTTTTAAAAAAAGTATGTAGCTTGATAAGCTGATTATTTGATAAATTAATAATGAATTACTTAAATATTATATGATTTATTAAGTTAACACATAGCTTAGAACATACTTTTGAAAGCATGCCATGAAATAATTTATACCTTCATCAGCTAAAAAGAACTGAGCTAAATACACGGATTTGCCTATGTAAACAAGGAATCAGAGTACTGTCTTGTACTCTGCTGAGTAATAATAGCCACTCAAGCTTGTAACTAGATAGCATATAAAGAGATCACTAGAAACTGAGCTAGAAATTAATTTATAAGTTTTTTTGGTTGTGAAAAGGATTTATTGAAAGTGAGAGATCGAATGGCATCCCTATCTCTATAGTGCGTTGAGAACCGACGGTGGTGGCAAAGACAAGGGCATAAATGCTGAATCATACCATGAGATCTTGTCATGTTAAATGACATTTCAAACACAAGATTTAATTAAATGGAACCAAACAAGATGGGGGATCCGTCGTGCAAAGTACAAAAAAAATCAACAGATTGGAATGCTCCCCTGCAGTGAAAAAACGACGCATGCTGCATTGCATCCAATTAAACGAGTGGTACGTCTACAGGTGACACATTAACAGTATAGCCGTGCAGTTGAAGGGCACAAATCATAAGCATGTTAATTCGTTTTACATAGGCATTCCAATTGAAATCCTTAAAGGGCTTAGACACTGGTGAAGTTGTTTTTGGTGAATTTCTTGCTAATATGGCTGGACTAAAAACATAAGGGATAATTATGTTCTTACCCCTATTTTCAATTCTAATTGTGATTTTACCCCTACTTTTTTAACTTTGTGTTTTCGCCCTCGTCTTTTCAAACTGTTTGTCCCTATTCCGTTAGATCCATTTAATGGCGTTAAATATATGTACATTATTTGCATATTTGCATCTACTTTTCAAGTACTTTGTGATTTTGCCCCTGTTTTCATAATTAAATATTTAGATATTATTTTTGTCTATGTTTTAACATGATATTTTTATAGATTAATTTGTTGAAAACTAGATCAAGCATAGTCTTGGTATGAATTTTAAGTATGTTTTGACTTAGTTTTTAACACTGTCAAGACCACTTAACGGAATAGGGGCACACACAAGTTTCAATTTGAAAAAACAAGAGTAAATCACAATTAGACCTTAAAACGAGGGCAAGATTACAATAGCCCCTTATAAACTGTTAAAGTACTTCAAGGGAAAAAAGAATTCACCGTTGTGTTGCAGGCCTCAAGGTCATGTTTAGTTTGATGCCAAAATAAACATCGCTATTTGTTGGTAATGTCAAAATTTGGTATGTTAACAAACTGAATAAAACTTTACCATCAAACATAACACTACATTCACATCAAATCTTGCCAATTTTTTGGCATTGTTTTTCTCAAATATTGGCATTGTCAATAGATAAGGTTTGTTTTGGCAATGAACTGAGCACGTCCCAAATTTCCTTGAACATATAGTTTTGAGATTTCTCTATAGTTTTCTCCTGCCAAGTAAAAGCAAATATTTGTTCAATTTTCATTAATTTTCCTTGAACATAATTATTCCTCCCAATTCAGTTACCATATATTATTGACTTGGGTAGTGATAAACTGATAATAACAGTTGTACTAGATTATTAACATAAAGTCGTCAGTAAAAGTAAAAACAATGTCGCCATATGAAATAAAAGATAAAACATAACTAAATATATACCGTTAGACCTTGGCAGGTGTAGTAGATCTACACAGGTCATGAAAGATATAATAAATTATCCTGTGGTCGATCAGACATGGCCGTGCTGCGTCCCCGGACGACATGGTAGGGGCAACTTACACACTATGCTGTACCACTGTTTACCCTGCCCTAAGTCCATGTTTAGATAGCACGCCAATGGATTGACGCCGGTACGTACAGTACAGAGGCCGGCCGGCGCACAAAATTTTCTCTCATGATTGAGAGGCGCCATGAATGTGGCAAAAGGTACCGTTGTCCACAGAGAGAAATAAGCAGATACAACGTAGAGTTTTGTTCTTTCGTCGTCCTAACCTGCTTGGACTTTGCAAGCCAACAGCATCTGCGAAATGGATGCCCCCCTTGCATTACAAGCCCGGCGTGTACTGCAGGAGACAAAGGCTGTGGCCACACTCAAGGTGATCTTTATTGCCCTGCACACTGCACTTCAACACTACACTACACTTCACTGCATGGCCCATGCATCTTGCTCCTGTACATGTAAGGGAAGGGAGCCATGTTGCAAACTGTGCTAGTCACGCACAAAGTAAAAGCAAATTAATAAGGTGGTATTTGGATGGTGGAATAGTTATAGGAATGAAATATTTAGATTGGTTCTATTTTTGTGGGATGGGTTGGGATTGAATGGTTAATGCCTTTAGGAATGGAATTGGTCTCTGGTCCATTGTTTGGTTAAGCATGACGTACGGAATGAGACAAATCACAATAAAATAGTATAAAGTAAATTGTTGGTACACAGACTTGTCAGATCGATGGTGTAATTTAGTACATTAACATATAAAATGCTTATTTTGGTGTATAAACTTGTCCAGTGGGTGCAAACCGATGCAAAAGTGACATGTATATATTTGTCAATGACCATACACAAAGTGCCTAAATCCTTAATTTTTTATCTGTTGCATTATTTCTTAGTTTCTTTTCATCTTTCTCTATGCAAACATTATATTTATACTTTTAGTAGATATGTGTCTACTCCCTCCGTTCCAAAAAAAAATGTCCAGATTCAAACCCACGAATATGCAAACCTAGGAAAGTGTTTTTTTAGACAGAGAGAGCACGCGACATTCTTCTTACATACAGGTGATATCTTAAATCAATACTTAAATCAGAAAAATCAATCATGTCGTGCATTTCTTGTCTTTGGTTCACACGTAGTAGACAAATTCATGCATCCAAACGAGCATTTCACCGTTCGTACACCAAATTATTGTGCTGACCCGACAAGTTTGGGTTTAATTACGGTAGAGAAAAACAATATATGCAAATTATAAGTTGTTTCTAATTAATCTGCTACCTCTGTCATAAAAATATGGCTAATTCTAGAAGGGTAGTATATAAATGCGCTGTCTTATAGAGACAAATATGAGATAAATCCTTCATTCTACGGAGAAAGCTCATGTATAGGAACTTAACTTAGGCCTTCTATAATTTTGACGTATGCGGACACACATTTGAAGTATTAAACATAGACAAAATAACAAAACAAATTATAGATTCCGCCTGTAAACTACGAGACAAATTTATTAAGCTTAATTAATCCATCATTAACAAATATTTACTGTAGCACCATATGGTCAAATTATGGCGTAATTAGGCTCAAAAGATTTGTCTTATAATTTATATGCAAAGTGGGTAATTGTTTTTTTTTTCTGTCCACTTTTAATGCTCCATACATGTATTCAAACATTTAATGTGACATTTTTTGCCACAAATTTTTGGGATCTAAACAAAAGCCTTAGAGTATAGAGATGTAACGACGAGGCCCCGTGTACACACGACAACTAAAGCTATGCCAAAGAAATTATCCACCTACGTATGTAGTAGAATTGCTGGCAAGCTTGCTGCAACAATATAAATCAAAGTATTTTATAAGCCAAAAATTGAAATACTTATCGTCGAGCTTTCACATTATCACAGTGAAGTACAATATTTTGAGGTAGACACAATTATCATCTCACAATTGCTAGAGACAAGAAGAAAAAAAAAAGAGCTCACTCTAGCCGAATTAATGGAGCAAATTGACAGAAATTTGAAAAAATGGAATAAAGATCGAAAACATATAAGATCACATTGAGTTATATATTGAAACATGTGAGGAACCTTAATTTTTTGGAATTGTATGGTCGCTAATCTTGCATGTGCCCATATGGACGGGTATGATCAAGTCAGACTCGATTTTGCTGGGTATATGCATGTATTTTAAAAGCATCTGTTTGGAGCGCAATAATCCAAGAAAATTGTTTCTTCTTGGCCTCATCATCGTCTAAACCAACACACACGGTCACTATCCCGGCCATGCCATATACAACTAGCTCTCTAGCTGTACAGGAAGTATGGGTGTAGATTAATGAAAATTGGTGAATTAAGATGATTGAGTGCAAAAATGTAGATATAAAGTAGCTGGACTAGACTTGTGAAACTTCTGGTCCTGATTCTCAACAACTGTGCCTTGGTATGGTACGAGCACAAGATTAACTATCATGCCAAAATCAATATAGCAAATTGCACTTTATTTTGCACCAGCTGGGTAAAATACACACCTCACTTTGTGATAGGGTTTATCAGACTAGGCAGATAGAAATAATTTTGAATTAGCACCAGTATACATTACCAGCCCACATAAATTTCATGATTTTTTTTTGTAAAATCCGAATGAAACTTTATGAAACATGGTCTAAATTCAATGAACCTTAGAAGTTTCATTCCATATACGGGATTTACAATGAATATACGATGCAGCCTAGTACAGAGCCCTGAAATACAGAGTGGAACAAGAAACATGGTGCGTAATTTATTTTAAAATAAAAGGGAAAAGATAAATCATCATATTAAGTCATCATTACCACAGTGATTCCACTTTTACTCTCCACATAAGACGAGATGCAGGAAACGTTAAGTTAAAAAGACAAGTGATGGTGAGATTAAGAAAGAGACTAATGAACACATTAGCAACTGAACTTGTCCAAAAGGCATTATTGATGGTACTCACCAATGCACTACTTTTTCCAGCATGATTACAGATTAAAACGTATTACCTAAGATCACTGCCTCAATAGTAGCATGTATTATTATCACTTATTAATTAGTGACAAGTTGTATCCTGAAAACTAAGTTTATCTGCCTTTGAGAAGGCTTTTAGATCCCCCACTCTTCTCTGCCTTTTAAAGCACTTTTATGTTAATAAGACAAAATGCTCCATGATCCATATCTTTTGTCACATGGAAAGACCCTTTAACAAATGCATACTCTTTGCAAAGTTTTCAGTCACCCAACTAGATCAAATAAAGAAATGGAGCTGCAAAGTACAAAGCTAGATAATTAATTTAATGGAGCCAACTTGAGGGAGTAATAAAGAATTTTTGCAACACCACGTGTCCTCACCATATGCACATAGAAATTAGTCCCTCTGGTGATCCAGTGACAATCAGACACAATTGCTACTGAAATTGAAGTCCCTTTCATCACCAATAAGCTCCGTTGTTAGTGTAATTTAAGGGGTATGATTGTCATTGCGACTCATGCAGGTAGTAGTATTAAAAAGCTAAGCTTCACTGATGGAACCTAACATTAATAGAATAAACAAGCATAGAGTGTTTCCAAGTTGATTTGAGTTGGTGATCTGCCACATCAATGTGGGCCCACAATTAGGCCAAAAAGTTGCTATTTGGTTCTCACCAAAAGTTTTTCCAATAAAGAAAACAGCAAGATGCCTCGGGGTCCAACATAGTATTGGTGGAGCAAATCATACCACATAACTAAATACAGATTAAATAGTGATGCTGAAGCTTAGTGGCAGGGAGCCACCTAATTGGCCACATGACCACAGAAAAACTGAAAGCTCTGATAGTTTTTTATAGCATAATATTTCGAAGTGAGTATTTTAATTAGCATAATCTTTTGATGATTCAAGTGAGAGAGGAGAGGAGAGCAAGCAAGAAAGGAAGGCAACCATATCATTCATGCAAGAAGTGATGCTGATATAGTGATTTGTATGGTCAACCTTTAGCACCCAAAAGATAAAGTGCAGCTATCTAGTGTGAAATGTTGTCATAGTGTATAAAGCTGTGAGAAACCGAGCAATGCCTTTAGATTCTTATGTTAAAAAGTTTCTGAAAAATTGTGCTGAAAAGTAGGGTTCGACATGGACCACGGTATGGGCGTGTGGCCAAAGATTCATCACTAGATTCAATCAAGAAAACGATGTGTTATAATGATAAGCAAGAAAATTATGGGAGAAATAATAGAAGTTCAAATAACATAACTATTAGCAAACATGAATGTCACGTTTTTCCATATTTGAATATCAACTTTCTATAAAGTTGACCTACTTTACAGTTGGTACCAATTCAAGAGATAAGCTCCCAAAAAAGGTTACAATGAGAACAGCTTGAATCAACTTTTGTTCCTTGTCAATAAATATATTCACATCAAAGAAGTAGGAAACACGGAGCAAAAGTTCTGATATATTCACATCTTTGCATCTTGATGCATTTCAAATGGCTCATGCATTACAAGAATTGACTCTCATTTGGTTTCAGGGCAAGAAAATTATTGCACAGTATCATTATTTACTCCCTCTACAACGATCAATCCTTGCAACATTAGGAAGTAGCAAAAGAAAACCTTTTTTGTTTCAATGAACACAGCTATAAAATATATCAAAACTATAGATCATATTTGGGTGTTATAAGATCTATAACCTCCATGCCTATTTGGTGGTCAATGGACATTTCTCCCTCCCTCCTATGTGCTTCAGATAGTAACCTCCACTACCTTATAACAGGGGAGTTCTCCCTAATATTTACATATCTACCATACAAAGAATTTATCTCCCCCCAGTTCCCTCTCTACATGCCATCAATGGCGATTGTTACCGCCACTGGTAACCCTTCCCTGCCCCCTCCCCACCTTGGCATTGCCTTGTCTGCAACTGCTGAAAGACGAATGATAGAACGCCCGCTATCATGCTTCACATTGTGCAACAATCGCTCAATGCTTGGCTTGAGCACTTTCTCAGCCCAGTCCTCAATCTTCTCGTCAGTAAGCCAGACACTGCCAACCATCCGATCAATGGCATCTTCATCAACCCTGAATGAGCTATTGCTTCCCATGACTGATTCAAATTTCGCCGATATGCAATCGGTGACCGTCTTCCTGAAAGGCGCAAAGTCAACCGGTCGGAACACAATGGCATCGTCGACAAGTTCCAATAGATCAGATCCAGGGGCCGGTGTTGAACGCTTGACAGCAAGCTGCCCTTTCTCCTGCTCTTGTTCTACAGAAACATCACTGGAATTACGGGAGCCCTCAGTGTCATCCAAGGCGCCGACTGCCAAATTGAGGTCAAGTGACAGACTGTGGCTACTGGACAGTTCTTTTGCTAGCTTTGCAGGGCGAACATCATCACATAGCCAATCTGCTCGGTGCTTGACCTGTTTGTCACCAATCGAGAGTTCTAGTTGCCAACTCGAGCTAGTTGACTCCAACATCCTCTCTTCACCTCGTAGCAATGTCTCAACATTTGATCCTTTAAGCTCTTCAGGTACCCAATTTGTGGTGAGCACAAATATGGCATTACCAAGGCTGACCTCACGACCACGGGAGTCTGGTAGCCGACCAGTCTCCATTGCCCGCTTGATCTTTCCACGCACAACAACATCCACTTGATCAATGCCCTCAAGAACAATCACCGAGAATGGGTTCTGTCGAACTGCCTCAGTGACCCGGTCGAGTGCAGTTTTTCCCCAGAAACCCATGTTTGGACCATCATTGCCAACCCTGCCCAGCCGGGAGTCACTACCAAAGTTCACAACGAGTGGCCTGGTGTTTGCCATCAGGTCAGACAATGCGTTCACCATCTTCCGCTTACCAGCTTGATCAGGCCCAACAAACAGGAGCCACATGTCACCCCTTGTCCCAAAGTTTCGCCGCTTCCCGCTGCCAGATCTGCATTGTATTACAACAGCAGCGATCGCTGAAGCGGCATCTGACTGCCAGGCGACCTTCTCTGTAAGCCCCTTGAGGAGCCTCTTGAAGGATTCAATATCAGAAATTCCAGCAATCTTAGCCTTTTGTAGAGCTGTTAATCCTTCACAACTTTCCTTTTGTTCATTCTCCACAGCAGGATTGACTACTGGGTCCAAGTGACCGAGCACAAGGTCAGTTTTCACTGGGCTGGCTGGAGGGCTCTTACGGAGCTCAAGGGTCGGTGCAACCAAGGGCTTCTCCCAACTGGTGTTCATCTTAAGTGTGGGAACAGCAGCACCCCTTGCAACTGCCAATTTGGGCTCGACAGGTGGGCGTGGAGTGAATGGGGCAAGAGGCACAGAGAGCGCCGGTGCCATGGGACGGGTGGAGTGGATTCGGGCGCATGTCTCACGCCATTTCTTCTCAAGCTCATCTTTGCTCCTCTTAAGTTTCAGCTCTTGTTCCTTGGCCTGTACAACAAAAGAACAACATATTAATGACGATTCCAATAGAAGCGAGTTGCTGTCACCAAAGCTTAACCATGGAAGAACACATACCTTATTTTGATCATTGCTAAGCTGCAGCCAGTGCGGCAAACCAGGTTTGGCAGCTTCAGGGCGGGGTGCCGGCTTATCCGTCTGCTCAGCCTCAAGTTTAGCGAGCTCGCGCTCATAACTACCCTTGCAAAGCAAGCACATGGCTGGCTTTGCTAACGGACTCTGATCACTTCCCGGCGGCCATCGGAGTGCCGCTTGCGTCACCAGCATAGGCCGAAGTGCTGGTGACAGCATCCCCAGAGAGTTGTTGAGAATTCCACTGCCTCCAGGTCTACACAATCCAATAATTCATCAAATCGTCAGGAATCGAGCTACAGTAGTTAGATTGAACACAAAAGTAGAAGCATACTGCAGTTACAGAAAAAGCAATAACCTTTTTAGAGGATTTCAACAATCATAGAAGTGAATTAAAATAGGCCTATTCACCAATCAAAACAAAATTTCCCCACCAAATCAATGAAACCCTTTCCCCTTGTTAAACACTTTGGTTCCAAAAATTAACACCAATTTTTATTTTCTCAGAAACGAAGTATTGAACCAACAAAAACAAAGAATTCAGATATAAGCAGAGGGGAAGATGGACTCACCGGAGAGCTGCGCCGGCGGCGGTCGGAGCGCCGCCGCCGCGGGCGATTGGCACGGCGTGTAGGTCCCACTCCGCCTCCATCCCCGGATGGTAGACCTTGCACCGAAGGTAGGTGGTGCACGCCGCCGTGCAGACGGCCCACACGCCGGCGCGCGCGAATCGCCGGAGAAGACGGCCCATCTCCGCCACCGCGGCCTTGCCGCCTTCCGACGCCGCCGCCGCCGGGCCATCGACCAGCCACTTGAGGTCGCCGAGATCAAGAACCACCCCGCCATGCTCGCCGAGTAGCCTCTCGACCACCGCGCCGAGGTCCCCGATCCTCGCCACCATCGCCGCCTTGTCGCCGGCGAGCTTCGCGAGCTCCGCCTCCAACGGCAGCACCTTCGCCCCGGCGAGCGCCGGGAATCCCGCCGTCGGGATCCTCCGAATCGCCTCCCTCAACACCGCGTCCGGACCGGCGTCTCCCACCAGCACCGGGTTCCGCCGCGTCGGCTTGAGCATAACGTCGATCACCTTGCGCGCGTCGTCCCCGCCGCCGGCAACGGCCGCCGCTGCCGCGAGGCGTGGGTTGAGGTATGCGTTGGCTGCGCCGGCGCCGACGCCAACGCCTCCGGCACGCGGGTTGAGAGGCGAAGGCGACGGCGAGAGCGGGCCGGCCGCCGTCGTCGCCGATA
>CM002486.1:6083222-6093564 GCA_000325765.3 Leersia perrieri
GTCGTCGCCGATACGGCCGACACGGCGGCGGCGGAGGTGGACGGCGAGGGCGCGGAGAGAGACTGCTCGATAATAGTCTTCACGGCGGCGGATGAGAAGGACGCCTCACGCATGACGCGGCTGACGGAAGGGTCATCGAGGATGGAAAGCACAAGCTGCTCGAGCTCCACCTTCACGGCGAGCAACGGCTGCTGCGCCGCCTCAGGACACCCCCTCCTCTGCTGTGCCTGCGCCCTCTTCAACGCCGCCACATGCGCCCCCGCCGCCACCGCCGCCGCCGCGCCACCACCAGAAGCGTTCCCCGCCGCCGTCGTCGCCGCCGCCCTGGCGCAGGCCTGCCGGAGCAAACCCGCCGGCGCGGCGAGGAGGGCGGCGGCGACATGGAGCGGCGTGGTCTGGCCATGGCGCCGCCTCCCGGCCTCATCCATGGCCCTCGACAACGCCGCCGCCGCCTCCGGCGTGAGCGTCTGCTGTATAGTACTAAGATCCGCCCTCATCTTGATCTCCCCCAAATCATCAATCGATCAAACACCTCCACCCAAAATTTCCCCACCTCCAACACCAATCAATCAATCAATCAATCGAACAAGGAGAGAGGCGCGGAGATTGGAGAGGAGAGGAGAGGAGAGGGAGGCGGAGGCAACGAGACGACGACGACTACTACTAGTACACCACTTCACCACAAGAGGAGGAGAGAGGAGAGGAGGAGGAAGAAGAAGAGAAGAGAAGAGGGGAGGAGGAGAAGGCGAAATGCGAATAGAATCTTCGTCTCCGCTCACCCTGCGTTACATTGCCGCTTGCCCCATGGGGAAGTGGGGATTTTTCTTTTTTCTTTTCATTTTTCACACGCTTTTTCTCTTTTTCCCCCTCACTTATTTACTTATTTCTGTAGAGTATTTATTTGTTTGTTTATTATGATTAAATAAAGAAAAATGTTTTGTAATAAAAAAACAATTTCTATTTTGGGTGTTTCTGCGAGGGTGTGCGGTTCAGCGAAGGAAAAGGAAAGGGTTGCGTCGCGTCATCACTTTCCGCCGTCCGACTGCTTGCAAACGTGATTGTTTCCTCCTCTCTTTTTTTTTTCCTTTTCTTTTGTGCGGTGGGAAAGGAGGTTAAGTTTGCAAATTGCAATGCTAATCCCGTTTTTGCTGGTCGGGTACGAAACTTTTGAGCGCAAAAGTTGTTTGCATCTGGTCATTTCAATAACAGTTATGTTGAATTTTCGATGTCATTTTTTCTTTGTTTTTTCGAGTGTATTTTTGTAAACATTATGAATTCAAGATAATGTGTATATTCACCCTATAAATGGTACATTGATTCATAGTCAAGTCGGTTTAAGAAATCTTGCATTCTTATATTTATATTTATAATGTATATGTGCCTGACTCATATAGTAAATATTTGTAAATATTTATTATTCACGTTGTGTTGTTTACATGTTGTATCATCTGAATAAGGAATTATTTTTTAGGATGAATTTAGGGATTAATTGTTACCCTTGTATTGTAGTTTAAGCTTTAACAACTTCCCCATTTAGATTTTCAAGACAAATTTCTTGGATTTTAACTGTCATGGTTTCACAAAAGACACTGAACTAAATGACAAGAGAATTTTAAAATTCTAGCCCATTTCTACCAAATTATTTTAAAATACTAAGTCATCAATATAATTAGATAGATCATATATGTTTTATTAGATAATGCCACCACATATCCAAAGGACTGCAGCATCCTAGAAGGTTTACAAGATAAATGCATATATATTCTATTTCTTAAAAAAGTAAAGAAACACATGTATGCCTTCACAATCACACAAAAATAATTACACATCTATGCCTTCATAATCACACAAAAATACTTAGCTTATCTAGTTTGCCATCTCGATCGTTTTCTTGATACTTATGTGGCCTGCAGGACGAACGCAGAGCTTGTGGCTACTATCAGTCTTGCATAACTAGTTTTGTCCTTGAATACAATATTCAGGTCTTTTTTGGGGCAACATGCCATTCTTGTCCACAAAAAGGCACCTTTGTCATATCTACCCCGGGTCCCCGGCACATGGTGACTGGAAAGTAAACATGATTAATTGTTAATCCAGTTGCTTTGCTAGTGGATCAAGCTTGATGCGACGTGTTGGTTATTTTTTTTACAGGATTTCTACTGCCTGTTGACAGTTGATATTTTCTTTGGGAGAGATGGGTTAATTGGGATAAAAGGCAGGGGAATAAAAATCTTTTGGAGATGATCGAGATGGTTGGTTGTCACTTCAGGATAGTTTTACTCCGTCTTTCTGACAATTATATTTTGAGAAAAAAGATATAGGAATTCAGGAATTAATTAAGTCATATGTGTTTCATTGTCTTTCATTTCCGTGTGAATGGTTTGTGCTGGCCAGTTAACTGTGTGTGAATGAGTTAGCGCGAGATTATAGAAAAGGAAAAATTCAACCGTGTTACATTTTGTGCCTGCCTTTAGTCTTTTTTTTTTTTGCTAAATTGGTGAAAATATTCTTTTAAATAAGCAGAGGAAATAGTCTGCCTATCACTTTCTGGATAGTGAGCCACGATTAATAGCTCGACGACTGTTCTAGATTTTCAATAACTAGGTAGTTAAACAGTCACGTCAAGTAATTACTGAACATCAAAAGCCAAAAGCATATGTAGGAGTATATTGTTAAACACTTGAAATCTCCATTAGGGCATAAATATCATAGTCAACAAAATCGATCTTGGCCGCTCATGGATGGTTCCTTATTTGTGAAGCTGCCAACTAGTTGTTGGCATGGCTTTACATTATCGATCCCTAAAATGGTCACTGTTCTATATCACTTATGGGGGAAGTTTGAGGCTTCAAATGTTCTACCAATTTATGATAGCTTTATTTATGAACCTAAAAGAAATGTAGAAGTTAAATAAAGATTAGAGGATAGATATAAATTCTCTTCACGAAAAAGGCATATCTAAATTTAATTATTATGTGGGTTAGTTAATTTAGTTTATTTTCAAATTAATAATATTTATTCATAAAAGTGCGCGCTTACATCAAGGTAGCATATTAGCATATTTGGTAGACCAAGCCTAACCTACACGTAAAGTAAGGAAAGTTTGTCGGGATCTTGAAGATAACATAACACTCACGGTATTATGACGCGTGGTAAACAACAAACGGTTGGAATGAAAACTTCTGTATATACCTAATTGAATCAAGATATTAAGGATTTGTTTGGTTCCATTAACTTTTTTTAAGTCTCTGTCACATCGAATGTTTAGACACTAATTAGAAGTATTAAATATAGACTATTAATAAAACCCACCCATAACTTTGGACTATTTCGCGAGACGAATCTATTGAGCCTATTGGTCCATGATTAGCAAATGAGATGCTACAGTAAACATTTGTTAATCATGGATTAATTAAGCTTAAAAAATCGTCTCGTGAAATAGCCTACATTTATATAATTAGTTTTATTATCAGTCTATATTTAATACTCTTAATTAACGTCCAAACATTTGATATGATCTGAACTAAAAAAAGTCCTTGAATCCAAACAAACCGTTAGATTTGAAGTGTATGCCATGATTTCGACTGCAAGTTTGTAACCTAGCGTTGTAAATAAGACGCGTGTCGTACTTAGATTTGCTGATACTAGATATGTATACCGTTGAACCAGACGGGCACCCATTCATAAATTCTTGTCTTCCATGATAATGTACGATCATGCACGACTCTTAACACGTAGATGCACTTAAGAGGAAACGCCAATAGTAGGTGTGACGAATTATCTAGATACGTATTTCCCAATCAAAAAGCAACAAATTTTGTATATATACATTATGACATCCACGATCTTGTCGTTTATCGCGATGAGCCAAATGTGTAGTATATTGGTATATGTCGGATATATACCGTTAAACCACATAAAAGCCTATATATATATATACATATATACATATATATCAAATATTTTTGAAGTTTTTCGTATTCATTTAAACATAGTTCAAACTCATTTTGAACCTTGAAGGCCATACACCATGAAGGATAAAATAAATTTAATATATATATATATATATATATATATATATATATTCGATGTAAACAAGATACGTGTCACCACGATAGTTGATCGTGGGAATTTTAAAACTTAAATGGTAAATTCTTTTATCAACTTTTTACTCAGCCTCGTTGTCCACTAGGCCAGCGGCGGAGCTGGAGAAAATTTAGAGCCTAGGAAATCTGACTACACCAAAGATTTAGTATGAAAACTTAAAGAGCCTCTTTGAAACATCTCCTGCTATAATGGTGGAGTGGAGCTGAGGAGCTAGAGAAATATAACTCCACCTTAATTTATAGTGTAATTTCTAGAAGTGAAGCTACAGGTGCACTTTATATTTTACAGTATCTCTAAATTAATTATTTGGTACAAATCCAACTTTAAAATATAAGAATCTAGGAGCTGGAGCTGTGTCAAACGAAATCTATTAGGATATATAACTACACCAAAGACTTTTTTTTTTCGCGTCCGTCAACGAGGTGGACAGCCACCCAGCTAGCGACCCCTAATTAAATCCACCGCTGCTCGATCTCTACATCGTTTAAAAGTATAGAAGTCTAAAGTCTATTGTTAAACTGTTTTAAGATTAATTACATTCTCGTGGCTTTTCAGCTCATCATAAATCAGATAGCCACCGGGAAACAGCAAACCCTTGAAGAAGAACACACACATGATGTACGTGTGGTGTGGTCCTGTTATTCCAATCGTGGCCCATCCGAGCCGGCCGGGCCCTCGATCGCGCGCGTCTGCTTAATTTCATCGCGTAGCTAGCTCGTTGACACGAGTGATCGATGGCGTCACGTCACGTACCGTGTGTGTACGTAGCACATCGATCATATCCTCGACCTTCCCCGATCGGTGGAGTGGTCGAGTTTGAGCTGATCATCGCGATAACGGGCCGGCCGGTCGCAAGCAAGTAATCAGATCGCAACACGTATATATATGCACGTACACACATGCGCCGCAGCCGATCGACCGATCGGTCGGTCACGGTGCATGTGTGAGTGCAGTAGCGGCGGGCTCGATCGATCGGTTAATTGTTTGATTGTCAATTAAGGAGGGCGAAGACTAGATGAAAGTATTCCCTTCGTCTTTAACGCTGCTGACGTTTTTACTTATGCATATTTGACCGTTCGTTTATTCAAAAGATTTACGAAATTATCTTTTTTATCATTTGATGTATCGTTAAGTAAACTTTATACACATATAGCTTTATATATTTCATAAAAATTTTAAATAAACGAATTGTTAAACGTATATAAAAGTCAACAGTGTTAAATATTTAAGGACGAAAGAAGTTCTCCCTCCATTTTTTTATATTTGACATTGTTGACTTTTAAACTCAACTTTAACCATTCGTATTATTCAAAAAATTTAATCAAATATATAAAAACAAAAGTCATCTTACAAATTTCTTTAATAATGAAACAACTAATATCAAAATAGATGTCATTTACATAATTTTTTAATAAAACAAATGGTCAAAATTATTCTTAAAAATTAACGGTGTCTAATATAAAATTAGTCAGCAGGAGGAAGAGAGGGAGAGATCGGAGGTCGGCAGCTGCCGGGTCGGCGTCAAATAAACGGCCGGGCCGGGGCTCGGAAGAAAGAGCTTAGCTAGCGTACGGGCACGCGCACGCACCGCCCATGCCCACGCGCGCAGTACTTGCAAGTCCGGCCCCGTCCCGTCGCGCCGCGCCGCGCAGCCGCCACAAAACCGCGGTACGTTGCCTCTGGCTATACTTACGCGGTTTCGGCCGTGTCCACCTCACCCAGATTAACGTGTGTGGTGTAGTGGCCATCGATCAATCCGTTTTTACATGCTCAACCACTCGCGCGCGCTGACACACACACACGTACGCTTACTGGTGGGAGGATATATAGGGATAATAGATTCAGAAACTTCAAGAACCTTGTGTAGTTATCCATATTATAAAGCATTTTAACTTTTTATTTATAGCGTTTGATCATTAACTTATTAAAATAATTTAAAAGTATTATTTTTTATTTACTTTATTATCAACAATACTTTATACTCGACTTATTAATACTTTATCCGTCTTTTTTAATATGGCGTATTTTGTTTCGTTAGGACAATAATTTAACCTATAATTTTTTTATTAATATATCAGTTGTGATACTGAAAATTATAGTTATAGAAGAACACTTACGAATAAGAATCTAACAACATTAATTTTGTGTCACAAAATAATTTTTTAATAGAGAAATTATTGGTTAAACCATTATCTAATGAAACAATCTAAGCCCTGTATTTTATATTCTAAGATGGATAGAGTAGTATTTTAGGGACAGGAAAGTAAGAGAAACTGTTTATGTTTTATGTTTATGGTACTATGCCTTTTTAATGTTTTACCCCCTCGTGAATTTTAAATACTCCTTGATACATTTACAAGATAAAATCTATTAATTCTCCAAAAAAAACAAAGTTTATTAACAATTTCACTTATTTATGGACTAGCTAGTTGCCTATTTGATACATTGGATATTTTCGTTCACCTTACACTAGTATAAAAGTTGGTCATCACACGTAGACAACACGGCCAACTAGTAAAAAAAGTAGTCCAACAAGAAAAAGTACACATATATCGACAATATTGTAGTAAGCAAATTTGTTATATTAGATGATATATGTGTGCCCTAGGATCTTATCTCTCTGTTGAACGATCGATATACTGCTATCATACTGTTTCCCATGCAACAATTAACCAACAGTGAGCGATAATTCGATTAATTAGGTGGTGGCATATACAGACGGCAGCCAGAGTCGGTCGCCGAGCAAGAGTGAGCTATAAAGACGGTGACGTACGCGGCGGAATTCGTTGGACGGCCGGCTGCTATATATGCGTGTGAAACCAATTTATTATTCGACCAATTCAGCTGCGGTCATGGTGGACGACGCGCTAGCGCTTATAGCTGCAACCGTGTGACTTTTGTTCGCTTGTAAATCAGCCGTTTGTCTTCACTCCCTCCCTCTCATTTGCCTGTTACAATTACCATTTTGCCCTCGCTTTTAGCCTCTATATTTTTTTCTTTTTTCTTTATCAGTTGGATTTATGAAAATTCCAGATTTGGAATTTAGGGGGACGTACGACAAGCTTTCATTGTCATTCTACCGAGCTAATTCAAAAATACCTAAGTTTCGCACCATAATCAAGTGTAAAAGTAAGAAATAATATTTTATCCGTTGTTATTCACCTTTTTGCATATAAATATTTTAGGTGAAGAAGGTGACTTAAAGCTTTTGCAATTATAATAATACATATAACTAAATATCTCGTAACCTAGAAAAAGAGATTAGTGTGAAATAAACCCAAACCAAAATAACCCTCTTTCCTTTTTAGCTTATTCAACAGATTATTAAAACAACTTATTTGCTCCATGCTTCAAAATATACGTTTTCTAAAAATAAAATCTTGTAGTACTTAATTGTTTAGAACATCTTGTTTATAACTACTATCTTCGTCTCAAAATAATGCTATTTTTCGGGGACATGACACGTCTTATGATAACAAATCTGGATATTCTATAATCAAATATAGAATCAGTATTGATAATCCACTCAATAATTAAAATCAAACAGAAGTTTAAAAAAGCTGAGCAGGAACATGTGGCGTGCATACTTAGGTTTATTTCCTAATTAAAGTGGGTACGTGCAAGAAAACTTCTAACGACCTAGCTATATAAAACATGCCCAGATTAAATACTAGTAACAAATCTAGTGCATGCATGAGACTGCTTTAGGACACGGAAAAGCTGCCTGCCTTTTCGTCCCAACACTTAATTATTTGGTACCTTTTCGATCGATCGACGACGATCTACTATTCCAGTTTGTTGAGGACACCAAGTTGGCAAGCAACACCAACATGCATATATCCATGGTTGACTCTTGCAACTTGCACCATTTGCTCTGGCTGGCGCCTGCCGGCCGGTTTCACATGCACGTGGCTATACCCTTTGAAGATTAGGTACACGACATGCGTGGAGAAAGTGGTGACATCTTTAGCCATTGTCATATGGTGGATGCAGTATCAGAAAATAGTTATGCAACTTATATTATCATATGAAATTTTAGTGATTCCATTTTTTAAAAATGTCCAAGGTAAAGTGTGTGCAATATATAGTTGGCACTTCGCTGGGAGTGTGGAACACTCATGTTTGTATTATTATGTTTGGTAACTACCAATAGTTTGGGGTTATTTTGTGGGATTTGTTAACACAATTTATTCGACAAGATCAATTAAAATGTATCTTTTCTATTCTATACTTTTTTTTAGAATTACACAATACAACATAAACACTCATAACGCACGCACACTCACTCCTATGAACGCACACGTGCAAACCCTACCCCTATGAGTATCTCCGAAAACTGGGCCGGTAAATTCTTGAGATTGACAAAATCACCACGAGCGCCTCGCTGTCGACAGATACGTCGCTTACCACTGAAAGCACAAAGCCGTTAAATCTTAGAAAATTCGTTCTCATGGGGAATCGAACCCAGACGTCAGGTACTACTATGGCTACATGCCCACTCACAAGATATTTAACTAAATTAGAATAAGTCAACCGATAGTCCTATACGCACACCTACACCTATCTGTACGATTAACATATAGCTTTGGCTTACGGTCCGAAGTAACTTTGTTTACAAGTTAATTCTAGCCCTTTAATTTAGTACTTCCTTCGTCCTAAATCATAGGGTGTAATTTGACTTGTTAGGCAACAGTTGTAATAATTTCTCTATTAAATAATTATTTTTATGATATAAAATTGGCGTTGTTAGATTTGTATTAAAAATGCTTTCTTAATAGAGATATAATAATAATATATTAATAGAGAAATCATATTTTAAACATTTGTCCTAATAAACGAAATATGTTTTATTATTTGGGACAGAGGAGTAGATTTTTGGGTCATTTTTTGCCGGTTGACTTCAGGACAGCTAAGATGTATGATTATTTTCTGTTTTTAATTTCTTATATGAGGCTTTTGCACAATCCTCCTCAGAGAGGTCATAATATCTATAGGCCCTTTTTCTTTCAGTTTAGGATTATGATAATTCAGATTATTGAAAGTAATCCGAAAGAAACAGACAAATTATTGAGACAACTTATTATAATCTGGAGCATAAATTGTTACAATCTAATAAGCACATTTAGGTGAGTTTTTCCTAGATTATTTGGTAAAAAATTACCCACTAATGCCACACACTCTTTTTTAGACTTACAAACCCAATAATCTAGCCTTTAATAATTTAGGAAAGAAATAACCTATAACTTATTCTACTACAACTTATAACAATCCAACTTATAGTAATCCCATTGAATAATCTAGATTAGAATAATCTTGAGCTAAAGGAAACAGAGCCTTAATAACAATTTGATCTTCTTCCAATTAAGACGCGACATTGTAGTATCAGTTATGCACTGCGCGTCTTTACCTCTAAAGGAAACTTCACGTGCCTTAAGAAAAAAAAGTACTATACAATAAAAAGTTTCACCTGAGACGCTTTCTAGTAAAGACGTCACGCGTTGTCTAGAGTGAGGCGTGCAGGAGCAACAACTGTGAAAGCCAAAAGGTAGCAGCCTCTGACCAAAGCTGTGGCAGAAACAACAAAGAAAGATCAAACCACACAAACCACACGTACGCTAGCTCTCTCTGTCTATTTGGACTTGGACTTTGGAGAAATGGAGACGTTGCATGCATGAAGAAACGAACAAGTACTATCTTCACGCGTGAAGCAGCAGCATATGGTGTAGCTTTTGACGATGTTAATTTCAACGTCGATTAGTTTGGCAGTGAGCAACCGACCAGCAATGTTTGACGATTGACAATGACGAGAAGCTACTATCTTCTTGTTGTACTGATTGACCATGATGGACGTTCGATGTGACTTTTAACTTCTTTTATACAGTTACAAACAGTAAAACAATAAGGTCTATTCGGATCCCATGATATGAAAAACGCAGCATAGAATAAACTAGAAAAAATATAGGAATGTAGGTGTAAAACAGAGGAGGATTGTAAAACAGTGGAATATAGAGATGGTGTGTATTCGGTTTATAGGAAGGAAGTAACAGTTATTTATTTAATTTTCACTAAATTATAGTTTTTATCCATCTACATCGGCAGCCAACCATTCCTCTCCACCTACTCTCGATGCCGTCGCCCGGCCTCTTCGCCGCTGGCAGCCGTCCGACCTCGTCTCCACCGGCGGACGGCCTCCGCCCTCCCGTCGGCGGCCGTCCTCGCCTTTAGGCGGTGCCGT
>CM002486.1:6093589-6107529 GCA_000325765.3 Leersia perrieri
TCGTCGCCGCCGGCTTCCGTCCCGTGCGACGCCGGCCTCGGTCCTCGCCTCCCGCCGGCGGCTGGCCTCGACCCCTCGCCTGTGACCTTCCCACGCGGAGGTTGGCCTCGATCCCTCGCCGGTGACCTCCCCGCGTAGACGCCGGTCTCGATCTAGTCAGCGGCGATCTCGACCTGTCGTCGTCGACGCGCCGGCTTCGATCCATCCCCCTGTTCTATTTCCTGTTCTTCTTCTTTTCTATCTCTTGTTCTATTTCCTGTTCTTCTTCATCTGATGGAATGGGTTGCTTAGTGCTTGATTGTCTTGTTTGATGCAGAGGAAACGAAACAAATAAGGTTGGAGTGGATTATTTCTTTCTTGTGTTTTCTCTTGGATTCAACAGTAAAGGAAACATTTCTACGATTTTCCTGGGATTGCATTTTAGCCACCGAATGACAGGAATAGGAAAATTTCCTATCACCGGTAATCCTCCAAAAATCCTCTAAAATTCATGTAATCCGAATAGGGCCTAAGGCCTCTCACAGTCAGGGGACGTGTCTGAGGTGTCACGTGCTTCTAGACTATCACATTAGACAAAAATACCATCCTTTGGTGCACCACCTCTAAATGGGCGCTCGCGTCCTTAACGGGACACTAGTTCTTCGTCAGCCAATGGCAGAGACAAAGCAAAAAGGGGAAAAAAAGCCAACAATGCGAGATGCTTGCGAGCAAAACCAAAAGATGCAGGAATTACTCCGGCCAGTGAGGATGGGAGTTGCTCGCCGTCGTCAGCCTGCCCGTGCATAGCCGACTTGTTGTCGTCCACCCACCCGCACGCCGCTGGTTCACGGTCGCAGCCGGAGCAATGAGGGGAGGAGGTAGAGCCGCCTTGTCATCCTCCTGCCTGCTCACCATCGTCCCTCGGCCCGCCCGCCTGGTCGCGCGACGCCGGGTGGCCATCCTCTCCCGCCTGTGCACCGCCGGCGGGAGAGGCGCACTGAGGAGAGATGCGAGCACCGGGAGGCATCCTTTGGCAGGAGGCAGTGGGAGAGGCGTCCCGAAGGGAGGGGCTCGCGCCGAAAGAGCCGGACGAGGTGCACCGGCGATGTGAGGAAAGTGGAGCGAGGGAATACCGGAAGAGTCTTTGAAAAAAAAGGGTGTAGGTGTATATCTTCTTTGTTGTCCAAGTGTTAAAATGCAAAATGTTCAAAAAGGACCGACACACAAAATTTTAAAGGTTGAAATGTAGAAGTGTTAGAGGGTTGCTTGCTGTGTGAGGATAGTGTCTTTGTGTCTTTATCCGACATGTCATACATTTTTGTTTTAGGGATACACATATGGGTCAATGGGTGTCCTATATTACGAAGGCCCTAAGTAGGGAGTTCAAGATTTCCATAACCCGCTCACAAAAGCATGTAAAGCGGAAGAAGCTAGCAGGAAACCGTAGAAACCATAGATTTTGCCATGTTAATTTTAGATTGTTCCTATTTGCTCGTACAATATTATTGAATAAATTTCCAAACTATTCGTTTTTTCATTTGAATTTACAAAAATATACCAAACTCATACATAATTGCATAAATATTCACGATCCCATGGTATGGACGCGCGGCACTGGCCGACATGGCGCGTTACCGCTGGAATGGTGTGCGGGCACCAGCAAGCTGCGGCAACGCAACAGCAAGCTGCAGCAATGCACGCAAAGCTGCTGATGCATGGCGACGTGCGACCAGTCGGCCGGTGCCACGTGGTGGTGCCGTGGCACTGTGCGGTGTTGGCGGGTGCCGTGCGATGGTGCCACGGCACCACGTGTTATTGCCTGGTGCCTCACGTTCGTGCTGCGGCGTCCGTATATTTATGTAATTTTTGTATGAATTTGGTATATTTTTACAAACTCAGAGGAAAAAACGAATATTTTCAATTTTAATTTCAAGATTATTGTGGGCATGCTTTTTGGACTGTTAACTGGTTTGTTTTTTATTTAAAAAATATATATATAACTTTCTATTGTTATACAAGTCTATTTGTTCAATTTGTAGTAATTATATATATTAACTAATTAATCATATGCTAATTAATTGTCTTTTCAAGCCAGCAAAGCGACTACTCGCCGAAACCCTAAAGATAAACAGGGCTATAGATTCTACATGAAAACCTATATTGTTCGGGAGGATCCTGAGATCGATTTCAAAAGTAGCTGCAATCATGTATGCATGCTGCCGATTGAGAGAGAAACAAAAGATTACATAAGGCGTACGAGTTCTTATTAGCATAGCAATGGATTATCCATATGTTTTTTTTTTCAAACAAAGTTTATATAAAAGTTCCATTAAAAAATCGTATAAATCCATTTTTCAAGTTTTCAATAGTTAATTCTTAATTAATCATGTGCTAATGAATTGTCTCGTTTTGCGTATGACAAAAATCCAAAGCTTTAGAACTTGGCCTAAAATAAAGTTCAACCAGCCCATGCTTGCATGGAGCTACCACTCGTGTCGTTGTTCTTACCAATCGGAGGTAGCTAGAGGCCAATTTTTGTACAAGGAAAAAAGAAATAAACAATCAAAGATATCCATAGCTTGTCTTGGAGAGGAAACGTACTCCCCTGCTCCCAAATACTTGTCACACCGTTCATATTTAAACCTTTTTCTTTAATGTTCATAATAAATATACTTAAAAAGATTTCTGAACAAAGGGAGTATATATAAGAGATGACCTGTTTAGATGTACGATTGTACTTAAGCGAAGTATATGGGCGGCGGCGTGGCTTTTGTTGGCTGGGAAGTTGCTGGAAAGGGTACTGTTTGCTTTTTACGGTAGTTGGGGTTTTGAAACTATTGGAGTCTAATTTATGTTACTCGATAGATCGAGCAATACACATTGCGTATGGTATTCATAATGAAGTTTGCAAATAACTTGTGCGACATGCCATGGCCACCGTCAGGCACCTCTCCTCCGGTCCCTCGTGCTCCTTCCCATGTAAATTTTAGAATTCGAAGATAACTTTAGTATGAGGTAAAATACCTTAAATGCCTCTTAGTAATAAATAAGTAGGTGTGTAAGGTGTATTAAATAATTAGTTAATAAATTGAATTGTTATATGTACTAAACTCTTAACAATACTTTCAACCATTTGATTTAGATGATATAAATTTACTCACAGTACGCTCATCAGCGTTAGTAAGAAATTAACAAAAAAAAAATAATATGTATAGGTAAAGTCATCGGTTTGCAACTAGAAGTTGGTATGTTAAGGAAATGTAATCAAATTGTTATTGGATAAACTTTAAACATTATGAATTAATTTATTTTGAGACTGTGGGTGTAAGTAGCAGCAACACTTAGTTATTTCTTCTATAATCAAGATAAAAGATTGCACCATCCACATTGTTTTATTGATATTTTTGTATCAATATGTATTTACATCGGTTAATCAAAATTAATATAATTAGCTTATTGACCAGTGCGTTGTCGTTTAGTCTGATCCGTCCTATATATAGAACACATCAAAACCGTTCTTTTTTTCCCATCGGTACTGTCTGCAGAAAACACAAATCGGTAGCTATCATAAACCTCTTGATTTCTTCCCTGGTGAAATTCTTTTTCTTCCCTTCACACGACTAAAAACCGTACGCAACGGGCAATCACGTACACCTTCGTCCTCCGCCGTGAAAGCTGAATTGAATATCGTTCGACCAACCAGGGGAAAAATGGAGTTGAAATTTGTCCATTTTAGGCTACAAATTACTCCCTTCTCTAAATATTTGACGCTGTTGACTTTTTCACAAACATTTGACCCGTTTGTTTTATTCAAAAACTCTGGTGAAATAAGTAAAACAATAGGTAAGCATAAAATTATATTTAAAAATGAATCAAATGATAGAAAAATAATTAATAATTACGTAAATTTTTTAAATAAGATGAACGGTTAGACATATATAAAAAAGTCAACGGCATCAAACATTTAGGGAAGGAGGGGTCTTTTTTTCCAGTTGAATCCTTCGACCGACACAGACACACTGCATCTTTACTTGGTAGGCACCATCTTCCCTGGTATATATGTTGCTAAAAAGAACAGTGTTGTGGCAAAATGAGAAATGTCATTAGCTTATAATTAATTGAGTATTAGTCATTTTAAACTTTAAAAAAAGATTAATTTAATTTTAACAAATTTTAGTGTATAAAATTTTTATATTAAGTTTAACAGTTTGGAAAGTGTGCCGAGAGAAAATGCACCATTCTTTCTAGCAAAGAGCTAGTCGAACACCCTCGGAGACTAGAGATGAATCCATTAGCCTCGGATGACTCCCTAGAAATTAAGTATTTAGGTATGTTTGTATTTACAAGATTATATACAATACTTGAGCCCTATAGATCATAAATTTGTATACACCATTTTTTTAAAAATAAAAAAAACCTTGATATACTTGAAATTATAAACAAATAATGGGCTGTTTTGGATCACTACTAAAACTTGCCCTACCAATATTTTACCAATATTTTGGTAGTGCCAAAGCTTAGGCAAGTTTTGACACTACCAAATTTTTGGTAGGAGAAAGTAGTATCAACTCTATTAGTTTTTGGCAAAAATTAACTCCAATCCAAAGAAGTAGCATTCACCGTTAAAGTTGCCAATTCTTTAGTAGGACGTAGATTGGCTCCAAACCAAAATGGCCCTATATTTTGTCACTATTAATAAATTGGTAGGATAGCAATCCAAATAAGCCTAATGATATGGAGGTGGCTAATAAAAACATTTCCAAATTAATTCCAATTTTGTACCTCAATCTAAACATGTGCCAAAATGCAAACTGAGCGTAATGTGTCTGTAACAAGGGGAAACAGCACGTGCATCAAATTGGCAGTGAAAAAGAGTGATTCCAAGATAAACATACACCAGTTCTCTCTACCCCCTTTATTTCAGCTCACCAATAATCGATATGTGCTTCGTTACTGCAACTCTGCTTGTCACCGTTACTTTTATTGCAACATATCGAGCACGATACGAATCAAAGTAGTACCCAAATGTCACTGCAACTCTGCAAGAAGCAGTACTGATTTGCAAAGAAAAAAAATGTGTTCGTGGCTGGCCAAGGCGAAAGATGGCGTGATCCAGATTATTTTCTACTCACCAAATTAAAATTGAAGAAGATTCCGAAAATCATCTTCGAATATGGTGTGCATATATTTAATTGAGTTGCACATTTTCTAAGTTTCCAGTGGGAGATTTTAATTTTCTCGTTAGCAGAGAAGGAAAAAAAATGTCTGCGATGTTGGCTCTGACACGTAACTGTTGTTGTACAAGTTGTGATAATAAATTAGCGTCGTTTTATTTATAATAGTTTAGTCTTGCTTTACGCCAAAGCCGTGGCTGTTGTCGAGCTGAAAATTCAACAAGGGATAATTATTAGTGGATGGAAAAACTGCGTGCTTAATTGTCTATTAGTAAAAAATGCGTCGCTAGCTGCACGTACGGTCTAGCTAGCATCAATTGGCTTTTTTTCTTTTCAGAAAGGATCTGGAAGACAAATGTTGGCTTTTTGAATGGCATGGGAATTAATCATGTGCATACATCGGCATCCAAAATAAATACTCACGACCAGCTGTTGGTCTAACAATTGCCAGGTTGGTATATTGTGCTTAGGAAAAAAAACAAAAGCTGCAGGAAAAACTTCATTTCTTAATTACCTCCTTTGTGCTTCTCACATCCATACGTATTTTCAAAATTAAATATGCTAAGGCAAATTGATAAAACATGCATGGGCACAAGCATTACACAGCACAGAACCGGCATACATGCACTCACTAGTGTTTGTTTTTTTTTTACCAAGCACAGTAGGAGACCTTTTTTTTTTATTCAAGTCTGAAATTCGTACCCTTAGGAAGTTGAACCTAGGATCTATTAGTGCTACTTGAGCATTGTAACCGCTAGACTACAACCCCTTTCACTGCACTCTCTAGTGTTGTCTTCAATTTTGCGTCAATTGATCTTGTAAAAGAAACAAAAGGTGTGCATCTGTCATGCTATTAGAAAAAAAGATTATTTTACTCTCTAAACTATTTCACTCATCACTTAACCCCTAAACTATTTTTGGCTCACGTTATTACCCTAAACTAATTAAAATGATTTACTTTATACATTGAAAAACACATCATTTCTCCTTTTTTTTTCTCTTCCATACATATGAGTTGAAATTTTGTGAAACCGTAGCTGATACTATTACCAATGTTCCAAAATGTTTTTAACTTTTCACATGTCTACTTACCTTAAAGATCACGATATCTGAATTAGTCTTATGTGTTTCCAACCAATACAAATAATGATAACAAAATATAAAAATATTAAGAAATAATTTATAAGGTGTCATAGCACTTGGTATAGGGTACCCCATATTGTTGTACATATAGGTAACCATATATTCTAAATACTTGTACGACTACAGAGAGGTCCACCGAAGTTAAATATGACTTAGGAAAGAAAAGAAAAACCTAATATACCGGAAGACACAATCTGGATAGCTTTGGTCTGATCCTTATCTGACGTCATGTCTTAAGGGTATAAATACAAAGTATCATGAGGGCTCACGGGACAAGTTCAATCAAGTCTGAAGACACCAAATCCGCCAGAGACATCAAAGCCATATTGAATCGACTCGTCAAATCACCAACACACCATCCACTAGCCCCACATACATCCATACACATCACATATAATTCTAGTTGATAGGATAGACAAGCTTCTACTCCGGCTCATTGTACTCGGCGATAAGCCTTATATGTTGATCAAGAAAAACAGACCACCTGACCTGCAGAACGTAGAGCTATTACCTACATTGGAGGCCTGAACCTATATAAAATATATCATCTCTCTGTGTTTGTTGTAAAGTCTTACAGGTCTTGGCAACGGATTGACATAAAAGCATCCGTCTGTCTCACCTAATTTCACTAAAAAATGAGAATAACAAAAGAAGAAATATCATTGCTAAGTAAAATGAACCGTTTTCAATAATTTTGGTGTAAGATAGGTTGAAAAACAGTTTAAAATATTAAGTGCTCTAGTGTAAGAAGTTACCCCATCCAATATAACAACCTAGAACATGATTTGATGCATCACGATACAATGAATCTGGTCAGAATTACGTAGTAGATCCTTTGTTGCTATATTTTGAGACGGAAGTAGTGGGGAGTAAAGTATATTCAAAATTAACTTAAAACCTTACGTTAGTTTTTCATTCGGCTTACAGCTATACCGACGTTAGTGCTCTCGTTTCTGATAATTTAATTTAGTACGAGAGAACAAGAAAGAACAACAATAGTAAAAGAATCAGAAAGCCAGCACCATGGAACAAATCAATACACTAGCACTCATATGCGTATTTCTTTACATGCAACGCTGTTGGTAGTGATGGCTTTGAATATTGTACAGGAGTATGCTCCTGAACTCATCACATCTCTCCCTTTTCATGATCGCTTTGACAAATCAAGGGCCTTATTGTTTATTTCTAACCCCTAAAAGGACCATGCTTGCCTCATCTGTCCAAATTTAAGGCCCCGTGACTAGTTGCTCTAAAAGGTACTTCCCCTTATTGCCTTCAGTGGCTTGTTGGTGATTCTCTCTTCTTTCATTCTCACCTTGTACTTTATTTATGAAACAAAACAAAGAAAGTGCATGGTATTGTCATTTCTAGTTAGCCATTAGTTCAACTATGTCTTGTCGGCAACTGATTTATTCTTGAGGTTTACAAGTAAACTTTATCTTTTATACTTGCGTAGACAGCCAGAAACTTTTCAACAGAATATTACGACCTATGGGAACAACTAGCACTAAAATCAGCAAGAAAATAATTATTAATAAAAGAGATCACATAAGCGCAGTCTATTTCTTGTTTTACGATATCCCTATTTATACATACATAGAAACGTTTTCAAGAAAATATGTGAGAAAAAAGCTAGGACACTACCGAAAATTTTAATAATACCAGAATACTTTATTATGTCCAAAGCATTTGAGAAATTGTGTTGAAAGTTCAAAAATACAATTGCAAAGGTGATGAGCATCTAAATGTCACAGTGAAAATATAATATTATGGATAATACCATTATCATAGATAACATTTTCATCTATATCCACAATTCCTGTCGTACTAATTTGGAGAGTGAAAAGAATAGCAGAGGACACAGTGGATTGGTTCCATTGATCATGTTCCATGAGAACCTCTAAGCTCTCTGCTGTGATGACCCATCGATTTTCTATTACTTCTTCATGCATCTTTCATGCTCCATAATGGAAGCCCTTTTGTGCTCAACTTTAACAAATTACGACCAATAGAATCACCATGCATGATCCCACCATTCCCCTTTTTTATGGTCATTGTCTTTCATATGCACCGTTCATAGGCGTTGCCATCACGAGAATCCCATTACTTATTCTGTAATGTGCTCTGTTTCTTGCCAATTAGGGAGACAAATAGACGATGCCACTTGTCTCTTTGTGATGGCATGAGCCCATGGAGAGCAGTTAGAAGAGAAAGGAGAGGAAAAGGGATACAATGGCATGTGTGCGGAGCCACAGCATTTTATAGCAAGAGCAAATCTAACTAACGTACTTGGTATTAAAATGACATTTTAAATGTCCACAATAACACTAAAATTCTTTCACGCTTTCGCCCACGAGCATGGGCAACTATCCATGTTTGCTTGGCAGTGGCTTGGGTGTTACACTGGAAATATATGGTCAGTGATGCTATTTGGGAACATATCACCTAGGTTATTTATCCAATGGCATTTTCCAGTTTCTAAAGTTTTGTTGTAATTAAAGTAAAAAATAGTTCAAACAAATTCATGGAGAAACGAATATTTCCTTGCATCACCTACGAGAGATCACTATGAGGAGGGTGACATAGAAATGCCAACTTACATACATAGCAGGAAAACATTATTTACAAAATCTATTCTTGGCCGTGTTACATATCAATATTTTTTATTTGCTTCAATTTTAGGAATGTGGTCTTTATAAAAGCAAACTCTTTAGGAAAACTCTTTGAACAATTATTACGAGTTATGCATATATGCCGGCCATTTTGAAGCCAAAAATCATAACAACCCCACTGAGACAAACCAAGGACACTCAAAGGCCATTGTCAACATGTCCTCTTTACTTCAAAAAAAAAATGTCCTCTTCGGCCATGAATATTTTTTTAACCCGTGTTACCAAAGGCTAATACCATCGTTAATTAACATGTCGGCTGTCAACATATGATATTCATCTTTAGGAGTAGCTCCATCCATATCTCTAAAAGTCAATGCACAGCACACTCTAATATTGCCATTCTCTTTTTTTCTCAATCTGAACGATGCTAGCATCCCATTTTGTTCTGCATACTGCTTCCCTTTGCATTATGATTGTATGTCATGCTTGAAGCAACGATAAAAAAGTCATCCCATCTTGATATGCAAAGGTAGGAAAATGGAGAGTTCAAGAAAAAACAAAAGGAAATGGAAGAAGAGGCTTTTGGCAGGATCCCCCATTAAAAATCCCTTTGGCACTTAAGACTCCACCCAAACACTTTTGAGGGTGGAGGGGATGGTGCTAGCTAGTTGCTTTTTGAGAGAATTTTCCTTGGGAATTTGATGCATCAATCATGGCAGGAATGTCTCAAGTGTCACTCAAAAAGGCCAGAAACAGTGGAGTAGAACGAACATCTAGTGGGCAGTGGATGTGCTTTCCAAAAGGTTGGCTGGCAAAGCTAGTACAATGGCCATGCTCCCTAATAATAAAGTCCCTTTCAGATACCTCAAAAAGCTTCTTTAACCAGTGGAAAACAAATGCACCTATAAGCCCCAAAAGTTGTACTACCAGCTTGTAGTGGCGCAGCAGCACTACTCTACTCATCTTAAAATTAGAACGAAAAAAAGGAGAGTAGAAATGTAGATTCAGTTACCAGGCATAATGCCTTGCTTTTATTTGTTCCACTTAGGTGCCTTATCAGTTACTTTATGTCTAAAAGGAACCTGAAGAAGTGATAACAAGTAATAGCAAGTTGCCCTAAAGTGAGGAGGAAAGCATCATTATCTGGCACATCAAAATTTATGTAGATATTTACAGGGACATGTGTTGATTTGGAGGGTAAATGACTCCATGAAGTTCTTCCTTTTGTCTTGCAACCCAAAGTCTTTTTGAGTTAATTACGATTGCATGGCATTTACACATCAAGATGTTCAAGAAAGTCCCATCAATCCAAAACCAAATTGTTAACTCTATAAGGGATATTCTAATTGAGGATTCTGAGGACCGATAATGATACATCTTGAATTAGATTGACTGTATTGCTGATGTGCACAATGACATTGATAAAAAGAAAATAATTAGAATAAATTATTTGAGATACAGCTATGTGATGTGAAGCTTTAAACCTAAGATAGGAAGATAACCATACTTCGTTCAGGTAAATTTCTTGGACCTTGAATCTTAAATAATGTTTCTGCTCAATGAAAATATTTTAATAGACTTTTCAATGAAAATATTTCTGCTCAATATCTCTTTTTTTGGAAGCTATTACACTCTTTTTTTACTTGTCATTTATGACATCGATAAAATCTCTCATGCCATATCTGACCATTATCTTCTCTAACTATATTTAAAACAGTTATTAACTATGCAACTACCTAAAAGTATTTATCATGAAAAACCCACCTGATGATACACTCACAAATAATACTTCCCTCATTTCAAAATTCCAAGGTTAACTATATGTATTCTAAAGCATCATATACTTCCCCCATTTCATAAATAATACTTCACAATTTTTAACTTGGAATTGTTTTAATTTGACCACTCCTATTTTATAAATAAACTTATAAGTGTAAGAAATGTATCCTAATTATGAAGTATTTACTCAGTAAATAGGCACATATAAATCCCAAATCATCATAGTCAAACATTTTAAAAGATGGCAAACTAAAGCAATATTGCTTGGCAGAATCATAATATATTACGAAACCGGCTTATTTGTCATTGGAAGCAGTATTTTGACAAGTTCATCAGAAGGAGTATTAGATGTGTAGTTTGATCAAAATATGTCTAGCTGCACACAAATTATTCATAAAAACGTAATTGTCATAATTTACCAAATTCATGTGCCTTTTTTTGACATTAATCCACATTTGTAGCTTTTTATTTAGTTAACCATATGCAATTATGGACATAAGTGTCATATCATGTTTGAAGAAACAGAAAAAGGACCTGAAGGAAATAAGCAAACAAATTCAAGGATGACAACAAACGAAATTTGACCACACCTGTTTCTTGTCATTTTCTTGGTGGATGTTGATTCAAATGTCCACATTGAACAATAAAAGCTAAGCTACAGTCATACACACAAAAAAGATGGGCAAAAGGCTAGTTAGTGGCTATACAATCATGATGATCCAAAACCAAGCGAAGGGCTGGAATAATCTAAAGAATGGATTAGGATTGATCTTAAGCTAGCCAGCAAACTTGTTTGCTTGCCCATGCATTTACATATTCACATGTCAATTAGTGGGAGCTTTGCAGCTATCGTGCTTTGCCCAAGGGAGGCACCGCTTGCATTGTAATGGGGACTAGTTCCTAATGGAATATATGAGGACCAAAGGAAAGGATTGGCCCTTTCCATAATCTCACTGTTCCATACTTTCTTATTTCCAATCATCAAGGAAAATGGTGGGTACACACACACATACACAAAAGTACAGGAGAAGTGGTGGGGACAAAATAAATGTGAAGTGCTTGTAACTTGTAACATTTGAGGAAGAAACCACGGAGGACATAAGTCTATACATTGAGCTGCTAGATAGCCCTCAACCGGAGATAATCATTTCTCTTGTGGTCCTCCAACAAATAAATTCCTTGATGAAAAATTGTGTCCAGTTGTGGCTACCAAATAGAGAGTGCTATCCGCAGAATTCTTGATGGGTTACATCTTTCTAGCTTGCACCTAGGTATAACAAAATTTTGTTTGTACTTTGTAACCATTGTTTCCATCGGGAGTGCAGATTTTTCTTTGGATTTAGAAAGAAACTCAATGTAGAGCCAATAATTAGGGTGTACTGGATCTTTCTATTGGTCTTTGGTGTTTTTTCGCTACGTTCACATGAATGATATTAATTAAGTCGCTAGTACATGTCCTAGTCCTAGCTTACCTGAGAGAGCCTTTCTCTCTCTTTTTACTTTTTTCGCTTGTAACATAAATATGCTAGCGTTTAGACTGATCGAAGTTGTTTTTCTTGGGAGTTTCTATGTTTCCTAGACTATGGACTTATTAATCATATCACCTTTGAAACCTAAGCATGTGTTGGCGGCGCTGTTAATTATGTTATAATAATTTATAACTGGTTCGGTTATATATGTATGTTGATGATCAGATGTGAAAATTGTTCTCAGTGTACATAACCGGCCAAGAACGCTATCTGGCGACTAGTCGCGGGCCTTGGGCCGTGCGTGATCAGGGGGCAGGATGCATGGATTAGAAGATGAAGGGGCCCACGTGTTTCTTGTTCCTGTTTTTTCTTTCAACCTGTTGCACGTGCGTGGGATGGGAGGAGCCGAAGGGAATGACATCTTTTTTTTTATTCCCTGTTTTTCTACCGTTTGATGATTTTCTTGTTGAGCAGATTTTTCTTTTCCTTTGACCATGTATAATCCTAAAGTTTATTCACACAAAATTTATACACCTAAAGTTTTTATACATAAAGTTTATATCACAAAACTTTTTATACAATATTAATATGAACCGGATTCAATTGTATTTTACATAGATTCTATATTTAAATAACCTCTTATATATGTTGCAATGTATGTATATTCCCTCCGTCCCAAAATAAACGCATTTCTAGCTATGTATTGGATATATGTCTGACACCCTTGACTGACTGCATAGATGGTTACCCGTGTAATTCGCATTTGCAGTGCAAGGGATGCATACGTAAATAACTCGTAAAGTAATGTTATGACCGTAACTAAATATGAATATGTATGTCGGCAATTCATTATAAATCTATCCTTTTAAAAATTGTTTCCTCAAATTGTTACATGATTTTCATGAAGAAATCATTTTTATTATTGCACATTCCTTTTTATTATATAATGGGCGCACAATACATACAACACCATAGTCACGTATCTATGAATTTATTATCTAACACACTTAAATACGAAAACCCTCTAATTTTAGTAAATTCTTATTGAAATCTCCTTTCACACAATTAATATTCGTAGAGACTCTAATATGTCACCAACAGATTGACATTACCTGTGGTTTCTATACATAATGCATTGCATGTTAGAACATGAAAGTATTGAAGTTTGTATTACTTCTCTACATTCAGACCTTCACATATGAAGACACCTCGTCGCTTCTCGTCATACAAATAAACAAGTCTCCTGACCAAAGACTGTTGACGGAACATGTGGAATAGAAAGCACGTAAAACCGTGTTGGTGAAACCCAACACAATAAAAATGTGAATTAAAAGTCTCTTTCAAACGGTCATCAAATTCCCGTTCTAACGGGGCAATTCACTGTCCGGTTGCATTCTTTTCATAAAGGCAAAGCCTTACCTAGCCAGGCAATGAGGCAACCCCCAACCGTTGTGGATGAAACACGAAAATAGAGCTGCCGATATTTTTTCACACAGGGAGCTATGTAGTAGGCCCAACTCTCCCAGGCCGGTGGCCCCCCACAAGATTTATGCCCAGCATCTCACACGCTCACTAGTACAGTAACATACCATCTAACAGTCGAAAAGGATATTAAAACAGAGGCTTGATTAATTGTTTCTGGTGGTGTTGCTATGTCATCAGTCCCTCCTAATCTCTCTATCTGTCTATCTGAGGATTAGTACTCTTAGTATTCCAACCCCCAAAAACAAAAATATCGTTTTTTGATGTCACAAATAATAAATGTCCAGAAACTTTACATAATA
>CM002486.1:6107629-6128675 GCA_000325765.3 Leersia perrieri
TATGTGATACACTATACTCAAATATATTTGAATTTGACATGTTTTATTGCTAGGTATGAGTTTTAAATGTATTATTATGACTAGGTATATACCTATAAGTTTTAAAATTTCAAAAATGTAAACTAAATTTGTATGTTTAAAACCTTGAAGGCCATACACCATGGTGTCCCATTATGTATATATATATGTATATATATATATATATATATATGCATATGTATATATGTAGAAGTATAGATATGTATATATATATATATGAATAATTAGATCAAATGTACGAGATTCTTCATACGTACTTTGAAAGATATTTTACAATATTATAATTCATCACAATTTTGAAATGTTTATAACAAAATTACTGATCAAATTTCTAATTAAAGGTCATGTCCATATGTAAAAAAATAGTTTTTTTTTACCAGAGGGAATAGCAAACCATGATCGGATCAGAGGAGGGTGTCATCATCTTAAATTCATAATCTGCAACACAGCATGGTGACCTCCTTCTCTTCCAGGGCCTGCTTTCAATTTGGGCAGCTGGAGGGGAGTGAATGCACAAAGCGACCCATCAAAAAGGTCCCAGAGAGAGGGGCTTCCCCACAATGACAATAATAATCCCAGTCCCATATATCACAAGGGCCCCTGATTAATGGTTCAGTTAATGAAGGAGAAATGGTCCATCCTCTGTGTGTCTACAAAGCTGAAAAAGATTTTGTCTGCTTGTAAACTGGACAAGAATCTCTTATTGTTCTGTTGCATGAGTATGAACTGTTTGGCTGTTGGCCCTTCTTCTGATGAAAAAGAGAAAAAAAAGGCTTGTTTATGTTAGTTAGCATTTTTTTAAGTAAATTTCAATTTGGGTCACCTTTTATTACCGTTGTTTGCTTTAGACCACCTTCTAACCGATGTTTTTATTTTGGACCACCGTAAACTCTTTTGCACATCTATATTTTATTTGGCATATGTATAAGAAATAATCTACATACACCAGTAGAAGTTTATTTAAGAGCAGAAACCGACATAATCGAAATTGTTTATATGCTTCATAAGAGAGTCGGGTAGTCTAAAGTACAACATAGGTAAGAATACCCGGTCCAAAGTGAAAACATCGGTTAATGGGTGGTCCAAATTGAAATTTTGGTAATAAAAGGTGGCACAAAGTGAAATTTACTTTTTTTTTTACTGCCAAGGTGAGCTTGCTGGGCATTACAGAAATCCAAGTGCAAAGGTTTATACACATATAACGCTGACCCATCACTTGCCAAATATTATAGAACTAACCCTCTTTACAAAATTTTAGAAATAATGTAATTCCCGTGCAAGACAAAAATGATGGCCCCAAAATATAACTTGGAGGCTAATTACTTATCAAGTGATAAACATATTGGTCAAATATATATGACAGACAGCTGTTATACTTGCATATGCATGAAACATATTCATCTTCCTTCTGATGAAAAGCAAGAGGTTCATCTCAGTTAATTTTAAAACAAGACAAGCTATCCTGCAATAAGGAAATCCAAAAGAACGACTTATACATGTATCAAGAGAGACCATTTACACTATTAACATCAGATAGGCCAAGCCCGGCCCATCCACCCAAACTGTCTATTGGACCGTATTGATTCTTAAACAGCAGCGCTAAGAATGATATATATATTGGACCGTATTTTGATTTACTAGGCCTCATTTTCTTACTTACTGGGCTGTATTTTTTCTGTCTTACTGGGCTTTATTTTCGCTTGAGATTGTATTGCTATGAAATAAAGGGCAGAAACCAAAAGGCCATCATGAATGTGCTTTCTTGGGCTTTTATCTACCTCTGTTTAGTGCACCTATCCCTATGAAGAAGTTGGCCCATTTGTTAACTGTGCTAATTCCGACGTCGACAATATTATGGGCTCGTTAATCTTATACAGCAAATAATGCTCCAGCTATGTGTTTGAAACAATTCTTCCATAAAAGAAGAGCGTTTGAAGCAGTATAAATTTAAAAGGTTGGATTTGTGGTAAATCCTGCGAAATTCTTAATTAGAGAGAAATTGCTCTTCCAAACACCCCAATTAAAAAAATTCTATTAGCCACTAGTAGCAGCATTGTGCATATATCTAAACTTCTGAAGCTTCATTTTTCAAAAAGGGCGTCACAGTTTAATGTTGAGGTTTTTTTTTTTCAAATTCCGCTTTTGGAAGCGCGCATCAAAGTGCCCACTTTATATTAAAATAGCAAAGCTTTTTTCGTTGTGTTCTCTCCCCAAGAGCGATCCGGGCGGCAACGGCGTCGCGGCAAGCCACCTCTTCTGCCTCGCGGCCGCCGGCAAAGCTGGTTGACTGCAAGAATAGCAACAGCAGGGTCATCTCTCCACCGTCTCGGAGCTCGCGTACGCATAGAGAGCCAACATGAGCGACGGTGGTGATGCCCATATCCACGCCATTTGGCTGAATCTGGTGCGATGGAATCGGCCGGCGTGGCTCGGGGCGGATCTATCTCGGTTGGCGATGGCGGTGGGTGGCGGCGGTGGCGATGTTGTGGACGTCGTCGTTGTTCCTATCCGACAGCCAGATTCAGTCCGTGGCGACGAGGCAGCGACAACGTAGCAACAACTCCTATGCAACCCTTAGTGTGACGGCAGCGGTGGCTGCCCTGGCAGTCAGGACCAGACCAGTGCGTGGCAAGGTTGAGCTACAGTGGGAAGCAGAGGCAGAGGACGACAGGGCAGGCAAGGTGATGGGCATCGAGGGAGAGTGCACGGCGACGCCCAAAGTAACGACGGCATGACGCGTGGCGACGACGTTGTGGTCATGGCGCGGTGGCGCCCCTTCGGATTGGGATGGATCTGCCCCTATCCCATGGGCAGATCTGGCTTGGGGCGATGTGCTGGGATGCTAGTGGAAGCCTGCAGGCTACCGCCCCGGTGGTGGTCCATGGCCGCCTGCAGCCGGCAAGTAGCGGCATGTGCATCCATCCGCGATGGCAAGGCGCCACTTGAATGGTCTAGAGGGGGGAGGTGAATAGACGCAACCTAAAAATCCTGCAAACACTTAACAACGGAAGTCAGATCTTCGGACAGTCCGGTGCTATGGTACAGACAGTCCAGTGTCCGGATACTCCGGCCAATGCGGTCGGAGACTCCGAACCTGGAAGCACGAAGCTCCTCGAATGAAATTTCCAGAGTATGCAAGTAATCTCAGGAAGCAATACAGAAAAGGAGACAAAGACACAATGAGTTTTTACCGTGGTTCGGACCCAAAGATCCTACTCCACGTTGAGGCGCTCTGGAGAGCGAGATCAAATGATCTCAAACCTCACCCAACTATCTCCCACAAGTTGGCCTCGATCTCCAAGGAGCTCTCGGACTAGCTACTCCCCGGACGATCCATGATCAAGTCCCAAGCCGAGAGTCCTAGTCCCTAGTAGCCTCCTTGCTCTATCAATCCCTACTTCTAAGAGATAGCAAGGTTTAATACTCACTTACCTCGTTAGGGAGAGGAAATCCCGTACAAACTTCTCCCGGGCAACCACACGTCGATTGTCGTTCCGGACGACACCTAGCCGTCTAGGAGATAAAATCTCCAAGAGTAACAAATCTAACCAGCTAGATCTTACCCAAGCTTCAAGTGCTCTTCAAGGATCAAATACTAACACTCTCACAACTCACCAACCCTTCTCACATAATTCCTAGATCAAACTAAGTCTAAGTGAGGAGAAATAAGTGCTCTAGAGTCCTAGGAGTGGTACGAAGTGAATGTGGCAGCCAACCTAGCTCAGTGGGAGAGGATGAGATTAAATAGGCCACGTACCTACCCACTAGCCGTTGGAAATAGGGTGTTCGGACACTCTGGACACATTGTCCGGACACTCCAGACCTCCTAGCCGTTACAACGTGATATGTAATGGTGACGTCCACTAGCTGTTTGAACGGTGATCCCCCTGTCCGGACACTTTGGCAGAAGCAGCCGGATTCTCCGGACAGCCCATGTCCGAATACTCCGGACTTACTGTCCCGAACCAAAATGTGCAAGTGTTGTGCATTACAAGTGTATCTCTCAGACGCTAGTCTAGACTTGATCCTTTAGCATTTAGAGGTTGATCCAAGTTCTAACTAGCCGACCTCCCTTGATAGTACGGCTTTTCCTATGACTCAAAAATAAATACGACCTATTTCTGATCCTTTGAGCCGCTTCGCCGTCCTAATTTACTCCATTGATATTTTAGCATCATTGGGGTGTCACTTGTGTTCTTGCTTTGCTTCATAACTCATTAACAAACGTTAGTCCCTTAATAATGTTGTCAATTATCGCCAAACCCACTAGGGGTGGATTAGTGCACTTTCAGCACTGATGCCGGGGCATCTGCTCCCCCGTGAACCAGGCGTGACTACGACGACGATCTCTTCTTTACGGACTAGGACTGACCAGATATGGTGAAGGTCGCGGCCATAGTGGGGGTGGCGACGGAGCCAATGGCACGACGGCCCACTCATGTTTGGCCATATCTGGCTCCCCTTCACTGGATCTGGGGCGGCTAGGCATTATACGACAATGGGTAATTGAGTGCCATGGTGGGTCTAACAGGAGGAGGCTACTGCGTGCCAGCTCCGGAGGCGAGGGTCTAGAGGTGAACTAGGCTGACGTGGCGAGGAGGCGATTCAACGTCATAGTCGGCATATGTTGACGGTTCTTAAATGCCAAATATGACACTCAATATTGTATATACTGAATTAAAATACTATATCCAACTTAGTGGTAGGGATTATTACTAATCAATTCCACCAGTCTTGGTAAAATATGTCTTTGCGGGTATTTTAAGGAGAAAACACACACATCATGCGACAAAACACACGACCAATCTAGCACGAGTACATGGATTGAAGGGCCTACAAGTCAGTGAAAACTGACTCAAAATAGGACAAGCCTCCTTGTACCGCCTAGAGGACCAACCTAGCAGCGAACCAGAGGAAACCATGCATGAGGTGTGGCGACCAGGGGTCGGTCGAACCCTTGGTTCGGCCAAACCCAAACCTAGCCCTCTCATGTGCAACTTTCGTAGGGAGTTCCCGCCGCAATCTAGATTGTATTTGGGTTGTGCATGCTCAAGTTCGGTGGATCCAAGGGTCGGCCGAACCGCCATTAGCTCCATTCATCCCCATCTTCCACATGGAGGGTGGATATTACCTCCTGATGGCAGTTAGATATGTTAGCAACCTCGAAACCGCCATAAGCAGTTACAAGACTTCACTTCACTCTCAAGACACAACTCTTTGGAGCATTCTCTTTTCCTCTTAAGGCATTCTTTCTCTTTAAGAGTAGAAAGTTGGTAGAGAGTGAGAGGGGGGGGAGGGGGAATACGAATAGCGGTGCTCTCTCCACTTGTACCTCTGCGGATGCATCTCTCTAGGAGGAATTCCAAGGGAGTAACAGAGCTGTCGATACGCTCTGGGGGAACCTCTTCTATTAAGTAAGTATTCGGGCTCTTTCTTGTGTTTGATTATTTAGTTTAACTAATATAAATTTCCATCATTGAGGGTTCATTGCTTAGTATTTATACTAGGTGCTCTAGTGATAAGAGTCTGGATAAAAGGAAGTTCTTGATCAACACTAGAGTAGTGATTAATAACTTAGGCGTGGTGTCTAGGTTGAAGATTACCTTTGTTTGTTGTGTATCCCACGGATTTGTCAGAGGTAGGCGGCAAGTGGTGGCAACCCTGAATATCGTCCAAGTAATCATCCACGTTCGGGTACATCATAGACCGGAACCACCCGGCAAACCCTGATGTGTTGGTCATGTGAAGTGCTACATTGGTATTCCCCGCACTTGCGGATTTATCCGTGATCGTAATAAATACCAATAACCTGTGCCATTGTGGCGGTGTGAAGGCCAGGTGGCATGCACGCCTTAGAGCGACAGACGATGAGGAGTATGCTAGAGAAGAGCCTTGGCTTGGCGATGTGCTCTTGGGCTTTGATTTCGTGACTAGATCTAGTGTGGATGGCGTCCTTCGTAGAGGGTTCAGTTTGATGCTATGAGAGGGTGTCATCGACGTGGTGAAGAGGGCAGCAAGGAAACAACTGTGCGGTGTATGTATTTGAGAGTGACGCGGGTAACTAGACCAAAGCATAGAGCCGAAGGTTGTGCCGTTAGATGGGTGTTGCAGACTTGCGGTGGGCTCCTTTCTTGATGTACGTCCTATTGCGGCAGCGTCTTTGCCGAGAAAAGATGGCCACATCGATCAGGTTTAGCGTGGGGGAGAAGGGTTCCATTCTTCTCTCCACTCTCTCCCCATCCAACCTAAATGCGTGGATGGATCTGGTGCTCTTCGGATCTTCAGCTTTTTGTTGGCCGGTCGGTGGCAAGACATGAAAGCGGTGGCTGCGCATTGAAGGTTATGGGTGGTGGTAGGTGCCAAGCCTGACACTCATATTTGACATGGAAAGATGAGAAGTTTAACGGGCGAAAGCTTTGTCCTCGGGCCAACAACGGCGATGTCAGTGGGCGCCACTTTCATATTGGGACATTCTTGGGTTTTTTCGTCTTTCTCGATTGGTTTCTTCGGGGAAACCTTGTCCCGGTTTCTCGGGATTGGCGGCGGCTGCGACCCTCTTGGCGTCGTCTTGAAGATCCTCTTCCTTAGGGGTGTCCTTTTCCTATGTTGTGCTTTTGTAATTGTTTCAGGTTGTAAACGAGTGGTTTGGTGGTATTTATTTTTCGGGTTACAGTCTTCCAGGGCCATAGTTTTGTATTTTTGTCTTCCAGGGCCATAGTTTTGTATTTTTTTCTCCTTCTATATAGATACGTGAAATTCACACTTTTTTATGTGGCTAATTAAAAAAAACGTTTTTGGTCATTGTCTTTGGCTACTGTAGATTTTGGACTTTGGACGAGGAAAAATCTAACCCAAGGACTTCAACACGCTACTTGATGTTGTCAATTAACCTAATTATTGGTTCTTTCAAACTAAGAAATCGTTTTGTACTTTTACCACAAAATTAAGAAGAGAGCTAGCTGAATCCGTTCAAAAAGAGAGAGAGAGAGAGAGAGAGAATTGAATACTTAAAAAAAAACTATCATGCTCTTTTCATCTAGAATTGACGATGACTTCGCTTGGGTGATTAAACTAAAATTAGAAATACTCTGCTTTTTCACTAAAACAATTAGCATAGCACCAATAATACCAAAGTCAGACCGAAGCATCCAAACCACTAGGGTAGAATATCCTGTTCACATATATACTAGCTGGAGTTGTACTTTCCATTGACCTACATCTTGGTAATCAGAAACAGTAATCTCTCCTAGAAAGATTCAAAGATCCTCCACCTGTAGATATATAACTTCTTGGTACTCACTTTTTAGAAAACAAAGACAGAACCCCAGTCCTTGGTAGGCATTGACAGGAACCCACACCTACATGTTTATATATCAACCAAAAGGTTAGCAGCTTCATAGTTGTGATTTGTCGTGCAATATAATTAATTCCATGGCACACAACTTAATAGGAGTATGATATACTATTTTCTATTAGCAAATTAAATAGCTATATATACTTTGATATTATAACGAAAGGTAACTCATAATTAAGATTTAATCTTTTTGTTGTGGTAACCTTGGATGGGCAATGCTTGTCGGTGATGAGGTAACTATGAATGGTGCATGCTCTTCATAATGACATCTTCAAAATTAATTAGGGCTATTTGTACTTAATTTGTAAGTAGCTCTAAATTTCAATTTCCTTGGTCACTGATCAAACCAGCCCATGATAGTTGATTCCACACAGATGCATGTCACCACTCTCTGGATCCATTGCTACCGGCTCATATATATACATTAGCTTACGGCAGGCCTAATAAACATAATGGTTCCTTCAATTTTACTATAGACGGTTGCTGAGACTTGTCAGAGATGAAGAGCTGTCAAACCAAGTGCATCCATGCATCCCTAGCTTGCTCGTTGCCAATGGTCACATTGAAAATTTGGGTACGACAAACAACCCCAAATATATTCTTAATTTTTAGACGTGCCGCCGAACCGACTTATGAATGGTGGTCGTTCTCCGCTAATAGATACCTTAAAAACTAATTATGGCTATTCCTAGTCAATTATAGGTATATATTACAATGAATTTAGACGTCACAAATAATCTATCCAAAACTCAAACCCGTTGCTGACGCTCATATAAACATGAGCTAGCTCACTAGCTGGCTTTACCGCCGAACGTTGGAGTTAGGGTTCGGTTTGCCGTGACATTTTTCTCAGCTCGTGCGTTTCCACAAGAATCAAGATCCGTCACATGAGCCTCACGCTCTTCCTGATCGATCTCAGAAGAAAAAAACTAATCAATCAAGCATTAGTAGCTTCGTTTAGAATCCAGTGGCGGTCAAAAGCTGAATTAAGTAGGTCTCGTTTGCAATGCCCCTATTTATTCAGATATATGCGTGTCTCATGTCGCTGATCCCAGCAGCTGCTGTAACTAGCTAGGGTTGACTTGCACGCTGGCAGGCAGGCATGATCTGGGTCTGGGACGGTGATGATTATATTTAGTAAATTTGATTAGTAACACGGGTGTTCATGTGATGATGACCTAATAACTGATGCTTAGTTAACTAGCTATGTAGGTATATGAAATGGACATGTCTGTTTCGATCACTACCCTACCAATTATTCTTTTGTATTGTCAAAACATAAGTAAATTTTGGCACTACCAATTATTAACATTGGTAATGTTTAGTCTGTTTTCAATATGATGCCAATTGTGATGCCTAATATAGATTATTCTAGATTGCTACCAAATTACTGTGTTGGCATTACTTAAAAATTGGGCTTCAATCCAAATCATAAAACTTACAATTCATGCTACCAAAGTATTAGTGGATATAATTTGGTATCATATCAAAATGGCCTGCAGTGACGATATGAAAATTACAAATTACTTTTTCTTAAATTGTTCGCAGGCTGTTTTCTAGATGCTGCAGGTGTCGGTGGATGGCAATAGTGTAACTCCAGAATGATCTGTTTGTCAGGAGAGATCACACAGTACACTGTAAATGACTAAAAATGCAGGTTGCGGTTTTGTGCGAACAGTCAATATCTCATATATTTATAATTTATCTATGAAATCAGTATCATCTCATACAATTTATTTTACACATAATGTCTGCCAGTAGTGTAAGAAGTTGGGTAGCTTTCACCAAATATTACCATGTTGGTGTGTACAAAGCTCTGATATTTAAGCAAAGAAAATGCGACAATTTCAGATCAAGAAATTTGAATGAGAAAGATTTTATGGGAAAAATTAAGAACAAAATTGGACAAGGAATATTCACCTGGAAATTTATAAATGAAATTTATTGATTCACATTGCGCGTGAGCAAGGGGGCGGTGCATATATGCTTTGATCGGAGGCAAGGTTTGACCTCCACAAATTAACAAATGGTATCGCGTGATAACAGTGACATGGCAAAGCAAAGTAACATGGTTAATTGCGATCACCTAGGACATAACACCGACATAATTTAAAACTAATTTATATATATACACACACCCAGATACACTATACCTATTATGCTTGATTAATCACTTCGGTTTGGTGTTTGTCTTGATGAGTGATTCTTGTTGCTCCTGCTTGCTGGCGTTTTGGTTATTCTGCCTTTTGTGTTTTGAGTTTAGGCTACGAATATGATAACATTTGTATACACCAACACTTGCTCGATCAGGCTGCAGTAGTGGTGTCCTGTGCTAACTATAAAAGCAGCACGGTTCACCTAGATCAGGCAGCAGTAAATGGTGAGTACCATCGACGATTTCTAAAATCTCAATCGAGTTACTCCCCAATTAGCTGATGCATGCTCAGCCGCAACCTAACTAATCTTCAGTCATCAACTCAATCATGTCCAGTTCTTGAACTCGCTGGGCATGAGTCCAAGCTGCTTCAGAGTATAGCATCCTCTCCATTTGGTTAAATGATGAAGTTAATGTTTCTCAGACAGATGTACGCACGCTAAACTGTTTTTACGATGCCCTAAAAAAATTGTTATGTACCACTCATAAAAAAAATTGTCATGTACCTCATATGTGTATTAGTCAGGTTCACTTTTAGTGTTGTGCAGAATTAAAAATCATGAGCCACTCCATATTTCGTCATAACACTTCCACTAACAATATTGTCAAAACTCAAAATGGCAACTTTTGCTTGGGGTGAGAATGTGAGATCGACATGGTGTTTGTTAGAGTAAATTTGTGTTGAATATGTGTACATAGTCAGTTATCTATAGGACTTGAAGTTATAATAGGTGTAGGGTTGAATCGGTATCGGATTCGGTCCTATACTCTCTCTTAAATAGAGAGGCACACCAGAGGTAATTACAAGGTGACTGTAGCATAGGTATGGATACGACTCGCTGGCGGCAGTCGTTAGAGGATTGTGGATACCCAGATACACTGTAATATGCTAGATCGGTGAGGTGCACCCCATAATGAGTGCCCCAGAGATTAAGCTTTGTCCAAACCTCGTGAACAAATATCGTGCTCGATGTGTCTTCACTTTTCGATCTTCTATGTTGTTTAATATGTGCTTCTGCATTTGGCGTCGAGGGTCTATATGAGGGTCAATTTTGTAAAAAGTGGTATCAGGGCTATGGCGAGGATATCAAGGATTGAGCTATGAGGAAGATGCACTAAACCGCGCCAGGTTGCACCGAGTGTCTGGGATAGGGCATACGCAAGGTGGATCATGGCGGCGATCAATGGAATTTGATCGGTGAAGCCAGACACTTCGGATGATGGTTTGAACCGTTCGATATGTTGCAATCAACAGGAAGACGACCAGACTACTAAGGTTGAAGGTGGCGAAAGCGACTGGCTATCCAATCAGTGGTGTCAAACATGTCAGGTGGGTGGCTCGAATTTTTCGATGAGCTACTTTTAACATGAAGATGGTTAGACGTGATTCTCAGGGTTGATTGAAGCTAGACATAGTCTACAATTCAATCGGTGGAGTCAAACACTTCGGCGGATGGCTTGCGCCTTTCAATGTGTTGCAGTCGACGTGGAGATGACCAGATGTTGCTCTCAGGGTTGATTGGTGACTAAGGAGATGACGCATATATGGGGTAGACTTCGGCGTGCTACATGGGGACTGATTTGTAGCAAGGTGTGCATATTATTTGTCGAAGACGAGTCTAGAGTGAAGCACAAGATTCATACATAGGTGTTGTGTGATGACAGCATGAGGTTTCACGCAACATGCACGAGTACATCACATGATATAGACAAGTAGATGTTTGTAACTCATACAATGAGCCATATGCAGTCAAGTACTAGATCAACGCCCAAATGCATGGATTTAATGCAAAGGTTAACTAATTGGATGCATGGGTGTCTTGCCGGCTTTTGGTGGATGTGGTAGGTTATATGGGTGAGATAGAAATGGAGAAATTTTGCACAATATGCAAGGCGATGGACCTATGTACGTGTGCCATAGGCAAAAATAAGACATGCAATTGAATTATTGTTCGTTGCGGATACGTACGTGGTGGGCAAGACATGGTTTTGCAGGGAGACTAGATCACGGTGAGTACAAGATAGGAGGTGGATAGTGTGGATTGATGTTGTAGCAAGGTTTGCTTGTGTTCATGTGGAGTCAGTTTCAACTGTACTGACGTGTGGCCAAGATTAATATGGAGACTGGTGGGAGGGACTCCTACTCATTTGCCAGCCGATTTGGTATTTATTTTGGATACCGAGGCCATGGAAAGCAACTACATTGGGACATTGTGATGAGGACATAACTAGCTTAGATATGAGCATGACTACCTTATATATTCATCAACCAAAGGTGTATATGTTCTATGTTAGATTTACTTATTATATATTTGAACAAATATTGCTACACAATGAATTTCGTGTGTTTTCATTTGCAGAGGTGCTTGCTTGGGAGAAGAAAAAGAATCCGGACATGAGAAATGCATGGATGATCAAAGAAGTTGATTGGGGACCAAACCAAGACCTTCGCCAAGTCTACTTCTACCTCATCACGTCACATTTGGACCATAGAAGGCAAGAGACCAAGTTCTACACGTTTTGGATTCGGATTTGGGCCTCCTAACAGCATCAACTTAAAACGGACATTGCCGTTGATCTAGAAGGGTTATCGAGGCCCACGAGTACTTGTTGGAAAGCTTATGGAGTCTACTTTCAGATGGCTTTTGTTTCACATCAAAATTCGTCCTGAGTCATCGGGAATCATCGAAACAAGCCACGTACCTCATCCAGTCCGAGTCAACTGATTGTGTCGCGGGCTTAGGCCCATAAGGAGGACGCCCCTCCCTGGTTGTTTTGTAACCCTAGGACATCCCTAACCTATATATATCAGTAGCCGTCGCCTAGGTTAGGGTTGGGTTTTGCTTAGATTATTTCTGTCAAGAACAGTTTCGCCGCTTGCTCGGTTTGTAAGACCCCAACTCGTGAGCTTAATCATTCATCTGCAATTTTGGTTGCTATCTATCTCGTTCTTGTTTGTGTTCTTCGATTCGCAAACAGGGATTAGCCTTCTCGGCGAGGCCATCTGTGTTCCGGCACGGGTGGTAACCAGAGAAGACGTGGTGCTGCGATTGCGGGGCTCAAGAAGCCGGATCGACGTGTGTTGCGACTCCGCCCAAATCGTTGTTTATCAGAACCTTTCGGAAGATCGGGAACCCTAGTCTACATCACATTGACACTTCTGGAACCCATTGTTCAATTATGTCTTGGATTTGTGCAAAAGTTTTTGCTCGAGTGTGGCTATGTGACAATAAGTGTGTGCGGAAGACTTATCGGGGCAACATCGAATAAAATTTTGTAGACAGAGTAAGTAGTGTTGTTTGGCAATACACGGTATACCTGGATCCACGAGTCAACCTGATAGGGATATATCAAAACAGCGTCACTAAAGGAGAAAGAGAGGGCTACCATGTAATTCTTCATGTGACTTGGTGCAATGGTGATTTTCTTGGTATTAGTTAATCAATCTATGAATGCAGGAAGCGTGGAAGATTGGATTTGTTATCTTGGCCAGCAATGAAAAAAATCAATGTCGCTTGGAAAAATGACTGTGATGATACAGGAGAAGATGGAGTACTGTTGTAAGTGGAGTCTAGAGGAAGATATTTCTGGGACGAAGAAGATTCTCTTGATTACAGTGAGTCTATCGTTTTGTCAGGGCAGCTCAGCGAGCGGCAAAAAGGAACCAAGTCAAGTACGGGTGCATCGAGGTTTACGCAAGAGACAAATTCAGATTGGCATGGCATATTCACTGTTGACGGCTCTTAACGACATATTTTACGCCGTCAATGCCTGTATAAATGAAAGAGAATAAAATATCCAACATAATGGTAGGGTTTATTTCTAACAATTTCCATAAGTGTTGGTGAATATTTTTATGCAGGGAATAATCTTCCAAATGAGCGAGCAAACATTCTATAATGCGGGGAGTTGTACTTTCCAGTGAAGACCATGGAGTGTAAAGCCTACAAGCCCAAGAACATTCATCAAAACAGACTATGGCACGAAGATATGGCACAATGGGCCCACCAAGAAAGGACTGTAGAAATGCTAGAGGAGATGGGCCAGGCCTTGGTTCGGGCAACCAAGGCCTGGCCCATCTCCTCCGAACCGATCTTGCGCCCGATCATCCCCTCCTTCTCGTGTGCGTCCAGGATCACACCCCAATGACGGTTATCAGGGGCACCACCGATAATTCTAACTGCTTCGGCCGATATAGGGAGGCTATAAATAGAGCTCTCACCTCACACTTGAACACACACCACAACACACTTGAGTTGAATTACAAGAGGCTCTGTTGTATCTTTCATACATTATAAATAGGTAGAGAGTGAGGGGAAGTTCTGGAGGACTGCCGGAAGTTTGGCGCTTCTCCGACTTATACGTGGGCGGATGCAACTCTCTAGGAGTGGTTTTGGAGGAGTATCGGAACTGACGGTACACTCTGCTACGGGTTCAAAGTAACTTCTACTGTAAAGTAAGCATTCGGGATCTTTCTTTATGTTATTTAATTACTTAGGCTGAGTAAGATATATTTCCATCTTTGCGGGTTTATTGCTTAGTCAGAGGTAGACGGCTGGTGGTGACAGCCCTGAATTCTGTCCTAGTAATCCTCCACGTTCGGATACATCATAGAGCTATAGCCAGAACCACGCTGGTAGACCAGCAAGGGTTGGTGCCCAAAGCAACAGATAGAAAATTACCTTTAACTTAGCTTGGGTAATTAAAACATATAGAAAACCCTCCCTAGCCTAGCCTAGCTTATCAGTGGTTGTTGTCCTTGGATAGACTTAGCCTTAGGTAGATTACACACGTTCCCTGAGTTCGATATCCTTTTGGGTCACTTGAAGGTGAAGTGCTACAACGGTATTCCGTGCGCTTGCGGATTTATCTATGATCGTAAGAAATACTAACATTCACCAAGGTGGAGTTTGGTAAAGTTTGTGTCGAATACATGTACGTAGTTGGTTACCAGAAGGACTTGTAGTTGTAATAGGTGTAGGATTAAATCAGAGTTGGATCAATCCTAGGTTCAGGTTCTCTCTTAAATAGAGAGGCATGCTAGGGGTTACCGCACGACGACTGTAACATAACTGTGGGTATGACTTGCCGGCGACAACAGTGGAGGGTCGCGGATACCCAGATATACTGTAATATGTTGGATCGGTGAGAAGCCCCCGTAATTGGTACCTCAGGGATTAGGCTTTGTCCGAACCTCGTTAATAGATATTGTGTCGCGGTGCTGTCTTCACTTTCTGGATCTTCTATGGCGTTTGTCTTGTGCTTCCGTGTTTGGTTTCCGAGGCTATAACGGGGCTAATTTTATAACATATCAAGTTGAACATTGAAGAGGCTATCATCAAGAATCTTATCAATGAAAAACTCTTATATATGGAGAGGCTAATGATTGGCTAATCTCATTCCAAATAAAGATGAATTTAGGAAAAGGGACAACAAAGTCTTTGCTATGATCAATAGGATATATGCTTATTAACTTTTGGTGTGATACAAAGGCAAAGGATGTGTGACTTTTGATAAATTAGGACTAGTGAGAGTGTTCATATTTCATCATCTTGTTTCAAAGCTGAAACGCTCTCTAGCTGAACTTTCATTAGGGGTGAATTGTGTTAGGTTTAGTCCCACATAGTTAATTGACGATGTAAAGGTGTGGCGGTCCTCGCCTATCAGACTAGACTTTGGGGTTGCATTGGATCGGATCTAAAGTTGTGGCTCTGACTAGACTTGCAAGGGTGCAAAACTAATGTGACATAGGTTTCCCACTCATGGTGGGCCGTGTTATGATCTTTAATACTCCCTCTGGTTGGAAATATTTGACGTTTTTTTTGAACTACCTAGCGTCAAATAATAAGGGATGGAGGAAGTAAGTGGTATCAGAGCATGGTCTAGAACACCTTGAAATATGGCTCTAGAAACCTTACAAACTATTGCATGGTTGGCTAGGTTGCACACTTTAGCAAGTGGTAAAAAAAGTGATATTAGAGACCACAGGTCCAAAAATCATAGAAATCATGCTCTGGAAACCCTGAAAATCATCACAAAATTTTCAGAGCACAAAAGATATGCTGTGGAGAAATTTTTATTCCTAATTTGGAACAAGACTTTTTAGTCACATAGGTTGATGGGATGGGGTAGACTGTTGGCTCCAATGTGTGACGAGGGAATATCGGGTTTAGTCCCACATATGTAATTAGATGATGGAAGAGCACATTGTAAAGGGTGAGAATGATCCTCACCCATCTAGGTTTCTGTTGAGTTATGTAGGCTCAGAACCTGAAGTTGAGGTTGTGACAAGTGAAAGTGCATCTATTGTCCCCAATGGGTTTTGGTGAAGATTGACAAGATAATTAAGGAACTAACCTTGTTTGATGAGTTGTATGAGAAAGAAAGAAGACATTGGACCCCCTACAAAGCATTGTAACGGATGCACAGCTCAAGGATATAGTTATAGGATGCATTCAATTTTTGAGTCAAAGGTGTATCGCACTGTTAGGGGTATTTGCATGTTAAGGTCTTGCTCGGTCTCTAAATGTTCAAAAAGGATCCACATTTGCTTAGGAGAGAGACATTATTGCACTACACTCACAAGGAAAAATGGGTTTTGTTTCCTTTAGCTGGTTAGAAGGACTGGAAGCTACAGTATTTGTGTTAGCCCTAGCCAACGGCTAGTTTTGGTGCTTGCATTGGCGTCCAATTGCTAGTTGACTGGAGGTTGTTGTCCTTATGATCGGAAGTTCTATTCACCACCCCTCTAGACCATTTAACAACTGGTATTAGAGCCTAGCCATGGTCATGGAGAATCTCTAATGACCCACACAAGAAGTCAGGCTAACCTGAGGTGAGCCACTGATGTGTGATGGAGGACCAACATCTGTAATTGATGATGGGGGAACACAACTTAAAAAGTGGGGCGGTTCTCACTCTTCAGGCTAGTTTTTAGGTTGTGTAGGCCCATGACCTAAACATGTGGTTCAGGGGATTGCAAGGGAGCAAGCTTAATGTGATCCTTGTGCTCACATGAGGTGTGCCAAGCTATCCACTCAAAAAATGAGGTATAAGAGCCTTGCCATGGGGGACTCCATGGGAGGGGATTGACTAAGGTGCACTAGACCACACAATCCGCACTATCGGTGATATGTGCCCGGGGGTATACTGAGGATGCGACGCGTGAAGGAAGAAACGCATTTGCGTAAGTGGCTCATAATAGGAAAATGCTTGGGTCGCCCGAAAGGGTTCAGGCCACGGGCGGCCACGTGGCCACCCCGAGGGGGTTTGGCCCGGGGGCTGCCCATAGGCCGTCATCCCTCGAGAGAAGGGGTTCGGGAACACCCAGACCCTAGCCACGCTACCCGCACCTCTCCTACGAGAGGGGCGAGCCCAACCGCCAACTACTCCATTCAACGTATGAATAGTGCTCAGGCGCTGCCCCGTCACATTTAATGCAAAGTGGGGCGCGCCCATCAGTACTCATTATCACCTTTTGCTTGGCTCGGAAGGAGAGCAAAGTCTTCACCGGTGACCGTGAGCTGACCGTGCGGCCAGACTACCAACGCCCCTCATAGCCGGTCACCGTCGCATTAAATGCGACAAACGGCTATGTGAGAGGGAAGAAGGATGAGAAGCTAGGAGGGCTGCGTCACCCTTATTCCCGTTGGAGAGCCGTCGACAAGCGGGCCCCACTGGAGTAGGTAGGTTGACCCCTCCCGATATCAGGAAGGTGATAGTTTCATCACCGTCTTTTCCTCAACAACGCCCGCGACGTGGCGACAGAAGTAGGTATAGGAGAAGACCTCCGACAAAACTGGGCATAAACCACTCCCTAGCGAAGAGTGGAATGAATAAATGCAGGACTACAGTGGTGCCCCATTAGCCCTATAAAAGGAGGCCCGAGTCCCTTGCAATGGGAGGTTGATTCCTAGAAGGCCATAAGTCTAGTTCCATACTACTACACACCTCAGTCATTAGCTCCAGCATCGTCCAAGGGAAGTGCTCCATCTAGGTAGAAGGAAAAGAGATTGGGAGAAGAGTCAGATATACTTTGATTGTAGCGCAAAAAGATCACCATACCAAATATTGTACTACTTCATCCACCATATCAACACAAGAACAGGAGTAAGTTATTACGCTTCCTTGGCGGCCCAAACCTGTATAACCCCTGGTGTCATGTGTGTTTGACTTGTTTCTCCTCCTACCCACCTTCTTTCTCTCCCTAACCCAAACCTCTGTACATCGCACCCCTGTGCCGAACCAAAAAGGGAGTCCTCGGGATCCCTGCGTGTCGAGCACACGCATCGACACGCACATAATGTTCAGTTGGTTTATGGTTGAGTATAGTGGCGGTTAACATTTTGATAGGTGGATTCAAACACTTTAGACAATAGTCCAAAGCATTTAATAAGCCACTTTCAACATGGAGACGCACTACACATACTAATAATATCTCAGAGGGAAATTGGTGTGGTGAGGGCACAACGACAGACAATGTTTTATTGTGTGGAGATGAACACCTTAGATGCGGTGGTCCTAACCATTTAATTTTGCATGTGGTCAATTGGATGTCGGAGTGGGTTGCAAACAGTAAAAGTGATGATGAGCACACGGGCATGGCTGCACACCACCTTGTTTGTGCGACAAGGTGAAGAGGTGCTTGGCGCATGGTGGGGTGCCATGAGCGGCAAAAAGGAATAGCTCTTGCCCTAGTACACATAGTCTTGTACATTGAGAAAATTCATTTGCTATGTCATGACAAGATGAAGTTTATTAGAGTTATTTTCTAATATTTGTAGAACGTCTCTCAACAAAGAACAACCCTTGTCCCAAAAATAACGTAGCAATTTCTAGCTTGAATTAGGGATGGAGAGAGTAGGACTTGGAGTTTTAAATAGCTATACTGGACAATTAGAGACAATATCGTTGGGTCTCTTTTAAATTAAATAGAGAGATATATTGATGTAACCTTATGGAAATTGTAGCATAGACAATGGAAGGGCCAGTCGGCAACCTCCCTGGCCAAGGATCTTTGATACACTAGTACAATATAAAATCTCATTGGATCGGGAAGGAGCGTCCGTAATAAGTATTTTGGGGATGCATGCTTAAGCTGAACTACATTAGCAACTATCACGTCTTAGTGTCGCTAAATTTGGATCTTCTATGTGCCAACTTTCATGTTTGGCTACCAATATTGGTTTTGCTCCTTCATTAAGCATCATCGAGGATGACATTAGGGTTAACATACGTTATAAATTCATTGGAATTTCAAGAAAATGAATTATTTCTCGCTATAAATTCCTACAAGGTGCCCATAGTCTTGGATGACGGACACATCAATAAATATGCCTTCATAACATAATCGATAAATAGGAAAGTGGGAAAGAGTGTAATGAGTATATTGAAGGTATAACTCATCACCGACTTTTTTCAGTACTTTTATCCCCAAAATTCTAAGAAAACCTTATTTTAATGTAAAATATATAGTGCATAAAGTTAGGATTTGTGCTATGTTAAATTATGTTGGAACGAGATGCATTTATATAATTTTTGCTAGTTGAGAAAACATTTAATAAGCTTTTTCTGTAGACATTTTTTCGGGCACCTGCATTATATGGATTGTGAAAATTGGCTATTTCCACAGGTGCACAATCACCCTCCTGAGTAAATGAGTTTCCATAGGCAAATAAATAAAGGCCCCGGATGTGTAAATGCATTTTCACAAGCACGAGTAGATTAAGGCTCAAGGGGCTTAGAAAAGTGCATCTACGAAAATATAATTTCACGGCAGCCCTCCTAAACAGTCGTATGCATAGCTGTAAAACTAAAAAAGGTGCATATTTGTGCAAAAGCCCCCACATTGACATTGTCATTCACATATAGTTTAGTAGATCACATCCATACTAATTAACTACTTACGCCCACTTGTCATACTCTATGCCTAATTCACGTACGCATAGTATTACTAATTAACTATTACCTTTGTTTTGTAATGTTTTTACTTGCAATGTTTAACCATTCGTCTTATTCAAAAATTTAGTGCAAATATAAAAATGATAAATCATGTTTAAAATACTTTTGATGATAAAATAAGTCACAAACAAAATAAATGATAATTTTATAATTTATTTAATAAGACGAATAGTCAAACGTCGCAAGAAAAAAACAAAACATCTTACCTTATAACAGAGGGTGTACATATTAACTTAAGAATAAAACTATGTAATAATTAACTGATTAGTACCTGTGGAACCACTTTACTAGTCGCCTCACCAGTGCTCCACTAGAAGTGCTAGCAGCCACCAATTCCTTTGCTCTGACTCCGTTTCCACCTTCTCCGAGCTAGTTGCCCCATTCGGCTGTCACGTATGCGGTTTTAGTCATGCGGTCCGTTGCCTCCGGCTCCAGCTCCAGCCGCCACTCTAATGTGCTAGCCACCGTCCCTCCACCACCACCTGCCTAGGTCATGTTGGCCATGGCCTTGGCCACTTATCCTTGGACATGCATGCTGCCTCTAGGTCCACGCTCTCCTCCGGCTCTCTTGTCTTTGTCTTCGGCCTTATTTCCGCTATCCTCCTCGCCCTCATCATTTGCCTCATTGAGTCCTTTAGTGACCAACAGTTGAAGAAGCTCTTATCATGGCTTTGTTATTCTTTGCCATGTGTTGGTCGCAGCACTTGGGAGAGGCGCTCCTCATCTTTATGGTGATGTACTGCCTTCATCTATAAATATAAGATTTTTCTAGCTATGAATATGGATATATGTGTACATAATCATAACTAGAAATGCTTATATTTACGGATGAAGTGGTATTGTGCTTGCCTCAATGAATTCATGGCTGGTGGGAGAAACAGAGGATATGTTGCAGTTATATACAGATAATTCATTATAGTTGTGTACTTACTTTTAGACGTATGCATATAAAAGAATGGAAAGATGAAAGTTATGCAGGATCGAAAACAAGAAGACAAACCAACCAGAGGGGTGAATAGTTGGAACACCAAAAACCAGTAACTTTTTGCAGAATAAAAATTACCTTTCCTCTGTCGCAATCCGGTCTGACCGCTGTGTCTAAGCCGGTCTGACCGCGCCGACACCTCCGGTCTGACCATGCCATCGCCGGCGGTCTAACCGTCGGGGCCCTGGAACCACCGCCAAAAACACGATATCGAAGAACTTGTAGATGTAGATCAACTTTATTGCTTCAATATGTGTTTACAAAGTGCAACCACAACACTCCTCTCCAAAAACTCAAACTAAATCGAATCCTAGACTCAAACCCTAATTTTACACCTTTTCCCTCCCAAAGAAAACCGTTATATGAGAAGACACACCCCTCTCATATAAATACCCACGAATATGGTTGTGCAAAGCCACGAATTCTACTTGTACAAGACTCCTACTCCAATTAGAAAACCTACTTGTACAAGAAACCAACTCTATTCTTCCTTTTCAAACTTGGACTCCTTCCAAATTTGACTCCGATCTTCATACGTACACAATCCCTCTTG
>CM002486.1:6132577-6177617 GCA_000325765.3 Leersia perrieri
CGTCATCCGAGCCATCGAATGGGCGATCAACGGCCAGAAATAGTTGGGCCATTTGGGCCGAACGGGCTTTAACATTTTTCTTTTTTCTTTTTATTTCATTGCGTTATTGTGAAGTAACACATAAAAATATTTATTGTATACACACCAATATATTTTTTATATGTAATTGACTATATATAAATTGTCTGGTAAAAGTTTCAAAAATTTTGAAACTGATTTACTATTTTCTATATGTTAAATGAATTTCTACATGGTTATCAAAATTAATCCAAAATTAAACTACATGTGCATCTAATAAGATTAAAAAAAATTGGAAAAATTATATTTGGACTCACATGTTCCATTCTATCTCATGTCCAGAAAAAAGATGAAAAATTAAATTGTCTTGTAGGGAAAATTTAAATTTCTCTAAATATTATCACATAATAATTACAATAATATCTAAATTTGGTTACAAAATTCTAAAAATTGGTATGACAACATATTTTTGGTCCATAAGCTTGTCATAAAAAAATAAATCGTTTTGATAAAGTTGGACAATACATTGTTCACAAATAGATATATTTATCTTAAGTATAAGAAATTATGTGAGAGATGTATCCATTTGTGAACAATGTATGGTCCCACTTTATCAAAACGATTTATTTTTTTATGACAAGCTTATGGACCAAAAATATGTTGGACTGTCAATTTGTAGAATTTTCTAACAAAATTTACATATTATTACAATTATTATGTGTTAATTTAGATATATAAATTTGAATTATCCATAGAAAATAATTAAATTTTTCATCTTTATCCAGGACATGAGCTATAATGGATCATATGAGCCCAAATATCATTTTTATGCAATTTGTGGTATCTTAAGATGCACACGTAGTTCAATTTTGAATTAATTTCAATAACCATGTAGAAATTCAATTACAATATAGAAAATAGTAAATCGGCTCCAAAATTTTTGAAACTTCTATGAGTCAACTTATATGTAGCCTATTACATATGAAAAATATATTTATGAGTCAACTTACATATGAAAAATATATTTATGTATATAAGATAATTATTTTAATGTGTTACTTCATAATGGTGGTTATACGTAGCCTAAAACAATCTATATGATAAAGATTCAAGAAATAGAAATTGATTAAAATATTACAATTAAATAATAGATCATGATTTCAGGAAAAATCATAAAAAAGAATCATCAAATTTGGAGTTATTATGAGTGAGAAATACCAATTACAAATTTTAAGTATAGGTGGCGGTTCTTTTAAATAACCGCTACCTATTGTAAGCACTATAAGTGGCGGTTTTTGTTAAGAACAGCCACCTATACCATAGGTGGCGGTTCTTTTAAATAACCGCTACCTATTGTCAGCACTATAAGTGGCGATTTTTGTTAAGAACCGCTACCTATACTATAGGTGGCGATTCTTTTAAATAACCGCTACCTATTGTCAACACTATATGTGGCAGTTTTTGTTAAGAACTGCCATCTATACTATAGGTGGTAGTTCTTTTAAATAACCGCTACCTATTGTCAACACTATAGGTGACGGTTTTTGTGAAGAACCACCACCTATACTATAGGTGGCGGTTTTTGTTAAGAACCGCCACCTATGCCTGACTATAGGTTACGGTTTTAAACTTTTCAATCTTCCATAGGCGGGAATCGGTCTATAGGTGGTGGTTTTAGGGGAACCGTCACCTATACAGGAGTCCCTTATTAGGTGTTCTGTAGTAGTGGGCCGGATTGTTTATCCATTATTAAAAAAACAAACGTTATTGTCACAAATATGCAATAAGGCGCGTCTTTTAATGTCATTTCAGAGATGCCAATTTTGTCGTCTGTAAAGGTGCACATCACTTATTTGTGATTCAGTAGTTGCAGCACTATAAATTCATGAAAGGCGGTGTGGAGGCATCAAAACATATTCCCTCCATCCAAAAAAAGACTTAATTTCTGGATTTCCGTATCCAATTTTGATTGTTCGTCTTATTCAAGAATTTTATGAATAAATTAAGAAACAATAGTCATGCATGAAGTACTATTCATGGGTTACCATCTAATAACAATGAAAATACTAAATACAATTTTTTAATAAGACGAACGGTTAAAAGTTAGACACGGAAATCTGAAAGTGATGTCATTTTGGGACGAATGTAGTACTAACTATGTGGTTGTATCCATGTAATCGGGAAAAAAAGAAGGGGCGCAATCTTCTATCTATGGAACTTATCAATTTTATATTATCTTGAAAAAAGGAATTTTATGTCCATGATTTAGTGGAGCTTTAAATTTTGTAAACTTTATCTTTTACAGATAAATTTAAAATTATGCATGTTAGACACATTTAAATAATTATATATATCAAAAGGAAAACATGAGATTCAATTGATATATGTTTCCACTATTAAGTTGCAGTTTTCCAAAAGAAAAAAACGATTGAAACATATATAGCCTTTTAAGATACTTTTTATGTTATCGTATTTATAAGTAAAAAGGGGTGAATTAATATTTTGGTGCATGAGGAAAAAATTTACTCCATACTATGTACGTACTTTTGTCAAGAAAAATCAATATTTCATTAAAGCTTAGTATATATATTGATATAATATAAGATATTAAAGTATACCGTTGTGTAAAAAAAATAGACTTTATATGGCCACTGTGACATTTAGAATGCTACTTGGACTTCCTTTTGATAAAAATTGCTGACTGAGCTTTAAGACAATTATATTATACAAAGAATTTCGACAGCAAGACTTGTTTTAGTTAATCAGATAATTGTTTGAACTTGACTTATTAGATCGAGGTACATTGACATTTGTGTAAAAACTTTAGGACAAGTGGCACAATTGATGCACAAGAGTTGATCCATGCACTGGATAATTAGACAGATAATTGTTCCCCAGAAGGTGCCAAAAGCGGGTGAAAATACTTTAACCAAGTCATGAAGACTACAGTTGCCAATTAGAGGAAGAACCACCAACTTATGTTGGAAGCTTTAGCTAATTTACTGATGAGATTGGATTCAGACTTGGCTAGTGGGACTGTGGGAGCAATCGGAAGGACAACACATGCTGGTTCGATCACCTCGCAGCTATATATATATCTGATATATGCCTTTCGCATATTGATATATGCTCCAATGGTTTTGCGGCTTTGCGCGCGCTATATCAGACTGGAGCCTCTTGTCATGATTGGTTGTGGGCAGAATTTATATTAATTAAAAAGATTAGTAAACAACGAAGAAAAAAGGCTCAGCAAACTCCCAATCTTCCATGGAGCATTTAAAACCCAAAGAGTTTTCTCGACAATCAACATTTAGTATAATTTGCATTTAGAAATAGATCTAAAAATCTAAATAAAATCATATTTTAAAGCAAAAATAAATTTTTATTTCATATCGGACCATACTTGTGTAATTTCTGATCTGCCCAATTTTAACTATAGTGTTCATTTGCTAATTCCTAATTTACTTACGAACTTTCAATATTCAAATATTATATCCATAGCGGAAATTTTTCTGAACTTTTAAAATTGAAATGTGCTTTGAATATATATAGAGAGATGTTCTGGATGGTACATTTGTGTGTATTAAATTAACTAAAATAAATTGGAACCATTAAATTAAATTTTATTCTGAGCACAAATATTTTGTACATGTTACGAAGCTATCATTCCACAGGCTAGTATTGCTTATATAACTCATCAAAAATTATGGCCGTACATATTGTACATGATATGTGATGGCATTTTAATAATTCTTCAATTCATGCATTTTTTTAATGTTTTCATGCACTTATTTTAAAGGAAAAATTTGCAACAGGAAATCCAAAGTTTGTGGTTTTGCTCGTGGACAACAAAAAAACTGGCTATGCCTAAGGATACCCTAAAAATACGGTAATTTGTTGCAAGACATCATAGATTATTTTATTATTTGTTGACATACCCCTATCAACGTACCGCCAAGGCCACCCATCAACACTGAACCGACTGGTGTCACTTCATCGGCATCGCTATCTCTTTCCGGCACTACTTTTCACTGTTGTTAGGCAGAAGCCCGTCGAATCTTGGCCTTGTTACCTGTTCTAAGAGGTAGAAAATGGGATAAGGGGATGGGCACAAGGGCAAAATGGACATTTTACGTTGTTTATCTGTACTCTTCTATGTGCATATTGTATTTTAATACTCAAGGAGGCCTTTAGCAAATTATTAAGCTTTTGGAGTGGCCTTGGGTAAAGCCATATTCTATGGTGTATACTAGCAAAGACCACACGTTTTGAGTGTCCTATCATAAATTTTACCTATTTTAAAATTCGAAATATTTTTTACCCTTAATACCATGAAAAGTTTATATAATTAGTGTCAGGTTTTGAAGGTTAGGGATTAATTTAGAGTCTGATGGGATACTTTTGGGATGTAAATGTTGGGATTGATATATGACCTAATTAAGGCTCATATGTAGAACGCATGTCTCATGTGTGAACCATTAGTACCATATCTTAAATAAGAATTAAATAAGAAATTCCCTCAAAAAAAGAATTAAATAAGAAAGAAAGGAGTACAGGAACACGTGTGTGCTCGCTCGCCTCACCGGGCTCGGTCCGGGGGCTGCGTGCAGATGACATGCGCATGAATGATCCGCATAAATTGACTCCCATGATTGAGCATATTTGGCATTTTTTTAGTTTTGTTTTGCTACACACAACAAAATTTCCGGTGTTAGTTTTGGAAACTTACTTGATCCTTCCATGCGTGAGGTGGTGGAGAGTTTAGATAGGTTACACGCGATCTATTTGGTTCAGTTAAGATATGAAAGACGTACCGATCACACGTCCTATATGTACCAAACCACCACCTCCACGCACAACACATCATAACAATCTAGGTTTTTCCTCTCCTCGGTACTGCACCGTCACTGTAGTTTACTCCATCCTCTCCGCTAGGATGCAAATGCCATTGGGAGAGCAGGTCTCCATAGTCATCACTCTCGTGAAGCGATCTATGTGGCTGCTTGTTGTTCATCTACTATATCTTGTCTTCCTTGTCAATCGGTCGCTGCATGCCATCATCCATGCCTTCCACCGCAAGTTGTACGTGTGGTACGTCAACCTTCCACTGCTGCGAATCCTCCTCAATAGAACTATCGGTGTGTGATAATTATGTTTAATCTAGTTGTTAATATGATTAATCTGTTGATGTGTAGCTTTTTCTATAAATGTTTAGATTAAATCTAGATGATATGATTATGCTAGTTTATTCCTATGTTATCATAATTTATTTATGGAATAGATTAATTCAGTATGTGCTTGTGTTTTCAACAGTAAAATGGGGTTTTCTCTCTTTCATTCGCTCATGCATGGTCTATGATATATATAGGTATAATTTTTTTTAATGATAAGTGGCTGTTTAGTCTATCAGAAATATACATCCTGCAGTTTACCATTATGTCTCTAATTCTCATACTCACAATTAGTTGCATGCGCATGTACTTTTAATAGGATTTTATTGATGATGTCAAACATTTTATCGTTCGTCCATGGTGTGATGTTTTTTTTGTAGTAGTTCGTATGTGTGTGGAGTTGTAACTGACAAAAAATATAATCGTAAACTTATGAAAATCATCATCTCGTCAATTCATGCAAACTTGATCGATCTCATAAATAGTTGCATGGGCACTAACTCATATGCATGTCTCCATGGATAATACTACCAATTATTTGGAAGCAACACAGGCAATGCAATATTGAAGCTTTTGATGATGTCCCTCTTTAATTTCCTTACAATTTTACTACTAGCTAGCTAGGAACCAACAATTTGCATCGAGAGCGGAGGACTGAAAAATAATAGAAACCAGGAAAAGTGCTCCAGGCCACGAGGGGCTTATGTCCTAGGAATTCGTGGGAGTTTTGAGATACCGCGTCGATCCAGCCATCATCATTTGACTATGATCAATTCAGGCTTAAATTTTAATATTGCAACTGGTTTGACCTGGCTATAATTAGAGGCCAGAGTGTTGTACTAAAATTGATTCGATTAGTGTATTTCGAGGGACAATCTTTTGCTAATTGTGAACTTTTCTTGACCATCCATGTGAAGCTATATGTGGTTAATTAATTTTCATGATGATTTATGTAACTTAGTAATGGCTTTGTTAATGTAGTGGGCCTGGCTAGCTGTAAGTTTTCTCTAATCAATCTACTTATCAATTTCCATATCGCTGTAAGTTTTCTCTAATCAATCTACTTATCAATTTCCATATCGTAAGAGACACGTACTGATAATAGTACACACAGGTTACTACCTAACTCTCCCAAAAAAAGGGAAATATACAGGGCTCAGTTCATCGTTAGAACAATGATTTGACGAATAATTTTTCTATTATAAATTTATCTTCACGATGTATAATTAATATTGTTATACTCATATTCTTAAGTGCTCTTATATGATTATACTTTCCAATACCACAACTCATATTTTAATAAAAAAAACTATAGGTTAACCTCTTTATCCTAACAAAACAAACTACACCCTATAAAAAAGAACAGAGGGAGCAATTAGGATGATATACACAATAATCATTTACTTAATTATATATGTAGCCCTTGCATCCGAAACATATTCAACCACAAACCAACGGGAACCATAATAGGTCTAGTATCTTGGTAGTGTATGAGAGGACAACACTGAGGAAGTACATAAAGGTTTTTTTTTTTTGCAGGAGAGGAAGTGCATAAAGGTTAACAGAAAATAAATTCATTGACGACCATTTATAACACAATACATAAAGTAGTAAAATCTCTAATCTTTTTTACTTCATGCACTGAATATATCAACATTGATGTACTGTTAGCCTGTAATGTTTGAAGCCTAACATATATATTCGTTAATTTTATGAATTATGTACATTATATTGAAACTGTTTCACAATATTAACTAAAGGTTTAATGCCTATACATTGATACGGAATTACAAAATAATTTGCATTTTTTAGGTGCTTCACAGACAATAGAGAGTTGGTGGTGGTGTGCTAATATTTGTAGACCATCACCCCTTTTTGTTTTAAAGGAGCATAGATAGTATAATTTCATTATTAATCCCTTTGCTTCTCAAATATAGGAATCATTTTAGAGTGTGTACTGATAGTAAACCAAAAAAATCTTATCTCACGTACTTGTATATCCACAAATGCTAATAATTATATGTCAAAATGATCAGTACATTTGCATGAAAAATACTTAATGTCTATGTGTATTTACATTATGGTCAGTAGATTTCCCCTCTCAGTGATCAATACCTTTGCGATGAGAGGTGAATCATATCAATGGAAGATTTAATGTTAAACAACTAGCAGTGTGTATTTAACAAATCATTGTGCAATGATCAAAGCAATGCACGATCCTGTCAAAACATGTGATACATGTTTTCCGAACGTTACATTGCTTGACTAGTTTGAGATATGTGACAAGTAAATGTTCAAGAGTATACATGATACGTACGGTGACCCCGAGATGAATCCAAAAGGTCTACTGGTTATATTACATTAGATTATTGCCATAGAACAGATCAAGCAGTAAACTAAGGAAGAGTAAATTCTAATACCAGAGGTTACACCACCTAATAAAAATGACGACCACAATATGTAAGCATGAAAAAGTAGAGTGGATCCGCATGTTATTATTTAAGCATACACAAAACAAACAAGAATAAAAAAAATATAATAGTCAGATTGAACGTAAAGAAAATCGGTGTGGTGTGACAAAATAAGTACATCAATTGTACGAAGAAGTTCATAATTAATGAAGATGAACACACAAATTTGTAATCGTCACAACTTTGAAAACAAAGGAAATTAAGCTCTTCTAGTGAGGATCAATAATTTCAAGCAAGCAGCAAATTCACAACACACACACATATATATGAACAAATAATTAAAAGGAACAAGGTAATGCACAATTTGAATGGTCCACTGTTCTGTGTTCTTTCTGTCGTGTAGTAACCATTATTATTTTTTCAAGATGGTCTAAACTCTCAGTTGTAGACATAGTAAACTTTGTTACTCCGTTTCATGATATAAGACGTTGTGATTTTTTTCTTGCAATGTTTGACTGTTTGTCTTATTCAAAAAATTATGAAAGTATCATTTAATTTGTTTGTGATACTTACCAGACTTTTGACTAAAAGTACTTTAAGCATGATTTATTTTTTATATTTATACTAAATTTATAAATAAGACAAATGGCCAAACATTATAAGGAAAAAGTCAAAACATCTTATATTTTAATACGGATGGAGTAAATATTAACAAGATAAAACTAATTGAGTTAACGCTTGTATGAAACTTTGTTATGCAGATCATAATGCGTCACCTCCTTTTAACCGGCGTGCCTTGCATATAATTCTGTATTTATTTATAGTCTATTAAAACATCGAAAGCAAAGCTCTCCTTTAAAAAAAACTTTGTTATGGATTGATCTAAGCTTGATTATTACTAACTATTTTTTTCAAACAAAATAGAGTTAAATGGCTGAAAATAATGCCATTTTATTTTGCATGAGTTCAGTCAAAATATACATTCCAGTGTAAAATGTAAACTGGTATGTTGATGGTGTTTTGCATGAGTTTAGCTCAAGTCGAACACTAGCCCACTTTTAAGTCCAACCAGTCCGTTAAATCTAGCTTGCTGTAGAGAGCATGCGCATGTGCAACAGAAGAAGCAACCCAGCCAGAGCAAACCCAATCCCCAGAAATTCCAAGGAAGGTTCTTAATCAGGCATGCAAAGCTGCAATTAGCCCCTGGCTTAACGGTTAATTCACACACATAATAGTATACATTTCTGTCCAAGTTAACAATGTAAAATTAGCACTACATAAGTGTAGACTGGGCGCTGCTAAGCTGCAACGGGCTAAAGCATCATTTAAAGTGTCCCACATGGCATGGACTCGATCGACGCACACGGTGCCGGCAGATTCCCAATTCCTCGAAGCTTTTTTTAAGCCAAGATCACACCACTATTGCCATGAATTTAATGCCCAAATCAGGTCAAAACTTGCAACCAGTGCTAGTACTCCGCCAGCAAAATAATAATAATTACTTAAGTAGCCAGCTAGGCAGCTACTGCACTGTATTAGCTAGCTAACCAAGTGCAAAGTGCAGTGTAACCACTCTATAAAACCCTACTAGTGGACTACCTGATGCCTTACTCTGGAGTCTAGAGTCTGGAGCTTGTAGTGCAGCAGCAGCAGAAACAGAAGAAGAAGAAGAAGTAGCAGTTGGTGACCTACTGCTATTGCTACTACTACTGATCAACTGGTAGCTAGTACTACTCTCCACTGTATCTCTACTATCCTCAACCAGCTTGCCATTGAGTTAGCTGATCTAGACACCAGAGTGAGTGCTAGCTCTTGTGTTTTTGCGAGTGTGAGTGTGTGTGCATTGTCTTCTCCAAGGCAGTCTAGTCACCTTTCTTGGATCTGAAGCTCACATAGGCGCCTTAGTTCTTTAGCTTGGGAGTTCCATTTCTTAGTTCTCTCATCACATCGATCAGGTCACAACAAACAACAAACATTAAGGTGAGTAAGTGCTACAGATTTTGTTTCATTTGCAGTTTTTTTTAGGTCATTTGATTGATCTCTTTTTTGTTGTACTGTTGTTGATAGGTGAGTGAGTGACTTTGTTCATCAGAGGTAAGATTGAGAAATTGAAGGGACATCAGCAGCAACAGCAACACTAACACTGTGAAGCACAAGATCTTGTCCTTGAGGAGGGCAAGAGGGGAGCAAGCAACCCTCACATGGTGAGTTGTCGGAGGTGATCATCCAGCAAATTACTTCCAAACGGCTCATCATCTTCCCCGGATCGAGGTGATCATCCATCCAGCTGCAATGGCGCCACCACCACCGAGCACCTACTCGGACTCGTGGTGGGGAGGCGGCAAGGAGGAGCGCGGCACACCAGTGGTGGTGAAGATGGACAGCCCATACTCCCTCGTGGAGATCGACGGGCCGGGCATGTCGGCGCCGTCGTCGGAGAAGGCACGCGGCAAGAACGCCAAGCAGTTCACCTGGGTCCTCCTCCTCCGCGCCCACCGCGCCGTCGGCTGCGTCGCCTGGCTCGCCGCCGGCTTCTGGGCCCTCCTCGGCGCCGTCAACCGCCGCGTCCGCCGCAGCCGCGACGCCGACGCCGAGGCCTCCGGCCGCGGCCGCGCCATGCTCCGCTTCCTCCGCGCCTTCCTCCTCCTCTCCCTCGCCATGCTCGCCTTCGAGACCGTCGCCCATTTCAAGGGCTGGCATTTCCCCAAATCGGCCGCCGATCTTCACCTCCTGCCGGAACACCTCCAGCATTTGCCGGAGAACATCCGGCAGCATCTGCCGGAGAGGCAGGAGATCGAGGGATGGCTTCACCGTGCCTACGTGGCATGGCTCGATTTTAGGATCGACTACATTGCGTGGGCTATACACAAGTTGTCTGGGTTCTGTATCGTGCTGTTTATGTTCCAGTCTGTCGATCGCATCGTCCTCTGCCTCGGCTGCTTCTGGATCAAGCTTCGCGGCATCAAGCCCCGCGCCGACATCACCGTCGATGGCGACCATCACGACGTCGAGGGTGGATACTTCCCTATGGTGCTCATCCAGATGCCAATGTGCAACGAGAAAGAGGTTAGTAGTCAATAACATTATACATGTAATAAATAAATGGATGTCCACTCGAGTGATTAAAAGAGTTTCCATATAGCGAGTTTTGAGCGTGAAAATGATATGGGATGATGTTGTATATCAATGTAGGTGTATGAGACATCGATATCGCACGTATGCCAGATCGATTGGCCAAGGGAGAAGATGCTGGTGCAGGTGCTGGACGACTCGGATGACGTGGCATGCCAGATGCTGATCAAGGCAGAGGTGACCAAATGGAGCCAGCGCGGCATCAACATCATCTACCGCCACCGTCTTTCGCGCACTGGGTACAAGGCCGGCAACCTCAAGTCTGCCATGAGCTGCGACTATGTTCAAGATTACGAGTTCGTCGCCATCTTCGATGCTGACTTCCAGCCCAACCCTGACTTCCTCAAGCTCACCGTCCCACACTTCAAGGTAACATACATAAAAGTCACAGTTATCTTGCTTTTAATAATGAAGCCATCTGATTTCTACACCACAAACACTCTTCTGCGACCTATTTATGTTTCATACCCTGTAGTAAATATGTCGAATAGATAAGTACATATATAAGTATGTCCAATGGAATTGAAAGATGTGTGCCTTCAGTTGAAAGTCTCAGATCTCAATGGCCAATGGGTTGCAGTACTATAAGTTAGCCAGTATTGAAATGCGAGTAGAAATATTCCCCAACAGCTCGAGATCAGTATACAATGCATGAGATCATACTTTGGTGTTAGAGCCTAATAAAAGCCATGACGACTTACTAGGCCTGTAACCTCTGGTTAGTTCGTTAGTGGCTAAAAGAAAGTGTTTGGCGCATAGATATGGTGTGCTAGGGCCTGACTACTGTTTGGACTTTGGACAAGTAAGCGTTTCTCTGCAGTTAGGGCATGGACCATGCAAGTCCAAATCTTAGATTCTTCTGTACAGTTGACCTAGTTACATTGGCTCTGCCTTTGACTAAACAGATGTGTGCACTCACATTACTACGTCACCTCAGATGTATGACATATGGGACCATCAGGAAGACAGCACTGACTGACAATCCCTTATATGAGAATTACATTTCATATTATGTAGTGATTATATTTTGACCGTTAGATCAGATCTAGAATATAAGCACATACTCCCTCTATCACAAAAAAAAAGTACAATCCTAGATGTGAATCTGGACATAGTCAGTGTCCAGATTCAAACCATGAAATACTTTTTTTTTATGGAGCAAACGTAAAGTTTTCTTTTTCCTAGATCAACCAATTAATAAATTAAGTTAAATTAGTTGGCTTAATGAAATGAAACTCGTGTACGATTGTAGGGAAACCCAGAGCTTGGGCTGGTGCAGGCGCGGTGGAGCTTCGTGAACAGGGACGAGAACCTGCTGACACGTCTTCAGAACATAAACTTGTGCTTCCATTTCGAGGTGGAGCAGCAGGTCAACGGCATCTACCTCAACTTCTTCGGCTTCAACGGCACCGCCGGCGTGTGGCGCATCAAGGCCCTCGAGGACTCCGGCGGATGGATGGAGCGCACCACCGTCGAGGACATGGACATCGCCGTCCGCGCCCACCTCAACGGCTGGAAGTTCATCTTCCTCAATGACGTCAAGGTACATAATCAATCCATCCATGTCAAATTCGATCAATCCATCGAGCCATATACTCCATGCGTTCCTAAATATTTAACGTTGTTTACTTTTTAACACATGTTTGACTGTTTTTCTTAATCAAAATGTTTATGTAATTATTAATTCTTTTCCTATTATTTAATTTATTGTTAAATATACTTTTATACATACATGTAATTTTACATATTTCACATAAGTTTTTGAGTAAGACAAACGGTCAAATGTGTGTAAAAAAATCAACAACATCAAATATTTAGGAACGGAGGGAGTATATTGTTGCACACTTACACTTGTGTTCTACTCTGTTATCTAATCATATATATCTCTACTTCTAATATAGGTCCTATGCGAGCTACCGGAGTCGTACCAGGCTTACCGGAAGCAGCAGCACCGGTGGCACTCCGGCCCCATGCAGCTCTTCCGCCTCTGCCTCCCCGCCGTCTTCAAATCTAAGGTAATTAACCTAGATCTCATCGCCGCCTTGCCAATCGACACCATTGTAGCTTCTAATGAGCTTCATCCCAACTGTACTGACACCATGAATGTTTCCAGATCTCGATGTGGAAGAAGGCAAACCTGGTGATGCTCTTCTTCCTGCTGCGAAAGATGATCCTGCCATTCTACTCCTTCACGCTCTTCTGCGTGATCCTGCCGCTGACCATGTTCGTGCCGGAGGCGGAGCTGCCGATCTGGGTCATCTGCTACGTGCCGGTGATCTTGTCGATTCTCAATGTCCTCCCGTCCCCCAAATCGTTCCCCTTCATCATCCCCTACCTCCTCTTCGAGAACACCATGTCTGTCACAAAATTCAACGCCATGGTCTCCGGCCTCTTCCAGCTCGGCTCCTCCTACGAGTGGGTCGTCACCAAGAAGGCCGGCCGCACCTCGTCGGAGTCCGACATCTTCGCCCTCGCGGCTGCCGAGGAGACCGATGATGTCGCTGGCAGGCAGTTCTCGACGCCCAAGCTCAACCGTGGCGTCTCAGAGGGTGGGCTTGAGCAGTGGGCAAAGCTGCACCAGGAGAAGGAGAATGCCGCTGCCGCTGTCGCTGCCATGGAGGCGGCGGCGCCGGTGACGCCGGTGAAGAAGAGCAAGGCGGCGAAGGCACCGAATCGGATCTTCAAGAAGGAGCTGGCGTTGGCATTCCTCCTCCTCACCGCAGCGGCGCGGAGCTTGCTATCGGCGCAGGGGCTACACTTCTACTTCCTCCTCTTCCAGGGAGTCACCTTCCTCGCCGTTGGCCTCGACCTCATCGGCGAGCAGGTCAGCTAACGACCTCACCGCCAATAAACAAGCCGCCGGAGGCGAAGACGACGACGACGGCCGGCCAGGCCACACACACATGAAGGAAGACACTTCCTTGGATCGAGATCAACAGAAGATTACATTTTTAGACCTTCTTCTCCTTATTTTTATCCCTTTGATATTTTTTGTTCAGAGATCAGAAACAGAGTACCTTCTCCATGTTACAGAGAACTCTTCTCATTCTGTGCTTTTTTAGCTAGTGCTTTGTTGCTAAGAGAGGCAAAGCAAGCATCAGGTTGTTAATTACAGTTCAGATTAAGTTTGTCTCCATTCAGTAGCAATCTTGCTTGCCGCATTATGTTATGGTCAACATGGTGATATTTTATAACAGATACTACATATCAATGGATAAATCAATCTTGTATGCATGTTTGAAGTGTTCATGAATATCATAGCTTGGTGTTGGATGATTCTTATCTAGAAGGCCCCCATTAACAGTAATGCTGGAGATGTCTTGTATTCCTAGTATTCAGTTACTAGTACCTACTCAACGTCTATCAACTTTACCTCGAGTTTTATTCACTTACCTCAAACTTCCCAAAACAGTGCAAATATAATCCCTATGCAGTAATAAACCTGGTTTTGGCTGACCAATTAGCAAAAAGAAAAAACAACACTGGGACCCACAAGTCATCCCCTTGATTTTACTTCAGCTGGGAAGGGGGAGTAGCGCGAAACAGTGGGGAGAGCCACCGACGAAGAACGCTATGTGGCATGAGGGAACATCTACTCTGTAGACACTGAAGCAGGCCAGATTCTTCCACACCGATCGGCCGTGGAGGGAGAGGCAAGGGAGGAGGTGGTCATGGTGAGGTCGTGCTTAATTACCGACTATAAGGACAATGGACTACTACCAACGGTGGTGACACTTGTGAGATGTGGGCATGCATGGGTATGCAAGGAGGTCGAGGACATTAAGGAGGTTGTCATCGGACTCAAGGGTTCAAGCTCCTCGCCACCATGGGTCCTGATGGTAGTGCCTGGTCTCAATACAAGAAATTTTACGATAGATTACGTTCTATTTACATTATGAAAACTACAGATTGGTCATAATTCAAAATCTCTGATGTTCGCATGACAAAAATTTGCTTGTCACCTATTATAAATCTCTAATCACATTCTGTGATGAAAACATTTTTTTTTATTCATTGATCTAGTAGTGATCCGTCACGCTCATTTTCGTCGTTATCAAGCACGGAAAACATTGTAAATTGGACCATGGCCTGTCGATATCCATGTAGTGAGCGGCCTATTTTTGCGCTAAGCCCCCAATTATAAGCCCAATTAGATTCTTCCCTAGCCCATTTTAGAAAGCAATTAACACACTATTTTTAGCCCAATTATAGTGTATCAATTTATATTAGTATCAACGAGTAGGCCAAAACCCATTTTGAAAACTCATAATGGCCTAAGTTTTGTGTCTACTAGACCATTAAATTTAGGCCTGGCACAATTAAAGATCCTTGATCTTCTCAAGGGGCAGCAGCGCCGAGGTGGTGACCTGCTGCCAAGAATATTGTCCTCCACTTCCTGGGCCTCCATCTGGCTGTGGTGGATGACTGGATCAATAGAAAAAAAAACCCACATATTCAGCTCACCATCATTGATCCCAATCTCGTGCACCCTGGCCCAACATGCAATTGGATAGAATTGACGATGTTCAGCATTGAGACAAGGCAGCCAAGTCCAATAGGTTGTCAGCAACATTGAAGGCCGAGGCCAACGTTTTAGCCTGCAACAGTTTTGCCAAATGCCAACCTTGGCCCTAACACCTCGCTGCTCGCCGGCCTATTTTAATCACCAACCAAACCGACCCGTCTCCAATTTTCGTGTTTCCAAATCCATAAAATCTAATGCGAGCGCGGGTGCTGGTTAGGCGGAGGCAGCGACCACGCTGCGCGTCCGCCACGTGTCTCTTCACGCCCCACCCTTCCCGGTCCACGTCTGCGTGAGAAGTAGCAGTAGCTAGTTAGATTGTGCATATTTTTTTCTTCTTATGAAATTTTCTCTTAAATTACTTATCCGATATCTGATTACACCGTTATGTTCGTAATAATTAAATCTTTACAACAAGAACTCACATGATTATATTTTGATGAAAAATCACAAATTAGTTCTGAGGATGTAATTTTTAATTCTGGGGATGTAACTTTTAATTTTAAAGATATAACTTTAGTTCCGAGGGATGTAACTTCTATAGAATGTAACTTTTGTTCTAGAGGATGTAACTATTAATTTTGAAGGATGTAACTTCTATAAGATGTGGATGTAACTTTCAGTTCTGAGGGATGTAACTTTTCTGTAACTTTTTAGTTCTGGGGATGTAACTTACTATAGGATGTATCTTTAATTCTAGATGATGTAACTTTTATTTATGAAGGATGTAACTTCTACACAATGTGGATGTAACTTTTTAGTTCTGCGGGATGTAACTTTTAATTCTGGGGATGTAACTTTAATTCTGAGGGATGTAACTTCTATAGAATGTATTTTTTGTTCTAGAGGATGTAACTATTAATTTTAAAGGATGTAACTTCTATAGAATATAGATGTAACTTTCAGTTGTGATGGATGTAACTTTTAGTTATAGGGATGTAATTTTCTATAGGATGTATCTTTAATTCTAGAGGATGTAACTTTTATTTATGAAGGATGTAACTTCTATAGGATGTAGATGTAACTTTTTAGTTCTGAGGGATGTAACTTTTCTATAGGATGTAACTTTTGAATGTCTAAGAAGTAACTTAGTGAAATCTAAAAGAAATCTAAAAGTAATTTAGACATATCATAAAACTCATTTATGATTTTTCAAAATATAATCATGTAAGATCTTGTTGTAAAGATTTAATTGTTACGAACACAATGGTATAATCGGATCGTAGATTGGATGAGTAGTTTAAGAGAAAATTATATTTGAAGTATAGATGGATGATATATTTTTTAGATGGAGTAGATTTTTTCTTTTTTAAGGGTCGCCCAGTCTCTGTCTAGTCAGGTCCTTCCAAATCAACATTGCAGGACGTGACCAAGGCTACCACAGGGTTTTTCAAAATTTTGGTCCTTTCAGAAAGTACATATTACAAAAAGACCTCGGAAAAAATTAAGATGGATATGCACTCTTTTCTAGCAGCAACGGCTTCCACGCTGCTAATGGTCCCAAGTCATAGTTATCACGAGTTCACGACGGAGGGGACAACTTCTTCGTCATCAATCACACCATCCCCACAGAGCGGGCTGCTTTCCTTTTGCAGTCTGTTTGTCGTCCAAAGTCTGCTGTGTAAACTTTGAGACGACTTGTCGGTGCACACCATGTGTCCTCATCAGGACGCGTCATCAGGCATACATGTAGTGCTACAATGATGACGAGCATTGAAAGCCAGACTAGATTGAAAATAACCATGGCAAAGAGATGCATCTCCTCATCCCTACTCCGTATGTAGCCGCCCTTCCCCCAAACGTCGAATCCTGCCTCATCTAGTTGGTCGACGTTGACCTTAGAATAAACTTATGTGCCTATATTTAACTAATTTAGAGTTTCTTTATGCATTTTAATTCAGTGTACATACATGAGCTCACAACAATGTGTGAAGGCCTTGTGCAGATCCAAAAGCATCTCAGTTTTGGAAGGGTTTGCATGAGGCTTACTTCTGGTTTGAGAAGTTTGTGGTGAAAAAAGTAAATAATGGCACAAACACAGATTTTTGGCAGGATGTCTGGCTTGGGGGTGTTCAACTTAAAGTGAAATACCCTACCCTTTTTGAGGTATGTGAGAAGCAAGGGCTTTCAGTTAGGGAAATGTGGAATGGGGGGGATTGGCAATTGAGCTTCAGAAGGAACCTCAATGAGAAAGGGATTGAGGAGTACAAAGAGTTGATGGAAGAGTTAGACAAGGTGGAGTTTAATGACAGAAAAGATGAAATTAGATGGCCTCTAGAAAAAAGTGGGATGTTTAGTGTAAAATCCTTATACAGGGTAATAACCTTTGGGGGATGTTGGATGTAGAAATGAAAGAGATGTGGAAAGCGAAACTTCCTCTAAAGATTAAACACTTCATTTATATGTCTTGTAGAGATAGGATTCCATCTGCTTGTAACTTGGTTAAGAAAAAGTGGAAAGGGGGAAATGGATTTTGTAAGTTGTGTGGTGAAGTAGAAAGTACTCAGCATATCCTCCTGCGTTGTTCCATTGCATCTTTTATTTGGTGTGTGTTGAGGGATATTTTTGAGTTTCAGAAGATTCCATCTGGGATGATGGAAGCTGTTGTGTATGGGAGGGGGAAGATGAAAAAGAGAAATTGGTGGCTTATGTTTGGGGGCAATAATCTGGACGCTTTGGGGGGTCAGAAATGATTGTGTTTTTAATAATAAGTTGATCTTGTCCCCTCTTCATGTGATTTATAAAGTGGTGTTTTTCATAAAGAAGTGGGCAAAGCTGCAAAAAGAGGAAGATAGAGCAGTGCTGGAAGTTTGGAAGGAGAAGCTGATCCAGAGGGCGCAGAAGCTGAAGGATGTCACGTTGCTCCCTGAAGAATTATGACTGAAGGAATGAAGAGAAGATTAGGCTCTCTTTGTAGAAAACAAATGTCTTGGAAGTGTATGCTTTTAGCATGGCAAGCTGGTGATCCCAGCGATCAGTGGTGTCGGTCTCTGCTTTTGCGTCTGTTTCTGAACCCTGTGTGTTTTTTTTTGTTGTTTTTTTACTTTCCCTGTAAGAACTCTGTATGTTTTCTTTGGGCTTTCTACTAAAAGTCGGGGGCTGTATAAAAGCCTGTGGTCTAAAAAACCAATGTGTGAAGGCCATGCAATACGTGTTTGGTTACCTTCATCCCTTGTCATGAACGAGACGAGTGATGTGCGGTGGGGATGAACATGGCTTCATGGCCATAATGAGAACCGTTCTAGGTGGTTACATTCGATTGAAACTTCTACTTTTAAATAAAGACGAGAAATCCATAAAATGCCCCATGTTTTGGGGCACCACAAAATTGTTTTGCCATGCCAGATCATCAACAGTGTATGCGTGTGTTGTAGGTTAGTTCTTGTCGACTAATCTGTTATGAAGTTCCTGGCAATTGGTATTAGAAACTGGTACCAGTTTTAGACTCGAGATCGTGCTCGTGAGGGTATGCTAATGCTCGATGGCGCACCCACTCTTAGCACCGTCAATCATTCTCATTGACTTAGCACACTCCTAGACGCTATGGCGTTCGTGCTTTAGGCAATAGAAAGGGTGACCACAGGTTGGTTATACACCACGTAGTCAAGGGAGACAATAGGCTCGACTAACGACCTACTTTTGACAAAGATGAACTATAATGGTTGGCACTATTGATGAAGATCAAGTAGGGCTCAGTTATGGTAGTTCATATTTGTACGCAAACAGATAGTTGGAGCCTCCTTAACCATGCAAACAGATGGTTGGAGCCTCCTTAACCGTGCAGTGTATGAACAGCCCACAGTCGCCCTCACCCCTACTCAAAGCACGACCACTAGACCTTCCAGGAGTGCTCCCGATTGGTGAACACGACCGCCGATGTAAAGAGTTAGTGTGTCTCGAGGCATTATCACGTACTCAAGTACACAATCTCGAGTCCATGGCTTCTACCAGGATTTGATACCAAATGTCAGGAATTTTCCAACAGATCGGCCAGCAAGAACTCAAGTAAAACACACCCGAAATGATCAGGCATGACAAAAATAATTTTGCTACGCCAAAACTTGGGGCATTTTCTGGTTTCCATCTCGTTATTTAAAGGCAGTAGTTTAACCTAAAATAACCACCTAAAAGTGATTCTTGCTCCGCATCTGAAGCCGTGTCCATCCTCACGTCACACGTGGCTCTTCTTGTTCATGGCGAGAGAGGCGGACAACCACGGGCTAGCCTCGGATGCCCTCAATGCCTCAACCAAACATACATTGCACGGCTTTGACACATTCTTGTAAGCTAATGCATATAGTATATAGACCAAATCAAAATGCACAAAGTAAACTGTAACTTAGCTAAATTTAGACATACAAGTTTATTGTAACATGTAAATATTACGGAGACCATAATTTTGAAGTAGCCGATATTCCAATTTTGTAAACCCCTTCTAGCCCTCTACCGATTTAATTAAAACAAGACAACCAACATTCAGCACCAAAGTGACACCCAAACGCACAAATCCATCCCCAAATTAATTTTCTCGGATAAACCTAATCAACTAATCGGTCTGAAGAATCAATCAAGTGAGGCAACCAGCTAGTGGTAAACTGACGAATACCTGACATCTCGATCGGCGATTGCGGCCAGTACAAGGCAATCGAGCACAAATCATACGAGGCCTTCCGTGTTCCGTCGATATTCCGCCGATCGCTTATCTTGAGAGGCCGCGGCAGTGGGCCTAGGTGAGGCGAGATTGGGCTCCAGGTGTCATCTTGGGTGGGCTGAGATGGGCAAGACCGTTCAGGGCAGAGGAAGGCGGCCGGCTGTCTCTGGCGGTAGAAAATGCTGTACCTCTGCTCTGATCAAAATGACAAGAAAAGTACTCCCTTAGCATATAAGTAATTTTTGGCTATGTACCTGGACAAGCATATGTCTAGATACGTTGCCAAATAGATTTATATTTGGAAAGGAAGGAGCACCATTTGTTAAGTGTTGTATTGGCTGCAAGAACAAGTAATGAAAAAGGTCCAGCTATGGAGGAAAGGTAAGGAGAAAATTTCAGATGTTTTAGTCCCAAGAACGTGATATATGTGGACAACATAACATTGCATACGTGTTACATTAATCTGTATAGCTGACTATCAATCGAGTGCCCCTGTGGAGTATTATATTATTGGTTGAATTTGGAAAAATAGAATAAATACCCACCATTTAACATACATTGGTCAACATGATCATAATCGACAAATAAAAAAGACAACTTTAAACAACAACGACGACGCACCTGGCATGCAGCTAGCTACTAAATCCCAAATAGAAATTCTTATCACTCCAAACAATTATGGTCAAAATGGATAAAAAAAACTCAAGACAATGTCAAAAATGAAAAATCTCCCTTCTGAATCTGCCTATTTAAACCTCAAGATCATTCAGAAGAAATGGCGAAACTAGCAAGCTAGAGAGAAAGATCGTGATCATGGCAATCGCCGGCGATGTCGGCGGCGGCGTGAGGACGAAGGCCGGGACGCGGCCACCGTGGGTGGGGCTAGCGGCGGCGGTGTGGGTGCTGATGTCGGCCGGCAACGCGTACACGTTCCCGCTGTACTCGCCGGCGATCAAGTCGGCGCTGGGGTACACGCAGCGGCAGCTCGCCATGCTCGGCGTCGCCAAGGACGTCGGCGAGAACTTCGGCGTCGTCGCCGGCGTGCTCTGCAACAGCTTCCCGCCGTGGTTCGTGCTGCTCGTCGGCGCCGCCTTCTGCTTCGTCGGCTACGGCGCGCTCTGGCTCGCCGTCAGTGGCACCGTCGTCGCCATGCCGTACTGGCTGGTGAGTACGTACTCCTGATCGATATGTTGTACCGGCTATTCTCGTCGACTTTTCAAAACTAAGCATTATTAATTTAAAATATTGTTGATGGTCAATGTCTTAAAATTGTAAACAAATTAATGTTATCCAAACTGTTTTATTTATGACACGACAAAGTGCATGCAACTTCTATGTACATATAGAGTTTGTCTACATCCAAAATAGTTTAACAAAAATTAAAATTCATTACATTACTATTCAGACATATTTAGACATGTCAAGGATCTAGTCAAAATGAAACGTCGACTACAAAGTTGTGGATCTTATCGAGCTCAATAAATTATAACAAACTTTGTCTTTAACCAACTTCATATGAAAATATTGTCTGAAAGAATGAGTACGTGTAGCCAATTGTTTTCGCTTAGCTTGTGACAAACATAGTTGTATTCCCCTTTTGCCAATCTGAATAACAGGGGTGCTTGTTCATTAATTAGGCATGAGTTATCGATCCATTATTTGTCTATATAATTCTGAGTCTATAATTCTATATAATGGCAGCTATGGATTGTGATAGCCATTGGAACAAACAGCAACGCGTGGTTCCTGACAGCCGTGCTGGTGACAAACATGCGCAACTTCCCCCTCCGCCGAGGCGTCGTCGCCGGCATCCTCAAGGGCTACACCGGCATCAGCGCCGCCCTCTTCACACAGCTATTCTCCGGCGCTGTGCTCCGCCGCTCGCCGACATCTCTCCTCCTCCTCCTCGCCGTCGGCCTCCCCGGCATCTGCCTCGCCATGATGTACTTCGTCAGGCCCTGCACGCCGGCGATCGACGCCGACGAAGAGGAGGATGCCATGAGAGACGGCCATTTCGCTTTCACACAGATCGTCAGTGTCGTCCTCGCCGTCTACCTTGTGACAACCACTATCCTAGGCAATGCCATTAAGCTTTCTGATGCTACAAGTTACATGCTCTTTGGTTTCACCGTGCTGCTGCTTCTTGCGCCACTTGCGATTCCGGTGAAGATGACATTGTTCAGAAGAAAGCGTCAGCAAAGAACAGAAGCAACGGAGCAGGAGGAGGCATTGTTAATCCCGTCATCGCATGTTGTTGATGATGAGGACTCTGACAAGGTGGATTTGTTGTTAGCGGAAGGGAAGGGGGCAGTGAGGAGGAAGAGAAGGCCGAGGAGAGGGGAGGATTTCGAGTTCATGGAGGCACTTGTCAAGGCTGATTTTTGGTTGTTGTTTGTTGCTTACTTCATTGGAGTTGGGACCGGGGTTACCGTGCTGAATAATCTTGCACAGATTGGTGTTGCAGCTGGTATTGGTGACACTACGGTTTTATTGTCCCTGTTCGCGCTTGGAAACTTTCTTGGGCGGCTTGGTGGAGGTGCAATGTCAGAGAAATTTGTGAGGTATGCTTGTCCACTGTAAAATAAATAACACGACTTATTCTCTAATGTTCGAATTCACATGTTTTGAAATGATTCTCCCTCCAGTGCAAAATGTAACAGATTGATTTGGCCATCTCTACTTTCTGGGAATATAACTTAATTTAGAACTTATCAACTCTTTAAGCCTTTTTATATATTCTAATTCATGCCAAATAAGTGGTACTATATGTTTCACATAAATAAATGTTTTACCTTTTGTAACTAATAAAGAACTAGCCGAAGGCCCATGCATTCCAATAGGTATTTGAAGAGATAAAAAAATTACAAGCTTCAGCATAATTAATTGATTAGAAAATTAATATGATGCCTCCAATATCTGAAAAGAGAAGTAGTTTTGGGTGGTCTGGATACATGTTTCCACAAGCCATATGATGAGATATTTTTTGAAAAATACAGTGTGTTTGTCACTAATACTCAAATTAATCTTCAAAATAAATAGTGAACATATTGCTTAACTTTGACTACGTTTCACTATAGTGTGAGTCGATATGCATAGTACTCAGGAATTCAGAGCATGCACGGAAGGGAAAAAACTGTCATTTTGGCCTCAATCACCAAATGCAATTGCTATGTCAAATCCACCATAGATTGTTCACCTACATTTAGGGCCCACGCATTAGTGATGGGAGTGGTGATGGTAGATTCACTGCCACCGCCACTACCAATATTTGTAGTAGTATAGATAACAAAGTATTTACTTTTTGGTCCTTTAGGAACACATAACTATACATAATTTCCAAAGAGGATCTCTACATCTTTCATCCTTGCGCACCTACATTAAAAGCCACTGGATATTACATTGAGATTCGTGCTATGGATACAATGTTGTGTTTTTATTGTAGCATGCACCACATATACAAATCTCGAAATAAATTTAACAGTAGAGGGTATAGGTGCACATTTACTTGGGTTGTAAATTGACTTTCGTAGAATTTCCAGACAAACTAGTTGAATTCGTATAAATTACTCAAATTAGTAAAGGAGGCCAACTATTTTCTTAATCTTCGTCTACTAGTCTAAAACATATTTCCTCCTCATCATATTATTACACTTTAAAACTACTTCAACTTTGACTAAATTTGTAGATCGGGTTTCAAGTATCTAAAACACCAAATTAGTTTTCTTAAACCTATAGTTAAATATTTTTTGCATTGTATTTATCTTATGCTAAATATATTACTACTTTTTTCTATAAACATGATCAAACACGAACTAGTTTAACTTTGACTTTGGTCAAAATAAAACGGAGGAAGTACTTAATATAAATGAAACTTTATTTTGTTTCTAATTAGGTCGACATTGTTAGTGCCAAGACCAATATGGATGGCCTTGACACAAACCACCCTCGCCATTGCCTACCTCAGCCTTGCCTACGCCCTCAACCCGGCCGTCGCCTATGCCTGCACAGCCACCGTTGGCCTCTGCTATGGTGTTCAGTTTTCGGTGATGATCCCGACAACCTCTGAGTTGTTTGGGCTCAGGAACTTTGGCCTCTTCTACAACCTCATGTCCATGGCGAACCCGATCGGCGCTGCGCTCTTCTCCAGTGAGCTCGCCGGGCAGATCTACGACGAGGAGACGGCGCGGCAGCGCCACTCCGGTGGTGGCACGGCATGCCTCGGCCCAGGATGCTTCAGGGTGGCGTTCGTTGTGCTCGCCGGTGCTTGCTCGGTTGGGACGGTGGTGAGCTTGGTGCTGGCCGCAAGGATTCGGCCGGTTTACTGGGCTCTCTACTCTGGTGGGTCATTTCGGTTGCCGAATGGATCTCAACAGCATTGAGATAGCTAGCACTTGTTGGAATTGAGTTGCATGCATGGTTGGTGTTTGTTTGTTAAGTTTGGAGAAATTTGGATTGTTTAGCTAGTGATCGGTTTGTGACTATTGGTTTTGCATGTATATTCAATTGGATGTTTCAATATCGATGGTGAGATGTGAGTTTCTAAGATAAAAACACAAGATATTTAGTTGGGTTTGGGTTTTTTTTGTGTTGTATCTATGATGAAAGGAAATACCCACTCCATTTCTTTTATAGGCATACTAAAGAGTCAAAATTTATATAGTTTGACCAAAAATTGACTTCAATTTCAAAAACTAATAGTGCAGTGGCTCATGGACCGGTGGAGTTTGGGGTGCTGCCAAACATCGTCACAACTGGAGATTGGAGAGGTACTGTCGGTGGAGCTCGTGTTGGAGAGGGGGGACATGGGAAGGTTGGATGGTAGAGATTTTATATTAGTTTTTGGACTTTAGATTGTTTAGTACATATTTTGGACCTCGTATAATTTAATTATATGACAATTGAAATACCTAGAAAGTGCCAGGATTATCTGATATGAAATAATAGCTATATATAATAACAAATTACCATTTAGTTGTGGATAAGGAGTGACAAAATGGCATCATTAGAAGGACAAAAAAAAAAGAAGAGGCTAGGAGGCCGAGTAAGGTGCTAGCTCTGGCAATATGGAAGAGAAAGTAAAGGTGGAGGGAATAAAATTAAGTAGAAAGTGGTAGGATGGGTGTTAAGCCAAGTTGTGGTGTGCAATATGGTATTTTTCACTAATATTACCAGTGGGAATTTTTCATGTGTTTAAAAATATAAGATGTGCCTTAATTACGTTGCTACATACATTGGCAATATAATAAATTGCCTAACTTGTTAGTGCCAGTTTACAGGGAATGTACATCAACCTAGGTTGGTCGGATCGCTCTTGGCCTAACTTTATTAGTGACAGTTGTCTTTTGCTGGACCAGTCGCCTGTGACTGGTAAGGCAATCATGTACATTCCCTGTAAACTTCTTTTGCTCTCCTTCTAATATACCCGGCTGAAAGCCGTTTACAGTTCAAAAAAATATAATAAATTAAAACAAATATATGTGCCATGCATTGGCTAGTTTGTATTAATGTATGATCAAATATTTGTTGGACTTTGTGTCTAAAGTGGTTATGTTATATATTTTGGAATGGAGAGAGTATAACATAACTGATGAAGATGTCTTAAGATCCAGATGTATATAAACCACCAAAATGATTGGACATGGCACAAATGCACCTAAACCTAGAAAACCTAGCGGACCCGGTGCCCTTAGCTCCAATCCAAGGCGGTAGTGTAGCCCAAGCAGCCGTGTCATTTCTGCCTCTCTGGGCTTGCGCGGACAGAAAAATATATACTATATAGTTCCATTTTTTTAGGTCTGCTCTATGATCATCCTTTTAGGAAGATCCAAAACTGGTGACCACACACTACCACACCCCAACAAGATCATCTACCAAGTGAGGTGCGACATCACCAGTGCAAAATTGATGTGATCACTCTAAAGCAGCTAGAGAAATCCATCTCCTCTTTCCCAAACCGTGCACATGAAAATGCACACAACCACAGTTCAAAGCTTCAAGCAAGAAACCAATATCTCGAGTACAATACAACACAACAACAATTCAACCATCGAACACAAGAATTTATTCCCAAATGAGATGAAACTTCAAACAACAGAACGGATCAACTTGTCCAGATTCATATACGACGATCCCCCCTTCTCCAAAGCAGCATGGGCCATAGCCTTAAGCTCCTTCACCCTCTTCACCCTCTCTTCTCCTTCAACTCCTCCATTCATGAGACTCTCCAGCGCCCTCCTCACCTGCTCCGTCCCTACCTCCGCTTCCTCCTCGCCGCCGGCCATCATCATCCCACCCGTGGGCCTCGTCGCGCCGACCGACGCGCCGATCCGGAGCACGTCGACGACGAGCCTCTCGTTCACGAACTGCTCCGCGGTGAACGGCCACGTCACCATCGGCACACCCGCCGCCACGCTCTCCAGCGTGGATCCCCACCCGCAGTGCGTCACGAACCCGCCCACCGCCCCGTGCGACAGGATGGCCACCTGCGGGGCCCACCCACGCACCACCAGGCACTGGCTCGCCACGTCACCCTCCTCGTCGGTGTTGTTGGCGATGTCCTCGCCGGTGGCGGCGCCCTTGATGACCCAGAGGACTGGCCACGGGCACGACACGAGCGCCTTGCCGAGTTGCGTCAGCTGCGCCGGTGGCATCCGACCGGCGCTGCCGAAGCTCACGTAGATCACGGATTTCTCCTTCTTGGCGTCGAGCCACGCCGCGCATCGCCTCGCCGTCGTGTCGGCGGTGGCGAGAGACGGTGCGCGGCGGGAGAGCGAGACGGGGCCGACGGCGAAGACTTTCTTGCCGGTGACGGCGGCGAGGCGGGAGACGGCGTCGTGCTCCATCTCCTCGAAGGAGTTCACCACGATGCCATCCACGGCGAGCTCGAATTCCCGATACTCTCTCATCCGATCCGGCACCGGACAGTCCGGCAGGAACTGGAGCGGCACCTGCCTCGCCGTGAGGCGGCAGCACGCGTCGAACGGCGGCGGCAGGGCGGGGACGACGAACGGCTCGTCCGGCGAGATCGCCGCCGACTCGTGCGGCTTGTGCGCGTGGAGGAGCTCGCAGCAGAGGAGCGAGAAGGCGCAGAAGCCCTGGAAGATGAAGCACGGGACGCCCATCTCCCTCGCCATGGATTGCGCCCACGTGTGGGATATCCCGGCGACGATGCAATCGGGTCGTGGACTGCGGCGGTGGCGGAAGTGGCGCGACACGGCGTCGCCGAATTTCATGGCGGCGGAGAAGAAGGCGGGGAGCATGGAGGGGGAAGGGAGGTGGTCCACCCTCTCGCAGCCGTCTGGAATGCCGGATTCGGCGGCGGCAGGGAACGGGATCGTGGTGAGCGTGATTTCATGGTCGGCGGCGGCGAGGCGGCTCTGGATGAGCGGCGCGTTGGCCGGCGAGTTGATGACGGTTACGCGGGCGCCGTGGGCGGCGAGGAGGCAGGCGACGTCGAGGATGGGTATCATGTGGCTGGTGGCCGGCCATGGGATGACTACGAAGTGAGGGTGAGGCTGCTTTGGGTTGGTGCTGCTGCTGTCCATTTCCATTTCTCTAGCTCTGGGATTCGTTCTCTCGTTGCATCTGCAGACTTGGGGCTGACCGGCAGGGTACAAGTTAATATATATGGATGTGTTTGGTCCATTTGTGTTTTTATATGATGATGCACAATTTAAAAGTATAACATTAATACATTTCGTGGTGAGATTCACACTTGTGTACTTACTACTTACAAATCAATGATAGGATTTGGTCTCCTCTTGTTGCATCTGCAGACTTGCGACTGACGGGCAGGATACAAATATAGTCATGTTGCTTCCTTGTGTCGCTCTTTTTTTTTATTTCTACTGACATATGCTTATGTGACTTCTTTAAAAGGGATAGCTAGTAGGCTAGTACGCCTACTGCGCGCGTGAGAGCGATCTCCCAGTTGACCTTGCCTATAGATGACCGTAAGGCCTGAGGCCTGATGACCCGACACATCACAGGCTCACAGCTATTGTCAGATCCGTGCCGACCCAGCCTAATAGTTGAGGTGCCTAGGTCACTACCTTGGCATGATGGGCTGGATAAATATAAGGGGACTAACTTTTATAAGTTTTCGCCCACTACACGGTGGCCCGGTTGTGCCTTTGGGTCGACACGATATGGTCCACCGTGTTGTGGCCTGTGCCTAGGACACAGGCGCGACCAATGGGCTGACCAGACACGACACAAACAACTGGTCAGGCCATACTGGCCCAACAATGCTTGGGTAGCACCTTGTTGTGCTTGGGCCGGCCTGTACTAAACAGGCTGTTTGTCCATCCATTGACCCCACCGATTTTATTTTATTTTTTCTGACATACCCCCTCCATCATGAAATGTTTGGTTATCGGTGGCAAATGGAGGTCTCTGAGATGAGAGAAAAAATCGAGCTTGCTACGGGTTGTTGCGGCAACGAAAATCTCGGCGATATCACCTGGGCGAGCTCGAATCTTGGCGCCGACACCGACGAAGACAAAGCTTCACCAAAGAGCCTACTACTGACGAGGAAAAAGTCATCGAGCAAAATACAGGCGAGGAAAAGGAAAATGCCATATGCGGTGGCGGACCGTGTCGGGAAGGACGATGCGGACCTCAGATTGGCCCCCCACGGGTGTACGACCCGGCGGTAGCCAATAGAGCGGCGGTGGGCATGAGCTTCTCCATCGGCACCGCTACTGCAAGGAGTGAGCTAGGAAGCTATGGGGTCATGGCGACGGGTAATATTGCCGGGAGGAAGGGTAAAACTCATGAAAAATTCTAGAAAACACCTTGTAATAGATAAAGGAAAATTGCACAAACTATCCCAATTATCACTTTTGTTCTGAGATTATACCCCATAATGCATTTTATTGTAAAAATCTATCCACCTAATTTATTTTGTTGTGAAAAGCTATCCACTCAATATACCAAGGACAAAGTTACCCTCTCCCTTGTATTGTATGCGCGGGTAGCTTATTCAACGTATTTATTTCTATTTAGATACATAACAAGCCATATAAGATAGATTAGACTTGTCCAGTATGGCTCCATGGTGCGTTCCGCTCAAGCTCAATGATGATTTCAGCTCCACTAATATGATATGAGTCTCACCTTTAATTATATTTATCTTCTGTAAAGAGCTGATGTTAGTAAATTTCTTTGAATCAGCGACTAATCGTCTATTGTGGTGAGTCATGTATTACAATGGACAAAATATACTAAATTGGGGTCGAGTGGGTTGGCTTTTGCAATAATATCAGTTGGCGGTGTAGTTTTTATTTTAATAAAATGGTTTATTTGGTAGAATCTCGAACCAAGAGACGGTGGCACACGGTGGTGAATACCAGTTCGAATGTTGGAAGCAAGAGGTTGCACGCTGGTTTTGATGTTAACTACGGCCCGGCCCAGGCCCAGGCCCAGGCCCAGGCCCATCCTCTGCGCGGCCTGCGCCGTTGCCCCGCCTCCTCATTTCCCCTCTCGCTTTATCGGCTCCTTCCCAAATCCACTCCTCTCCACCCATGGCGGCCATGGCGACCCCGCAGCAATGCTGCCTCCCCACCCACGCCCACGCGCGCGCTCCTCCCTCCCCGCCCCTCCGTCTCCGCCCCCTCTCCCTACCTCCCGCCTCCCTCCAATTCCGTCGCCGCCACTCCTCGTCGGCGGCGGCGGGAAGGAGGAGGAGTAGTAGTGGAGTCTCCCTCCGCTGCTCCCCCAGGTAGCCTACCCAGCAGCAGACCAGCTTCATCCGGGAGTGGTGGTGGATTCGTGCCTCATTTCGACTTTTTCTTATCGGTGGCGTGTGTAGGTGCACGCTGGAGACGGCTGGCGCGGGGTTTGATCCTCTAGGGCTCTACAACGACGGCCCGTCGAGGCCTGCTACGCGGTCCCCGCTGTCGGACTTCTTCGGCATCCTTTCGCCGGTGTTTGGGAGCTCCGGTGGCGCCAGGAAGGAGAAGTCGTCCTATGGACGAGGAGCAGCAGGTTGCCGACTTAACCCCTTCTTCCTTTCCTTGTCCATGTAACTCTGTGAAATTGTTGTTAAACTCTTTAGAAGGATGTCCACCTCTTTGTAGAAGCGTGGTATAGATTACCATGAATGCCTTGTTTGAGTTGGAAACGATGTTATGCTTGTCTTTTTCTAGTGAAGAAATTAGTGAAAATTTTCATCCTAATTAATATGATGAAATTTTGAGGGAGCTATGGTGTAGTAATCTGCTGGGTAATGGTACACCCTAATGACCTCAATACACATTAATAAGAATCGTCTTGATTATAAACATGTTTGACAAAAATGTTATCATCAGGATCCTGTTTGTTATAAATTTCTGTAACTAAGCTAACTTTCCGTGTTGGTTGTAAAATAAACTAATTTATGTTCATATTTTTGAATCATGCCCAAAATTCATTTGACCTATGTGTGCCTCATAGGCTCCTTCTGTTCAATTGCTTAGCACCATTGACCTATGTCATTCATGGATTTGCTGATTGAATCTGCTTTAGTAAGTTGACCAACTTGACTTCCCTATTTAAAATGTGTCTTAATCCAAGTAGCTCTCTTTTGAGCAGCTGCAATTGAGGATAGTTCCATTGACATTGGTGACTTCTTCAATGGGCCATTACCTGGAAAGTTCTTGAAGCTCCTTGGTTATTTGGCCTTGTCTCGACTTGGTATTTATATTCCTCTTGGTGGAGTAAACCGCGATGCTTTCGCTGGTAATCTTGACCAGAACAGTCTACTGGGCACTTTGGATTCTTTTTCTGGTGGAGGTATTGGCCGGCTTGGAATATGCTCCCTTGGCATTGTTCCGTTTATCAATGCACAGATTGTGTTTCAGCTTCTTGCACAACTTTATCCGAAATTGCAAGATCTTCAGAAAAAAGAAGGGGAGGCAGGAAGAAAGAAGATTCTTCAGTATACAAGATATGCATCTGTTGGTTTTGCAATTGTCCAGGTTAGATTCTTGGTGCACTTCTCAGATTTATTCGTCAACATAATTGATTGAAAAATCAAAGATATGGGATGCTGGTTTCCAGGGTTGTTACTACAAGTTAGTCTAGTCTAGATTACGAGCACTTGATCAGACATATCTATATAAATAGGCCTGACAAACATTGTTTGTTGTGTCAGTACATTATATATTGACTGTATTTATACTCGATCACACCGTTGTTTGACCTTTTTGACTTGTATTGAACATGTCACAAAATTTGGCCACGGACCTTCTAGATAAATGGAATTACAAGTGCTTGGAGAAACTATATTTTTTATACAGCAGTGACCTTAGCTCTGCAGAGACGACAAATATCTAACATATCATGTTGACTATGGAACTTATTTCCACATGCTAATGTGCTTTGAAAAAGTAAATATGCTGTTAGCACATAAAACAAAAATTAGCTTCTATTTACCCAATTAACTTTGTTCCGTTAAGTGTTAGTTAAATTCTGTTCTGTTGTATTTTATGGATTACAGTTACAAAATATTCCTTATTTTGAATGAAAACTCAGAATGTTCTTGTATCTTCCTGGCTGATTAATTTAATTTGTTTACTTCTTGTTAGGCTATTGGACAAGTTTTTTATCTTCGTCCTTATGTTAATGACTTCAGCACAGAATGGGTCCTCACATCTGTGACACTACTGACGCTTGGATCAGTGTTTACAACTTTTATTGGTGAAAGAATATCTGATTTAAAACTCGGAAATGGAACATCTCTTCTTATATTTACAAGTATAATATCATATTTGCCTGCATCATTTGGAAGGACAGTTGCACAGGCATTTCAAGATGGGAATTACGTTGGGCTTTTGACAATCATATTGTCATTCCTTTTCTTAGTTCTTGGGATTGTTTATGTCCAAGTAAGCAGGTTTATTTAATTTTTCAACATACATATGGAGTATCTCTCAATTTGCTTATTGCTTATTAGAGATCACTTGGGTGATTTTAGGAAGCTGAGAGGAAAATTCCACTAAATTATGCTTCTCGATACAGTAGCCGGAGTGGAGGGCTCCAACGATCTGCTTATCTACCATTTAAGGTTTGTTGTGCTTCCATGTACTTTTGTTTAACGTCTATATTCCAACATCTTCCCAACATACAGAAAATCCACTCAATCTTCTGTCAAAATGACCCATCAGATTTGTCCTTTCGGGCATATAAAGTCAGTCTCATCCAGAACATCACGAGTTTAACCACTACTACCATACCTTCTTCTAGAAGGAAGGATGTTTTGTGCAAGGCTGAATCTTTGAGTTCACACTTTGGATGCTTCTTATTTGAATACTTCAATTCAGAACCGTTCCAAATTTATTAGAACTATTACATTTGTATTTGTAATTTACCACATGTTACAAAAAGACCTATCTTTCCTCATCTTCAATTGATAGTTGTGGCTTAGTGCAAAATGAGTGATTTGATAGTTGTGGCTTAGTGCAAAATGAGTGATAGTTCTGAAAGTTGGTATGCAGACGCTTATTTGTTATTCTTGATTTTGATATAGTCTGTACTCTTCTAACTGTTCATTTGAGTGGCACTCAATTCACTTATTGGTTCACGTTCTTTCTTTCCGTGTTCACGTAAATCCTTCCATAGCAATTTAGGATGTCTGAGTGTCTGACTTAACAATCTAAATAACTTTATAGAAGGCATATAGACTGAATAAGACCAGAGGATAGAATTCATATGTTCTTGTAAATTTGATTGAACAAAGAGTTGGAGGCTTTAGGACTTAGCACACAATTACTCTTCGTTTTTAGCAAATTAATAAGATCAAGCTTCTAATTTTTTTTACTTAACTCTTCTCTCCATCATTGGGAGTCATAATTGTACTAATCTTCATAGTAGTTGATTTTTTCTGTCCTACCTTACAAATTACCAATGGAAGTATTGCTTGACTTACTATGCTACCATTATGAACAGGTCAATAGTTCTGGTGTCATGCCTATAATATTTTCAACATCTTCGTTGGCTTTGCCTGGTACCTTGGCACGATTTACTGGCTTAGACTTTCTTAAAAAGGCCGCCATAGCCCTAAATCCGGGAGGTAAACCAGGAATTTCTAAGTTATTTTGAAACTTATTCTCTTTCTGTGGAAGATGGCAATGCAAAGACATTTTATTTGCATGTGAGTCACATTCTATTATTTTTATGCTGCAGGTGCTTTTTATATTCCAACTAATGTACTACTTATAGCCTTCTTCAATTATTATTACACCTTCCTTCAATTGGATCCTGATGATCTTAGCGAACAATTGAAGCGGCAAGGTGCTTCAATACCTCTTGTGCGGCCAGGAAAAAGTACAGCTGCCTATATAAAAACAGTGAGTTATTGTCCTTCCATTAGAATAAATAGAGTAAATTTCACAAAACTACAGATATTTTGCATTATCTATCACAAAACTACAAATTTAAGAACTTGTCTCACAAAACTACAGATTTAGTGTCTTCTTGTATCACAAAACTACAGATTTAGTGTCTCCATTATCACAAAACTACATGTTTAGTGTCTCCATTATCACCAAACTATAATTTTAGTGTTTTTATTAACACAAAATTACAGGTTTAAGCAATGCTAAAACATGTAATTTTTTTGATAAAGTGTTGCTAAAACCTGCAGTTTTGTGATAACAGAGACACTAAATTTATAGTTTTATGATAATAGATACACTAAATCTATAGTTTTGCGAAATAAGCTTTAAATCTGTAGTTTTGTGGTACACAAAACACTAAATCTGTAGTTTTATGAAACAAGTTCTTAAATCTATAGTTTTGTGATAGATTGTGCAAAATACCTGTAGTTTTGCGAAATTTACTCGAATAAATATTGTTCATTGATCTCATCCAAAGTTTTAGTAGTCAATATGATAAGTATATATGTTCCAGCTCATTAACTCAATTCTTTTCTAGCTGCCTAGTTTAATTCTGTGAATGGTTGTTTGTGAAAGATTACAGAAATTAGCAATAGTTATGTTTGTGGTTTTCAAAGAAAATTGCTTTTGTAGTGACGTGATGTATTAAACAATTCCAAAATTAAGCTGGCAATCGTCTAATGAAGTCAGTAATTACTAAACAGTCTGTTGTCTGCTCTGCAGTGTTACTTTTATGCAGGGTTTGTTCACGATGATGTTCCTTACTCTTTATCTTAGGAAATTTAGAGTCGTGTGTTAATTGCACAATTAATAGCAACCGGACCGGTTAAACTCATTATTGTTCATCATCAATTCCTATGTAATCTTGTGGTCTGGCCAAATGCTAGTCTTTGGTGGTGGCCAGCAAGGGCCTTCTGTACAAAGCTGGTTCAGAACCAAATACAAGAGAATTTATGGTTCTATTTGTAATAAACTTTTTCATCCTTCTGGATTTATATAAACTTGTAGATATTCCTATGGACATGTTGGTTATGTGATTAATAAACTGTGTAACCTAAATATGCCATCCCTTGGACAATTGAACAACATTTCCCACTGTTAGTGCGAATCCTTACAACTTCAGTCTTTTTGATGATCACAGTAACTTTATTACCAGAACTGATTACTGTGCTAGTCAGTGGGAATACACTTAACATTTCATATGTTATGTTTGTATGTTAGACGCATCCTTTTTTTTTTTTTTTTGCTGTGCATAATTTTGGAGTGATTGAGATAAAAATCTTTAATCCAATAAGAAGTCCAATCACATAATTAAAGTATATCTAGTACTGAAAATCATTAAATTGCTTCTATATCTTGCACTGAAGTTAAATCAATATTATTGCAGGTTCTTAGTCGTATATCTGTCCTAGGATCTGCCTTCCTTGCTGTTTTAGCTGCTGGACCATCTGTGGTTGAACAAATCACTCACTTAACCGCATTCCGGGGATTTGCTGGTACATCAGTGCTTATCCTTGTTGGGTGCGCAACTGACACAGCTCGGAAAGTTCAGGCAGAAATAATTTCACAGAAATATAAGAACATTGAGTTCTATGATGTCAACCGTTTTGACCAATGATTTATGAAACTGATCAATTCTTTTCAGCTTGTACCAAATGTTCTGTGTATTATAATTGAGTATGTGGTAGCATTTAAGATTGTTCAGTTTTATGTCCTTTTTCTACTATCGTGCATATCTCTTGTATGTCTCCACGAGCAAAAAAACAATTCATCCTTATGTACATAAATATATAATAATTCTTTACCTCGGATTATGAACTTTACCATATTACTCAGTGCTCGGTTTGTTATTTTCAATTATTAGAATGATCAATGAATTGGCTGAGAAATTAATACATATCGAGAGGGTGAGAAGCAGAGATAGGGGTTGAGACTTATTTAACCTTTTTGTTTCACATATGGGGCTATTGCAACTCTTATATTTCTGACGTTTGCTTGTTTTTCACACATATGGATAGTTTACAACTCCCCATGTCTATGTGGACACATCTTTTCAAATTTTTAATCATCTTGAGGTTTTATTTAGTGTATTGTTGATGATTCATTGCCCAAACTTTTGTTTAGTTCAAACTAATTCTATTCATCGTAGTTGTGACGGTGACCCCACATTTAAAATCCTTGTCTGCAATACGGTGTTTAACATTTAACTGAGCATTGATATATGTGAACACCTATTGGTGAATAAGAATAAACATCATGGAGCTATACTTATCATACAGAGATAATAAATAATAGTCTAATTGGCTGGTTTACTATGTACATCATTTGATTATATGAATGCAGTTGTTTTACTCTGGATGATGATCTGCAGAGAAATCAGGTTCTTCAGGTCGCTCTTGTGCTTTTTTGAATATTGATGCAATTTTCGATACAGTAACTGTTGCTCTGTGTGACACAGTGCTGGAAGAACCATTGGCATCCTCACATCTTGTCTCGTTGAAGTCATTGACCAATGAGAAGAATGACTTCCACCTGTTGCTTAGACCTACTTCTGCCCTTTTATGTCGATTTTGGTGCCTTCGCCATGCTGTTTGGATAAAACGAGCGGCCCATGTTCTCCACTGGTATGAGTGTAACCTGAATGTGTGCTGCAGGTGCTTGGAATGCATCATCCTGAATGTGCTGGCTACACACTTAATATCATCAGCTTTGAGGGAGAAAGCTTCCAATTCAGCTATTGTTTTAACAGTTCTCGTTGATGATGGATAGCTGTCTTGAGAGCTGGGAAGCAATGCCCATGTAAGCAACTCCTCACCACAAAAATCTCCTGGTTTTAAGATGATGGAGTTGAAGAAGTCAGTTCTGCCACCGTCTGTTGTGGAGCTCTCTAGCTTGCCACGAATAATGAAGAGCATCACCTTGACAGGGTCTCCCTCACGGATTATGTAGGTGTCCTCGGTGCGAAGGTAGTAGGTCATGCGTTCGCAGATGGCATCTAGTAGTTGCTGGTCCATTACGGAAAAGAATGGCACCTGAAATTTCAATTAAAGGGACCATACTTTAGCTGATCATTATTTGAGGGTATATGTTTACTATCTATCATTAGTTTTTGTTCCCTTTTCTCATTAACATGAAGAGTAAGGAAGTAAAGGTGATGCTTGTGATTGCAGAAAAATATTAGCAGGAACATGACTTACGTACACGTTCAACAAGATCAAGGCAAAGGTACCGTTTTATATCTCGAGTAAGATCTGCTGGTAGTTGTCTCAGGATTGAATCCTCTTCAACCCCCTGTGTTGCAATCCACTTGTATTTGAAGAATTGACTGACGCGGTATCGCAACTCGTCAGGTATGTGATGATCTGCCATCCAATCTTCCATTTCTGTTTGCCACATTCTCCAATCTTCAGTATTTTTAGAAAGAGATCTCATGTGTATCTGTGAAGCATTTCTTTTGCTTATTCAGTGTTCTGCACAAGTAAACCGTTAAAGAAAGTGTTTTTGCAAAGATAATTACCTGCATGTTGCCTATTAGCTGTGCGAACAAACCAATGCTGAGAAGGGTTAGCCCTATTGCAAATAGGTTTTCACCAATGAAGGAACTAGTCACCAATGGATTGCCATACGTGCTGACACCAAAAATATATACAAAATAACATTTCAGTAATCTGAAACCATGATAGGTCTACCACAAATATTGCAAGCGGCATGAAAGAATTTCTAAATTAGGTTATTAGTTATTACGTGGCAAAAACTAAGACTCCATTAACTGTTTTCTGGTGTAATGCCATTTTTGGAGCTTGAAATATTGAAAATGCATTCAGTAAGTATCGAGATACGAACGTCAACTGTTGAAGTCCCCACCACAGGGAGTAGAAATATTTTTCAGAGAACGAAGTTGTGGTCATCCCATTTTGTAGTGCTTGAATGAATATGCCATAGTTGATGCCGGCACTATTGCTGTTGGCATCACAATCTTTGTACACATTAGTGCTATTTGCCCAACTTTGACTGTCACTTGATGTGGCATATTTACAGTCAAGGAACTTCAAATCACATTGTTCTTGGTTTGCCATTCTGTCCTCAATAGAGCACTGTGTTTCCCAGCATGTCTTTTGCCGATCCACTGCAGTTAGATAGAATATTGCTCCAACCACCTTGTGGAAACATGGCACACAGTACTTGTTTAATGAGATAAGTAACATTTTTTTTTCCTATAGAATGATTTATATTTGGCATAAATTTCAGTGATTTATTACATGAAGTGTCTTGACTTCAAAATGCATAGTGAAATATTGATAATAATGATTCTAGAATAAATTGTCATTTTATCTGTTTTCAGCAATGTCTTCTGCAAATATGCTCAAGGTTCTTTATCTGCTTCCACCATAAAATCATGATATGGTAGACCATGTTCTATTTCAGATGAAATAACTAACACTTACATGACTTGCTACCAAATAAAGAACTAGACTGTAGATAGCTCCTTCCCATCCATTTTTTGTGATAAAACCCACCATCTCCATAATATTAATGCTGAGAAGAATAATAATGTATAATCTGATGGAAGATTGGGCCAATATTATAAGAAAGAAAGGACCATTGATATGTTTGAAGCTCATAGATGGCATGATTGCCCACACGAGAACCTGCACATAGAAAGAAAGAATTAGTTGGCACATAATGTTACTACTTCTCCTGATTACTGTTGTGTTATTTCCAACTTCCAGATAAAAGAGACATACTTGTGGAATTGGCAATGCGGCTGCTAGGTCAATGAAGAAGTTTCTTCTGATGTATCTATTTGCAATCATTTTATGATCTGTGACAAGCTCACCCTTTCCAAGCACTTTGGAGCTTGGATCAACATATGCAGTGGAGAAACTTACAACAATATGAGCTATGAAGAACATGTCAAGAAAAGACCTTAGGCAAGTGAGGATAATGGTGAGATGGTGGTCCATTGTCATGCACAACTGGTGGTCTGTTCCCTCAACAATTGGCAGAAAGAAGAAGAGAGGATCAATGAACTGAGAAACCACACATGAGACGAGGAAGACACGGTTCCATATAAGCAGAACGTTGCCTCTAGGGTCTAGTATCCTCTTTTCCCGGCTTATACAGATTCTGGCGCAATCTTTTAACTTAAGCATTATCTTCTTTCTCATTGTTTTAACTGAATTTTTGGCCAAGTTATGCTGTTTGTCTCTTGCTTCGTTCTCCATATGATTAAGCCTGCAATGGAAAATTAACGGAAAATTATATGCTGTATGTTCAAAGAACCATATAGTGTTTCTAGACACTTTGCTAACAATGTTGGTGAGCGCATGATTCTACAATCTTGTTACTTTTAAAAGACTTGGATTCCCTTATTTTTTTAGGGAAATAAAATACTTGAATTGATGTTTTTATTTACTACTCAGTACTAGTCACTAAATGCCACACGTCTTCTCCAGTAAATAATGGTCAAGTGTTGGTGCATCTGCAATGATCTACTATTTCAGTTTATAATCAATCTTGTTGGAACTAAAATGTGTATGCCAATAGTTCTCTAGCGATGCTTGATTAATGCAAAATTCTTCTGTTCTTACTATAATTAAGCTGTTTGTCATGAAATCCCTAAGTCCGAAACTTGTATGATTATTGTCAAAGGTGTGTCCGTGTGTAGGGTTACTATCACGCTGCATGCAAAACATTTTAAAACTGCACTAATTTCTACTCCCTCTGTTAGCGAATATAAGTCGCTGTAACATAGTGCTAAAATCACTTAGAAACTGTAATGTTACAGTGGAAGTAATAATTTCTAGCTCAATGGTCAATGCATCCAAATACGATTCCTCGCATACCATTTCAGTCATTTTAGGCTCCGAGAGTATACTTTCTTTGCTTTAACAATACACTGTTACAATCTTGTAAAACTTCGCACTCTTTGCGACAAAGTTCAAACATCTTTGGCTCTTTATATAACAGAATGCATGATGTAAGTAGAACAGAAAATAGAAGCGAAGCAAAATAACTAAAATTTCAGACGTACCTAAGAAACTTTATAAAAACATTTCCAACATTTGAACTCAGAGGGCAAACGAAATTTATCCCACAAAACGTGCCATGAAATCCAAAATTCATGAGCAAATCAAATATTAGCGGAATATAACTCGAGATCAGTTTGAAATTATCAAAGCTATCGTGTAACTCACCTCACCATGTTCCTTCTGTTAATTGCCAACTCTTTCTCAGCTGCTAGCTCTTCCCCCAGTCACTAAACTTTTTTCTCGCTGCCTTTTATCTCAGCTCATACAACCAAATTTCCTAGACAACAGGGCCAAAAAAAAAAAAAATCCTCGACACCGCTTAAAACCAATTCATAATAACCATAGCATCCTAGAAACCACTCAATCTCTAGCAAACACACAAGAGACACGATACTTCCATGGTCTAGAATCTTATAGAACCTCTCCTCTCATCCTCATGAGAAAACAATGGAGAGCTTAGGATGACAAACAAAACCTCGGAGCTTGGAAGAGAGACAGAGAGAGAGAGAGAGCTGGGACTTGACTTCTTCAGCTAATTGCTTATAAATACACATATGGGGTATGTGAAAAGCACACTATTCACCATTGCATAAAGAAATGTGAACTTTGGACTTCTAAGATTTATATTAGTACTAATCTAAGATCAGATCAGCGAATTAGATAGTGACTTGGAAGAAGGCAAACATAGTTAATTTTTTCCTTAGCACTTATGAAGTGGGTGAGCTTAGAGAGGATGGAACACGTACTTATTTTCTTTCTTGAAAAATGTGAAGTTTTTGCATGTTAGATTGCCCTTTTCTTAATTAGTACTGTTTGAAGAGCTTCAGCTTCAGGTGAATTGTCAGACACCGGGATGTTCAGCTCACACAAGCAAGGTGTATCTGACGTACCTTTTACTTGTCCTACTTGTTCTGACACACTTATGTTTTGTTTTCGAAGTGCAACATAACATTCTAAATTTTAGCCGTACCAAAATACACAGAATGATTTGACTTTGTCTAAATAGAACGGAATTGGTAGATTGGCCAACAAAATCGACCCGATATAATTATATTCTTGTATTAATTTTAACAATACAGGATTAGGAAACAAATATTAATTCCCAGCCCCGACAATACATCACAATGCACTATCGCAACTTGCTCTAACTTATTATCCCACAGATAATTATGCATACTTACCTGATCACTGCTTCCGTTTGTCTCTATCTAACCTTCTCAGCATTGTAATACTTTTTTTTTTCGCAAGAGCAAAGATAAGATTAGTCGGTTACAGTTACAGATAAAAAAGGTGAACTTCAAAACTACTCCACATGAACTAATATGTAACACAGCTTGATCGTTTTTTTTATTACATGAAACACATATATGCACCCACGCCACTACGCGAGCACACGTCGTGAACACAACCTTGGTGTCTATAGGCCTTCTTCAACAATAAAGATAGTTTGATATGTCTAAATATTTTAAAAGATAATTTTTTTAATGACAATTTTTTTAATGGTTTAATTTTAGCAAATAATTCATAATATAAATGATTCCAAAAGTCATCCTCACTTGATATTAAAGTGTGTGTTGATTAAGAGATAGTTTTTATCTTTTTTTCTATTAAAAAATATATAAGATAGCTTATAAATATCTTATATATAGCCATTGGAGTATGCCTTATGCGTTGATAACTGATGGGCTGATTGTGATACATGAGACCTGCTTGCTGTTTATTGGGTTATTAACTCTAAATTAATGGGTGAGGCTTGGAAGCTTCCAAGTGTGAGGCTGCCCTAAACAGATAGGCTGGACTTTGAAATATGAAAAATATATAGATACCAGTACACTATCAGCTGTCCTACGAGTAGGCTTAAGCGCTAGCTGTCCTAGGCAGTTGTTCTCTGCAGGCCAGGCTGCAGGCAGCGCCGATTTTTCCTCCTGTTCTAACCTGGTACACTATACCTACACTTTCTTGTAAGGTTGTCAGTACCCCGATACGTATCCTAGTATCTTACGATACTACGATCCTACCGAGCCGAAACGATACCAATCCTACCTAGTATCCTAATTTTCATAGGATCTCGATCATACTATTCATTCCTTTACAATCCTAACAGATCTTAGGTGTATTCCGATACTATGATCCATACAAAATCACTCAAAAGTATATTAAATTAAGCAAATAATACGATGAATTAGAAATTATGTCAATAAATCCACTCAAAAGTTACATAAAATTAATTAAATTAAGCAAAAGCAATATTATAGGTTTCTCTTATACTAAATATTACAAATCATACATAAAAAATATATAAAATGTGTACTTTTTTAAATCTGATAGTATCCCGATCCTAGATACTACTTTGCGAAAAACGATACTATTTGGTATCCCGATCCTGACAACCTTGCTTCCTTGTCAAACGACAATCTCCAAGTATTGCTTAATTTGATGCGGTAATCGCCTTTTTGTTTTATGTTATAGTGTGTATGCAATGCTGAAGTATTTGCTAGATAAAATATATTTTGCGACCGGATGGAGGAACATGTGTTGAGAGATTCTCTAATACTGATAATTTGAGTTAGTAATTAATAGTAAATAGCATAGTGTTAACTAAATTAAGGACTCTATTGACTGACTGGATTCATCACCGGTGGAGATCCTTATACAGTATATGCATGCCTTGTTAATATGTGTGAGCAGATTCGGAAATGTACTTCTGCAAGACCTAGTTTGCAAGAATTTTTTGGGCATTTTTTTTTGTTTGAAAAGTATGTCAGCTTTGCTATTCGTACCCCACAAAGGAAGTGACATTTGTGCTTGTTATGCAAATCAAGTCATCAAATTTCAAAATCCACTTTGTTCTGATTTTCTCTTGCCCACTACTGTTATGCCCCAACTTTCAAGTAATTAACGATGTTTGTCGTGTGTGAAAACTGGTCTTTCTGGGAAAAAAAGACAATGTAACGATGGTAAAAACAAGGCACGCCAATCATAATGTGAGGTATGATTCTTTATAATAAAAACTATATTCTTAAAAAATGTAAAAAGGAAGAAAAATGTCAGATACTGAGTCACTGAGTCAAGTTTGTCAATATAATGGCCAATTTATGACAACATGGGCATTTCTTTTCTTCTTTTTTTTCCAACTCAGCAGAACCGTTTACCGGGAAGACTTTTTGTCTTAGGTGTCTTCTTCAATTTGAGCTTCTTGATTTGTGAGCCTTGAGCCCTTGATCAACCAATGGACAAAGATTCTTTGATGTCATAGACTTGAAGATCCATGCATATGCTTTCCTAAATCTCTCAATAAGCATTCATCCATAAAAGTCATCCAAACGTACTTCTATACTAGAAATGAAATCTACATCATGACTACCTGATTTTCCACTAATTTGTTAAGCACGATAACTATAAGTTCAAGTTAATCGCATGTGTAATAAGTGATGCAATTACCTCAGTTGTGCTATCTTCACATCCGAGGTATTCATGGTTCTTGCATGATAGCATTGCTATGAGCATCTAGAATTTTTGTAATGCATGGTTGATTGGTTGGGATTATTATGCTTTCTATGTTTCTAGCATTTTTTTTTCAATTCAATATTTTAATGATTATTTATCTTATTTTCTTATGTATATATGTCGATTAGTGACAATTCGAATGCAAGATTCATATGACCAGGGGTTCGTTGGTACCAAGGCCTATAAGAATTCGCAACACAGAAGACATAATTTTATACAGGTTCAGGCTACAATAAACCTACGTTCTGTTTGGCCAGGGGTCAGTTTTCTTCAATATGGTGTGACATGTCATCGTATACAAAGCGAAAGTATTCAGGTGATCTAGCCTATCGACTAAGGGGTTTTCCTAAGTAGCATGTATAGTAGGGTGTGCCTAGTATATGGTGTTGTCGAAGGCTAGTGGGCGGGAGCCGTATTATCCCAAACTTTGTCGTATCTTGACGTTGACGATGTGTCAAGACTTCAGACACTAGATCCATCGTGATATATCCACTTGACCTTTGTCTTGTTGTTATGTCATATCCTCTCCTCTTTCGAGGGGTCTTGTATTTATATCCCAAGGAGTAGTGTTCTACTTGGATTCAGGTGGTCCGATAAGAAAAGTACAGAGTTAAGAAAGAAATTATCCTTTTGATGTTCGGTTCATACCTTGCGTATATGGTAGGTTATCCTTGTAAGAATATATGTTATAATTAGGTAGACCCTCCTCATTATATACGTAAAGATATCCGTAATACATAGTTACTGTATACACACCTCCTTAGTAACAGGTAAAAAGAAAAGGTAAAAAATGTTTGACCTATGTAAATAGGTCCTGAGGCACTTTAAAAAATATATAAAATTAGTACATGCTACTTTTTATACAATCTTCGTTCGTTCCAAAATACTTGTCGTTTTAAGTTTTTGTTTGATAACATTTGACCATTCGCCTTATTTAATAAATTATAGAATTATTATTTGTTTTATTTGTCTTTTGCTTTATTATTAAAAGTATTTTAATTAAGTGTAACTTATCCTTTTTATATTTGCAATAAATTTATGAATGAAAGAAATGACCAAACGTTAAAAAGCAAAAACTTAAAACGACGACGAGTATTTTAGGACGGAGGGAGTACTACTTTCCTGACTTAAATGCCTAAATTATCCTTTGAATAACACCTTATAATATGGGATGGAGAGAGTACATTACCCCACGCATCCAATTTCGAAATATGTATAAACTAAATATCATATATTTAGTTTAATGGATTTTAAAACCATGCACATACTATTTTTTCTCCATTGCCATGTCATCATCCAAGCTGGCCGGGCCATGCCGACCTGCAAATATGTAACTAGGTCTGACATATCGGCATAACATCTGGATAGGGTTGTGCTTTCTGCAATTACGATACATCATACATGTGAACATGTGGTTATATGACACACGACAAAACACCTATGGTATGATTAAAGTGCTTATTTTATTTGGACTCCGAGGTTTTGTAAAATTTATTTAAAAAGAACATAAAGCTTATTTGGAAAGTAGGACTATATGATATATTGTATGATTAGAGTGCGTATCTCTTCAATATTATAGATTCAAAAAGAAAATCCTCTAAATTCGTACTATTTGAGGCACTCTGAATGAATCCGAAAAAAATTTAACACGATCGTTCCTATTCCAAAGGAAGCAGGCTGTGTTTAGTAAAAAAATTGGCCAAAAATATCACAATAATATTTGGATGGTACCCCGCAAGACGAATCTTTTGAGCCTAATTAATTCATCATTAGTACACATTGATTACTGTAGCATTTATGACTAATTACGAAGTAATTAGGCTCAAGAGATTCGTCTCTTGATTTATAGTCGGATTATGCAATTGTTTTTTTCGTCCATTAAATATGTGTCCAAATATTTGATGTGACGAAAAAGTTAGAAGTTTGAATTTCAGAGTACAAAACTAAACATGACCGCAATCTTATTCATCATACAAATCCAATCCTTCAACACTGTTCCAAAATCCAAACCAAGAACAGTTGACGACGCCTATCCAATCTCACTCTCAACAAAATCCCCAGCGAATCTCAACCTCCGACCTCCATTTCCACAACCATGCCGTCGTCTTCCCCATCCCTCCTCTCCTCCTCCCCTCCAATCCCTTCTCCCCCCACCCTCCTCTCCAAGAATCCCTCCCTCCGCCTCCCCCCTCCCGCCGCCGGGAGGCGCCGGGCGCGAAT
>CM002486.1:6177717-6206990 GCA_000325765.3 Leersia perrieri
CGGCCGCCCCCGCCGATGCGAGGTCCAGCTTCCATGTCGAGGTGAGGGGATGCTGCTGCTTTTTGATGGGTTCGTGGTGGTGTACCGTGTACTCGGGGGGGGGGTAGAATTGTACGAATTGCTCAGATTTTGACTTGGCTGTTCGGGATATTCAAACGGAAGTTTGAGGTGGTATAGGGATTTTGTGCGCTATGAGAGTAGAATTGGAGTTAGGCACGGCTAGACACTTGCATTGCACAGGGATATCGGTTGCTGGAGCTTTGCATTGCCTAATAATGCCTATGCACTTATTTAGTTTTTGGTGTTGCATTGTTGTTTTCTTGTATTGTTTGGATGCTCGATAGTATAGACATCTTTAAGATGTCAGATCTCTGCAGTATGTTAGTTAAGATGCAGTTTGGTTTGGTGGGAAACAAGTGATTGTAACAAAGGTGAATACTTTCAGTGCCTAATTGAAGCGAAATAAGCGGCAACTCTGTGAGCTCTCTGTAGGATCATGTACTACTAGATTGTGATGTCGATATCAGTTTTTATGGTAGCACTAGCACACCTCTTCTGTGTCTTGTACTCACCATTCCTTCGTTACCTTTTGTGGTTGTAGTTTCGACAGAGTGGGGCCAGGACACTGCAATGTACTTTGCTTGGCGCTTTGACTAAACCTACCGATGATAATGTATTAAAGGTAATATCTTTTATGGTGTTTCATTGTGTTCACTTTATATTTGCATTAGACTTGTTGATTATAAATCGATTACAATGGGAAATTCTCTACTGCTGAAGAATGGCGTAATATACTAGGCCTGATTACTGATTTGTAATGTGCTAAATTGAATTATGTAGAAGCTTTCTACTAGGTGGCAAAAGAAATTTGGGGAGGAGATCGAGGAAGATCTTTTGTATTTGATATCAGTAGAGCGAATCTTGCACATCGGAGATTTCAGAGAGGTAAAACATATTATTTTCTTCTAATTAATTTTGGTTTCTTCATATTCTGTACTTAATCATTCTGAGAGTTCTTATTCTAGTACTGCAGTTTGTTCTGCATTGATGCCTGCCTTTTGATCATCCTATCTATATAAATGCTTATGAATTGCCTTTTTATTTCTTAAAAAATAAAAAGATTTTGTGTTCTTCACTCTTTATTCTGTTTCGCTAATAATAAGACCAATAATAATTAGGAAATATGTTATTATTGTGTGATTTTTCAACAGCGCGCTGGACTGGCACTCCGGCGGTTACGAGAGAAGAAGTGTCAAGATAAGTCGGGGGGGGGGGTTCAATTATTTATACTTGTGGATTAAATGAGCAAAACAATATCTCATAGTTATCCATGATGCTGAATGGTGATTAGTAAAGTAGCTGAAGAAAATAGTCTCTGAACATAAAAATGTAAATTAAAAATATGGAGAGACCACTGTTATGTTTTTTCCTAAGAATATTTCAGTTGAAACATCCATTTTGTTACCTTTGCTGCATTTATGGTTGAAATTCCCATTTCTGTGTTCCAGGTGTAGTGTACCCCTTGAGAGTCTCTGGCCATTTTTTTAGGTCCGGCCTTCTTTCATATTCGGAAGAACACCTATTTATTGTTTACAATATTCATATTTTGTTCAGCAGACCTGTATTTTAATATGATAAATGTACGGTGGTCACTTTTAATAGAATGTGTACTGAAATTCTTTTCGTGGATAGTTTCCTGAACCAACCATGGAAAACAAAAACAAAAAACCATTGAGGTATTTGAACGCTTCATAAAACCATCAATTTAGTTTTATTCTCAACTTGCCCTCGAATGCGCGTGTAGCACAGTGGTAGAGCCTCGGCTAGAGAGATGATGACCCTGGGTTGAACCTCAGTTTCGCACAAAACCAAATCCCCCTCTCAGGTTCTGTTAGAAGTGGGCTTCCCATGTGAGGTTGTCCGCCGTGTTTGGGGAGATTTTTCTTGACTTAGTTGGCCCGTCTTGACTTGCTAGTCGAGCCCTTTTTATGATCAACTTGCCTCCACACCCATTTAGTTTATTCCTCACAGAGACACTTCCGCACAGCCAAATTACTCCAGAAATTAATTGATATAGGTTGCTAATTGAACCTTGAGCAGCTTCTGTAATTTGTTCAACAAATAATCACGTGCTTTAAATGTTGTCTAATTTCCATATTTCGCATATGCACTTAATTTTTCGCTGATGGTTGTGTGCTGGTGAGCCAACTACACGTTAGAACTTTCTAGTTCAAATGAGACTAATATTCATTGGATACTTTTTTGTGTCCAGGATGGCATGTGGGTGATTCCATCAGAATACAGTGATGCAGAACCTGATCCTCTTCGAAACTTTGCTGAAAGCATTGTTGAGGAAATGAACAGCAAACATGCTGAAGATGTTCATAGGATATACAGTATATATGTTGAATCGGATTTTCAGGTGCTGAATTTATTCCTGTCATTTGTAAAACTTAGTTTCTTACTCCTTGGAAGTAAAAAATAGGTAATGTTATGCTAAAGCGCAATTTTTTTTTCTTTCATAGTTTCTTTATAGTTTTCAAAAATAGAAAGGTGCAATTTGCTGATAGTCCTATAGTAGGTACACCTGATTGTGCTTAGATATATAGCTAGGTATATTAAACTCTGCATTATTTTTTCTTTGTTTGAACAAAAGTAATTAGAAATGGTTGATCTTTTCTTTCTGAAAGACACCTTGGCTGATTAATGTATTCTGTGCTGGTTGATAATCCTGAGATGTTATATACTGCACAAAGTGTTGAGTTCCGTCACATTTTTCAAACGTGATAACAATGTTCTTTTGTGGTGACAGGCAACAGACGTGAAGATGATTTGGGTAGACAGGTTGGGTTTTGACTTACACGTTCATTCCGGGGAAGGTACCTTTGCTGCCCGGATCCCTTTCGCGAGGGAGGTCTCTGATGAGAAGGGAGTGAAGTCATCATTCAACATGATGTCCCATCATGCGTGGGAGGTAGAGAAGAGTTATGCCGAGCCAGAGTTTGAGAAAGTACCGATCTTGAACAAAGTCAGATAGGTGCATGCTATAATTTCCATTGTGCCGCCGTATCCTACATTCATTGTCAGTATTTTATTTTGTCATTCATACGAGTATAGTACAACTTTTACCGAATAAAATGTATTATGTTTGTGTACATTTTTTTTTGCCATATGTCCTATAATAGGGTAGTGAATCTTTTATGGAGAGCGATGGATTTAGACTGTAAGCGTAAGGCTGTTTCAGTGGTAGTTGCGAGCTGTAAGATGGGATTGAGAATTTGAGATAATTAATTCATTTTTCATATATATTCTCCTGATAACTGATATTGCTTGTTATCTGAGCATGTTTCCACTATGCGATCGATCTTCAGCTGTAACCAGCTACTATTGTTTGCAAGTGAGCATTCTCTATAAGAAAATCCTTCGGTTATTTTGGTTTCCGTTACCAGTCAAAGCCATGGTTCAAAATTCCGGAACGAAATTTCCGAAATTTTGGAGGGTACCGATACGAAATCAAATTTCAGCAATTTCAGTTAAAATTCGTCAAAAAAATCAAAATCCCCAAATATAATTGGATATGGCACATATTATGCATTGTTTTACCATATTATTAGCTCTAAGAAGCTATTAGGATCTACTCCCATGAAAAACAAACAAAATTCATTTAAATTTCTGTTTAAAATTTAAAATACGTTTGAATATTTCAACCGAAATCCCGAAATTTCTTCCGAAACCGATAAGCTGAACCCTGGTCAAAGCTAGCTAGGGCCTAGAGCCACCAGTTTATCGAATATACTCGGTGTATGTGTTATAGATTTCTTTGTTAATTGTATTAATCGTGATTGCAGTTTAGGTTTAACTGACATCATATTGTACTTGCTACTAGTGAGATAATTCAATTGAAAAAAAATACAAGAGTACTATAATAACTACATGACACCACAAATAACTCAATCATGGAAAACGCACTGCTGATGTGGCTCCCCTCATCCGTGCACATATTTCCAGTGTCATGAATCAAAATGCCATGAAAAGTTTAGTGTGCTCTAAGGCATGCCCAATGTTTAACTATAAGGTTAGTTTTATCGCATTCCATCCATTTCAACTAAACCTGGGGCGAGTGCTGTTTTGGATGACGATAACACCGATCTATAGTTTGCAATAGGTTAAGCAGATGCTTAATTAGCAGCAACTCGTAAACATTGCAAAGAATTAGTGTTACCTTTCATTTACAGGAATGTGTTCTGGCCATGCCATTTACCGTAGACATGGCTAAATGGATGTTTTTTTTTAACACAATTTAATTACACCTAGGCAAAAACAGTGAACCTATGAATATTGAATATTTAGAAATAATACATTTTGTTTACAGTGCAACTTAAAACTATTTAAAGCAGTTATTTTTTTTTCATTTTGTGCGCTGTACAAATCTTCGCACATATAATATTATAATATTAGAGTGGGTTAGTTACATTTGTTATATATTTAAAATGGTGTAAATAATTAGCAAAAAGGTAATTGACGGTCTTAAACATAGTTCCATGCTATATAATGATGTTCATTGTATGACATCTGCATTAGCCTAAGTATATGTATAATTTTTTTGGGGTAAGTATATGTATAATTGCCAACACAAACATCAAAAATATGATGAAGAGATGGGCTAGCTTCATAGTGATGGCCATGAGCATGCAGAGATTGCGAAGGATAAGAAACTGGGCAAACAAAAGGCTATATATCTGTTCTATAATTGAACAGTCACGCTCTGCTATATCCAACGTAAAAAATGTTTATCTACTGTGCATGGACGGCTCAGATTGTGTCGCGCTCCACTCGCTTCCCCGCACTCCCCCGCGCCCCTCCCCTCCCTCGCACGCACGTACGCACGCCGCACGCCTAACCCTAACCCTAAATACCTCTCCCTCCGCGTCCCTCCCCATGCCGCCGGTCCTCTCCCCGCCTTCGTCAGCGCCGCCGCCGTCGCCGACGCCCCATCCATCCCCGCTGCACTACTCTCGCGCACTTGTAATCGCCAATCCATATCGTTCTGGCCTCGATCCCCCGCAGCCTCCTCTCCGCTCCACTCCCGCACGTCGCTCACCGCCGGCCGCCTTGGAGGAGCTCCCGCAGAGCCGCAGCAGCCAAGTATCCCCCGCCGACGAGGACCTGCCGCCGCGCCGCCGCTCGGCCGCGACGACGACATGCTACTGCGCCACCGCTCGGCCGCTGAGGCTCCCACTTGATCTATGGGTATGGTATTTGGACAAATCGGTAGCGGCTGGGTGAGGGTCTTGTTTTAAGGGAAAACAAAGCAATTCTGGAGGTATCTGTTGTGCAGTTGAAATTATTGAGAAATAATTCGTTCATTTCATAGGAATATTATCAGCTACTTTGATAGAACTCATAGGTCAGAAAATCTGTACTGTATCAGTACAAAAAATCAAACTCCCTCGTGAGTGTTATGCAGATAGATGCAGTGGCTCTATTTATTTCAACATTCTATAGCCAGAATTATTTGTCATGAACATTTTGGTCACTTTTCAGATTCCGTAGCTAAAACTTTTGTAATTTAATATCTGATTCTTTCATATACACATACATTGCTGAAATACTACTAAAATGGAGCTATCATGAGGAAAGGTGGGCTTGTCATCACAAGCAAAAAAAAATTGAAGGTTCGCTATTCAGCAAAATTATTTGCACATTCTTTCTATTTTACATTGAACTCAGTTCCGCCAATGATTATATTTTGGAATTAGCTGTTTGTTCCACCTTCAGTACTGCTCTATTTGATCCTGTACATTCTTAGTAAAGGTGGTTCCTATTTGGGTCTTTAGATTTTACTGCATATCCTGAAACTGAATATGTGTTGTTTAGGCCGAGCTGTGGAGTGACATCGACATGTGTGGCCATGCTGGTTCTGGCTGAGTACGCCACCGAGCATTTAGATCCCCAAATCCCTTGATTTTAGTTTAGATATGTTTTTTGGTACTATTTTTTGGGGACATTTATGAAAGTTTCACTTATTAATTGAGCTACTATTATTGAGTCATATTCAAGAAGGATTATAAGTGAACTTGTGAAGCAGAGCACATGTTAGCTAGAGCAGGTCGTTTTTTCTCTTAGCAGCTAATTGCAAGTCCGATACAGCTGCCAATTTTATCTTTTAATATGTAAGACATTATTCACTTTGCATGTGCTTGAAATTGGGCTTACAATGTCTTCTCTTATGTACAAGTTGACTTGGATATTATCTGCTTGTGGTCTTCACTTCCCTGTTGTGACCATTACTTTTCTATGCTTTCGCATGTCACAGGATGAACTATGAAAGGACTGATTTTTTTTTTAACTGATTGCATGCATTGAACCATCATACTTTACACAATACATGATGTCAGGTTACAGAAGCCTTTCTCCCGTTAAGGAACATTTTTGTAGCTATCCATCGAGCTAATGCTGATGCCACTCTATGATGTTTTTCTTTGAAAATGGTTATCCCAATTCATCTTATACTTCTGATTACGGAATCATTCTGATTGTGCTTTTTTAGGGTGTTAGCGTGTCAGACCCATTTTAGAATTGCTAGCTACTACTACATTGCAATCCAAACTGACTCAATTCACATAGGTTGCACTTTGTGATGAGTTCTATCCATATATAACAGTAACACTTTGTCATTTCTTTGTATATTTCCGTTGCTTTGTTCTGATGCATTCTATACAGGGGTAGGAGAACTCCAAAGGCGTGAATCTGCTCGGGGCAAGCTTGATTGATGCATACTTATAGCTTCTGAAGTTTTGAAAAGGCAAACTGATGTTTCGGTTTTAAGTTTTTATTGATTATTCAAAGGTTTCTGTTGATAAATTTAGGTGTCGATCTGTCTGACGCTGATATTAGAGGTGACTACTTGTCTTTGTTTAGAAGGCCTGAAACCTCTTATCGATGTAAGACTGACATAAATTTAGTATTGTAGTGATGATCAATTTTGTGTTTCATATCACTATTGGTCATTACATAAGTTCTTACTTTGTTCTTATATAAACATGGACACTTCATTGATAATGTTAGTGTCTTTTCCTTTTACATTGCTGGCTGGTTTGGAGATGGCATTTTAGTTAACTGAAAGTCTGAAACACATCCTCATTGGTGTTGGTAATTTAGTGATCTTTGATCTGCCGGTAAGATTTGATCTGTGTTCAGGTGAACAAACTTGAAAATAGCCTATGCATATTAGTAGACCAACCATATCGATATTTTTGTAGTAACCGTGCACCACCAGAAGCTTAATCTGATTGAATGTGCATTTGAACTAAATGGTTCTTAAATTTTATCTTCGTATTTAAGAATTGAACTAGAGAATATTTCCATTATATATTGAGCAGATAAGTATATTGATCAGATAAGTGTAATGCAACAAAATGTTTGGTCTTTTAATAGACATCTCAATCATCAGTTTGCCTGATTTTTGTGTATGTATTGCATGTAGAAGAACTTGGCTGTCAATACCATATATATGCCTGCTTGTGGTGCTAAGGCAAAATTAATCATACTTCAGTAGACATTGGCTGAACAGGTGAATGTTTGCCCAGTTAGGCGTCGCCGCCATTTATCCTCTCTTCTATCCCTTCTTTTTTCTCTTCGCCTCCACCAGCACTAACCAAACACCCTGACACCGTGCCTTGCCTCTCCTGCTGCAGGGGTTGCTACATGGTCCGCCTGGGAATCAATCCCCAAAAAATAGTGCTCCTTTCATCCTAAGATGGGTGTGCTGTTCAATTGTTCATTGCCAAATTTCTTTATCATATCCACACCATGAAAATAAAATGAATCAATGACTCTTGAGGTTGTTCGATAATATTTACAGCCGTTAGTCAATGCAATTTCTTGTTTTCTGCTTCATGTATATGATATTCAGATGATGGTTCAGTCAATTTTTTGGTGGCTTACATTTCCATTATATGCCGAGGTACAATGTGGTTTTGTGACTTATAATCTATGATGCACCAACACTTCTGGGAAACTGCGTATCGGTGTCGAATGACGTGTCCGACACCGATACTTCATCGACACGCCTCCAATACGCGTCGGAGAAGTATCGGAAAATTAAACAGCTAACATAAATAGTTTTATTTTCCGACACACTGCCGACACTTCTCCGACATATATTATAACACGACACAACCCATTAAACAGACATAACCCAAAGCCTAAAACCCCCCACATTCTTGCTCAACTTAACCATAAAGATGTAAGGGCTAATGGTCATGCTATTTATGATTTGGATTAATAGATTTTAGAATATATTGCGAAGTACCGATTGAATTCTACTAATCGCTAACAACATAAAGTACATTATATTGCACTATTTTTTATTTCAGTGGCAATCAATTCAGGTTTTTTTAAAAAAAAAAAAAAAAAAGAATTTTTTATTAAAATATGTAGACGTGTCGCCGTATCGGCATTTTTCAGAAAATGGCAAATCCCCGTATCCGTGTCGTAACGTGTCGTGTCGACGTATCCGTGTCGGTGCATCATAGCTTATAATTTATAAAAGGGCCCCTTCTTTAGAGTTATATCCAATTAATGTTAGAAATCATTGTGGATTCTCACATATAAAGGCAGAAAAGGGGATTGAGGGATAAATGTTGAATTGATTTGTTTTCTAATACTTTTATGTTTTTGTTGAGGATAGTAACGCCAAAATTCTATTGAGCACTGAATGAATGTCTCTGAAGATTGCCTTGAAATGGTAATGAGCAGAGTCAAATTCTATTGATTTTGGTTCAGTAATTCATGTATGATATGAACTTTGAACCGGATCTATTGCTCATTATTTTGTACTTATAACCTTTTCATTTCATTTTACGAGTGTGTAACTCCCTGAGAGTAAAAAGTTGCCTTGTACTATATTTCCTTGGTTTTCATGTATATGCAGCTGTTGAGATTTCTTTCTGTAGGTTGACACTTGAATTTTTTTTAGCAGATAATAAAATAAAAACAGGCGTGGGCACAATTCTATATGTCAATATCTTTACTTGGGTGGAGCTTGAATATTTGGTATTTGTTTTTCTACAAGTTATACAAAATCTGAACCGTATATGTTAGAAATTAATTTGTTTCCTGCAGTGCTTATTTTGGGAAAACTACAAATTGGCAAAAGTGTGGAAATGAGCTTTCTGGTATCTCCTTTTCCAATTGTTAAATTGATTTACCTTGTTTGTACATCTCACATGTAGATTGAAGAAATTGCTATGACTTGAGTTTTAGAAACCCACCAAAAGCTAAGATTGATATATCCTCTATTAGTTCTAAAAATAGATATATCCTCTATTATAGTGTGTAGTATATTGCAATTTTAAGAATCATTCTTGTATTTATATTTGTTTCAGCTGAGCCTTTTTCTTTCTTCATTCTTTTCACCACCTTGATTTGTTAATCTGTTCTAATCCTCTCTTGTCTGAGATTTTGTCATGTTCTAGATGAATTCAGACATTCAGTACTGCACTTGAGCCTCCATTAGTGCAAACGGTTGCGATTGAGCTTAAGCGTAATTATTATTTCTGCATGACACTGAATTCCATCTCGCCGCAATTAAGCTAGAGAAGGCAAAACAGAAGGATGGAACTGCTGCAATTCTGTGTTCACTACTACAACAATAGGTGAATTTATAATGTAAATTTAACATGTGTATATTTTTATTCATTTTCCGTGATGTTGTAAAATAGCAGGGAAATCAATTGAGATCTATAGCTGGCATAACTGAAGTGGTAGAGCCAAAAAAAAAAAAGTGTAAGGTTTGCTTGTTATCTTTATCATGCACATCATCACGAATTTATATGAGTTGCAATTGAATGGAAAATCTACACCCTTTTGTTGATTGTGCACTTTTCTGAACTGTTTTTTTTGCACTAAGGTTGTTAAATCTTGTTGTAAATTTTATTAGTCAAGTGTTAGTCCTAAGGATGTAGAGTAAATTTGAGGTATAAAAACTCATGTAATCCTGACCATAAGACGAACTGCGCAAACAGAAGGCAATTCCACGAACAGCACCGAGACAGATTCCATCCCTAATATGAACACAAAAGCATGAGCTGCACACTGGGTCTTTCTTTCCCTATAAATGGATACAGATTTATTAGTGCATATGCTAAAACAAGGTTATAGGTGAAAACATGAAAGGAACTTCAAAATATTGGTCTGCTAGCTCACTTTCCTTTCTTTGCTTCAGCCCTAGGCTCCTGAGTGATTCCTGAAGTGGAAGTCAAACTGCAAAAAAATTGAAAACACAATATGTATAGTTGGGAAAACCAATTCATTTACAAATGGTACGCTAGCAGCTAATCTGTAACAGACAAGCGTAAGCAGACCTCTTTTTTCTGTCGTCTGCATAAGCAGGATCACCATCCTATACACAGTAATTACAGATAGTAATAATTAGTGTATTTCATAGTGTATTTCATTGATATAATATAAGCGAGAAAGTAATATAAACCCATAGACATAACCTGGACTGCAGATGTAGCAGCACCAAGCCAACGGAACTCTAACAAGAATATTACACAAATATGAAAGGGTTTGTAGCCTAGCAGTTACAATGCTTAAGTAGCTCTAGCAGTTACAATGCTTAAGTAGCTCCAATAGATCATGGGTTCAACTCCCAAAAGAGCTAATTTCAGGATTAAATAAAGAAAAAATACCTATACCGTGGGAGCCTCTCCTACTATTTCCGGTAAAAAAAATTAGACAAATGATGGTTTTAACCAAATACCATCAACATCCAGTGATCCAGAAAAATACCATGAGCAGCAGCTAGAGCTGTAGTTAAAATAAATTCGAAAGTGTAGAAATTAGCACAGTAAACATGCCACATCAGACTAATTATTGACAAATGCAATAGAAAATTAGCTTGGAAAAAAGGGACACGACCAAAACATCTGTCCAGAGTCCAGGCAACAGCTACATTTGTAGTAATTTGCAATGGTTTCAAAAAAGCAGCAGTAAATGTTTAGAAATCTTGCTATATATAAAATGATTTCACGATTGACTGCTATATATAACAGGATGTCTGCTTTTACCTTTGTTGCAAATACCAACAGTTGCACCCACCAAAGAACTCCATGGCACAGCTCAAGATGCCCAGTCCCACTATTTTTGCTAAGATTAACAATGGAAAAGGCATAGGATACCTGACTGGAGAACAGCGAGTCAGAGTTGGGTAGGAAGTACTGGATAGAGCAAAAATTAGTAGGAGTTGGCACTATTTTAGCCACTATTATTTTGAATTTTTTTTCAGTTATGGGAGTTGACAAGTACTATAGTTTATCGAAAATCAACTATTACAAAGCAATGAAAGATGAATTCAATATTTGATCAGCCACAGTTGTCAATTTTCAGCGAAACAAGGTATCTGGTTCACTTACAACAGACCTATGATTCTTTCTCAATTTTATACTTTATTACCGAAAATGGATCACATACTTATTTCTTGGAGAGAAGCATAGTCTTATGAGCTGCTGAATGCTGAAACCACAGTACCGCGAGAAACGTTGGTGTAGTGATCATATAATCGTAGCAACATAGAATGGACAGTAAAGATGTGGTGCTCATAATTAACACCCATGTCGTCTAACCTTTGGGTTAATTATATTTCTGCCGTCGCTTTGGACTTCAATTGTAATTTTACTCTCGTTTTTAGGGTTGGTGTTTTTGCTTCTGCTTTTTTAATTGAAACTTTCGTCTGCCCTGGCTTTTGACGGGAGTTTGGTGAGACTGGTGGATAGAATTTAAAAAAAAAATGAGGAAGGAAGAAAAAAATAATTTTGCAATATGTAAATGACCTTTATACCCCTGTGTGCAAGTAAACTTACCGGACTACTACTGCTCCAATCCACATCGACACAGATGACGGCAAGCAAGGGCGTCGTCTCGGGGGCTAGCGTGCGGCGGCGTGGCCACCACAGGGCAACGCTAGCGCGCGGCACTGCGGTGGGTCACCGCGGTGCTGCGTGGCAAGCCATCCCTGGGCAGCGAGGCTGCATAGAGGCCCGGCTCGGGGCGGGGCTGCCAGCTCTCCGCGTTGCGGTGCGTCTGGATTTCCACTAGGCGGCACGGAGGGCCACCGCTGGGCAGCGCAGCGGCACGGAGGCCGATCTCGGGGCGTCACGGCCGGCTCTCTGCAGGGCGACGTGGAGGCCCACTGTCTCCGTCAAATCCGGAGAAGTCTCTTCCGCGCCCGTGCGCGAGGCCCAACAACTCGCGCACGGGTCTTCCTCCTCTTTTCTCTTCTTCCTCCCTCTTCCTCTCCGCCTCTTCTTCTCCCTCTCCGTTGCCGCTCGCGCTAGACCATATTTAGGGTTTTGGGTACAGGGAGAAGGTTGCCGAAGATGGGTTGGACCTAGAGGGACGCCGCGAGGCGGTGGACTAGTGGTGGGCGGCGTGGCAAGGGCGGGCGGCGAGGCAGCGGGCCAGCGGCGGCGCCGCCGGAGCAGCAAGGCCGGCAGAGGGCGGGGGAAACTCGTCGCCGACTAGTTAGGGTGGACGGGGCAGGGGTGGCGCGGCAAAGCGGCGATGGCACCGCTGGCCTCCGGCGGTGGGGGCGAGAGGGGCTAGGGAGGAGAGGCGCGAAGCTCACCTGGGAAGGACGCCGCCGTCGCCGGAGGTGGAGGGGCGCGGCGGCTGCCGGAGGTCATTATGGGACGGGTGGGCCGAATCCGTTCGCGGTGGCGGCGGGGCAGTGCACGTTCGTGCATTAGCCTTGCCCGTCGAATCCCGCCCCCATCTTGGTACTGTAATGCATTTATTTTATAAATTTTGGATAGATCTTGGTCTTATTACTGAAATTGGGTCTGAAATGTGCATATTTTCATCGGTCTTGCTAAGAGTTCCAACTGAAATGATATCTGTTGAACCTTTTTCACAGAATTGTGATTCAAGCTATTTTGCGTTTGGAACGGGGGAAATAGTGGAGATGGAGCAGATTTTTATGGATTTATTGCTGTCAGAAAAATGTGCTCAAAATATTGATGAATTCATACGAATTATTGATTAAACTTTATTTAAATTATTGTTGATCTTGTTCATATTTAAGTAACTATTGTTGAAATTATTCCTCATTTGAATGATGATGTGAAGTTTCAGTTTGAATCACGTCAAAGTTCCTCTCAAAATCTTAAAATAGGAGCATATACACAAGGGATGTCAAAAATAAGGGCAGATATGTCAGAGGTAATCGAGGGTATTGTTGGCATTTTAGAACCATTTAACACCGTTAGGCACTGTTAACAAAGTAGGGGCAATCAGAAGTTTCAATTCGAAAAAGCAGGGGCAAAAACACAAACCCTAAAAATCAAGAGAAAAATCACAATTGAAGTCCAAAACAAGGGCAGATACACAATTACCCCCTAACCTTTGGTATAGCCTCCAACAGCCTCTAAACCATCACTTATTAACCCTTTACCGAAAACTTGGTTCTAACATACAGTTTAGACATTTCATTAATGCAAATCCTTTAATCATGTAAGAATTGAAATTTTCCTTAAGATGGATAAGGTAATTAACTTTTGACACTAAACAACCAATATAATAAAATCCAGGTAACATAAATCTTACATTATTATAAGGAAAGTAAGATAAAAATCTGGTAGCATATCTCACTTGTTCTCCCCAAAGAAGCAAGAAGGTATAAAGCAATTGTTGTGTGGTTACACAGCTAGGCTGACATTATCACAATGCCAAAATACAAGACATGTGACAATCTGATTGACAATGTGTCTAAACTTACTTTCCTCAACTATAAAAAGTGACCACCTATACCTATTTTTGTGTGACCCATTGGAGGAAATTATGTACCACTTTTATCGTCCAAGCCAAGTTAAATCTGCTATTAACTGGTTCAAAATGACCTGAACATTAAACGGGGAAAAACACTATATAGATGACTTATAGATAACCCGTGAACCCATACTATATTTATAATTTGCTTCATGTATACTGAAATCAACCAGTGGAGAACAAAGCACATGAAACATGTAAAAAGGTCTGAAAAGAATTATTAGCTACAACTTCTAACCTGTGATGTTTAGAACTTCTGGACTTTTTTACCATTGTTACACAGCTCTAGCATTTGCTTTTAAAAGTAGCAATAAAGCAAATGCTCGTGTTCAGGGTAACAATTGTATGGAACAGGACCAATGCATCATTCTGCTCGCAAACAGTGTAGTAAATGGAAGGACACCCCACTGCCCCAGACACCCGCAAGATCTAGAATAACTTTCACAACCAATACCATTTAAGAACTTCTCAAGAATATCACTTAAGACAACCAATAACTACCATTAGTATTAATCAAGAAGCACTTAAATCTTCCGTTTAATAAGAAAACAGAATATAGACAAACATCCTGACAATTAACAAAGGAATGGTTCAGACTCTTCATTAAAAGATGACTTAGTTTTATCACTTAGCTATTATGGAACTAAATGAAACGGGTCGTGGGTTCTCATGTGCACCATCAGCTGTTTTTGCAATAGCACAACAGGAACACGTACGGCCGGATGGAGCGCCGGTCAGCTGGGGGCCAAGAACTCATACGCAATGGACGCCGACAAAGAGGTGTGCGTGTACATGGAGCTCGGTGACGCGGTCGACGGTGTAGGGGGGCGCGAGGTGGAAGAACCCGGAGCATCCCTTCACGGTGGAGAGGAGGGCGGCACCGCTAAGGAGGTCGCCCGGGAACATGCGGAGGCGGCTCTTGCCATCGCCACACCCGCCTGCTGCTGGATCCAGACACCCCAGGTCACCTGCCATGAGCCTTCATCGCCGCCGTCATCGCGAGGCCAGCCGGCCTACCCTTTGTCGTTGTCTCCTTCATCCCCGGGTCGCCTGTCGTTGCCGTTGCTGCCCAGCTCGCCTGCCACGCACCGCCATCGTCGTCGTCCCCGCCACGACTGTCGGGTGGGGGTGGGAGGAGGCGCCGGCAGCGGTACTGTCGTGTGAGGGAGGTGGCAGCGGCGGAGTGGGTGGAGGACAAGGCCATCTCCTCGCCGCCGCCTCCCTCTCCTGTCGCCTTTCCTCTCCCTCTCCATGTCACGGTGTGCAGCGGCAGCAACGCTTGTCGACGGGTGATACCCATAGACTGGATAAATTGGGTATTGGGGTACGTTGGTGTAAGGATCTACACAAAATGACATTGCAGAAACACAAGAACAAGAATTTTTATAATGGTTTAGTCCTCGAGGTGGGTAATACTCTACTTCCAGTTTATATGGGATTGATCTTTGTAAAATACAGAGTACAATATATATATGTGTGTCTAGTCGACGAGATCATAGTCAGTAAATCAACTATCTATCTCGGTGATTTGCCTTTCGGCTATCCTGAAATCATTGGCTTTTTGCATGACTGATTCCATGATCCCTGACCCCCTCTAGGGTATCGCCCTTCATACTGCAGGATCCCGTATCTTCGAGTTGGACTCGAAGACATAGAACCCAGTATAATATTCGGCAAATCCTGGTATTCTCCAAGTAGGACTCTGCAACCATCGAGCCCAAGAGGATTTCTCCTTAAGATCTTGATGATTTCCGTCTCTGTTTATGGAAACAACTAGTGTACATTCGGGTATACCATACTTGTATATTGTATTAATCGTCGAGGATGAGGTATGCTATATCCGTAACCCTAACAGCGTTGGGGCTACGACGTCGACCGCCGGAGGCAAGCAGGAGCGGCGATGACAATGCTGCTGGATCCACTGCGACCGGGGCCAGGGTCGCCGGATACGTGACCCCAAGTTGCCCGCCGCCATCGGCTGTGGATCTCCACCGCCACGATGCGACGCGTCGTCGTCTCCGCCGAAAAGGGGAGAAAGGAGTAGGAGGCGGCGGTAGGTGACAGAGTGAGAGGGCTGGCCGCGCACATCGTCGCCGCACCCCGCCTCTGGCCATCGCCGGCGAGAAGATCACCTTTGAGGGGAGGAGGAGGCGACATCTGCAAGGAGAGATGGAGAGCACGAGAGGAGGCGAGGCGGCGGCGGAGGACGGGGGCAGTGGTGGCGAGGGAAGATGGAGAGGGGAGGAGGCGGCGGTGGGCGGCAGGCAGCGACGACGGCGTGGGGAGAGGGGGAGGAAGAGAGGAGAGGAGGGGTGGCGGCTAGGGCTGGGGACTGTATATATTGCGTGACAAAAAAGCCCCTACTATTTCAGTATTTACTACGTGACCCATTTTATTTACAATGCGGTCCATATTTGCGAATTTCCTCTCCTTCGCATAGAATATCTGTTCTTAAGAGGACCTCTGAGAAAATAGCCATGACACATTTTTACTGCTCACCAGGGACCCAAACCGAATTACGCGAAATCGGAGGGCCTTTTCTCAAAATGACCGACGTGGGGCACTGTTCCAGAAAACAGTGAAAAATCCGGCGTGGACACCCCGCTCTCCCAGAGTGCAAGCCTTCTTGCTTTCGAATTCTTGTTATTATAACATTTAATTTTTTAGTGTTATTATTTTTATATTCCAAAGCACTATCACACATAATTTTTCCTTCGTACAATTTGCTACAATAGTACTCGTGCTCAGCTCTACAGAAATACTTTCAATGGTTGCTTTGGAAAACTGATTGGGAGTAATTAATGAGTGCAACAATATAGTTTGGCATAGCTATTTTTTTGTGACATTTCCTAAAATGTTTTGGTAAATATAGAGGGAATCTATATACAGGGCCACTGCATAGGTGATCCTTAGTAAGTGTTAATGCTATTTCTCTTTCTCTCATTTAAGTCACATCATCGCAATTGCTTTTAGCCCTTGGGTGATCAATTAATGGTCCAAATAGTCTTTCTTCCTTTTCTTTTCTTATATAACCATATTATTTTGTTTTATTTAGTTTTTTATTATAAATCTATATATGGTCTAAACTGTAGATATGATCTTTTAATTAATAAGAGTGTATATTATATTACAAATATAATAAGGTCAATTGTATATCGAGAAAGTAAAACTATTATTTCTATAGTTGTTATATAAATATTTCTGTGACAATACGCGGGTTTCATCTGGTGTATATATACGTGGAGGGAAGAAAAATCAAATTGAAGGTGGCTATCTCTTATAATAACATATTATTGTTTCTCCTTCATCTTTATTTACGGCCTCTTTGGCATTGCGGTGGATGATGCTAGTGGGGGAACCGATTTTTAATATTTTACCGATTTCTATATCTGCTTTGTAAAGATCGGTAATATTTATATCTGCTCCGTACGTTTAATCACTTGGTCCACAAGACAGGCTTTGCATGCATGCATGTAGTTAGCTGGTTCGTAACCTCCTCTGATTTGCATGTATGCATGTCGCTATGACAGAGTTCGTTACATTTTAATCTGATTTGCCAAACACCGTATTGATATTTTCCACAACTACTTGGCATATAGGTCGGGAATTTAAGCGCGGTCTACTGAGCATAGATACCAATTAAACATTGGGCATATAAATGTAAAATGTAAAATTAACCATTTCATTAAAACCTTCGTTCTGTTGCAACTTTAGCCTATCATGTTGCTCTTTTAACTTATAATAATCTTGTTTACCATGTTACTCTTTAGGCTAACCATTTCATCTCTACATATTAGTACAAAACCGTAACAATAGTCAATAGCGAGCAATTATCACACTAATGCAATTTACACCCTCTCTTGTGGCTCGTGCATGTGACTCGCCTGCGAATGTGACTTTCAAAATGGTGAGTAGTGGATGTATCTCTCACATAAGACATGATCATCAGATCAAAACAACGTGTTCTCAAACACGTACATAAAAAAAAAATCCAATTATCAATATCACTATATATAGTGATAGCCACCAATACATTGGAGGAAGAAATGAAATAATCATTTATCTTATGTATAAACAAAGACAACTTCCAAAACTAATAAATTAATGAACAAGCTAGCAAACGACCTAATAGATTATTCAGCGAGACTAAAAATTAACTAAAGAAATCTACATATAGTTAACCAATTTTCTCAAAATTTGGTGCAAATTTCACAGTAACATTTGTCAAAGAAACCATGCTTCATGCACTTGTGAACCTTGACGCTGCCTTTGTTATACTTTGCCTCAAGCCAACAGTCCAACTGACATGTAGGACCCAGACAGATGATCAACTTGCTACTAGATTTGTAACAATAATCTGAAAAAAATATACTCATTAGTAACTTGTAATAATTTTTTTAGCCTCTACTAATCACATAAAAATTACTCTATCACTAGTGAATATCCATAGCCTTAATAAAATGTAGAGGACTTGTACTGTTTATTCGAAGAACACACTACTGAAATTAATTAATGATTTTTTACTTAAAACATAATGAGAAATTATTAAACAAAATCAGATATTACAGAGGTTTGAGAGGGTTTAAACTAACCTGTGGCATAAGCCGGATTTCCAAGTGTCAAGACAAATACTAAGAGCAAGCAAACACCAGCTTTTGTACTATCCATAGTTGATTAACTATGAGATCAGATATCAAAATTTGGCAAGAGTTAAGTGATCAACCTGCGGTTTGGATTGTACTTTTGATGTTTAAGTACATTGATGGTGTTACTATTTATAGAGAGGATGAAAACTTAAGATGCTTTGGAGGCATGAATCTTGAACGTGTAATTAGTAAAGCCAGTTGACTTGACTAATTAGCTGCATGCATGCAATATTTCTAATTCAACCGTGATGATCAACTGGATATACAATTTATGTTAGCAATGAATAATAGTCAACTAACTACCCATCTCTATCCTCTCTCTTCCGGCCGCTCAGTGGATACCATGCAAGCATTTGATAACTAAGAAAAGGCTATATATAGATGAGCTTCAATGATTCTTTTCAACTATATTGAGTCTACGATCCGATTATATGGTGAACCAATTGCTCATGAAAAAGGGGATTGAAGCTGAAGGAAACACATGTTAGACCATGGATGTGTGGATTAATATGGTGCATTTGTTTACATGTCATGACAGAACGAAGTAGGTGTAGAATCATAGATTAATTATCTGGATTCTTTGAAGGCACCATCTGCCTTTTATTCTACAGTTTAAAGATCTAAATATAATTTTTTGCTCTCTCCAATAATAAGATTTATTTTCCACTTCAATAAATAGTATAGATCAAACTCTAAACCGTTTTGGAGTTTGAATTGGGTGAGCAACTCCTGTCGTTACGGAAGATTGATGATATCAGTTGCATGAGTCACATATGTCTTTCATGTCACAACAATATTATAGGATTGAATTAAAGTACTTGTAGAACTGCTTTGAGTGGGTATTGCATATTAATAAATAATAACAACAGGAGACATGTTAATACTAAGGGACGATCTATAAAAAAAATTGGACATCTTTTTAGCTTAAAAATAGCCAAATAAATACTATAATTATAGTGTAATTACATTATAAACTTCCTATAGTTAGAATGTAACTTATATATCTAACTGGTATGGAATTAACCAAAATTTAATTAATTTGTGGCCGAGTGGCTAGCTGAGTTGTGCATGCGGACGTGGCCCCTACAAGGTCGGGAGTTCGACGCCCACACTCGTGGTTTTGCTTTGAATAATTTCTTACTTGTTCTACATGAATCTTGACGCAATCTAACAGCCCGAAATTCAACTAATTTGTGCTAAGAAAATTATGACAGTTTTATAGCAATTCCGAATACTAATGCAACTAAGCAGTCGACATGGGGGTAGTGAGCAGGTCACTTGATTGTACATGATTTTGAAACATTAATACTGATTACGCATAACACCATTAAAATATTTTTATGTGTACATAATTGTGCAATGGCTCAAATCGATCTTTTGAAAAGGAAAGGATAAAGTCCAAATTAACTTCTCAACTATTGTACGAGTTCTTTTTACCCCAAACTTAAAAACCAGATATCATTCACCCCAAACTTTATAAAGCAAACAGAAAACCCTCCTCAGCACTATATCAAGTGGTTTTGACCAGATAAGATCAACAAATAAATATAAAAAAATAATAGTGCCACTACTAGAAACTCAATTCTCCCTGACGGACCAAAACCGTCAAGAAAAACCGAGTTCACGTAGGAAAATAAACCCTGACATGGCCTCGTCAAAAAATCCTCAGGAAAATTGTAATTTGTCTGACGGATCCACGTCAGGAAAATTAATCCTGATGTGAATGCCCATCAGAAATAATATTCCTGACGTTAATATCCACTGTCAGAAAAATTCAATATGACCGACGTGGATCACACCATCAGCAATAGTGGTGTTTTGTTCTGACAATTAAACACGTCAGAAATATTATATTTCGATTTTGCTGTTGGGTACTACCCGTCAGAAAGTTTGAGCTACACGCCTAAATCACCAGGAGCCATGCATATACCCAAATCAATTGATACTAGATAGCACACATGCACATACGTGCACCCAAATCAGAACCAATATATCATAATAACACTGGTATCAACCAAACATAGTATTATTTTATTAGATTATTCACATGCACATCACATTCAGATTTATACAACAGGACACAAAAAGCATCAGCATCTACAGTTTGCATGGCATTAAGAATACAAGTTTTGTAAGAGACAACTACACCAAAAGCTAAGAACCAGATTTTTTGGACTCTCCATTGCTTGTTTGGCACCTGAATTGCCTATTGCTTCTAGAGAGACTCCATTACTTGACACTTGACTGCTTGTTGAGATGAAACCAATCTTGCTGCAACCCTATAGGCCAATAATTTCAGTATACAGTTATAAAAAATGATAGCTTCAGTATAGTTTAAGCATTGTGAATTTATTACCAATCAGTTTATTACAGCAACATTTGTTACCACAAGTCAAACCACTATACATCGATCCATTCAGGACTTGGCAGCAGTTCAGTGCTTAAAATCAAGATGTAGTGATTTAATCCAGATGACTGTGCCTACTAATATACAATAAAAGGTAAGAATAAATGGAGGACAAGGTATACAACAATAAACACCTTATAACCAAGTTTTATCCACAGATGAAGTGTCTTAATCCAGATGATCTAAAAGAACATGTACTACATATGCCATTGCTTCTCCAATTTGTCCATAGTATGTAGCTACAACTGATTAAATTTGAGAAAGAGCAGATATACGAACAAATACCTAATCAAATAACCCTTGTCCTTTAAATGTACACAGCATATATTTTATTAAAATTCAGATGCTTCATTTAGCTAGTAGTAAGATACTGCAAAACACAATGACAGATAGGGCCCAACTCCCTCATCTTTTAATAGAATATATATGCCACAGAGGCCATCACTTCTGATATAGCTAGAGAAAAATTGAACCCTCTAGCAGATGTAGACAATTCAAGTTCAGAAAACTCAGGGAATGGAGATTGATTTTATCCACATACCGTGCAAATACTCTAGGCTTCAGATGGAATTGAATCTGCTAGCATGAACAATAGCATCTTTGAAATTTCAATGCCAGCCTTTCTATGAAAAGATTAAGGTCAGCACATCGGCAAATGAAAGAGCAATACTCTGGGATTTCGATGAAGTGCCTAGAAGAGCACTTTAAGAGATTTAGCCGAAGTAGACACTGGGTCAGTTGGGGCTGCAAAGATTTGTTCTAATTCGTCGGTACTAATGCTTCTTCAGTGCATATTTCAAACACAAAAGGGAATAAAGAAACAAAGTATATGCTATGATGGGTACATAGATCAACAAGTTGTTAGCAACTTAGCACCGAAAGGCAAAGCAGCAATGATACTCTTTGTTACTAGAATTTATTAAAAAACTTGCAATGCCGCTCTTATAATAACGAGAAAAGTTTTTCAGAACTTGAAGATGTTTCACTTGCCTGTATCTAAAGCTCAATATTTACATACTGCCAAGTTGTTGTCTTCGTCTTCTGCAAATGAAATGTGCTAGTAGCAATTAGAAAGCACGTTATTTAAGTGGCAATTTACCTAACCTTGTACGTGCAACAACCTAAAAAGCATCCACTGGCAGGAAATAGTAACAAAGTCTTACTGCTCGAAACTTTATAGCAAGAAACTGGGTGATCTATGTGATATGCATCTTGAGCTCAATAAATTTTGTTGCTACACATCTAGAGGAAACCTACCAACAGATCTGGGTGAATCAACTCAAAATCAAAAAGAAATCAACAACATACATACAAGAATGCTGCAGATCCAGAGCAACTTACACTAATAATATAGATGGGGTTTTGGGGATTTTGATGCAGCACCTGCAGATCCACACAGGGATTTGGCCATAGGAGTTGCCAAAACTGGCGGAGGCTGCAACTTCGGATCTGGACGAGGTAGGGGAGACATAATAAAATTTACTTAATGTAATCCTAAATATTTAAGAAGTAGAGGTGAAAAATATGTTGTGCTCACATAATTTTATAAAGAGAAACACTACGCCTACACCCGAGAGCCCCGCTGCTGCGCCACCGCGCTGTATCCGCCCCGCCGTGTCCGTGCGCACGCGCCGCCGCGCCCTCCCCAGGATCCCCGACGGCTCGACGGCGACGATGGCTCGACGGTGACGGTGACCATGGCGAGGGCGACGGCTAGATCCGGCGGCGCGGCGGCCAGATCTGGACCACTGTTGCCATATCTGGTACCCTGGTTCCCAAAAAAAAATATGGTACCTAGCTCAGAACACACAACTTAGTTGATTATATGCAAGAGCTAGCTATGAGAAGAAATATATTTACTAGCTACCTGGGAGATTAAATGTGCTAATAGAAATAGGTTTGATTTACAGTACAATAACAAATCTACTATTCTTCAAACAAAATAACTCAATCACAGGGTGTCAATAATAGACTTGTAATTCTAAAGTAAATGCTACAAGTCCTGAGAAATTTATTCTACTAACAACCAACAATTCAAGGTATTTCACAAATAGAACTCTAATTAGGAAGTAAAGCACAAGATCCATCAAAATACTGCCCCAAATCTAAAGAAAAAGAAAACAATAAGAACAAGTGTGGCTAGAGGGTTATAGGGCTTGTTTGGGGGAGCTTCTGCTAGCTGCAGCTTCTCCCAGAAGCTATAGCTAGCAGAAGCTGCCCCAAACGGTTCACAGCTTCTGAGAAGCTGTAGTTACAGATTTTGGAAAATGAACTAAAAAGCCAAAAAGCCAGAAGCTGGAGAAGCTGGGTTTCAAAGGTTTTCCAGATTCTCAGAAGCTGGCTACCAGACAGCTGTTTCCCAGAATCTTAAGCTCTCCAAATAGGCCCATAGGACCACTCACCAGATCTGCAGCTCCGAATCTGGATGGAGAGAGCAGGCAGCGACGGTCTCAACTCCAAATCTGGGCAGCCTCTAATCCACCATGACAAAAACCCTAAATGATGGGCGAGAGGGGAATTCAAGGAGTGACCAGCTTCGCAATCAATTGGATGGATTGGAGGAAGAAAAGATTAGAGTTTGGTTCCTCACCGCGAAGAACAAATCAATTTCTCTTGCAACCCCTGTGCCATGTTGTCTCCCCTCTTGCAGCCCCTGCCCCCGCACGTGAGAGCGAAAAGAGGGAGGGGGCGAACTGGTGATGTGCGACCGGAGAGAAGGAAGGGAGGGAGACAGGGGATGACGGCGGCGTTCGGGGTGCGGGAGAATGAGTTGGGGTGGGAATGGACGGGGGCGGTCGAGAGGGATCCGGCTATTTCGCATCCAGGCGCCAGAAAAGCAACTGCCGCCCCCGTCAGCCCCCACAACTTCCATACAACAAAAAATCCAGAAAAACGGCAAAAAAAAATTCAGAAAACTAGGAAGAAAACAAACTTTCAAAATGGGAACAAATCGGACTTTCTAGTAGAAAGAAATAAAAACTTTTTTTTGAGAATAAGAAATAAAAACTTTCAAGTGGAAAGAAATGAAACTTTTAATTTAAAAGAAACAAAACTTTCAAATCGAAAGAACCCGTACTTTCAAATTGAAAGAAATCAGACTTTCAAATTGAAAGAAATGGGTCTTTCAAATTGGAAGAAATCAGATTTTCAAATTGAAAAAAAAGAAAAAGTTTCAATTAGAAGGAAAAACTGTTTCAAACAGAAAAAATACAAAATTTTCAAAATGAAAGAAATCAGAGAATTTCAAATTGAATGGAATAGAAATTTTCAATTAAAAAAAGAAAAAACGAAAAAATCGACGCCACCAGGTTTGGCCTTGCCGGTGGTGGCGGGGAGGCAGCGGGGCCTCGCCGCCCTCCACCGTGCATGTCGTGGCACCTGCAACGGCGGCGCGGCCGCCGGCTCCTGGAGCGCAGCATCCTGAGCGGCAACGACGGCGGGATCTGCGGTGGCTGTGCCTTCAGGGGTTGTCATCGTGGTCGCAAATGCCAGAGAGTCGCCATTGCTGTCGCGCGGTGCAATCGTCGTGGGGTCGTCGTCGCGGCCGCCGGTGGAATCCCTCGCCGACGCGCGAACGCGGCCGCCGGGGAGTCACCGGGCTTTGTGGAGGCGCCGTCGCCGTCGTGCTGGTGCGGCCGCCGTGGAGACGGTCGCGCGGGTGTCCGCCTTGGAAGCGGTCGCACGGGCGGCCGCCGGGGACGTCATCGCGGTCGCCGGCCGCCGGTGAATGGCCGTCGCGGTCGGCTGCTCAGATCCATTTGCCCAGATCGGGAATTGGAGAGAGAGGAAATGTGGAAAGTAAGAGAGAGAAAGGGGAATAATATCTGTGTAGACTGTTTACTCACGGTTTTTCTCCGTTACGGGGCAAACCGACCGCTGCGGACGCTCGGGCGCCAATTAGGATTAGTGGGTCAAGAGAAGGGGATGGGGATCTCGACCTAGTTTTGTGCCTAGGTGGGGGTTGATATGGTATAGGGGTTTATCGTTTCTTTTCTTATTCATCCAAAATTCCCAAATAGTATAAAACATGTCGGTAAAATAAGTTGCGCGGCACTCTATCAAAATATGGGCGGGCCGTCCAATTTTTTCGTGGGGCCGTCCATTTTCTCTGTCTGATGACCCCGCACGAGCGCAAAAAAGTTTTACTGACGGTGTGGTCACGTCACAGAAATTCTTATTATGATAACGGCATTCGATCCACATCAGGGAAATTGGTTTTTTGTGACGGCTCTGCAAGCTCGTCATAGAAATTGATATTTCTGAGATAGAAAATTTGATGCACGTCAGGAAAATTAACCACCGCCACAAGTAATCGAGTTTCTGGTAGTGAAAGCAGCCCACCTGTCACTCTCTTCCTTTCTCTTATCTCCCGGTGAAAACGTGCGGGGAAGAGAGGGCGGTGCCACGGGGGAATAGGGGGTGATGACAACGTGGGGAAGAGACGGGGGCACGGTGGAAGAGGGGGTGACGGCGGCGTGGGAAAGAGGGTGGCGGCACGGTGGAAGAGGGCGGCGACGCGGTAAAGTGGGTGGTGGCGCAGTGGAAGAGGGGGCGACGGCGGCACGGGAAAGAGGACGGCGGCGCGGTGGAAGAGGGCGGCGGCAAGGGAAAGACGGTCCTTGCCGCCAGCTTCATCCACCTCTAGAGGTCGCGGTGTTTGTTGCTGACCTAGATCTAGCTCGCCGCCACCTCTTCTTCATCGGGAAAACCTCAAGCCAAAGGGGGAAGGGAGGTATGGGTCGACGACGATGGCAAATCAATGGTTGTGGCGGCTCGTCGGCGACGCTGGTAACTAGGGAAGGGCCGAGGACACAAGACGGACGGCCGCTCGTTGGCGGCTCTACCTCCTCACCGGGCCATCGCCAGAGCCGGCTTTCAGTGGCCGCATCGTCGTCGTCGCCACCACCTCCTCCTCCGCCGTGAAGCATCATGCCGCTGCCCGCGCCGCCTCTGTCGTTGAGCGCGCACCCATTCCACCGGTGGCGTAGCTGACTCCGTTGCCGTCGACACCCAGCTTGAAGCTCATGGCAGCATGCCAGGAGGGGCCGCGGTGCCGGACGTGCGCTCTCGGCGCTGGCTCCCGAGCTGTCCGGCACGGCCGCCTCGACATCGAGGCCGAGATGGTTAGTACTGACGCTCTGCCAGGCAAGTGAGAGAGAAGGGGAGAGAGGTGAGAGAGATAAGAATGACAGGTGGGCCCTAGTGTTTTTTTTTTAATTTTTTTTTGCTGATCTGACCTGGTCAAACTCACTTAAAACAGTGCCAGGGGGTTTCTTGTCCGGTTTAAGAAGTTTGGGGTGAACGGTGTTTGTTTTTTGAGTTTGGGGGTAAAAAAACTCGTCGGAAAGTTTACGGGGTAATTCGGACTTTATCTAAAAGGAAATGGTGCACACTTTCCTGATCTACCTCGCAGGGATCCGTGCCTATAGCATCGTTAGTGTACTTCATATATATCACAATGCCACTAATATATAACTAAACAGATTTAGAGAAACAATATTGCATTTGATGCTGCAAGGTGTAGGTTTTACACCTGCTCTGAGGAAACAATGTCTGGTATGTCTACATCCATAGCCAGAAGTTGTTTTGTTTTTTTATATGAAAGGTGTATTGCACAAGCTACTACTAGTAAGCAGAGAACGGGGCAAATATCTAGAGCTTTAGTGCCGGACCAAATTAGGTCTGGGACTAAATCTTTTTTAATTCTGATTCGTATTACGAATCGAGACTAAAGGTCTTCAACTAGGCACTGGTTCCTGGAGGGGACTTTAGTCCCGTTTGGTATTATGAACCCAGACTAAAGGTTCCTCTTTGGTCCGGGTTCGTAATAGAAACCAGGACTAAAGGTCCCCGGCCCTTTGTCCGGATTGGAGCCACCAACCGAGATTAAGTACTAGTTTTAATTCCGGTTGGAATATCCAACCCGGACCTATGTCTCCAGCTTATCCTCTAACTCCCCATCCTCTTATCCAATCTGGAGGCGACTGGGCGGCGCGGCTGCTGGGCGAGAGGCGGGCGACAGCAACGGCGCGCGCGGCAGGGGTCGTCGGCGTGTGCAGGGTGATGGCCCGCGCAAAGGCCTACTGCCGCGGTGTTGGCGGAGGCCATGACGGCGGCGTCCGGCGGCGGATTTTTTTTAAAAGATTTGCAGTGAATGTTGTATATTTTGGGATGATTTGTTTTTTCAGATTTGTGTGAATGTTGTATATTGTTTTGACGATTTGGGTTGGTTTGAGATTGATTTGTGGATGTCATTATTGTCGATGATTTTATTGTCTATGTTTTGTGATGATTTGCAGAAAATAAAATGAAAAAATACAAAAAGAAAAAATTAGGATGAGGGGAATGCTACGCTTGGGGTACTTTTTAATCCCGATTGGTATTACAAACCTGGACTAAAGGTTTGGCTTCAGTCCGGGTTGTTTTAACCAGGACTAAATGTCCAAATTTTAGTCCCGAGAGCGCAGTCCTGGTTGGAAGACCGGGTTTCCCAACCGGGATGCAAGCCCCATTCTCTATTATTGTACGTTGAAATTCTTGGTCAATTCTTGTCGGATTACACGATGCAAACACATAAAAATTGCATTCATGATTGACCATATGAAAGAAAGCATTCTGTATATTTTTATCGCACCATGTTGAAGAAAAACCTGAACTGTACTTAAAATGAACCTTCTATGATCGAAGTTCCAAAATGAGTATCAAAAAATTGAAGGGAAAAAAGTGTCTGTGATCTTTATCAAACATGCATGTAGGGCATGACTAGATCTACAACCTTCGTCGTTGATTCCATTCGAAGCCTTTTAGAGTATCAAATAGGCTTGATAAGTTTTGGGAGGTGAAGTCAAACCCTTATCCCTATTCAAGAAATTCTTGATAGGCGAGAGGTCCTAGCTACTCCCTTCATCCTTAAATAAATCTATGAACGAATGCATGTCTAGAATTATTGCTAGAATTAAGTGGATTCTTTTCGAAACAGAGGGTGCGTGTTCGAATTATATGTACTAAATTTGTGTCATAAATCGTGTGACTTACGACATGTATAGATGTGTAGTGTCAGCAAGTTCTAATTAATTTAGGATGTCTCCTGTAAGAGCACTAGCACATTATAAATTGCCAATGATATATTGACGAGGACATCCTCCACTGTTACCCGCTGATAAAGACATGACACACAACCGTTTAGTATAGTACAGTTGTAACGTCTAGTACGGTTGTAGTCGGGTGGCGACTGTGTGAGTCTGTAAATAATCTCACCTTACTTAGCTTGGAAGGAGGAAGCCACCTTAAAGGAAGAGCCACCTTTTCCCTATCAGACTACTCTTTTAGGAAGATTGGACGTTTCCTCGAGTACGTGTACCTAAAAAAACTGTTGGAGTCTGGACAACCTTAATTTGTTGGGTCTCGACCAACCCCACCTGGACGGGACGAATCATATATACACAATGGATGTGATCAAAAGGTTTTTTTTTGGGTGTTGTTATCTAGCAATAGACGGAGAAGGGTATATTGTAATGGTAGTTTTGTTTATCCTTTATATATGGCAATAAGTACATGGATCCAAATAATTAAGTACTACCTCTGTTCCAAAACTGTGGTCGTTTTAAGTATTTCTTTCATAGCGTTAGACCATTCGTCTTATGCAAAAAATTATTGAATTTTTATTTATTTTATTTGTGATTTGCTTTATTATCAAAAGTTGATGTATCTTTTTTCTATTTATAATAATTTTTTAAATAAGAGCAAGAGTAAAAAAAAACAAAAACTCAAAACGACAAGTATTTTAGGACGGAGATAGAGTCCTTTCTTGCCAAAAAAGAGCAGCTAGGGTCCTTTCTCTTTAACTGCTTTGTTCAGTTGTACTCTTCAATGCTGCATATATATTCATGAGGGACGGGCATGTGTCAACTATGGACCTGATCCCTGTCTTCTCAAATGCTGGGCCCTGATGTATCAATGGAGGAAACTAATGCACTTTTCTAATAAAAGGACGCGACTAGCATCGGGACATCCGATCTGGACGAATTATCGGACGCTGTTTTACTTCACATACGAAAATATTTCACATGTTTCAGTGCACAATAAAAATGTTTCAATGAAAAATATTTTACATATTCCACGAGTGGAACAAATATGTTTTACCACTTCAAAATATGTTTTCCGTTTTTGAAACATCGAGATTCATCGTTTGAAACATCAAACAGCCCGAAAAAAAATCGAAGACAAAATTTGAAACAGTATTGAAATTTACTAACTGAAACATAAAAAAATTTTACATGTTGCAAATCCAGATCTAGCTTCTTCTTATCTCCGATGGCTTTCTACAACGAATAACTGGCCGTTGCCACCGCCGTCCGCGTTTGCCGCCGCAGCAGCGACCGCTGCCGGCC
>CM002486.1:6207020-6236180 GCA_000325765.3 Leersia perrieri
GGGCGCTGCCGCGCCTGCCGCTGCCGGCCACCCCGCCGCCAGTGCCGCCGCGCCGGCCCGCCGTCGCCTGCCCCTCTTTCTCATTCTCGCGAGTGTTGCAGCGGCCGAAGGAAAAATATTTCAGGGGTTCGCTGGGAGTCGCGTGAATGGATAGAGATGGATGGAGGGCCCACGCGCTGCATCGTCCGATGATTCCTCCCATAACGGACGCCCGGATAGTATCATTATCGGAATAAAAAGGGAAATCATAGGGATCGTCCAAAGCGAACGGACTTTGTATGTGTGGGACCGACCACCCGACCTAACTCTCCATCTCCATCTTTCTTTCCTTTTCTGGTGCGGTAGTATGGTGGTGTAGTACTACTGCTACACTAGCACAGTAGCACGCTGCATGTTGCATGCGTGGATGCATGGAGATAAACTCCTTTTAGAGGAACTTAAAATGATTTTCCACCTAGACTATGCACTTGACTTGTGATTTAATTATATTGTTGCATTCATTATAATTAAATCTTTTAAAAAATCACACATGAATATGTTTCGATGAATAGTAAATATATGTTTTAACCATTAAATTTTAATGTTTCACGTGTAAAGAGAGGATGTTTCAACTAGAACTTAACTACTCCATCTGTCAAAAAAAACACGTTTCTGGGTTTGAATTCAAACCCAGAAACGTGTTTTTTTTTTGGCGGAGGGAGTACGTTGCACCATTTTAAAATTTTTTGTTGCAATGTATATTTTTGAATGTTGCATAAGGTCTTTTTCAATATTTGTTCGATGTTTTAAGATAAAATGTTGTCAATGGTTTAACAAGTATATCCTGATGTTTCAACTGTTACAGTTCAGTGTTTCACGTATGATATAAAAATGTTTCACTCAGTAATATTATCTAAAATATAATCATGTGACATCATGCTGTAAAGATTTAATTGCAACAAATACAATGGTGCAATCGGATCGTCAGTCAGATCAGTAATTTGAAAGAAAAATTAGTTTAAATGTTTGAAAAATTATTAGAGGAGAGAGAGTGCACAGATAAATGCATTTCAGCTGTAGCAGCAAGTTTAGCATGGGCAACATACACATGAGGATGGAGTTAGACGACAGAGTTGTGCACGGCCTAGCTAGTGCAAAGTAGGGCGTCCGATAAATTATTTCGGAACGGATGTCCGGATGCTAGTTGCGTCCGAGTGAAAACAACAATAATCGGCGTTTGTAAATGACATCGATACGGGTTAATCAAATCAGTCGATTAGCATTGATACTAGAGTTATCGCTGTCATTAAAAGACCAGCTTTAACAATTATATAACTCTCAGAGAGACAGTTAAGATCCCATAGTTGAATCCACGCAAAAAAAATCCCATAGTTGAACCCTGTGACAAAAAAACATACTTTGCATTCGACAAATCGACTTGCTAACTAATTAAAGACATTAGCAAATATTTTATTGATCCCCTCTGTTACAATTGAAAAAAAAATACAAATCATCGATGCCCTTTCGATCGATTAAAATTGAAAAAAAGGAATCTACGCAAAATCTATGCAAATCACTGATCTGCTTTAATTAAAATTGGAAAAATCATGACAGTGCTAGTGGCAAAGTTTACAGTAACATTTGCCTGATCCGATGCATTTGTGAGTCCTGACCTTGCCGCCGACGTATTTCCCAGCAAACCAACAGTCGAACTTGCAAGTGAAGCCCCAACAGACAATTGACTTCGTAGTAGTTTATTTTCTTGAAGAAGTTTACCCGTTAATACTCCAATTATCTTATAATAATCTCACCTAGCTAGCCTTACTTATACAGATTAAACATGATAAAAAGTAATTCACACAGCCATCATTAATTATACACATGAGAAATTATAAATATGTCCAACCAATTAATAAATTAAGTTGTAATTACAAACACTTTGACTAGCTAGTTTTTTTTTCTTCATGAAAGATCAAATACACATTTTCGGTTGAATTAATGAACTTTATATTCATCATTAAATCTATTCGACATAGTTAAAATAATCAGGAATTACAAAGAGGGGGTAGGAGCATGGACTACCAGCAAAAGTAGGATTCCCAAATGTTTAACACAAGTACTAAGATCAGGCAGCCAACTGCTTTTCTCCCATCCATGACCGGTTTGTTACTAATTAATTAGCTGTGATCAGGTAGCTAATCGAGAGTTGGTCAACTTTGTCTGGCAAAAATATAGTTTAATTAAACCATGGTGTGTAACCGTCCGTATTTATAGAGTGGACAAGTACCAAATAGGTGACTGCTAGTAATGAAATTAGCTACATGTATCCATGTATGGCCCTGTTCAACAGGAAAAGATGAGCGGAGTGCATCAATAGTGAGCGACTTGATCGGGTCTTCGATCTGGAGTGTGCATAATATTCGGTGGCATGCATGCACATAATCCATTATACAGATTATTGCGGTGTTAATAAATTAATTACTCCTTCCGTTCTCATTACATAATTTGGACATACATATAATATTTTTTAAAATATCATTTATAATTTCTGACTGATATTTCAGCTTAAAATATAATGTTAGTGCTAGGCTTGTAATTAATTTAGTTGGAGTCGTAATTGAAAATACTTTTATAAAAATAACATTAGACATGTTAATGATATAGTGAGAGATTAATATTAATGCTCAAAATGCTATCTTAAATGACCATCTCAAAAATTATATATAATCCTTATATTTTGAAATTAATTAGCTACTCACTCTATCCCATAATATAAGGATTGAGACTATTCATTTGTAATAATAAAAAATTCGTCTTATTTAAAAATTTAGTGCAAATAGAAAAATTAATAAGTCATACTTAAATTACTTTAGATAATTAATTAAATGATAAAAATAAATAAATAATATTTTAAAATAATGTTGAATAAGACGAGTGTTCAAACGTAACAAATAGAAAGTCAAAATCCCTTATAATATGTGACAGATGGAGTACTACAAAAGCGCCGATAATTTAGTTCGTAGCATGGTAGCCGTGACTTAAATTCGGATAAAGAAACATTGTCCACTTCATTCCAACCTTAAGGTGGCGGCCTGTTAAGGTGATCAGGCCACCAAGAAATTAAGAACACCATCCACAAGTGACAGGACGAAAATGTCTGCCCTAAACATGTTGATAAACGACCGAACGCCAATGAGACAAGATTCTTTGATGGAATCCTCTGAAAAAAATTCAGCCTGATATATGGGTCATAGGAAATAGTATATGAGTCATCACGTCTTAATGGTTGTTGCTATAGATGAACTGCATAAAAAAAAGAACAATAGATTAATGAATTGGGGCCAGCGAGAAACGGTCCTAGGCCACGGGGATCGGTGAGAAAATGGTTTTTATCCCTGCCTATCGATGTTCACTCACCATTATGCTGTCTCCTTTTATATATCACCAATACTGCCTAATTATCCGTTAAAAAAATACTAATTGTCACAACGCTGCAACACAAAATCTAGAATTACAGAGAGTGTCGTCCATAGAATGACAATATATGATTACTGGAGATAGAAATCAAATCGGTCTATTACCAAACTAACTAACGGCATAGAAAACTGCAAAGACTAATTAAGGATCTACCTATATACGACGTAACTAGCAGAAATTATTTATGTGACCAGAGACCATGTAATAATTACTTAGTCGTATCATCAACTACAACGTGCAATATCTGGTCTTCATTGCTACTATTTCCTGCAAATCATGCAGTAACACTTAGTTTTGTAACCTTTTCCCAAGCACTTCCGAGCAATGACTTTGCCTTTGGTGATTTTGGAGTAAAACCAACAGTGGTACTTACATGTGAAACCCACACAAATAGGCAATACGGAAACCGATTCCGAGCAAGTATATGCAATAAATTAATTTCACTCATTAGTAACTTACAACAATCTCATGTAATTCGTTTGCCTCAATACACAAGAAACATTTGGAGATTATGATTTCACGGTTTTCGCAAGTGAAGAACGCACAATAAGTTACAAAATGAGACCGTATGACAGATTAATTTCTTTTTAAAAAAATAATGATACTACAATAGTGTGTGAGAGAGGGACTGAACCTGTGGATGTCGAATTCCCAAATGTTAACAGAAGCATTAAGCCGAAGTAAACAACAGCTTTTCTCCCCTCCATGGCTAATTTTATTGAGATCCGAGGAGCTAACTGAGATTGTTCTATCACACAAGAGTGATGTGTGATAACGATAGTGTGCGTATTTATAGAGAGGATAAATTCAAGATGCTTGATTTATGGGCAATGTAAATCTTGGGTGGCTATAAGAGCAGTTGACTGATTGTTAAATTAATATTCAAGCCTGCATGCATGGATCTGTTCAACCGGAAAACAGCTGTCTTTTAAAAGAAAAACTGGAAAAGAGTTACAATATAATACAATTTATCCATGCATACAAGCTGATATATATATATATATATGAATACATGATATATAAGTGCGGTTAATACGTCTATTTATAGGCCCACTTTATTTCCATTTTGGATTAATACTGTAAGCTATTGATATATTATTGTAAGTTAGATTATTATAAGTTTGAGGGGATTAAGGTGCGAATTATTCACCAAACAATAATCTGAAAAAAGCTCGAGCTTAGAAAAGATTATAGTAATCAAGTCTCCATATTATAATAGGTTGTTCCAGAAAAAAAATTGTTCGTTTTATATTATTCTCAATAAGATAGCTTGCAATATATTCTCAAGGCCTAAGTAGGTTGTGGGAGGCTTGAAGTTACGACCTTGATCGTAAAATCCTCCTTGTCTTATATATTGGGAGGAAAAAGGGTGGATATATGCAGATCAAAGAAGCCAGTGTTAATGAGAAAACGCAGATTGAATTGAACTGATTTATTGGTGTAAATTCTCTATTGCAACTTCTTCAAGTTTAGATGGCCAAGGGTTGAAAAGGAAAGAACGAGAAGGGGGAGTAGTGGCGGGCACAACATTTTAAAATTAGGTATTTTAAATCAGAATGGATAAAAAAATTAAACCATGAGCCAATATGTTAATATGTTCTATGTATAATATTACATAGCTCTAAATTAAATAGTTAATGTATAGCTACTATAATAAATAATTGCAGCATTAAAAACAATAGATGTGTTCTTTGACCTTAGCCATAGGGAGCACACTAAGCAAAATAAAAAAAAAATGTGTTTATTGAATGCGAGTAAGGTGAATGCCTCCACCTCCATAGCCTGTCAAGTGCTGACAAAGACGTACGCCACTAACTCCTCTGGCATGCCGGATCAACTTCTTTAATGCTGGCGTTGCAATTTCTATTCAAACTAATTTATTGGTTGGAATTTGTTTATTATTCGTTTTGTTTTGTTATGCTTGGGATAGTTTGGTTGATTTGAGGTTATTTTGCTGTTAAATTCTCCCGGAAAGGATGTTTGGTGTTATTTAATTAGAAGTTACAACAGTCTGTTTTGTTTCTGGGCTAATCACTCATATTATCAAACAAAGTCGGGGAACTAATATTACATTCCTTCTAAAAGATGAAATATTTTTCTCCTTTATTCTTTAATACTTTTGACACACAAGTCAAATTTTTGGACCAAAAGAATGAACGCTTGGTGGTGTGAATATTTCAGTGAATATGTATATAAAGGACAGCCTAATTATTGTTTGATGATTACCAGCATTATGCATGGCCCTATTCAGTTAGGAAATGATTGACTAGATCTGGTCATTATGATGACTGTTAAAAGCACCTTAATCAGTTTTATTCCCATTTACATGCATGGTTGCATGAACAAAGACATCCCGAATAGAATGACAGCCCACAACATGGATAAGCCTGATGGAAGGCACAAACTAGGTACGTAGCATGCTAGTTTTTCAACTTTTTTGGATGAAAATATAGCAAAACTAAATATTGGACGTTCGATAACCATCTCATATACCATTTTTGTCGAAGAGAGATAAAAGGTATCTAGATAGTTTCTCGTGCATGCTCCAAGGTTATGTGAGAATGATGTGTGGAACCGTTTATATTACGAGTTATGTGCTAAAAGTTAGGTCATTACAGATGTTGTCTACGAATGTACTTAGAGATATCAAGTTATCTGTATTGTTGGATGAGGTCCAATATGTGAAAAATAGTAAAGAAGAAAAACCTTCAACTACAAAGCAACATATAGAAAGTAATGCAACATAATTGAAAATACTAACACAACTGATATCTTTATAATTAATTGAAGTAGACCTGAGCTCAGGATTTACAAAGCTGCATGAAGATCGCACTGAGCCTGAGGCAGGGTCCGTGCATATTTTGTAGGTATCGGAGCAGAATTATTGAGTTAGTATGCCACGTAGGGACCAATTATAAGTTCAGCTAGTTTTTTGGATCAGTTGAGGGAGTTCAAGAAAGACGCTTAACAACTAGTTTAATAGTTAAAGGTGTTAGAAATAGATAAAGTATTAAAGTAAAGTTGGAATGGCATTTCAACTTTTTATTAACAACTACTAAATGACACATGCATAAACTTTCGTTGTAACTCTTACTTGAATGACCAGCACATCAAATCAGCATTTATTGGGAATTTGGCAGTTGGAGGTGCACGTAAATTTTTTTGACGGGTAGAACTATCAAAAAAAAAACAATTAAATTTTTCTAATGTGGTGTAACTGTCAGAGAAATATCTTTTTTCATGTAAGTGCAATTAACATAAAAAAATTAATTGTGACGGCCATCCACGGTTGGAAAATTAATCATGACGTGCATCCATCAAGTAAATTGAAATTTCCGTGACAAGCAAGTTCTGACAGAACTTTCCTGACGATATCATGTCAGGACCTATTTTGACGTGAATATGGTTTTTACTGATGGTTTCAGCCATCAGGACTAATCTTGTTCAGATATAGGAATGTACTGCAGAAACTGTATTTTTTAGTTTCTGTATTTTCCTTACTAAGGTTGCTAGTGTGGGAGGAGGTTATTGCAGCTAGAAAAAACAATGTAATACAATAAATGGCAACAGTAGCTACCTGAATTTTTTTTAAGAAAGGGACTGGATTTCATTAAAATTTAACCCATTTTACAACTGTGACCTCAACATAAAATAAAATTACATTGAAGCATGCCACTAGTTCATTATCCTCAATCTACTCTGAATTGGGAATATCCATTGCATCGGGAGAATCTCTCGCCATGGAACTTCGCCAGACCCGGACTCTAGAGTTACAGTCCCAACCATTAGAAGACTACACCATCGTAGAGATCGCAAAAAAGCCGTTGTATGCTCAACCAACATAGGGAGTAAAAGACGCCGAAAGCACATCGGCCATATCTTCTGAAGGTTGAACCAAACATAATATCCATCACTGCTGTTAGCCATCACCAATGGCGACCGGAAGGGTAGATCCGCCACCGCCAGTAATAGTACTGGAGACAGGAAAAATGATTCCACCGGAGGGGAAAAAAGATCCAATCCCTCCGTAAAGAGAACTAGGTCAATGTATCTCGATCCCTCATGAAGAACAGGCTGCACTAAATGAGTACGACGGACTTTCTGAAGGAATACCAGTACGAAGTAGGGATCCAGATCGAAAACATCGAATCGATGATCCAAAACCTAATCCAATTATTGTGGAGAAAAGGAAAAAAAATTAGAAAGAAAAACTAACAGAGTAGTAGATCTGCCAGAGAACCGATCCTCCTTGCCGCCGGCCAGGAGGCTAGAGACAAGAAGGAATGGGGACCGGAGGCGGCGGGATCGGTGGTGGCGGCTCCGCACGGTGGAGGACCGCCCGAGTCGCCCAAGAAGGCGACGCGAGCGGCGGCGGTTCGTGGGAAACAGCCGATGGATGCCGAATTGTCAGGGATTTTCTATCTCCCAGTTAGCTACCTGAATATAGGAGAGCAACAATGTTCTTGTTTCATTTTTTCTGTAATAACATATCTCTTTGCAAAAGCAGCGGCTGCTAACGCGTGGTATCGAGGAGACGGTCAAATATATCGGTACTACTCACCAGAAAGATTATTTTCATATATTTACAAAAGTGAAAATACAAAGTTCTTATAACAACAAATGAATTGCAAAATGTGGAATTACAGAGAGAGTTTCATATGATGCGTGGTGACAATATATCAAAGGTAGAAATCATATCGTTTTATTATAAAACAAATCTGCAAGGGCGTACACAATTCAACGGAAATTTTTTAGGAGCAAAATTGCCAACAGAACTAACATAATTAAACTATTTGGCAATACTATAGCTATTTACAACTAGCTGAAATATCAACTTTGATGAATTATTGATAGATTGTTCTACAATCATTTGACCTCCTTGCAAAGTTGGCACATGCATTTCGTTTTGTAGCCTTTTCCCAGGCAATGGTGAAGATGAATGTTGGCTTTGTTAAGTTCCGCGAAAACCCAGCAGTCGAATTTGCATGTGAAACCCGTACAGAAAGGACCCACGCTAATTTCATTCCAGCAATAAGTTTCTAACAAAAAAACAATTTATAGCCATTAGTAAACTTAAAATAATCTTGTTTAGTTAAAATTAACCACAGATATCATTGGAAACAATAACTAATTATAACAATATCAAACAAAAAGATTGGAAAATAAAATTTGAGTTTCCACTATAAAAAATATAGGCCAATTTGGTTTGCGCGTTATGAATTTTTACCCTCCTAAAGATTTAATAGTGTTGGAAACAAAACACATCTTTAATATTTTTTATATCAAAATTTACACTATAGGTGCCAGACCATTTGCTAAGATTTTGTAGTATCAAATCTTAATTATAGTAAATTTTATTAGTATATCAAATCAAAATGGCCATATATACACGAATAGAAGCAGTGCATAAACAGCAGGTGAACAGAAGCAGTGAAAATATGCATAACTGGATTCTCATGTGTATAAACAGAGAAAAGCAATGTATAAACAACAAACCTGCATAAGTAGGAATCTTAAATGTGAACAGAACTACCAGTACCAAGCAAACAGTGCATTTTCTCACATCCTTGTTAATTAATTGTGAGCTGTCTACTATACCCGAGACCTATAGCTCTCAAAGATCAATTGATAATCTAATATCTCAAGAAGAGAGTGATGATGTCAATATATAATTGTATGAGAGCCTATTTATAGGCAATAATCCAACTGAAGGATAAGTTCGAGCAGTTGACTGATTTTGTGGGTGACAGTTAAGGTAGGTAGTCTATACATTTAGTTATGGACTCTATTCAGCGGGGGAAAAGGTCACCAGATTACATGCAAGATGCAACTATTCTTTTTTATTAAATGCACACGAATGCTCACCCATATGTGCATGCCACATACTAAAAATAGTTAGACTATATAGTGCTGTTAAATATTTATTTTGGGCCCCCCAAAAAAATATTTATTTTGGGAATTTCTAATTTTGGGATGGTCACATTTGTGTAGGGCAACAACACGACGTATTCTGCAAAGTGACAAGTTTTAAGTGTCCTGAATAAAATGTCGCAAACAAATTATTGTCAAGGGTCCCTTCCACAAATTTCATTACACTACACTAGTCAAAGCATCTGTGATTTCCTTCCCCAGTTACTACTAGTGAGCTAATTATCCATACATTGATATTGAGAACAAACCGGTAATCTTACCTTAGATTTTCTTAATAAAGGAGTATATTTATTTGTGTCCCTGCATAAGACATGCGCTCAATAATTCATTGTGAGTAACACGTATGACTGGATTGAATAGGAGGTAGTTGCTATGCTGGAACGACAGGACTATCCTTTCCAAAAAATAATGCAGGCTATCTATTGGATTTTAGTACTTAGCTAAAACTATATAAATAATTGTGGCTTGGAGTCTCCTTGTCCATGCATAAGGAAAAGGAGACAATTTGAACAGAATGCCTTGTTAGAGTGAAGACATTCAATGATTTTAGCCTAGCTAGCATGTAGGCGTGTGATATCTACTGATCCTATTCTCTTATCGACACCAAAAATATTTATTTGATCAGCACCCACGATCAGCTCCACCTCCATAGCTAGTCAAGCACTGACCAAGACGTACGCCACTAACTCCTCTCCTCTGTCATGCCGGATCAACTTCTTTCATGCTGGCGTTGCAATTTCTATATTCAAAATAATTTATTGGTTGGCATTTGTTTATTATTTGTTTTGTTTTGTTATGCTTGGGATAGTTTGGTTGATTTGAGGTTATTTTGCCGTTAAATTCTCTCGGAAAGGATGTTTGGTGTTATTTAATTAGAAGTTACAACAGTCTGTCTATTTTGTTTCTTGGCTAATCACTCATATTATCAAACAAAGTCGGGGAACTAATATTACATTCCTTCTAAAAGATGAAACATTTTTCTCCTTTATTCTTTAATCCTTTTCACACACAAGTCAAATTTTTGGACCAAACGAATGAACGTTTGGTGGTGTGAATATTTCAGTGAATATGTATATAAACAACAGCCTAATTATTGTTTGCTGATTACCAGCATTATGCATGGCCCTATTCAGTTAGGAAATGATTGACTAGATCCGGTCATTATGATGACTGTTAAAGCACCTTAATCAGTTTTATTCCCATTTACACAGCATGGTTGCATGAACAAAGACATCCCGAATAGAATGACAGCCCACGTCATGGATAAGCCTGATAGAAGGCACAAACTAGGTAGCATGCCAGTTTTTCAACTTTTTTGGATGAAAATATCGAAAAACTAAATATTGGACATTCGATTACCATCTCATATAATATTTTTGTCAAAGGGAGATAAAAATTATCTAGATAGTCTCTCGTGCATACTCCAAGGCTACGTGAGAATAACGTGTGGAACCATTTATATTATGAGTACTGTGCTAGTTAGGTCATTACAGATGTTGTCTTCTAATGTACGTAGAGATAGCAAGTTAGCCATATTGTTGGATGAGGCCTAATATGTGAAAAATAGTAAAGAAAAACCTTCAACTACAGTGCAACATATAGAAAGTAATGCAACATAATTGAAAATACTAACACAACTGATATCTTTATAATTAATTGAAGTAGAGCTGAGCTCAGGCTTTACAAAGCTGCATGAAGATCGCACTGACAGCCTGAGGCAGGGTCCATATTAACGACATTATAAATATTTTGTTGGTATTGGAGCAGAATTATTGAGTTAGTATGCCACATAGGGACCAATTATAAGCTCAGCTGGTTTTTTCGATCAGTTGAGGGAGTTCAAGAAAGACGCTTAACAACTAGTTTAATAGTTAAAGGTGTTAGAAATAGATAAAGTATTAAAGTAAAGTTGGAATGGTATTTCAACTTTTTATTAACAACTACTAAATAACACCTGCATAAACTTTCGTTGTAACTCTTCCTTGAATGACCAACACTTTAAATCAGCAGTTACCGGGAGGTGCACGTAAAATTTTTTGACGGGTAGAACTATCAACAAAGACCAATTAAATTTTTCTAATGTGGTGTAACTGTCAGACAAATATCTTTTTTCATGAAAGTGCAATTAACATAAAAAAGTTAATTCTGACGGCCATCCACGGTTGGAAAATTAATCATGACGTACATCCTTCAAGTAAATTGAAATTTCCGTGACAAGCCAGTTTTGACAGAACTTTCCTGACGATATCATGCAGGACCTATTTTCCTGACGTGAATATGGTTTTTACTGATGGTTTCAGCCGTCAAGACTAATCTTGTTTCGGGTGCAAGAAGGTACTGCAGAAACTGTATTTTTAAGTTTCTGTATTTTCCTTACTAAGGTTGCTAGTGTGGGAGGAGGTTATTGCAGCTAGAAAAAACAATGTTATACAATAAAAGGCACACAGTAGCTACCTGAATATTTTTTTTAGAAAGGGACTGTATTTTATTAAAATTTAACACCTTTTACAACAGATACCTCAACATAAAATAAAATTAAATTGAAGCATGCCACTAGGTTTTTATCCCTCATCTTCCCTGCATTTGGCAATATCCATTGCATCAGGAGTATCCCTCACCATGGAGCTTCGCTAGATCCGGACTCGAGAGCCACAGTCCCAACCATTAGAAGACTCCACCATCATAGAGACCACAAAAAAGCCGTTGTATGCCCAACCATTATAGGGAGTAAAAGGCGCGGAAAGCACATCGGCCATATCTTCGGAAGGTTGAACCGAATATAATATCCATCGCCGCCGTTAGCCATCACCAACGGTGACCGGAAGGGTAGATCCGCCACCACCAGTAATACTACTGGTGACTGGAAAGATGATTCCACCGGAGAAGAAAAAAGATCCAATCTCTCTCCAAAGAGAACTAGGCCAATGTATCTCGATCCCTTCAGAAGAACACGCTGCACTCAAAGAGTACGACGGATCTCCTGAAGGAATACCTGTATGAAGTAGGGATCCAGATCAAAAGCATCGAATCGATGATCCAAAACCTAATCCAATTATTGTGGAGAAGAGGAAAAATATTGGAAAAAAACCAACCAGAGTAGTAGCTTTGCTAGAAAACGGATCCCTGCTCCTCCTTGCCACCGGCTAGGAGGCCGAACACGAGAAGGAACGGGGACCGGAAGCGGCGGCATCGGTGGTGGCGGCTCCGCACGGTGGAGGACCGCCCGAGTCGCCCTACGAGGCGACGCGAGCGGCGGCGGTTCGTGGGAAACGCGAGCCGCTGCTAACTCGTGGTATCGAGGAGACGGACAAATATATCGGTACTACTCACCAGAAAGATTATTTTCATATATTTACCAAAGTGTAAATACAAAGTTCTTATAACAACAAATGAATTGCAAAATGTGGAAATACAGAGAGAGTTTCATATGATGCTTGGTGACAATATATCAAAGGTAGAAATCATACCGTTTTATTATAAAATAAATCTGCAAGGGCGTACACAATTCAACAGAAATTTTTTAGGAGCAAAATTGCCAACAGAACTAACATAATTAAGCTATTTGGCAATACTATAGCTAATTACAACCAGCTGAAATATCAACTTTGATGAATTATTGATAGATTGTTCTACAATCATTTGACCTCCTTGCAAAGTTGGCACATGCATTTCGTTTTGTAGCCTTTTCCCAGGCAATGGTGAAGATGAATGTTGGCTTTGTTAAGTTCCGCGAAAACCCAGCAGTCGAATTTGCATGTGAAACCCGTACAGAAAGGACCCACGCTAATTTCGTTCCAGCAAAAAGGTTCTAACAAAAAATAATTTATAGCCATTAGTAAACTTACAATAATCTTGTTTAATTAAAATTAACCACAGATAACATTGGAAACAATAACTACTTATAATAATATCAAACAAAAACGTTGGAAAATAAAATTTGAGTTTCCACTATAAAAAATATAGGCCAATTTGGTTTGCGCGTTATGAATTTTTACCCTCCTAAAACTTTAATAGTGTAGCAAACAAATCACATCTTTAATAATGATTATATCAAAATTTACTCTACAGGTGCCGGGCCACTTGCTAAGGTTTTGTAGTATAAAATCTTAATTATAGTAAATTTTATTAGTATATCAAATCAAAATGGCCATATATACGCAAATAGAAGCAGTGCATAAACAGCAGGTGAACAGATGCAGTGAAAATGTGCATAACTGGATTCTCAAGTGTATAAACAGAGAAAAGCAATGTATAAACAACAAACCTGCATAAGTAGGAATCTTAAATGTGAACAGAACTAACAGTACCAAGCAAACAGTGCATTTTCTCACATCCATGTTAATTAATTGTGAGCTGTCTACTATACCCGAGACCTATAGCTCTCAAAGATCAATTGATAATCTAATATCTCAAGAAGAGCGAGATGATGTTAATATATTATTGTATGAGAGCCTATTTATAGGTAATAATCGAGCTGAAGGATAAGTTTGAGCTGTTGACTGATTTTGTGGGTGACAGTTAAGGTAGGTAGTCTATACATTTAGTTATGGACTCTATTCTGCGGGGGAAAAGGTCACCAGATTACATGCAAGATGCAACTGTCCTTTTTTATTAAATGCACACGAATGCTCATCCATATGTGCATGCCACGTACTAAAAATAGATAGACTATATAGTGCTGTTAAATATTTATTTTGGGAATTGCTAATTTTGGGTTGGTCACATTTGTGTAATGCAACAACACGACGTATTCTGCAAAGTCACAAGTTTTATGTGTCGTGAATAAAATACCGCAAACAAATTATAGTCAAGGATCCCTTCCACAAATTTCATTACACTACACTAGTTAAAGCACCTGTGATTTCCTTCCCTAGTTTCTACTAGTGAGCTAATTATCCATGCAGTGTTATGGAGAACAAACAGATAATCTTAACTTAGATTTGTCAACGGCTGGTATCCGCAGACTGGCTATGTAAATGACAGAGGAACGGATGTAAAGTCTCATATAGCACGACATCATCACAGAACACAGAACACGGATTTTTATACTGGTTCAGGCCCCACGAGGGTAATACCCTACTTCCAGTTTATATGGGATTATGGTGGGAAAAGAGCCCTTGATCACAGAGTACAATATATGTGGGAAGAAGAGAATCCGTCGAGATTAGAATCGAGGCGATCGACTTCTATCTTGGCGATTTAGGTGGCTAAAATCATATCTCCGATTAGGGCTTCTATTGTGGTTGGCTTGATCTGATCCCCAACCCATGGGGTCCTTTTATACCGTAGTCTACATATAGTCTTCGTATAGAACTCGGACTAAGAGCCCCGTGTGATTAGGAAAGTTCTTATCCCCCACGAGTAGGATTCCGTCTGGGTCTTCTTGTAGAAACGAACCGCTTCCGTGTTGTCTAGTAACTGCCTTCATATGTCTTTTATCCTCTTCCGTATTTTTGAAGGTATGCCTTCCTAATTGTAGACTACACCTCCAGGTATTGAGGGTATCCCTTATCTGTAATCATGACAGTAGCCCCCAACTTCAACTCAAATGATTTCTGGTGCTCTTTAAAGACCTTCACACTTGGTTGTTGATGTGAGTTCTTGTATCCATTCTCGAGAAGCTCGACAAGGCAAGATAATCCCGACAACAAACCAAAGGGTCTTCAGCTCTATTTATTTGATTTGAAGTCTAAATTAACTATTGCCTGCAAAATTTCAAAAAACTCTGACGGGAAAATCTCCCATGACTTCGGGAACCGAACTGTTCGATTGGAGGCCTATAAGTTGGGAAATCCCCACTTTGACTCAGCAGCTCTACACTCTCGCCATTTCACCTTCTTCCCTGTACTCAATCTTCCACCGCCGTCGTCAACTCCCTCACCACTTTGTTCTTGTGGAGGATAAGGGTACCGAGTATCCACTCGGGCCACTATGGGCTTGAAGGAAGGGGGTGATCTAGAAGCATCGAAGATAATTAAACCCGGCCCATCTAAGCCTTGCGTCCTAAGGCATTTCATAAAGAGATTGATACGGATAAGATACATATGATAGATCCCGAGTCATGCAGGACTCGGGCTCCATGTAAATAGATAAGGATCCGGCTAGATATTGCCATGTGTTCCACAGCATCTAGTCAGATATGATTTGCAACAGATCAAGAAACCCTAAGATATCTAGGGTTAGGGTTACCTAATATTACTCGGCTCCTCATCAGTATATAAGGGGAGGCTGAGGGCATCAAAACAACAACCACAACATACATTGCAATACAACACCTGACGGGATACAACCACCGAAAACAGGAAGTAGGGTATTACTCCTCGCATCGAGGGGGCCTGAACCTGTATAATCCTTGAGTCTTGTCTCCATTGATCTTTTCAAGTTCGTACGTAACCCTAGATTCAATATTGCCAATACGAAACACCGACAGTTGGCACGCAAGGTCGATGGCGTCTTCGTCAACACCAACACTCGCTAGATCGGTTTTTCCCCAGGGGTCAAACTCTGATTCGATTCGTTCAACTTCATCGCCAACTCCAAAGGTGAAGTTAGGACTCTCGCCGACTCAATCAGTCCAGTTGAGACATTTACCATGCCGGTTGGGATCCCCAACATGGCGCAGCACACCACTCATCTCCTGAATCGCGTGGTCTCCCAGACCAAAGGCAATCAGCTTAAGATCATGGCCTTTTACGAGGCCGCACCCAAGAAGCGGAGCAGATCTCGACGCCGTGCTCAACACAAGTCAAGTCAAGCCGCAAAGAAAACCAAGCTATCACTGTCAAACTCGACTCGGGCTCTACCAGTCCGTCGCCGTCGAGCAACCTCCATCCCCGGCTTACTCGGTCTGCGGATACCAACCGTTGACAGTGGCGTGCCAGGTAGGGGGGCTTGGTGTTCAAGGACCTCGCAGCATGATGCCTGACTGCACTGACTACTACGCCAGCTACGTCCCAACGATTTCTGCTCTGACAATGCTGGTGTGGACTCAAGTCGGATATATTGCTTTCCTGGTCTGTGCGACTACTCCGATCATCTGCAGCCACTCCCATGCCATCAGCAAAGGATAGGGCACCGATCACTACGACAACAGGGGGGCAATCTCAGGAACCCATTTTCCGATATAAGGGCCCGGTCAGGAAGCCCCCCAAGAGGACAACAGCTTGGTGTGCCATTCACAAGACCACCGAGCACTCCTTAGGAAACTGCAAGATGGTCGAGTGTGTCAAAGCATATGTAGAAGAGTATGGGCAGCAAGAGGGAGATCGCGAGTCCGCTGACTGATGCCCTATTCATAATAGCAAGACGGACAACATCCTGGACTGCAGAGTGTACCAAAAGATTATCAAACCTACAACACCTCGAGTGGCACCGAGGGCAGCCCACACCCAACATGCCGCGGAAGAGACAGAGGAGGAACCTAACCCCGACCATTTTGTCGGAGTTATTATCTCCAACCTACAAAGTTTTCCCACCTCCGATCACACCGACGACTACTCGATGTCGAGTTCTGACAACTCTCGGGGAGTCTATACCATCGATGATATCGGCACCACCTCGAACTCAGGAACGCCGGCACAACACCTCGCAACGATGCAGGCGATACTAGATGAGATGCCTTATGACGTCGCCCAAAACCCAGAAATTGAAAGTTGGGCACAATGAATCCGAGCAATGACCGCCAATCTTGGATCCACGTTTAACAATGCGAGTACCGACCCTCCACCAGAGACAGCTAATGACGAAGCAGCAAGGGCGGCAACAGTCGCAACTGTAGCAGCAGCAGCGGCCGCAATGGCAGCAGCAGCTGCGAACACGACAGCGCAAAACACAGGGGAAGCAGTTACGAACGCCGCAAATCAAAACCTCAACACAGGAGGACCGACCCCCGAAGAATCTGAAGATGAAGACCTTGAGCGTCATCACCCCCGCCGCCATGCAGGATGGGCAAATCAAGGATGAATGTCGTCTGGAGATCATGATCTCCAAGAACGTCTGAATAGACGATTACATGTTCCCCATGAACAACGACACCGGGATATGCAACACCAAGAAGAAGAAGGCCAACAGAGGAACGAGAATCATAGGGGAGGAGGCGAGGACGGACGACGAAGCTGGTCTCATAGCAGGCATCACGACCGTATCAACGAGCGGGATGACGCTGGGCAAGAATATAGGGGATCGTGTTACCCCTATTCACACAGTAGCCGGTCATGTGGACGTCGAGCGAGGAGTCCCTCCCGAAGCCCCAGCGATCCATCGTCGTCTTCATCATCATCATATGATTCAAGACATTCTGGACAACCACGGAGACGCACGCGCCGCTCAGCTTTCGTGCCGGGAGGCAGGTGCAGAGCCTTCGTACCAACGCTTCGAGAAGTGCGATGGCCTGCGAAATTTAGACCTAGTGCGATCGAGAAGTACAACGGGAGCACGGACCCTGAGGAGTTCCTACATGTATACTCTACCGTACTCTATGCCGCTGGCGCCGACAACCATGCATGGCAAATTACTTGCCAGCAACACTCAAAGGGCCAGCTCGATCGTGGCCCATACACCTCCCACCACGGTCAATCACTTACTGGGAAGACCTGTGGAACCAATTCATGGCCAACTTCCAAGGAACGTATAAACGGCACGCCGTTGAAGACGATTGTTGGTATTTCTTATCGGCATCCTTGAAAACAGAATTCCCAACGACGACGACTCGAAATAATCAATGGGTAATCTATGGTTCATAGAATAAATCCGCAACCGCACGGATGTATCATTGTAGCATTTCACCGGAAGTATTGTAAGGTATCGTATTTATTTAATCCCAAGGGAGGATTTGTAAAGAACTAACCTTTCTAACATTATATCATACGTTATAGTTCTAAGAAGGGGTAAGATAGATAATCTTGGGTAGGGTGACACAAGTAAAGGAACATACTAACTCTATATTTTAATCCTAATCTAGCCCTAGCAAGAGCAGTCATAGATAAGTCCTATTTGTGTACTTCTCTTATACAACAACCTAGCCTATACTAACCAATATACAACAGTGTAGTGTACCCCCTTACAATACAGCTATAGCTAAGTCTTAACCTAGCTAAGCCCTCCTGGTGCTTCGCAAAGTTACTTCAGACTGTCGAGTTCCTTACAACATTCCATCCTAACTATCCAACTAGAGTTAAATGCGGAGGTGCATCTAACCCCAGGAAAAGTGATGTAGGAATATATACTGCAGGGGCGACACCCATACTGAGCTGTCACCATCAACGGCCCGCGTTCCCTCCAGAGTATATATGCCCAAATAATGGTAAGATCCTGCCTACTCTATAGCCTCGCGATTGAAGTAGAGCACCTAAGTTCTAGATTAATAACTCTTGGTTCAACCTAAGCAGATTATTAACCCAGTTCTTAAACATTATTCCCGTACCAATGCAAATCCTAGATAACGTAACTACACTAAGTATATTAGTCATGTATAAACTAAGCATGGTATCCATAATCTAATAACTTAGACTAAAGTACCACAAGTGTGTAAAAGAAGGTTGATTATATTGAAGTAATGAAATTCTTACAAAAGAACTGGGAAGCAAAGTAGAACTTTACCTGAATTTCTCCGAAGGCTTCCTTGAACTAGAACTATTTTATTTCTACTAATGCTTGGACTAATACTACAAGTAGAGAAGCTATTCCTTGCTTTGGTGTGTGTTGGAGAGTAGGTGAGGTGCTCCTTATATAGGCTTGTAATGTTGGCAACTTCCAATGCGAAATGTCCATCATGCCCCTCACAACCGCCATCATGAGAGCATCTGGAGCCTACACGTGGAAGGTTGGTGGGATTGGCGCCAGGCCTGGTTCGGCCGAACCACCCTGGCCACCAACCGACCTCTGCCTTCTCCAGTAGCTGACATGTGGGCCCTTATGGCGGTTGGCAGTTGCAATGATGGTTACTTTGACAGTTATCCGTGCCAGGTGGCCCTCTCATCCACAAGCTTACTTGGGAGTGAGGTTTTCTCCCACTTATCTTCTCCATTTTATGTATTTTCCCTACAAGCAAATATTCTCCAAGTACAAGTGGAACTATATTATTATGAAATAAATATGCATTGCAAGCATATCCTATTCTCCTTTATTTTAGTTAAATTGACAGTCAAGATGTTGCTGTAACAACCGTCAACAACGATCTGCACACTATGACTCAAAATCTCGAATCCCTTAGAGGCTACATCCAGCAAGTCAATGAATGCAGAAATACAATCCCAGAGTTCAGCGACTCATCATTAATACGAGCTTTCAAAACTGGCGTGAAAGACCGGTATACTACTCAAGAGTTGGCAACCAAGAAAATTACCACTGCTCGGAAACTTTTCGAGATCGTCGACAGATGTGCTCATGCCGACGACGTACTATGATGAAAATATGGTAAAAGCAAAAAGGGAGAAGAGAAGAAATCCAACGGCAAAGAGACATCAAAACCAGGAAAGGATAAAGGACGCAAGAATGGGAAACGCAAAGCACCGACCGAGGTCTTCGCTACTGATCGCGCGGAACACTCGAAGCATACAGACCCTCAAGACGACAATCCCCGATGACCCTTGTGCCTGATACATATGATGAACTCTCACAATCTGGAAGAATGCAGCGTCTTCAAGAAAGCCTTAACTCGGCAACAGGATTCTGAGAAGGGCAAACGAGTCAGGACAGTCGAGACCAGCTCCACGACAGAAGACGACGATCAAGTCTTCCCTGATCAGAACCTTCACGTCTCCCACATCTTCGGAGGCTCTACAACGTACTCCTCGAAACGAGAGTACAAAAGAGCGGAGCATGAAGTTTGCGTGATTACGTGAGCAGGAACGTCAAGGATGAAGTGGTCACAACACAAAATCGAGTTCTCGGAGTCCGACCACCCCGAATCAGCGGCCATGCCAGGGAGGTACCCAATAGTGGTCGAGCTGACTATCAGAAATGTCAAGGTGGCCCGAGTCCTGGTTGACGGTGGAAACTCCATAAACCTTCTCTTTGCCAGTACCTTGGATGCCATGGGGATCCCACGTAGCGAGCTAAGCCCATCGAATCAACCCTTCCACGGAATTACGCCAGAATCATCGTCAAAACCCTTGATCAAGATCACACTAGCTATCACATTTGGGCAGGCCAACAACTTTCGAACAAAATAGGACACCTTTGATGTCGCTGATTTCGATACAGTATACAATTCCATCTTAGGCAGGACCACGCTCGCAAAGTTTATGGCGGCTTCCCACTATACCTACCAACTGCTCAAGCTTACAGGACCCAAAGGAATTATAACGGTCCAAGGAAACGCTAATATCACCGTACAACGCGACAAGCGAAGACTAGACATGGCGGGACAAAATCCCTTCGGTCCCACCGCAAACAACAAGTCGAAGAAGCTCAAGACAACGAGAAAAAAAATAGGAGCACCAAAGATAGTACCAATAATCAACATGGCTGACTCCCAAGTCCTCACGATCTTCTCCGACAACACAACAATTTCCACCGAGTACGAAGATCAGTATGATTCCTGGATACTGACTTTCGTCGGGGTAGCCGTGGAGCGGGATTATCATTTACGCTGACATCACCAACAGGAGTAACATATGACCGCATAATCCAATTGGAATTCCCAATAATGAGCATCATAGCCGAATACGAAGGACTTCTTGCGAGCTTAAGACAAGCACTACATCACGGAATTCAACATCTACAAATATTTGCAGATTCGCTGCTCATGAGCCCGATGACGACAGGCCAATGGATCACGTATAGCGGCAATACAACATATTGCACTGAATTCCAAAGTTTACGAGAACAATTCTAGCCATGTACAAAGATCTACATACCCTGACGGGATAATGTCAAGACCAAAGCCAGGCTCGACAAGGATCCCTCCGAGGACTACCTCCCTCTGGGACGATACGATACACCCAGACAACACCATCTGTCTAAAAAAGACAGAATACCGAGACCGAGTAGCAACTCGAAGAACTACAACATAAGAGCAGCCAATTCGAGCAGCCAACAATAAAGAGCGATCATCCCAAACACAAAGACGTGCCCACATAATTTATCCGAGCACAAGATGTCTAACTCAGCGGAATCATCGTTCTACGCAAAGATTGGAAACAAATAATGTACACTTTCTGTTCTCCTCCAAATGTACTTATACATATAGGACAATAATACAGAAGCCCGATTTCGAGGCCACAAATTTTGCCTATCATAAGCAACTGCATATTTTTCATGTTGAGATTGACCCTAGAAAACCTTTACGCAAGTCTAATAATGCCTCTGAGCATCCTACGTGATTCTCAGCTGGGGACGCCCAGAACGGATAATGCAAATCAGATATTCAGAGAACCAAAAGACCATGTCAAAACTAGTCATGTAAGAGAGTTCCAGGCGCGTATTAACCAAGTCATGTAACCGGAAATTGGGTTTTTCCAAAATCATGGCTGGGGGCTAGGTAACTGCTGCTTCAACAAAGACATTAACCTAACCCATAATGTTCCTCTCCAAAATACCGTATCGAGGAGGATGCTTGGGCTATGACAAACATCGTTCTTCATATTTAGACAGGGAAGTTATCCTACGAGCCTCGTTCTAAGAGTTACAAATCTCTAAGAACAACACTGGGGGCTAGGGAATATAACACCTCCTTAAGAACACAACATCTCGTTTGTCAAAGAAAAGATATCCGAAACAAGTTCAAAACAGTCATACATATAGTTACAAATACTTTACAGAACTGGCAAGGTTTTTTGTAGATTACATGGTGGAACGTTTTTCACCACTTTGGCTAATTGGAACTCAATGGACTTGAAGACTTCCTTGGCCAAGGGCGAAAGACGATGAGCCAAGCCATCGATCTCTCCGGTTGTTAACCTCGACCGGCTAAACCCGCCACGCAAGAATTCGAGATCCAGGCAAGGGTATATTTCGTGTATACATGCAAGCACATTACCCCCCGCAAACCGACTAGCACGTTGGCATTCCTTCTTGAGGGCACGGTCCACACGCTTCCCTATCCCCTCTAGCTGGGTACTCGCCCCTTTTATCCAAGATAAGTAACCTGTGGTGTACTTTTCGAGGGCGGCATGCTCTACATTGAACTCTCGGCAGACTGAGTGCAATGACGTACAACAGTTCTCGAGATAGGAGTTGAGCCAAATCTCTCGTCCTCTCAAAATCTTGAGATCTTCCAAGTCTTTGGTCATAGCTAAATCCTTCTCGAGCTCAGCCTTCTCCCACTTTGTCTTCCAATATTGGGCACGCCTCTCTCTCTCTCAGCTACCATATCAAGAAGATCTACAAAGAGGAGGTGGGTTCATCGGGATCAATCCGCCTACCTAAATTATAGTGCATAAGCGGTGCTAAGTCGAGACCAAATATCGAGTGCTCGGGGACATGCGCCTCTTTGCGATGGCTACTAACCACTGCGGGCATGTCCCGAGCAGGGGAAAGAGGCTGGACGACGACTCACGGCACTCGACAACAGGATTATCGACGAATACGTCAACACTGTAGAAGTGCGACAGGACATAAGACTAAAAAATGAGTACAAAATCAAAGGTACTGGTTTACAAGACTACAATAAAAAGGTGTCTGCACAGTACAAGAAGCAATTACTCCTGGTAAAGGGGGAGGATCTGGTTGGCAATTGGCAGCATCTCCTCCACCACCATGGGCTGACTGGGGTGCACCTCGCCACGATCGAGCATGTCCTCCACGGCGATGTCGGGGTACATTATCTTGAAGCAAGATAGGACATGAGCTGCTCCCGTACGAAGACCGGAGGCAACATTGTCCTTCACCTACTCGGCGTACTTGGTGGCCGCCCCCTCCATTGCCCTGACGAGCTCGGCCATGGCAGCCATCACCGAACTCTCGTCGCTAAAGGGTGGGACCTCTGTATGGATCCCTAGATCACGCGCCGACCGCGACTCTCCTAATTAGACAGGGCTCCTAGTCCGAGTCCTATACAAAGACTACGGGTAGCCTATGGTATAAAAGAATAGCCCCCCCCATGGGTAGGGGATCAGATCAAGCCAACCACAGCAGAAGCCAGGATTGCAGATAGCATAGCCATCAAAATCACCGAGACCGAAGTCGAGCCTTTCGACTACTATCTCGACGAATCCCTTTTCATACACTCTATACTCTGTAATCAGGGGTCCTTTTCGCATTATAATCTCATATAAACTGGAAGTAAGGTATTACCTTCTTAGTGCCTGAACCAGTATAAAAAACCTCGCCTTGTGTTCTGTGATGATGTCGTGCTACGCGGGCCCTTACGTCAACGTTCCTCCATCGTTTACATACCCAGTCTGCGGATACCAACCGTTGACACTGAACATAATAAATTATGGACGTACTAAGCCTTAGTCATGTATTCATGTGAAACATTGTATCAAGTATCAACCAAACTAATAAGACTACGCACTTTCTGATTGTGCCAATAACACATCATGGAAATAGACTGATGATTACTCCCTCTGTCTGAACCTAGTATTAGATGTGACATATCCTATTACTACGAATCTGTTCCAGTACTAGGTTTTTAAATTTTAAGACGGGCTAGTACTCATTAACGAAGAGAGAGATAGAGTAATAGAGTGAGAACGATCCAACTCTTGCAGAAGTAGGATTGCTTAGAGCTAACACCAGCACAACGACCGGCCTCCTAAAGGGCGAGAAGATTATATTTTTGTCAAAATTTAAAATGGTGGTCTATTTTTAACTAAATAAATAAATTTATAAATTAAAATACGTCTTCTGTCTACCTATTTGGGAAAAATGGATAGTGGGCTTGTATTAGAGATAGAGTTATTTACTCCTATTTATGTATATAAGCAGAATTTGTATAGGCTAACCTTGTATCTTCCTTTAACTCTTGAGTTCCTGTAACCCCATTGATTATCATCATGGGTGTCCTATCTACATATGAAAAGTCACCCCTCCCACAATGGGTGTGAGGTGTTCCCCAATTCCTTTCTACAGCTTGGCCAGTTGGTAGTTAAGGAGAAAATGGGCCAAGGCCTAAAGGCTCAATGTCTGTTTAGACTGGCCACCAGAGCCAGGGTTAGGAAGGGAGATTACACTTCTGTCGGAGGAAAAAAAAATTTGACCGAATATCCCATTAAATTCCATATGCGCCAGGGTTAGGAAGGGAGACAGGCCACTAGCGCCAGGCTCAATGCCCCTTTGATTTTGCTCTCAGATCTTCACTTGTTAGATATTTCTGTTTCATCCTATCCCATTATCCCAGATGCATCTGTATAATATCGATTCATGCACAGAATTTGACCGAAGTATGCATATATAACTAGCTCCCTTTGGAATGTGTATTTTTTTTCTCCTACTGCAACTGCCGAATGTATGTTTCTCTCGTGGCCAAAGTATACAATTGCTCGAGGAAACATAACCAATTATTTAATCATCACTCAAGTTTACAATAACACAACTCAGATGCAAAATATAGTGGTACTAAGTAGCTGAATGTGATAGCTGGTGGATGTCTTCCTCTACCTGATTCAGAGCGCATATATGGAGTGTTTGTGGCAGCAAGGACAAGGATTTTGTCATCATTATGGCCAACACCCTGCACATTCCACACATTTGCAAAAGATTGAAAAAATGTTTAGTTATTGGCAAATTTTACCAAATATATCATCAGTGTTGTTTGTCTGAAACGTGCTAAAGGCTGCTAGAATCTAGAGGTAATATACAGAGAAAACGTTCGCAGCTAATTGTGTGGTGTTAAGAACACATAAAAGGGAGAAGACCTTGCTCCAACCAAAAATTCAACACTCATGCATTCAGAAATTCGTTTGCTGTGTAGCTCATGTCAGTCATCAACCACTGAAAAATGCATATCACTGCAGGCTGCCATGTGCCAAACAAGTTGGACACGGATGCGGAGGACATTGCGTCAGCTGTACAGTGCTCCTCCTCTCAATCAGATATAGTCCTTGTCACTCTTGTGCTCGAGGCATGCATTGCTGTTATGCTTCTTTCACTGATTAATTCACCGAAAAAGTGAGAATACAGATTCTTAATATTCACTGAAAAATGAGAACAAATATTTATAGAGAGAGGTTAATGCCACCAAAGATGAAGAACAGAATTCAGAAAAGAGAGCTTGAGGGATTGAGGCAATACCAAAATAATCAGATGGTGGATCCTGAGTTGATTGAGGATGCCTTGGTGGCTGAGTTCCATCTTCAGATTGTGATAATCATCAAAAGCAAATGCACGGAGATATAATTACTCTAGTTGACATCAATCTCCATTTAACAGTAGACGACAAATCTTTATGAACATTACTGAACAAATATCCATTCCGCAGCACACTACAAATCTACACAATTCTTGGAGATTGGAATGGCTACCTTAGCTGGAGAGGGTGGTTGTCCTACCTGGGGAGCTCAAACTCGATTGAGAACGGCGATGACTGTTGCTGGTGATGGGGAGCAGTGGCCTCATCGGCTACAGCAGACCGGTAGAGGCGAGGGCCGCGGCGGCTGATGGAGACTGGCACCAGCGGCGAGGCCTAAGATTGGTTTGTCGGTGGCGCTACGGCGACCTGGGGGGACTACGAGGAGGTGGCGACACATGAAAGCGATCTAGCGGTGGTGCAGGACGGAGACAACCGGCAAGGCGTAGTTGGCGGTGATTGGGGTGGCGCGCAGCAGCGGCGTAGGGGGAAGACATAAAGGAGGGCGTTGACCGCGGCGATTTGGTAAGCGGTAAGGACGAGGACGGCGGCGAGATTTGGGCGTGGGAGGGAAGGGATCGAGTGGCCCGAGGCGTGGGGGGAAGGAGGGAGGAAGTCGACGTGGATGGATATAAGCCATACGATCTGAGGTAGATGAATCTCAGCCCTTCCATGGTTAAGTGGGAGGACTGCCCTAGAATCCAAGTGGTGTACCCGTTTGAGATATGTCAGCATGAAATATCTGGCGGACTGGAATCTCGAATAACAACCAAATAAGTACACTAACCATCCGCACTCATCGCAGGCCCTGACACATCTCAAAAAGGTAAACTAGAGAGAATCTGAGCATCAGGCCCAAAATAAAAGCCGTATCCAGAGAAATAGCCACACTAATCACCTACGTCATATGCTCGTCGACCACTCGATGGTGGCGACCACAAACATACCCTAGGGACTCGATCTCAACAAAGGCTATTTCTCGGTTGCGACAGTTATTTCCAAGCCCATCCTCATATGTGCTAGTTGCCTAGGAATGCAACTAGCCTACACAATTATCTCAAGGCATGACATCAAAAGTAAAAGAATCTAAGCATAAGCATAAATAGTCCAAATAAAGCTACACTATTACAATGGCTTCACGCCAAATAAATACTTCAGAGGCTCAATGGTAGGCGAGGCTACCCTCCCACATGCATACCGACTAGGGTAGTCCCTAATGAGCCCACTTCCAAGAAGAGTCTGTACTCAAGCTGCGGAGAACTCCAATCAACATATCAATACCTGCAGCAGGGTTTGAAACAAATACAATACAAAGCAAGACTCAGTACATTAAACTGGCAAGGTAGAAATAAACCTAACATGCTACATGTCGGCTTATCCTCAGAGTATGTGGCTGTATTTGGGTTGATTTGCATAAAGCCAGATTTATTTCACAATACAAGTATATGTAATTGCAATCGGAAGTTGTAAACATTTAGCAAACATGTAAAAATAATAGCAAGACGTATTTCCATCTCACATCATCTTGAAAGGTATTACCTTTCATTTCACAAGCATTTGAGATAAACATCAAAACTATACTCACGACAAGTCCCTATGTCGCTCGTAACCGTGAGCATAGCTAACCGGTTAGTTTTAACTTTGCAGAGTTTGTACACATCCACACGATGTGATAGAAGCGCGGAGGCTACACCCTAGGAGGTTCGATGCCGCGCTAGCACCACCCACACTCTCGAGATGAGTGCGGCCTAGAGGTCATTACGTAGTCGTTTCATTACTTAACTACTAGCCTTGCACCAGCGACGATGTGTGTTCCTCCGTACTACATCTAGAATGCAGCACCGCTAGGAGGTGGGCCCACGCCATACCCTAGCATCGTAGGCGCAACTGATGAGGACATCGCCACCACAGATATAACCACAATGATGTTTTACATAATAGAACTACAGGTGCAAGTTTCTTATGTTCGATTTACAATTTATATATTTGAGCAAAGGATGCTACACCATGAGTTGTGTGTGTTTTTATTTACAGAAGTGCTATCGTGGATAAAAGGAAGGATCGCGGGCTCAAGAATCTTATGGATGATCAAGGAGGTTGATTAGGGACCAAGTCAAGGACTTCTCCAAGTACTTGCGTGGAAGCCAATTCGGCCACCCGATGCAGCATCGACTTCAATGGCCGCCAAATCGTCATACGAACTTCGTTTTTGGCCCGTGAGTACTTGATGGAAAGGTTTCGGAGTTCTCTTTCCAACGAATCGAGCCTCATATCCAAATTCCATACGAATCAATGGGAATCGCCAAAACAAGACGCTGCATCGCCAATAATGGGCCGATGGGCCTGTAACTTCGTTGGGACCCTGGTCCAAGAAAGGCCCAAGTGGGGTGCGCCCCAACCTGGTGGAGCATGACCCCAGGGAACCCTAGGACGTCCTCCCACTCCTTTAAATAGTTAGTTACCCCTTCAGGGTTATTTGGGTTTTGTTAATTGTAAGTTTAGCCATTGCTACTTCGCTTGCAGCGCACGTGTCGACTAGACCGTCCGTCTGTTTGTTCAGAACCCCATCTTATCGTGTATCGATCTATCTTTGAGCGTCTTGATTATCTAGCAATTCAGTTGCTTTTATCTTGTTCTTGCTTGTTCTCGATTGCTTGCAGGAATAGGGTTGATCTGCACAGGCAAGATCAACAAACCCCAGAGAGGTGTATCGATCGCCAAGGCGCAACACAACAACGTCTAGTACGGTTGTAGTCGGATCGTCAACATTTCTCCCAAATCGTAGTTATCTCAACTCACTGAAAGATCGGGCCACCCTCGTGCACATCAAGTGGTATCGGAGATTTCGTTGCTCGGTGAGTTTTTATTTACCTATAAATCAGAAAAACAGCCAAAAACAAATAGAGAGAATTTTTACCTAGCCATCGTTGGGCCATTTGCATTGTTCTTTTCAGTTTTCGCATTGTTGAGTTCTATGTTGCATTGTCGAGTCGTGTTGCTGGTTTTAGGGTTTAGTTTCGTCTAGAGTTTCGAGTTCTGGTCAAGTGAGTTCCACCACTGTCGTCGCCGCCGCCGTGTCGGGTGTCGCTGGGAACAACAAAAACGTAATCGGTTCGTTGCCAGCATTCCATTTTTATAGTTTCTAGAATTTTTCGTCGGTCGGATCTGGAGTTCACATCTAGGGTTTGCTAACCATTGTCGTGCTTTGTTGCGCTCGTGAGGAAGAAGGTGACAGAACAGATTAGATTGTTTTCCTTCCAAATAGATCAGATTTCCACTTTTATCTCCACCTTCCACCGAAATTTTTACCTCCCCTCTCGGTTTCCGAAAACCCCACCTCTTTGTTCCGCGATTTCCCCCCACTCCACCGAATTCCCACCTCATTAGTCCGAAACCTCTCTATCCACCTTCCAATTTTGTTCCACAAACACCTTGGAAAATTTTCATTTGTTGTCGGAATTGAGATCCGTTTGCAAAAACGGAATCGTCTTGTCATCATGATTCCATTTTTGTATAGATCAATTTTTTGGGTCACAATTTTA
>CM002486.1:6236280-6283381 GCA_000325765.3 Leersia perrieri
AATCTTGATGATCCCTATACTGAATTTAAGCATGTTATTCACACGTCCAGCGAGAATGATGAACTTCAATTGCAATCTTCTTTAAATACTTTGGGCTATATTATGTTTGATGATTCTTGTCAGCTCAATTGTTTGATGGAGAAACTTTTTGCTAATTCTGATTTGCCATGTCCTAGTAATGTTATTTTTCATCTCTTTGGCAAATATAATGATAGAGGAATTTATTTGGTGCACAAAGTTTATATTTGTTCAGATTGGGAACCATTAGTTATGGTGGAACGAAATTGTAACCTAGAGAGTAGTATTAGGACTTCTGATGTTGCCTCTAGTTTGTTTTGTTTTTGTCCGAAGAAACATGTTTGTTTTCAAGAAGGAGAGTCTTCTATGGATATCACCAATTGCTCTTACAATAACAAACCGAGGATGGTTTGTCGTCAAGAAGGAGAGGATGATGAGGACATTGCCACCACAGATATAACCACAACGATGTTTTACATAATAGAATTATAGGTGCAAGTTTCTTATGTTCGATTTACATTTTATATATTTGAGCAAAGGATGCTACACCATGTGTTGTGTGTGTTTTTATTTATAGAAGTGCTATCGTGGATAAAAGGAAGGATCGCGGGCTCAAGAATCTTATGGATGATCAAGGAGGTTGATTGGGGACCAAGTCAAGGACTTCTCCAAGTACTTGCGTGGAAGCCAGTTCGGCCACCCGATGCAGCATCGACTTCAACGGCCGCCAAATCGTCATACGAACTCCGTTTTTGGCCCGTGAGTACTTGATGGAAAGGTTTCGGAGTTCTCTTTCCAACGGATCGAGCCTCATATCCAAATTCCATACGAGTCAATGGGAATCGCCAAAACAAGACGCTGCATCGCCAATAATGGGCTGATGGGCCTGTAACTTCGTTGGGACCCTGGTCCAAGAGGGGCCTAAGTGGGGTGCGCCCCAACCTGGTGGAGCATGACCCCAGGGAACCCTAGGACGTCCTCCCACTTCTTTAAATAGTTAGTTATCCCTTCAGGGTTATTTTGGTTTTGTTAATTGTAAGTTTAGCCATTGCTACTTCGCTTGCAGCGCACGTGTCGACTAGACCGTCCGTCTGTTTGTTCAGAACCCCATCTTATCGTGTATCGATCTATCTTTGAGCGTCCTGATTATCAAGCAATTCAGTTGCTTTTATCTTGTTCTTGCTTGTTCTCGATTGCTTGCAGAAATAGGGTTGATCTGCACCAGCAAGATCAACAAACCCCAGAGAGGTGTATCGATCGCCAAGGTGTAACACAACAACGTCTAGTACGGTTGTAGTCAGATCGTCAATGTTTCTCCCAAATCGTAGTTATCTCAACTCACCGAAAGATTGGGCCACCCTCGTGCACATCAGTAACCCTCCCTGGGTTCCCTACGAGGCACGACACCGTTGTATTGGACAAAGTTGGTCACCCATTAATTATTCATGCGGGAAGTCGATCGCCACGATAAATAAAGATTTCATGTCACACATATATATGGGAAGTTCCTCTAAGTAAGCCTATTTACCGTTACGGGTACAATAGACCCTACCCATACTACTCTGGCCTACCAAAATGTAAGGCTAGTGATTAAATAACGGATAAGGTCATCCCATTAGAACACATATGGCAGTACAATATACTTAGTTCATGACGTAGAGTTCGGTCCTTAGATTGACTCAGCCGCACACTCCCCCTATCGGCGTGCAACTACTACTATATGCACAGCACTCGCCACCCAAGTCAGAAAACATACATCATATCTTTTCTTTGGTTCACAAGTAATCAAATGGGCACTCCTTTGTCCATTCGTTTTCAAAATCTCAAATTCATATTCAAAGTACCGTAAAGGGGTTTTCAAAGTTCATAGCATCGCATAGAGTGGCATATCAAATTATTATCTATGGGAGTACTAGTATGGTAATCTAATTTTGTTCTAGGGTTCCATATTTAGTAGGGAAGGGTTGGATTAACAAGGTGGACTATGAAACAATTAGGATTTAACTAATTCCATCATATTTTACATAAGTTTAATTAAGTAACTAGATATCGCATGCAAATTTACAAACAAAATACTTTGCCAAGAAAACATTGGATCAAAGTGTTCAAAGGAGGGGCTATACTTGCCTGGCATCCGCGAAACATCACATATCACGGTAAGTTCAAACATAGCGTTGTTCGTTCCACCTTCGTCTCTATCGTCGCCTAATGCAATTCATACGTGTGCACGATAAATATTTGCAGTACATAAGAACCAAATGAAATAAGATGGATGCAGAGGCTCCTATGGTCTTAATAGGGTTACAGGGTGGTAGGATAGTACTGTACAGGTGCTACGAAATTGGTTTTGCAATTTTTGGAGGTCCCAATGGTTCTACATAATTTTTATAAGTTGTAGTGCCTAGCTTAAGTTACTGAATTTCAAATGGTAGTTCATACAGAAAAAGAGGGTGCTCAGTATTATCCCAGTGCAGAGGAGAGTTTCAGAAGTCTAACAAAATTAGTTTCACCATTTTTAGAGCTGCCATGAATTTTATATACATTTTACAAGGTTGCACATTAGGAATAAGCTAATAATTTGTAATTGGTGTTTCAAACAGAAAAGTGTCAGGTTTTATGTTTCTAATCCACAGAGGATGTTTCCAGGATAGATCAAAAGTGGTTTCATTATTTTTAGAGCTAGGATGAATTTCCTATGAATTTTACAAATCTCAGCCATGTTTTATACTACCTATTGCTTACACAATTTTTAGAGATGTTTGCAACACAGAAGTCGCCATGTTTTATCCTACAGTTGGATAGAGCAAGATTTTATGAACCTAACAAAATTAGTTTGAGATTATTTTGAGCTAAGATGGATTTTATAGTTAGGCAGTTTTTCAGTTGCACAGATTCTATTTTCAAATTATTTTCATTTGAATTCGAATTTCAAATTCAGGTGGGACCTACACGGCAGTGACACATTTTTGCAGAAAAGCTCCTGTCATTTTGGGTATTAGAACCCGCAGTCCTTCGCCACGTGGGCGTTGGATTTCCTAAAGAGTGTTTCAAGTTTTAGATATTTACTATTAGATCACTGGACCCACATGTAATACACTGTCGTTTTATACTTTAGTCCTCGCCAGTTTTAAATTAACCTAATTATATCCCGCTCCCTAACTAAACGGCTGACAGCGCGGCCCCACGCGTCAGTGGAAGGTGGTTCTCGCGCGCGACAACGCCGGCGAGGCAGTGAACTTTGCCGGCTCGTCGGCGGCGAACTAGCGGCTGCGGTCTACATACAAAACGTGCACAGGATCCTTGCGAACCTAATGGTAGTGATGGTGCTCAGGGTGGTTGCCGGAATCATCGCCGGCGACGGCGAGAGCGGCGGCGATGTTTGGTGTGCGAGTGAAGTGCGGCTAGGGCCGTGGCTGTGGCTAGATGATGCAATACTCGGCTCCCTGGAGGTCCACTGGTGCTCACCGCGCAGCTGAGGAAGGACAGCGAGATTTTGGAGGCGTCGGCGACGTTGAACAGCAGCCGGCGGCGACTAAATCCATCGGGATCACAACGACAGCCTAGCTCCATTGTTATCCTGGCAAAAGATCAGCACGGGAGGCTAATTAACGGCCTAGAGATACTAAGAATCGAGATCAACCGGTCCCTAGTTCAGCGGAGATGGTGGATCGATGACGGCGGCGACAGATCAGCTTCGGTGGACGGCGGCAGCGCTCTTCAGCCCATAGCGCTCGAATCGAAGTGGTGCAATGGGTTAGTCTAGGCCTGAGGACAGTTTGGCTAATAGGAATCGACTAGAAACTCACCGAGCGCGGAGATCAACTGCGGCGGCACCGGCGGCCTGAGAGAAGGGGGGAAGACAGGGATCTACGTGTACGGGCGATGACACGGCTTCAGGCTTCACGGGGAGATCATCATGATCGACTAGAAGGTGCCAGCGAAAATACACGACCGGCGGTGATCCGTGGAGGAAGAACAGGCGTAGCCTCGCGGCGGTGCTCCAGAACTCCGACGGCAAGATCGTCGACGTCGCCAACTGCTCGATCTGCGACCTATGGAGAAAGATGGGCATGGTTGAGTAGGGGACGGGGAGGCGGTCACTATGGCGTGCATCAACACTGGCAGATCTCATCGGAGAGGCATTGCGATGGCGAGGTTTCCGCTGGAGCCGAGGAAGACAACGCAATATCTTGCGTTTACCGGGGTTTCTGGGGGTGGGAGCTACTGGAACGTGATGTGCGTCTCACGCGACGCGTTCTGGGAGGTTTTTGATCGATTTCGATTGGGTTGACACGGCGAGGGCGACCAAAGGTTTCCAAGAGCGGCGCAGGGAGAGAATGACGCGTGGGAGGGCGACATGGCTGTGCTTTCCTGTGTCATGGGAGGCTGAGGCGGTGTGTGAGGCTGCCTGGTGGGTCCCAGGGGTCGTGGGGCCCACTGCACAGGCTTCTCTTGCAAGGAATGAGCTCAAAATATCTAGGGAGAGAAGTATGCTGCCATCAGTTTTGCCTCTGAGATTTCACTAATTTACAATCATGTTTAAAATGTGCCATTGCCTCCTGGTGGTAGTATGAAACGTGCACTAGTGCCCTGTACAATTCTCTTGGTCTCATAGCCACTGGTTAGGAGGATGATTAGAGTAGTTAGGTTAATAATTAGCCCAGGCAGATGCTAGGGTTTGTACTACACAGGTTGAGGTACATTTTGGTTGAAAAGGATTCTTCATAAAAAGGTTTAGTTAAAATTGGGCAAAAGCCCAAAGTTCATATCAGAGTTCGGAAATTTCAGATTCTAGTAGATTTTAGAGTAGATCATCAAGACCCTAAATGAAGTGATAAAATTACCAAACTTTGTGGGTTGTCTACTATTTATGTGAAGTACCCTTGGGGAATTTCCCAAGATTTTTAGGTCTCTAACTTTGCTCTAAATAATTATGTCTTCTTTTGCACTATATGCATATGACATGCAATGGTATACAAGAAGATCCAAAAACAAGGAAAATAAGCAAGCACACACATGATTGTGACGACTTCATTCTTGGCATTCCCGCGCGTGTGATAGCACAAACTTCGCGCTCTACCCTTTTGTACTCGCGTTTGGATAAGTACGTCGTAGAACCTCCGAAGATGTGGGAGACATGAAGCTCTTGGTCCGGAAAAGCTTGGTCGTCATCTTCTGTTGTCCAGCTAGCTTCGACCATCCGTACTCGTTTCCCCTTGTCGGGTGTCTGTTGACGAGCTAAGGCTTACTTGAAGACGCCGCATTCCTCCAGGTTGTAGGAATTAGTCTTGTGTATCGTGCACCATGGTCGTTGTGTGTTGTCGTCCTGCGGGGTTGCACGTTTTGAGGGTTCCACACGATCGGTGGCCAGGACCTCAGTCGGTGCTTTCCTTTTCCCGTTTCTGTGACTTTTATCCTTGTTCGAATTTGGGGTTTCTATTGCGTTGGGTTTCTTGTCTTCACCCTTTTTGCTCTTCCCATCTTTTCGTCGTAGCGCGTCATTGGCATGCGCGCATCTGTCAACAATCTCGAATAACCTTCGAGTAGTGATGATCTTTTTCGTTGCCAGCTCCTATGTAGTATACCAGTCTCTTATGCCGGTCTTGAAGGCCCGAATAACCAAGGAATCACTGATATCGGGAATCATGTTTCTGCACTTGTTGAAGCATCGGATGTAGTCCCTCAATGATTCTCCTGGGTTATGGGTCATCACGTGTAGATCGTCCTCGACGGCGTGTCGCTTGTAGGTTCCTTGGAAGTTGGCCACAAACTGGTGCCATAGGTCTTCCCAGAAGGTGATCGATCATGGCGGGGGGTGTACCAACCATGATCGTGCTGGGCCTCTGAGTGCAGCGGGCAGGTAATTCGCTAAGGCGTTGTTGTCGGCGCCGGCAGCATAGAGTACAGTCGAGTATACATGCAAGAATTCTTCTAGGTCAGTACTCCCGTCATATTTCTCAATTGCTCCCGGTCTGAATTTCAACGGCCACCGGATTTCTCGTAGTGCCGGCACAAAAGCTCTGCATCCACCACTTGGTATAAATGGTGATCGATTCGAGTGTTTCCTAGGCGGTGGAGTATCACGCGATTCGGAGGAGGATGATGACGAAGAATCACTGGGACTCTGAGGAGGGCTTCTGGATCGACGTTCTCGTGACCGACTTCTCCGGGGGCGAGGGGAGCGGGAGGCCCGTCGCTCGCGTTCTTCGTTGTCTTGCCTATGTCCGTCGTTCCTACTGCGAGAGTGACTTTGGGCGATCGTTCTCATCTTCTTCCCACCGACCACCTCCTTCTCGGCCATCATCTTCCCTTCCGGCATCATATTCTCGACGACGTGATGTTCGATGTCGTCGCTCCCGTCGTTGTCTGTTGAGGCGATCGTGAAGGTCGCGGTCTACCGGAGGCGTCCAGTCTCGCCCTGTCCGTGTCCTGGGAGGTTGACGATCGAGATCTTCTTCTTCCTCTGACGAGTCCTGGTGTTCTCGACCGCCGTTGTTGGTGTTCGGGTTGGGGGTAGCCGCCGCTCTGGCCGCCCATGCTGCTCCCTCGGTGTCGGCTATTGCCCCCTGATCTGCAGTGGCAGCTCTCCTAGCTAATTCGGAGTTTGAAGGCCCAGGTGGTGTCTCGTTGTTAGCTTCTGCGAACACCATGAAGAGATTTGTGCCCATCGAACAAAGTCGTTCAGCCCATTGCGCTATCTCTGGATTCGCGGTAGTGTTGAAGGGCGTTTCACTGAGTATATCTCGTAGGGATGCAAGGTGTTGCGCGGGCGTCCCTGAAGTCGAGGCCACATCGTTGCCACCATCGATGGTGTAAATCCCCCTGGAATTGTTAGACTCAGAAGCCGAGTACCTGTGATCGTCGTCCGACGCGGAGGGTTCTTGTTCTTCGAGGAATATAGCTCCAACGAAGCGGTCAGGGCTATATCCTTCTTCCGATTCTTCTGTATCGTGTTGGGCTTGGGCCTCCCTGGGCGTCTTCCGAGGTGTGATGTACTTTACTGTTTTCATGTACACACAACAATCCACGATGACATGTGCCTTGCTGTTGTGGATCGGACACCAATTTGCAAACATACATGCTCCCTTAGGTCGCCCGTTTTCTTCCACATAAGCTTTAACGCGTTGGATTGTCTTGCAGTCCTCTAGGAAGTTTTTGGTGGTTTTATGGATGGCGCACCAAGTGGTCACCTTGATGCGAATCTCTCTTGGTGGTGCCTGATATCGGAAAACATTGTTGGGGAGCTGCTCCTTTGTTATCGAGGGAGCCGGTACCCTGTCCTCCGCCTTAGCGGGAAGGGATATCGGCTCTTGGTTGGGCCTTCCATCTGTGCCGACTAGGTTGACTACCGCCGGATAACCGGGAGTGACTGCGGTAGTAGTACAGACTGGGAAAGCAATCGATCCGACTTGAGTCCACACCAGCAGTCCTTATGTAGGACTCAAACTGTGGGCCCCGTGCGATCAAGGAAAGTCTTTATCTCCCCCGGGTAGGACTCCGTCTTGTCCTCCCGGAATACGGACTCCTTCCGCATTACCTGTTAATTTCCGTGTATACTTCGGTCTTCTATCCGTATTCGTGTAAGTATGCCTTCCCTTGTACTTTACGATTCTGGGTAACGAGGATACCCCTCATCCATAATCCTGACAGGTTTGAATTCAAATTTAGTTAACTTGATATGTTCAATTTAATCTTCCCCATAAGTTACTTCATTGAGGTCTCTATAACTTAGCTACATCTAGCGGGTGTGATAGTTGATTAAATTCCCATTAGCATTTTAGTTGATGCAAAGGTGAATCCTAGGCTTGACAAATTCTTCTCCTAGCAATTTATTATGAACTTTCATATTGATTTACCTTAATAAGATTTTAGTTAATCGACTCGCAAGGTTTTATTTTCTAGGTACAATCGAGCTAGGTTAAAGCAATAAACCTCCCGTTATCCCAATCTTGCGAGCGAAATCCCTCGCTAACCTTCGAGAATTCGAGTTAGCATGACGGTTCAAAATTCCCCGTAAAATAATACCCCGGACATACTAACGAATCGAGCTAAGTTTTCCCGGTATGTTATAGACCTGTGAGATGAGTAAAACATGTTTGTGCATTATATGATAGATAACGAACAATTAGTAATTTGAACGGGTTAATTCTAAATTCGTATGACCAAGATATGGCCATCGGAAGTTTATATGTTCTGTCAATGGCAATTTTATAATTTCTCCGATTCAATTTAAACTTAAACCCTAAGAGAGAAGGGGCGACACTGTGCACGCGGGACCCACTGGCCAGCGGCACAAAGACAGTAGGGCACACGGCCCCCACTTGGCAGCCTCACAGGGTGGCCAACGGATGGCTCCCATGGGTGCTTGCCGGCGGCACGCTAGCCAGTGGCGATGCGGGATGGGAAGGTGTGACGAAGGGGATGCTCATCGAGGGCGACGACCGGCGACGAGGTTGTAGGCGTCCCGGCGGCGGTGTTTCTCTTGATGATGGCGTCGGCGTTGTTCCGGTGGTCGTTGGGCGACGAGGACGGGGTGCCGGGGTAGAGGAGGTCGAGACGAAGCTGAGGGAGGAAGTGGTAACGTCGGGCGGCGAACGGACGCGGAGGCGCCGGCGGCTGGAAGCAGAACGGTGCCGGGTCTTGTCGGGTCGACGTCGACGGCGACATTCCCAGGGTCTTCGGGTGGCGTGGACGGGGGGCTGGGGTGCGGCTCAGCCTTGCGGTGCCAAAGGAGGAGACTAAACGATGGGCGGCACGCCAATGGCGCGGGAGAGGCAGCCGGAGGGTTGCCGGCGAGGTGGACAGAGGGAGGGACGAGGAGGTAGTTAGGGGCGGCGGCGAGCTAGGATTTTCGGTGGATGGGCTAAAGGAGGAAAAGGGGGAGCTCGGTGGGGGTTTTATAGGGGCCGGGGTGGAGGAAGGAAAGAGGAAACCGTGGCCGCAATCTTTGCCGGAGATAGGAAAGAGAGAGGAGATTTGGGGGGATTAAATCCGGTCGATTCGGGCACAAATCTAAGCTAATCTAAGCTAAGCTAAGGGTAAAAAAGAGCAGTTTTTATATCTAACAAAAGTGAGGCTGCCACAAGTGAGTCTGTCTACTTGCTATCTGCACCATCCAATTGACGATCAGCAGCCACATTGTGCCCAAGGGAAAACACCGCGGTACCCTCTCCACCCTCGCTCGCCGCTCGGCACCTCCCTCTGTGCCGTGTAATCCTCTCGCCCCGCCGCAACGCAATCCCCTCCGCCGCTGAGGTGTTCTGCCGACGCCGTCGCCCTGCAAACCCCTCTCGCTCCAGCGCGACCCGTCTCACCCGCAATCCCCTCCGTCGTGCCGTGCCTCCCCGTAATCCCCTCCGCGCGGCCCTTCTAACACGCTGGTCCACCATGATCTCCCTAGGCGCCGATCCAGAGCGGCGTCGATGCAATCCCGGTGACAAGGCGAGCCCGCTGGCGGGGCAACGCAAACCGGGTGCACTATCACCACCGGCGTCGTCCGCGGATCCTTTCCCATCAGCCACCATGCCGGGCCTCTCTTCACAAGGCGATCCATCAACAACGGCCTCATCCTGCCCACGAGGCAACCCAGTCGGGGATGATCCAGCCTACGATGAAACCCATGCAGCGGCAAGGCGGTTCCAGTGGCGGGAGGAGTGGCGAGGCAATCCAAGCGGCGACGATGAGACATATGTGTCCCTAGCTAATACACTGTTTGATAATAACAATGGGTGAGTGGCTGTTCTACCGTGGTGCTGGCTATGTGTTTGTTGAAAGGCTTGACTATCACATTACATCGTCTCCTAATACATATTTTATATTTTTTTCTGTATTAGATTGCGCTTTAGTTTGACAAGGTTTCATGGTCGTGACTATGCATGACCTGACATGTTCTTGTCTTTCAGTTTCTCTAAGTTTGAAAAAGTACTATGAACTCTAAAAGATTTAGTTACACCTGAGCTGGACTGGGATCTCTTTATGTCCCCCTACTTTACTAAAACTGTAGGCAGATATGATTGAGATGGATTTAATAGAATGGAGATAGACTGTCATCAGAACAGCCATGTTAGTTGCACATTGCCATGGATCTTTTTGCAGTTGCCTATTATTACTTTCTTTACAATAAATCAATTTAAAACATGTATATAACTTTTCTCTGTGAAGTAATGCTTTGTAGAGATTTGAGAAATTACTAGGCCATATGGTTTCTCCTTCTTTTATAACGCAACCGCTTTGGGAAACCATTAGAGGATTTGCAACAGCAGCAAATTTAGTTTACGCATTCGGTTGGTTATATTATGCCACCAAAACGGGATTGAGATCCTCTGACTTAAAATCAGGGTGACTTCAGTCACTGACATGTGGGTCCAATCGTCCATGGACCCACACAGGACCCACATGTCAGTAACTAATTCACCCTAACTTTAAGTCAGAGGATCTCAATCCACCAAAACGAGGTTCACCTTACAGCCTTGTGAATACTTTGATTGGAACTTTCTTTATTCAATGTTCACTTATTTATAGAAAGAAAAATGTTACTTCATTTAACATCTCTCCCCAGTCCCCTCGATTTTTATCTTCTTTGCCTGATCTCTACTTAATCGGAGGCTCATTTGACATGTACATGCATGGGGGACTGTTTTACTTGTATGTTAGGTTGATATTTGAAGGTTGCCCATGTATATGGCTAAAACAACTATAGATGTGGGACCCTATGAAGATGGTATTAGTTATGCTACCTTCCACAATGACTATAGCTAAGTAAAGAAAACACAATGGAGGGTCCCACCATAAAAAAATCCATTCCCAACCTTCTCTCCTAAACTCACCGTGAGAGAGAGCTCAAGCAAGGACAGTGAAGTGACAAACAAAAAATATATTTTATTCTCTTATTGCCACACCATAAGCCAATGGTTGTTTTTAGCTCAATCATTCTTGTGGCTTGCTCCCACAATGGTTAAGGCTAGTCAAAAGGAAAAGGGGGAAAATGGGTTCGCGGGATCAAGGGAAATATTTCGCCTCTATCAATTTTGGAAGAAAGGCATGGATGGTGGCCGGAATCAAATGGTGGCGGCCGGCTAGGGATTCGGGAGCCCTAGGCAGCGGCGGGAGGAAGGAGACGATGACCGAGCAGTGGCGTTGGTGAGCCGAGGCAGCCTACTTGGCCGGCCCAAGCGGGAGGTGGCGGGAGGAAGGCAAGAAGTTGGGCTGTGGCCTAAGAGGAAGGGAGGGAGAGAAAAAAAGGAGGAATAAGTTCACCGGAGGTCCCCCAACATAATAGCGAGATTTTTTGAAGTCCCTTAACCACAAAACCAGAAATCTCCTCCCCTAAGCTTACTCAAACCGTTCACCGCAGGTCCCTCGGCAGTATTTTTCCCAAGTTTTTCTGACATGGCATCCCAGTCAGCCAAAAAATATTAAAAAATTCATGGGACCGACATGTCAGCTGCACACCTCTTTTTTCTTCTCTTTTTTCCTTTCTCTTCTCCATCCAGTCAGCAACGAGGTGGGCGGCACGGCGCGGCAACGCGGCACCGGCGGTGGTCGGCGAGAGGCTTGGTTGGGCGCGGCACAGAGTTCTATAGCTGGGCACGGCACGCGCGCGGGGCTGTGGAGATGGTGAGCAGCGATGGCGGTGGTTAGCTGCGTGCCTGCATCGGTGGAGAGGGATACCAGCGATGTGGTGCTTGCCGGAGTCTGGCAAGCACCACCTCACCTTGGGGGTCTGCAATAAAGCCCCGCCCGGCCACGATTTGGCCCAAGACGGCCTCATGTCGTGCGGATGGCGTCGGCCGTGATATGGCGAGGTGGTGAAGTGGGGCGCTGGCGATGTGGGCCCCACGGAGCTCAAAGCTCGGCTCCATGAGCATGGCCTCGCCTAGGAGGTCACTAATTGACCCCCGGTCGGGTCCAATTGGGTTCAAGGCGTGTTGGCGGCGTACGGGTGGGGAAGGGAAAGTCCGGCGTGGTGGCGAGACGAGGCGCCGGCGATAGCGGGCTCACTGAGGTAATACGTGTGCAGGTTGAGCATCGCCTCGTCCGGTAGGTCGCTATTTGAACCCCGGTGAGGCTCGCGGCGCGGCATGGGAAACAGCGACCACCGTACTCGCCCCGCGTTTGCCGTCGCCGCCGCTCCGCCGCCTCGCTCGTTGTCGCCTCGCATGTCGCTCCTGCCTGCTCTGCCCGCCGCCGCCCTTGCCAGTCGCTCCTGGCTGCTCCACCCATCGCCACCCTTACCCGTCGCTCCTGCCTGCTCCACCCGCCGTCGGCTGCTCCGCCCTGCCGCCATCTCCTCCCAGTCTCAGGCTTGGAAGAAGAGAAGAGAAGAGAAAACAAATAAAAGAGGAAGAAAAAAGAAAAAGAAAAGAGAATATAGGACACTGACATGTGGGTCCCATCATAAGCCACGTTAGTCAAACCGGGGAAAATTTAGATCAATAATGCCTAGGGACCTTTTTTGCACTGTTTGTATAGTTTAGAGGAGGAGATTTCTGATTTTATGGTTAAGGGACCTTAAAAAATCTCGTTGTTATGTTGGGGGACCTCCGGTGAACTTATTCCAAAAGAGGAGGAGGCCGGAATCGGCTGGAAAGAAAGGGAAAAGATGGGAGGGGATGGGCTGAGAAAGGTCCAAACAGGGAGGGAGAGAAGAAAAACTCTTTTTGTTTTTAATTCTCTTCTTCCTTTAGTTATTGTGCCATTAAAGTTAGTTAAAGTGCTCTAAAAATTCAAGCAAAATTTATTTAGCCTTTTTAGATCATAGAGAATTTAAGGAAATTACTCCAAGCCACAATTGAATTTTTCTTGCACCATTTTTAATGTTTGAAAATTTTCTTCTTACTTTTAATTTATTTTATTATTCCAATTAAACAACGATTTATAAATTCGGGAGTTATCGGGACGTGACAGAAATGGACTGATGATTACTCATCAACCGAGAGGGAGACAGAGAAAAAGAGAGATTCAACCTGCAGAACTAGGATTGCCGAGAGCTAGCTAACACCCACAGTCCCACACAATGATCACGCAAACAATAGTTTTTCTGCCATCCATAGCTTTGAGCGTTGGAGCAAAAGAATGAACGCTTGGTGGTGTGAACATTTCGGTGAATATGTATATAAACAACAGCCTAATTACTGTTTGATGATTACCTGCATTATGCATGGCCTTATTCAGTTTGGAAATGGTCGACTATATCCGGTCATTATGATGACAGTTAAAGCCATTTAATAAGTTTTATTCCTGTATGCATGCATGGTTGCATGAAGAAAACCAGTCCAAATAGAATGACAGCCAATGACAATGATAAGCCCGATAGAAGGCACAGACTAGGTAGGAGGCTAGTTTTTCAACTTTGTTGGATGAAAATATGGAAAAATTACATTTGATAAGCTATCTCATATAATATTTTGAGAGATAAAAGCTATATCTTCATCGTGAGATTCTCTCGTGCATATTCCAAGTCTCCAAGGCTATATGAAGCTATATGAGAATGACGTGTGGAACCGTTCATATTATGTGCTATGTGTGCTAACAGTTAGGTTATTAGAGATGTTGTCTCCTAAAGTATTTAGAGATAGAAAATTATCTTTATTGTTAGAGGAGGCCTAAGTGCTATGCGAAAAATAGTAAACAAGAAAAAACTTCAATTACAATGCAACATAATACAAAGTACTAACACAAACTGATATCTTTATAATTAAATGGAGTAGTCCTGAGCTAAGGCTTTACAAAACTTCATGAAGAATCCCACTGACAGCCTGCGGCAGGGTCCATATTAATGACATTACAAACATTTTGTAGGTATCGAAGTGTCAGCAGAATTATTGAGTCAGTGTGCCACATAGGGACCAATTTTAAGCTCAGCTGGTTATTTGGATCAGGTGAGTAAGTTCAAGAATGACGCTTAACAACCAGTTTAATAATCAAAGGTCTTTGACTTAGATGAAGTATTAAAGTAAAGTTTGAGTGTCATTTCAACTTTTTATTAAGAACTACTGAATGACACATGCATAAACTTTCACAAAAGAAATAGGTAAAATCAATAGTTATTGGGAATTTGTAAAAATAGCACTCATGCTTGTAACTCGTCAGCTTGCGACTTTTTCTTTCCTTTTTGTGTGTGTGGGGTGGGTGTTGTTTGTCAGAATTTTTTATACTTAATTTTTACTAGTTTTATAAAAATAAATCACCATTTCAAATATCTTTATCAAAGTGTAAATACAATGTTCCACTCGCAACAAATGAATTGGAGTATGTAGAATTACAGAGAGTTTGATATGATGCATGGTGACAATATATCAAACGTAGAAATCAACTCGTTTTATTATAAATCAAATCAGCAAGGGCGTACAGAATCCAACGAGCATTTTTTAGGGGCAAGATTGCAAACACAACTAACATAATTAAATTATTCGACAATACTATGGCTAATTACAACTAGTTGAAAGATCAACTTTGCGGAATTATTGATAGATTCCTCTATGACTGCAATGGAACATAATGTGTTGTCATTTTTACCCCTTGCAAAGTTGGCACAAGCATTTCGTTTTGTAGCCTTTTCCCAGGCAATGGTGAACCATCACTTTGGCTTTGGCGAATTTCGCGAAAACCCAGCAGTCGAATTTGCATGTGAAACCTGCACAGATAGGAACCACACTCGTTTTGTTCCAGCAAAAAGTTCCTAACAAAAAAATTATAGCCATTAGTAAACTTACAATAATCTTGTTTGATTTAAATTAACCACAGAAAATATTAGAAACAATAAGTGCTTGTAATAATATCATACAAAATCATTGGAAAAAAGATTTGAGTTTCCACTATAAAAAATATAGGCCATTTTGGTTTGCACGTTATGAAATTTTACCCTCCTAAAATTTTAGTAGTGTAGGAAACCACACACATCTTTAATATTTTTTTATATCAAAATTTTCTCTGCAGGTGCCACACCACTTACTAAGATTGGGTAGTATCAAATCTTAATTATAGACAATTTTTAGTATCAAATCTTAATTATAGACAATTTTATTAGTATATCAAATCAAATTGTAAATGTACACATAAACAGAAGCAATGCACAAACAACGGGTGAACAGAAGCAGTGAAAATAGGCATAATTAGATTCTTAAGTGTATAAACAGAGAACAACAATATATAAACTACATACCTGCATAAGTAGGATTCTCAAGTGTGAACAGAAGTAACAAGACCAAGCAAACAGTGCATTTTCTCACAGCCATGTTAACTAGTTATGAGATATCTACTATACCCGAGACCTCTAGCTCTCAAAGATCAATAGACAATCTGCTATCTCCACAGGAGAGTGATGACGCCAATATATAACTGTATGAGAACCTATTAATAGGTAAAAATCCAGCTGAAGGATAAGTTCGAGCAGTTGACTGATTTTGTGAGTGACAATTATGGTAGGTAGTCCATACATTTAGTTATGGCCCTATTCAGCTGGGGCAAAACTCACCAGATTGCAGTATTTAATTTTATATATTGTTGTCATTTTTACTAATTAATAAACTCACAAGATGCAACTAATTTAATTTTGTTAAAGGAAAGACGGATAGTTCACTCATAAGTGCACACCACATACTAAAAATAGATTGACTATATTTCTTGGATTTTTGTTCTAAGAAGAACATTTTAGTTATGCATCAGAATTTTTTTTTTGGTCAATGCATGATGCCATAATCGGGTCATTCAATTAAGGTTTGTAAATCTCGCTCATCTATTTGTTCATAGTGTTGATTGCTGAATACTATTATGTGGTTTGTATATCTTGGTCATCTATTCATTTTAATTATTCTAATTACAGGGAGTCAAAAATCATATTGCCCTTATTGACAATATTATTTCTATGATCTTTACAGAATGGTTGATTTTATTAATTATTTATCCAAAAATACATGAATTAGAAATTTGTTTTACTAGAACAGCTAAGGACCGATTACTTAATACCTACATAATTACATATGCAACGTGTTGTCATGTGATTTATCCAATCCTGCTTTGTCCTTTAACGGTTTTCTCATGTGATGAAGATCTGAAAAAAGCTTGTGTAGAAGATTGTTAATCTCAAAACGATTAACTACTTTTCAAAAAAATTAAAACTATCTTATTATATACTTGATTGTCAATATGTTTGAATTGCATTACTAAATTTTACCGTAGCGTTAGCACGGGTAAATTACTAGTTATGTTTAAGGCACCAAAGTTGTAGCTTGTCCTAGGCAAATAAGATCCGGCATGATTGACTTCATTATAATAAAGTATTTTAAAAATTCCATAAGTTGAGTTAAAATTTATTTAAAATTTTAGGGGGTTACAGGTGGCCTGCATCCGAGCCTGGTGCGGGGGCTACTGTCGATGAGATGATATGGGCCAGAGGTACCCCGGATGTCCTAATCACTGTGACAGGGCTGGGGACATAATGAAGTCATCCTCGTTTTTTTTTTGGTATGGTGAAGTCTTCCTTTTTCTCTCTCTTGAATTCTTCCATATTAGCCCCAAGTACCAGGATACCAGGGCATCCTAGTGATGCCATGAGGAAAACACTTGAAGGGAATTCTCCCGTGAGACCTCACATGAATTCTCCTTCTCTTCCCTACACTATGCAGGCCCGGATGACTATCTCGAGGCCCCCCAGTGCTCCTTCATACCCCTAGATAGGGCAGGGGCTAGTCCCCCTTAATTGTTCTGAGGGAGGGGCGTGCCGAAGTCCATCCTGCAGTTCCTATAAGCACAAGTTGGGAGTTGGGGTACAGGGAAACCCCAACCCTAAACTTCTGCTGACTGGTGATAGGCAGCTTGGAAGGCATGGGGATGAAGCTAGTCATAACAAGGAAGGCCTGATATTCATGGGAAGGTTGAGTGTGATGTTCAACTACACAAAACACTCTTAAATACAGGCGATAGGATGGCCCGGTAAGCCACCGCCTCCCATTCTAGGGTTTTGCTGCAGGGAACAGTGGCGACTTGCACAGGTGCAGGGGGCGACTCGCCCCTGCATCTCCAAAATAGTGATAGTCGTCCCTCTACCGCTGGCAAGGATAGGATGAGCAGCTTCATGGCGTCGTCACCTCACCTGTCAAACAAGACCCCTAGGGGCGAGTCACCCCTGCTTGGGCAAGGTGACTCATCATGGGAGAAGATACATGGGTGCCAGGAGGCTGCCATTACCACCAAGTAGCATAGGGCACTGCCCACCAAGTGGCGCCTAGGAAGCTTGCACAAGAAGGTTTAGTGAGTGAAACCCCCCTTTTTCCTTGCACATGTAGTATATATCCTCTTATGCTATAAAAAGAAGACATAGTCAACAGGCAAGAGGGTTGAATGATAGGGCAATTGCTTAGGCCTTACTATCGCTCTCACATACACCCTTCCTATATTCCTCCTTAGAGCCCTCAGCCCACAATTCTAGGAGGGGGAACCTATAAACTCTGGGTGTCATTGATTGTCAGTACCGATTGCCTTAGGGTTTGATTCTATTTGTTCGGTGCAATTCCTAGTTGTACCACCAAGCCAAATCCTATGGAAAAAAGGATGTCCCATAGGACCGGTCAGGGCTCACCCTCCGACAAAGAGAAAGTCACTTGTACATACTCCACGGCTACATAAGAATAACATGTGGGACAGTTTATATTATGAGCTATGAGCTAAAAGTTAGGTTAAAGGAGATGTTGCCCTTTAAAGCTGATATCTTTATAATTAATTGGAGTAGTCTTGAGCTTAGGCTTTACAAAGCTGCATGCAAATCCCACCGACAGCCTGAGGCAGGGTCAATATTAACGAAATCATAAACATTTTGTAGGTACCGAAATCTAAGCAGAATTATTGAGTCAATATGCCACATAGCGACCAATTATAAAATCATTCATCTGGTTATTTGGATCAGTTGTGATAGTTCAAGATATAGACGCTTAACAACCAGCGTAATAGCTAGAGGTGTTAGACTTAGACGACGTATTAAAGTAAAGTTTGAGTGCATTTTAGCTTTTTTATTTTGTCTACTAAATGACACATGCATAAACTTTTCCAAAAGAAATAGAACAAATCAACAGATACTAGGAATTTGTCCAAATAATACTCATGCTTGTGACTCGTCAACTTGCCCATTTTGTGTGTGGTGGTGGGGGGTGCGTGGTTATATTAATCGGCCTCCTAAAGGGCAAGAGGATTATATTTTTGTCAAAATTAAAAATGGTAGTCTATTTTTAACTAAAAAATAAATATAAATAAAAAATCGTCTTTTGACTTCCTATTTGGGATAAATGGATAGTGGGCTTGGCAAGTTGGTAGTCAAGGAGAAAATGGGCCAAGGCCTAAAGGCTCAAGGTCTGTTTAGAGTAGCCACCAGCGCCAGGGTTTAGGAAGGGAGATTGCACTTTCGTTAGAGGAAAAAAAAATGAAAACGTGAAAGAAAAGGGAGCATAACAAATTCCAAACGGTTTTGTAAACGATATACACAACCTAAATCTACGCAATTTTTTCATAAAAATGTAATTATCTACGCAAATTTGATCAAATAAAAAGAATACGATTTTAATGCTTAGTCAACAGCCTTAGGGCTGTTCCATGTGCTTTCCATTTGATGCCCCTTTCGTTTTGCTCTCGGATCTTCACTTTGTAGATATTTCTGTTTCATCCTATCCCATTATCGCATATGTATATGTATAACATCGAGACATGCACAGAAGTTGACCGAAGTATGCATATATAACTAGCTCCATTTGGAATGTGTAATTTTTATTTTCTCCTACTACAACTGCCGAATGTATGTTTCGCTCGTGGCCTAAATATACAATTGATTGCGATTGACACCACATCATGGGCATGTGATTTTTCCCATCTGGCATTCCTCCCCATCTGATTTATATATATTTGTGATTTCATACATGTGCACTATATTGTGGTGCATGAGCCTGCAAGCATGATTGGAGGAGAGTCAATGGTCATTATCTCACTTCCACATGGACATTCCATCAAGAACACAGCTGCATTACTGCCTTAACTAGTTGGATCTGCACATGAGCAACAATGTACGTACGCCAACTCTCGACTTGTTAGTTCAGATTCAAGTTTCAGAAACCGCTCTAAATTTCTCATTCTATTTTCGTTGTGAATTATTTGGCCAGGTCACTGTCTTTAGTGTCTTGCCCGGCTGAATTCAATGGGAATTCAGTAGACCATGACAACAAGGATGGTCACCATCGTCAAAAAAAGGGTTAGTATCTGAGAAGAAACCCAGTCAGTGGAGTGATCTGATTGGCCAAACGAATGGTGAAATTTATCCATGGATCAGTCAGCTGACAGCGACTCGGAGTGGAATCATCCGTTGCTCTACGAGCAGAAATCCGTGTGGCGAGCTAGCTGCCTTAATTTGACGGTCTCTCTGAAAACTACGTGCTGAATATTTTTCGATGTTTCAAAAGCAGAGCAGAGAATTGTATGCTTTCTTGCTGCCAATAAGATTGGCATATTCCTGGCTCTTTCCTGAGAGAAGAATCAGAGGCTGCATATGTTTTTTTTTGTTTTTACATTGATTTTTTTGCCTCAGTTTCTGTGACGTCTTATACCAGTATTGGTTTAACTTATTGTGGTGGATTTAATACGACAGGGATGCGGCAGCAACTTGCTTAGTTGTTCTGATCTCTAATTCTGTTTTTCAATAATAAATTGGACAAAAAGAATCACTGAGAAAGGGTTTGTTTGTTCCCAACTAACACAATCAATCACTGTAATAACCTTAGGTTGGTCTGTTCCCAACTAATACAATCAATCACTGTAATAACATTACATGTACGATGGACCAGGAGCCCACAATTTTTCAGAAATTGCATTTTTCTTTTCTGTCAATATATGGCAATTTTTGGCATGTACTCTGCAGATTTTTACACTGAATTTCAGTAGAAATAACCACTAAATCTAGCCATACATTTATTCCAATGGCTCTATGAAACTTGCAATGTCAATGTAAGAATATTAGTAGCATCTACCAAACAATACTCATTACAATGAATTTGGAACCGATGAAAATCCCCATTTTTTTTCCCATCAAATGTTTGCCTCATCGCCATTAGGAAGCTTGCTGTAGTGGTGATGGTGACCCGCCGCCATGTCCTCCTCAGCCTGCTTCATCTCCCTGCACTCGAAGTAGTACGCCGTGACGGCGGCGACGGAGAACACCTCGACGGCGCCGAGCAGCAGCACGTACGCGACGCCGGCGGCGACGCCGGCCGCCGCGCTGCGCGGCCACCATCGAAGCGCGAGCGTGTACACCGGCGAGACGGCGGCGGCGAGCGCGAACGTGGCGGCGACGTAGACCACGGCCTGCGCGTTCTTGCCGCTCATGAGGCGCCACGCGCGCGACACGGCCCCCGCGCCGCGGCGCGCGTTCTCGGCGGCGGAGACGACGACGGAGACGGCGACGACGACGGTGAGGTAGACGAGGAAGAGGGACGCGAGGAGGACGGCCATGGCGTCGAGGAAGAGGAGGAGGAGGGAGTACTCGAGGAGAGGGACGGCAAGCATCGCCATGGCGACGATGGCGGCGAAGCAAACCGCCTCGAGGACGTACCCGAACGCGACTGTCACGACCGGGCCCCACACGTTCCCCCTCGCCACGGCGAGGAAACCGGACACCGTGGCGCGGCGCTCGCCGTCGCCGTCCGCGGGTGGTGTGAACGCGGCGACGGCGGCGAAGACGGTGGCGATCTTGATGGCGGAGCCGGCGACGACGGCGGCGAGGATGCAGGCGGCGGCGTCGATGAGGAGATCCCGGAGGTCGCGGCGGAAGCGCCTGACGAGGCCAGGGTAGGCGGCGCTGGCAGGGTCGGCGCGGGTGAGGGCGTCGGCGTCGAGGAGCGCGGCGACGGCGCGCGGCTGCACGGCGAGGGAGTTGGCGAGGAGGAGCGATCCCGCGAGCGCCGCGGTGAGGGCGAGCAGCGGCAGGAACACGCCGCGGCCGCGCGCCGGGACGAGGACGCCGTGCTTCAGGAAGGAGAAGAATCCCGGTGGCGCCGCCGCCGCCGCCGCCGCCATGGCGCTCGCAGCGAATCGAATTTAGGAAGCGCTATTCGATGCGATTGGAGGAAGGGGAAGAGGAGGGGAAAGTGGGGGATTTCTTCGTGCGCGGCGTGGAGTGGACGGGAGAAGAGGGGAGAGGAAGGGGAGGTTGGTTAGGTTTATAAAGATGAGCTTTTTGACTTGGACGCCATGGGCGTGGTGGACTCAGCAGCGAGTGGCGGCGGCGGGCGGAACATGGATGCCTAATTGGGGATTGGGGATTGGGGATGGCTGCAACCTGCGTCGCTTGCTTGCAAGATGGTTGGGCCTTATTTGGGTTGTCCCAGGCTACCAGCACATACATCTCTGGTTCCCGGAATTAATAAGCAGGCAGCCGGCAGAGATTTACCCCCAATCGATATGAGAAGAAACACACTTGTTTGAAGATGTGTTTGGTTTGGCAGTGCTTCATGTTAGACTATTTTGGGTTTTGTAATGCTAGATTTGGAACATATCCAGGCGCACCAGCCATTTCGTGCACACAAACTAATAAATTTTACCAAAAAACTTGAGCATGTACTTTTGATAGTTTTACACGTATCTGCAAAATTTTATCTTAAAATTCTTTATATTTTAGGCACAACAAAAAGATGGAAAATCTGACAGTTTTTTAACTAAAAATCTGTCAGAATTTTGTATTTTATTGCTCTTTGTGTATAATGAATTTTAAGATGAGACTTTGTAGATATGTGCAACACTATTGAAAGTACATGCTCAAATTTTTTCATAATTTTTGGTAAAATTTGTTGGTTTGTGCACGTGTGTGCACGAAATGGCTTGTGTGCATTGGATATGTGCCTTTTTAGGCATCCTGTTTCAGACCTGTGTGATGTAATGGCAGACTTGTAGACAGACATTTTAGTGATGTGCCGGTGTGTTATATATTTGGTAATGCTAATGTCTGCCATTTAGCCATCTTGTTTAACAAATTTGTGATATAATTGTAGAATTCGATGTATTGCTTGCCATAATTCCAAGTTATTGTGCTGTATGTTTCATTACATGTCATACAACAAAAGAACACTTCTCAGTTCTCAACAACCTTCAACTCACACGACAAAAGAAACACTCTTCAGTTCTCAACAAAAGATCTCCATTACAAATCTAAAACCATTGCTTCAGATACATCAACTCACACAACAACCTTCTACACATACATGAGAGCACGCCCTTACATTCTTTTTTTTAAAAAAAAAACAGGAGAGAATTTGTATTAGCTAAGGAATTCAGGGTTACATTCTTGGTTTATCAGATCTAGGATTTCTAACCGAGCAAACAGACGCCACTCCGCAGAAGAACTTGATCCGGTTGCCATCTGAGCTAATACATGAGCTATTCTATTTGAATCTCTCCCAACCTTGCGCACTTGCACACACTGAGAAAACTACATTACTGCTTTTACTTCGATGATAGTAGCATCCCATTGCGATCTGGTTGATTCCGTACTCAGGATTGCCTTCACTACATCAGCACAATTTGTCTCGGGGATTAAGGGCATGTGAATCCAGTTGATCGCCAAATGCAGACCCAACAAACATGTCGAGGCCTCTGCCTGGGTGGCCAAGTTGCACTTAGGCATCATCTTGTAAGCGGCTAGTAAAACTAGGCCCCTACAGTCTCGAATTATTATTCCTGCACTCGAATCACCAGATTCATGATGAAATCCCGCATCCACATTGATTTTTGCGTGCCCTTCTGGAGGAGGATTCCATTTTTCAGTTTGCCGAACAGAATTAGTCACTTTGTAGGCACCAAACATTCTTCATAGCTGAGTAAGAAGTTTACTGAGCCCATGGTTGACTCTGATCCACTTCCATGAACTATATCGTTTCTCAAATGCCATGCTCTTCAAAGAATGTGCAATACATGTGTTCTAAACTCCTCACTCGCCTTTGTTAGTAGTAGCAGTAGCCAATCTGGGCTGTATATTCGAAATCTTGTTCAGGAGATATCGGCCAAAACTCCCTCATAACTGCTCGTAGCGCTCTTGCTTTGGTACACTCCACCGTGGCATGGTATCCAGTTTCATTCCTCATTCCACATATTGGACAGAGTCCTGCTACTTCAATCTTCCTTTTCTTCTTATTTTCCAATGTTGGAAGCCTGTCTTGCGCCAATTTCCTGCACCTTTCCAAACCTTCCTTTCTCCACTAGGGCATGAACTCGAAGAAGCCCCATCCAATCCTCCCCTTGACAGGTTCCAAGCCAGTTTATACGCACTTTTCACACTGAAGTTCCCTAACTTCTCGAAATGTGTAGTAACCCCAGTTTTACCGCCGTGAATTTTTTTAATTAAAAACTTATTTTCAAAATTTTGGTTCTTTGCTTGTAATTAGTTCTAAATGCCAGCTAGATCTCAACTCTTTGCTATCCCTGTACCAAAATCCCTATCCAAAAATCCTTCCTAGACTAAAATTCTGGAATCTTAATTCCATCTCCTTTCTACCAAACATAGTTACCTTGTTTTCATCTTTAAACCCTGAACCTTTTTCTCGAAATTATTCCCTAGGTGAAATCCTTCTCTTTTCCTCTAAATCTCCGTCGTTTTGTCTCCCCAAAAAGCCAAGACTCTCTCTAGAGAAGATTTATTCTTTAACTCCATCTTTTTCCGGCCTCAGCCTAAACCTGAGAAAAATCTCCTTTTCTATAATCCCATGAGGATTCTTGGAGAAAGTTACCCCAAATTCAAAGCATTAGGTTTGAATCATGTCCAAAATCCACCCCAAAAGTCCTTTTGTTTTCCTTTCAAAGGAAAGTCCAGTAAATCACTCTAGAAAAAGAAAAAGGCCTTTTTACTCCTCTTGGGCCTTCCCCTTCCTTTTGTTCTCCCCCAGCCCAACCCTTTTGTTCTCTTTTCTCCCTCGTGTGTGGTCTTAAGCCTGCTGTGCAGCCGTCGCAGCCCATCTCCTCCTCCCCTCCCGCAAGTCGCCGATGGCCCATTCGGCCAAGGCCTGCTCACTCCCCATTTCGATCGCGCTCACCACTCCACCGCCTCACGCACGAGCAGCCACCGTCCAGCCCGACGCTGGCGTGCGGGCCCCACACTCTTGCGGATCTGGTGAGCAACCCTCCACGCCCGCAACACGCGGTCGTCCCCATCCTCATGCCGCTGGCTACCGCCTGGGCCCACCCACGACCTCTGGCAGTGCCGTCAGCCACCACCATGCACGATCCCCGGTCGGCTCTGCCCCGACCCAGTTCGCCCCTGCGACGTGCCGCCGTTTTTAATTCCCGACCGTCGTCGCCTGCGCGTCTGCCCACCATCCTATCGTCCTGGTGCTGCGCACGTCGCCGCCAGACGAGAAAGAGAAAGGAAGAAGAACAGAGGGAGGAGAAAAATATGACATGTGGATCTCACCTGTCAGCACTTTCTCTCACCCTCTCTCCTGCACTCGGGCCTTGTTTCCCCTCCCCATTTCTCTCCTCAAGAGGAATACACCATAAGAAATAAGTCCATCTTTGGTCCCACATGTTCTGCCTAACCTATACCTCAAAAAGAGTTCATTTTTGGTCCCTCTGAATCCTCAGCTCTTGTGCTTACTCCTCCAAAGGAAACATAAGTCCAGAATTAATCCTTTTCCCTGCGTAGCCCAGTATACCCCAGATTGAAGTCTACTTTTCATCCTCCCTCTCTACTTCATAACCCATTCAACCAATACTAAGTACGGTTGAGATCACTCTTTTCCCCAACCCTAAAGCCGACTTCATCTAGAAGGAAGAAAAAGTTCGATATAGGTCCCACTACCACCGACCCTTAAAGAGAAATAAGTCCATCCTTAATCCTGTTTTTTCGGCCTAACTCATATAAGTCATCTTGTTTTCAACCCCTTCTTACTTCTCCTGCCTACCAACGATCCATCCGCCGTCCATGCGCCCTTCCCTTCGCTGCCGCCACCACCACCGCCTTCTGATCTCTACCACCGTACCAAAGAAAGAGACAAAGAAGAAAAAGAAGAAGGGCAAAAGTAACCTGTATACCCCTTTTCCCCGTCTCCCTCCATTTTATCCCCTCCACCTGGGTCAGTCCACCCAACCCGAATCTCGACCCTAAGAGAACCAAGGAGAAAAGCCCAGTCGAAAAATCCACCTCTGATCCGCTTTTACACATACTAGAGCCCACCTCTCAGAAAGAAAATCAAATATAAAGTTTAGTTTACATCCCCTACTTCCTATGCCTATACCTGTCATCTTCTAATATTCCAGAAATATACTATCGATCTCCCAAAATCCATATCTCCTAATCCGTAAGTCCGATTCGATCCCGTTCAACTCCCTATCATTTCTCAAAAAAAAATTTAAGGTCTACACTATGGCATTAATAATTATATTTGTATTATTTTATAGGCTTTGGTAGGATTTCTATGTGCTTTCTGCTAGCATCCGTTCCGAAGGCTTCCTTGACAGAAGCCATGGCTCAGGAAGCTACAAAGACCCACAGATTGATGGTTTTCTCGGACCGACCGTGTATCGAAGTTATCTTGGTTTTTCTTGGAGTCGTGAAGACCACCAGATCGTCTAGCAGGCAAGCCACCCTTTGATCATATTGCTCCCAGCTTATAAAGAAGATATTTACAAATCGCATTAGGTTGTGCACGATTATTCTACTCGGCATCGATTAGTGAAATCGATGGACCCGCCCAATAGTTGCATTATTTACCGTAGGAATTGAATACTTACAGCAACCCCTTGTCGATACTCCCCAATGACACTGTTGAGTATTCATACTCTCGAGTATGAGTACCTGATTAAATCCTCCTCTTTACCGCCATGTTACCTTTTGGAAATATGTTGAGAAATGATTTTACGATATGGTTTGTGAAGTGAAAACAAATTTTAAAAAGAAAAATGTGGAGTTTGCGAACTGGGTAAGACTTTGTCGGGAAGCCTTGGAGGTGAGGCTAAGTTTTGCCAATTAAGGACCGATTCCTTTGGGAATTCCATTCCAAACATCTTACTGTACGACCACGCGGGTAAAGTGGGTACGCCCCTAGATGAGTACTTGGTTAGTTCATGTTAATCTTGTATGTGATGTTGTGTGTGTGTGGGAGTCGCCGGTACCTCGCCTATGAAAGAGAGGTACGGGTTTTGTTGATCGCTGGTACCTCGCCCTAGAGGGGGATACGGGATCTGTGGGTTTCCCCGGGTGCTCTATAAGTGAATGACGGCTGCGCGAATAGCCTGATACTGGTCAAGTGGTTAGTCGACCCAATCATGCGACATGAGATTTTCATGACTTAGCCAATCGAAAGGCCTTGTCACGAACTTCTGATCCTTGGCCGGTTTCGGTGTTAGTTTTGTGTCGTGTGGGTAAAGCGTGCAATCTCCGCAGAGTGTAAAAATGTTCGAACAACCGTGCTCACCGTCAAGAGCAAATGTGCGGTGATTTTCTTAGCGTAGATTTTTTTTGATTTTCTCCTCATGTTTTAAGAAGAGGTTTTGAGGTCAAGGGAATCGTTCCCGGAGTTGCTCGTTGCGGTTAATGGATGAATCGGGGTGGTCATGAGATGGGCAGTGAGGCCCGGAGTGATGTGTGATTTCCGTGGTTAAGCTTCCATCCAGGAAGCGCTTTTTGTTGAGTCGGCCTTGGTGACCGATGGGAGACCTTTGTGGTCGATGATCAACTTTGGTACAAATATTAATATATGAAAATAATTAAAAGCTTGACACACTTGTAGTTTTTGAGCAAATGTTTTACACTTACCATAATCGTTTTTTGGAGCCTGCATATTACACTTTCCCTTGGTTTGCGGAGTACGAAAGTACTCATACCCCTCTGTTGTTGTTTTTTCCCTCCTTGTTGCTAGTTCATGTTGAAGCCATTGATGTCTAGGAGTCCTGTTCCTAGACCTAAACTACTGCTTGTGGATTGGTGCTCTAGCTACGCTTAAGTTCCACTGCTGCTATTCTCTGATTGTTGGTTGCTACCTAGGGATTACCCGAAGTCCCAACATAAAAGTATTATTTATTTAATAGTAATTTTTTAGATTTCATCTTGTTACCACGGGTACTAGCAACAGAATCTTGGGACTGGTACCTGTTACGCGGTTCTGTAGGGAGCGGTTCGTTGTTCCTCTACGGCACGCCCACCTTCATGTCATTTGTTACAGTGACCGAGGGGCGGGTCGTGACAAAATGCCAGGCTGGTATATCCTATGTGTGAATATTTGGAACTCTGATCTTCAAGATCTCATCAGCTACATGTGGGCTGGATATAGACCTGACCAGATTTACATTCCATTCCTTCGTACCCGGATTCATCAATTCACTGGCATAAATCAGTATGTTTTTGTTCTTCTTTTCAATTATAACAAGTTTTTTGCCCTGGGGAACAATAACACGAACATAGGACGGACATGACAGGAAGCAGATAATGAGCACAATTCACTCCTTCTCTAACCTATATTTCCTACAATTCAAAATAAAAATTTTCCTATCCATCTCACAAGCCAATATTCGAACTGAAGCCAATTCCCTCCTAACTGAATCAACCTCCTTGCTTTGCTCTTCAGCCTTTGCACGGAATTCCCCAATCTCCTTCACCGACTCTGCCTTCTCCCTTCTCAGAGAAATCACAACGCCTCGCAAAATCATTCAATACCTCCCTCAGAAAGGTCATTGCGCCAAGCAAAAAAAAATCGCAACCCCCATCCTATGCAATAAAAATCCTACCACTTAGGTCCCCAATCCGAAATCGATCAAATCCAAATTAGACCCAATGAAATCACTCACCCAAGCATTGGGACACATGAAAAACTGATGTCGAGGATTGTCGACACTCCAAAAAATTCACCTTGGCGCCTTCACTTTTCACCTGCACATCACAACGGGTTCATACTCGAACGGACCAACCCAATAGGGAATATGTGAGGCATATGACTACCGTGAAGAAGACAACGATCCCTCACTCCTCGAGCCCCCCATCGCCACGCCCTCCACACTACGAATCGCTGCCGGAGAATTAAGCTAGGGTTTCGCAAAGGAGAAAGGAATGGCAATGAATCATGCCAGAATCCACCCCCCCTAATTTATTGCCGACGGCCCATGCTGACTTAGCGGCCCTGACCGGGTCAAGATTCCATGTATGACAAATCCACTAGCCATACTTTCATAGGACTTGTGTTGTACCGGTTTTGACGGTTGAGGGATCCACTGTATCTGGTTTTCTGGATGAGGAACGAAATTGGATTCATTGACAAGTTAAAGGACATTGAATGAATTTATCCTTAGGAATTGAGGATGGCTGCAACCTGCGTTGCTTGCTTGCCAGGTGATTGGGCCTTATTTGGGCTGTCCCCGGTTACCAGCCCATACATCTGTGGATTAATGAGCATGCATTACGGCAACTATATAACCCAAGTTCCCGGAATTAATAAGCGCGGCGTGTGTGGGTTGTGGCGGCCGACAGAGATTTACCCCCAATCGATTTCAGTTTTTTTCAGAAAAAAAGATGGCAATATATTTTATGATTTCATAAGAGCTAAATATGATACAAATGAAATTTAAAAAGGTATCATGGGGCTGTTCGGAGAGAGTAGAAAAAAACTGTGCCGGCAAAAACATATAGCATTTTTTTTCAATTCTGCCACCATCACTTCTCTTTCACTGTTAGGTGGGACCCATTCCCAAGCGGACTCACCTACCCAACAGCATGCTCTAGACTCTAGAAGTCTAGAGTCCAGCCTCCTCACACTTCAGTGAACTTTCCATTTCCAAGCTCCACATGCCGTGGTGGGATCCATACCGCAGCTCCACACAGGGCTCGATCTACGTCGCTGGGAGTGCTGCGTCCACCGACGAAGTAGAAGAGGGAAGGTGGTGGCGACTGGCGAGCTCCTCCCCAAACATCGAGTGTCGCCCTGCCGAGCCCCTCCCGCAGCCTATGAGCAGTAATGGGGGTGACGAGGGGGCTCGGATCCCCCGAACTTCTCATTGCTGCTGCAATTTCGCGTACCTCGACCAGTCGACCTGAAGTGGAGGTCCCCTCCGTTGAAGAGGCGCGGATCAAGGCTCCGCCGCGCCGGATCGACGGCCAAGAGTGGGGAAAAGGGGAGAGCGCCGGATCGACGCTCAGTGGAAGAAGCGGCCGCCACGGACTTTGCCGGCCCACCGTCGCTCGATCTAAATTAGCGGAAGAATGGGAGAGGGCGGCAGGGGCGGTGGAAGGGCAGGAGCACCAAGTGCGTGCCGGCGGCTGCGATGCGCTCTCTCTCTCTCTCTCTTTTTTAACATTCGTTGCTGTGTTAGGCATAAATGGGCTGGGGTCTTTTTAGGTAGTTTAGTAGTTGGCGCGGGCTGGCAGTCTTTTAGAATGGCCATGTCCTTCGGACGAAGAAAATTCAGCGGCCCATCAGTAATGCCATCTCCAATAACGAATGGCCATTCCATTAGTAAGATCTTTCCGATAAAAAATCAAATATGAATTTGATTGGTTCCAGAAATTATTCTTTATCCTCTTAAACAAGAATTGTTCAAACTTATGCATGTCACCTTACTAATATGAACTTACATTTTTGATGTAAAATTTCCATAACAGCATATCCAAATCAATATTTTTATGTGGAGAAGAATTAAATGCAATACAAAGAAATGGTTATCTACATGGGCTATATATCAGATCTTCATTCCCAGAAGTGACGGCATAGCTATGTGGTCAGCTCAGTAAGCACCTAGAAAAGTAGCATGCTTTTCTTAAATAAAAATAAAGAAAGATTGCGTCATTTTTTTTAGAGATTAATGTTTACGTGAGAAAATTGTAATTAATTGAGAGAAGAATATAGGTGAAAAAAATAAATAAGGGATGCTTGTGATTGGTGGAGATGTGGTAAGTGAGTGTAGAAGTAGTTTTATTTTGAGATGGAGGGAGTACATAATTTTTAAAGAGTCTCCTTGCAACGCACGGGTATTTAGCTAGTTTACGGATATATTCTTTTTGTGGTATGTGTCTTACCTATTGGCAGCAAGACGGTTATGGTGACTTCGTGAATCTCAACAATACTAGCCCTGTTTCCGGAGGAATTCATAGGCATATGATCACGTGGGTATTTATTAGGTTGAGTATGTTTGTGCTCGTGAGTTCGTGCGTACTAAAAACAAAAATCCGTCGAACTTGGCCGAATACATTTTTCCAACACACGGGGGGCTGATAGCTAATCGTTAGTCGTCGTGAGATTTCCTCTATTTTGATCGGGGTTTTTCCATCCCCCAATGAAAAACCCTACACAGTGGTATGGCAGCCTTGCGACGTCTACTGTATCACCATCGACAGTTGTATAAATGGTCGACGTCTAGACGACGTTGAGGAGGTCTCAATCATTTGGCTGCCGGTTTGGGGTTGGGTAACTTGTGAGCATTCATATAATTTGGCTGACGAGGTCTTAATAATTGCTTCGAGAGCAAGCCTAGAAAAGCCTGACCAAAACGAAGACGCAGGGTAATACAACATATAGTAGCTACTAAAAGACTCATCTAGCTCTTCGCTGCCGCGCTACATGGAAATTGGAATGAAATTTCAGTGAAGTCTATCTACAATTAATGTTCACGCGTATGTCATTGTTAGTTAATGCAACGACGTCTGCAATGATTTATGTGATACCGATTGTTAGGAATTGGCAAAATTTTAAATCTCTCGTTAGCACTGTCGAAACTGATTTTGTAGAGATTTTTAGATAAGCTACACAGTTCTGACCAAACTGAAGAAATAGAAAAACTGAACTAGAGTTAAAGGATTTTTTGATGCGCAACTTCAGCAGCTTTTAATTGGTTTTCATCTCCATTATTTACAACCAAATCATGGTTTGTTGACTCAACAAACCCATGCCTAGCTAAAATACCACCACCCACCACAATCCTAGCTTGACAATTGCGCCATCCCACGACCAAATCATGCGGCCAATGCAGAAAAAGTCAACCAAATTAAACTCGGAAATATCCACTTCTACAACTAAGTACTTGTACCATCATAAACACAACACGTGTCAAGTCCAAAACACAAATAAGATGTGAAATAATTAAAGGAAACACAACATGATTATTCTATACATCAAGCCTTAAGCTAGTTAAGGATTTACCCATTGAACAGCTATACGGCATCACCATGGAGACACAATGGCTATTAGTCCTTCTATAAGTATCCCTGTCATGTCTCCAATGAGCATCTTGATGATGGCACGCACCAATGTTAAAAGAATCTTGTATATGCGCTTCTCCAATGTTAAAAGAATCTTGTATCTTGATGATGACCGTCTCGTAGCAAGCGGAGCAAACGCCTCCACCGGTGGGAGCTTCATGGTGGAGCTTCATTGTGCCCTTCACTAGTGGATGCTGCAGCGTGGGTGTTGCAAGGGCGCAGTTTGTGTGGAGGGTGAGGACATCATTGTTGGGCTAGAATTTTCTTTCGACTAGAATTTTGCTGGGGTGTAGATCAATCCTTTCTTTCGACTAGAATTTTCTTTCGAGTGGCAAATAGGTAGAAATTATAATGCGTACACTCCCTATTTATAAATTGATGTATATATGACATTAGTAGATTTGTTATAAAATTAGTTTTGTTTAGTTATATTTTAGAAACTTCAATAGATATATATATGATTAGAAAGGGTAATCATAAATCTTGTATATTATTGAAAACTATGTCAATTATAGCCTTGAGCGCAATAACAGGTTGAAGATTAATGGAGGAAGTTGATGAAGCTAAGTTAATTTAGTGTACCTTTCTAGTGACAGCCTAGCTGACGGGATTGAACCTCGCGATTCTCTATTGGCAAGAGATGGCCGGAGATCGAAGTATATAAGAATCCAACTAGCTAAATGGCTTCTTCGCACCAGGACAAGCTAGCTGGCTAGGAACAAATAGGCTAACGACGATGCACGTCTAAAAGATATATAGGCTCTGTTATATATTTATACACAAACAATAGTCAGTGCGAATTAACTCCTATTACCTCAGACTATTACAACGTAAGTTCGTGCCAGCGGCTACTTACAGTGCAAGTATCTCAACAAATTGAAGGTTCCAATCGCTTTTGTGGCACGGGCAACACGCAAAACGCGTGTGAAGGATTTTTCTCGCCCCAAGAGACTCACACGGTTGCGAGCGTGTGCGTGTTAGTTACTTCATATAATCGGTCTAGTCGTCCTTTGATTAGTTATTTTTAATCACCTATCCTGGAATACAGGACCTGGATACGAATAAACTTGTCGTTGATTAGTTGCCGATGCATGCTGTCGTCTCAGGGCCGGCATAACCAGTGCATGCATTGATCGAAATGATCGTTATTCCGTGCATCAGTGTTCATTAATTTCTCGAGGGTGACCAACATTAATTATTGTAATATTCAAATTTAGTGAGTGTCCAGGAATTAACATAATCTCAGGAATATGTTTTCGTGCATTTTCCTTGACGTACGTCAATCTCCATATTATGTACGTACTCCTGACATGTACTCAATGTACTGCATAGAGTTTCTCAAATTATTAAGATACGTACGACAACTTTAACTTTAACAAGGACTATCGATTTGACGTAGGGAATGTTTTTTGACACGATCTGACAAGGGAATTGATGCACTGTGTAAATGATCCGCGCTATCAATCAAGACTGGAAACCCTGATCGTTAAATCGCACCAGTCTTACTTCTTGCGTACTTCGCAAGCAATAATAAATTAAGAAATTATTAACAGTAAACATAATCTAAAATCAAGCATATGTTGTACTTCTACATACGTTTATATAGATTAAAAAAAAAAGTCTCCAACAATTCACGGCTGTAGCCTCTGTGTCTCAAATCCAATGCATGATAAATATACTCATAAACACTAACACATCTTCGATGTTTAGTTGAGATTAATTGTATACAAACAGTTTAATATCGAGCTGCGTAAAAAATCATCCCTCTTTCTTCTCGTTTGTGATCGACTCAACTCAAAGCTAGCTATTGGATATCATAGATTGAATCTGCTGCATGCATTTGTGTTTACCTATCCGTATCTGTTTGTAGTTTAGCTAGTAATAGCTAGACATGAACCATTTTTATTTAAGCTAAAGCCTCTCAATCTATGTTTTTGACTTTTTATCTATCATGTTTTTTATTAGGTCAGGTGCATATTGCGTGTGGTAGACGAGGTTGACGATGTCTCAGTGGACTCACGGTCTGCAACCAATTGACGGCCAGATTGTGTTTGGGTAACTTCTGGAACTATCAATTGCTTCGACAGCAAGCCGAGAAAAGCTAGAAGACGAAGACGCAGGTATTACATATATAGCAGTATATCTAGTAAAACTACACCCAAAGTAATGTAATTTACTAGCTCTTTGCTGCCACGCGACATGGAAATTGGAAAGCAATATCGTTGAAGTTATTGCTAATATTGTTCACACGTAGATCGAGTAGGTGAAGTCTCAAGTCATCATCTGGATATATATACATGCAGCAAGCTACTAGTATCAATAAAATAAGTGTCTGGCACGAATTCGTATGAGCTAAATATAATACTTCCTTTGACGCCATTTAATTTTTCATATATGTTTTAACATTTGTCTTATTTTTCTATCATTTTATTCTTTTTAAATATAATTTTATGTTTACCTATAATTTTACTTATTTCACAAAATTTTTTGAATAAGACGAACGGTCAAACATGTATAAAAAATCAATGATGTTAAATATTTAGGAAAAGAGTTAGTATAAGTATCAGTGAAATTAAAAAGATCTCATAAACTTGTGCTCTGATGAGAGAAGGATAACGTTATGGCATGGCCGCATCCCAGCTCCTGGAGTGGCAGCTGTATTTGCCTGCGCCCTGCGGTGCCCACGCTCCCGCTCGTCCGCTACTCTCCTGCTGCCGGGCTGTGAGTGTAGCGTCCCCATTGAACGCCATGACTAGGTTCACAAAGACAATTATGATACCCATTGATTGTTAGCCAAGCCAGTTTTCCTATCGGTCAGGTGACTGAGAGTTCCATTGGATCAGTCGATTTTTCTGGCCCTTAATTAGATCCGCTTGATGATCTGTGTGCTTTGTCGGCCTGTTAATCAGTGGGCTGTTTCCCCGGCCCATTTCTTTTCTTCGCTATAGGGTTAGCCCGGGACGGTGGGACCTGCGCGGCTGCGCACGGCATAATTGTTGTATTTTCTGGATCGCCCTGTACATGAGAACTCGTCAGACGTCACTCCACTCCCATTCTCTTTCATATATATGCATATTTACAGATCACAACTTACTTTATAGAACAAAGGTGCTACAAGTCGAGAAATTAATGGGCAGTATTGCTTTGTGAAAAAGCAGACGTCAGCCTTTGTTTTTCATGTCCAGATTACGTTGCAGTTGCTAGTACCAAATGTATCTCATTATATACGTACGTACCTGTGGGTTGTTTTCAAAAGGGTGTAAAAATCTAAATGTTGATTTCCTCGGTGCAGGTCCTTTCTTTGCTCTCTGACCTGTTTCGGATAAAATCATCTTCTGATCTCTCACTTGATTCTAGGTGGATATCACATATCAATTCAATATGGATGAACTTATTTGAGACTCTGAATTAGCTCATCTTGGAGAAGGATAACACGCACGCTCTGTGCATTAGCCTTGCAATCCCTTTCAGCTGTAGTATATGTCTCCCTGGCTCCTTGCATTGTTTTATGCAACGTCCTGAATGAGATAAAATATCATATCAGACAAGTATTGTGTTTTGCAAATCTGGAATCATATATATACCCAACCAAATGTGTTTGCTAACACTTGTGTTGCATAGTATCCTTGTATTGTATGCACCGTAAATGGGAATTTACTTTGATCAGGTAATTAGTCATCAGATTAAATAACGTTATTGGAGAAATGGGAACAAATTATAAATTTCTTTTATTTGTGAAACTTGCACATTGCAATTGTGTTCATATTTTGCATATCACATAATTTGTGCACGCCGCAGCACAGGCTGGTGAGACCGGCTTTGTGGCCAAATGAGCCCGATCTTGCCGATGCATGGCGGCACAGGGAGGAGACATGGCGGCAGAGTCATTGTCGTGGTGTCAAGGCCGTCGAGGGGACGTCTTGGCGGCCAAATCCGCGACGACGGCGGGCACCTTCCGTTCTATGTCTGCTACTTGCTCTTAGGGATGGTGGCGGTGTGACGGCGCTTTGTCTGGTGGTCTAGGTTTCATTGCTAGTGGGATGGCGTGGTGGTCAAGTGACAATCTTTACATGGGCTTGTTTGTGTGGGTGCGGATATCAACGGGCGAAAGCCTTACTGTCCTTCGGCCGGTTGACGACGGCGATGCCATCAGATGTTATTTCCCTTCTTACACACGTTGTTATGTTGCCTCTCCTCCATAATGATCTCTACGTGAAAACCATGTTCCTGGGTTGTAGATAGGTGGTGGTGACATTTCACATCATATCCTGTTGGAGGCATCGCAGCGTCAGTGGCGAAGCTACCGTGGGGGGCAGAGGTGGCCAGGCACCCCCCCATTCCGACTGCATTCAGGTTATTCCCTGGTGGTTTTGGCCAAATTAATCCCCCATTAATCACTGCAGCAGCTCGTTATTCTTGTAAAAATAAGAGAAAAAGGCCAAGAGAAGCAGAATTCGTGCTAAGGCCTGTGGACAAAGAGCAACAATAGATAGCCATACTGCTAACCATGAGATCACGAATGAACGGAAACATACAAATTTGATATTTTTATGATCGTGGCTGGTCCCCCAAATATCTGAATGCTGGCTTCGCCCCTGCGCAGCGTGCTCATGTGTGTCAGCTTCAATGCTTTTGGGCCTAGGTTGTTCCAGCGGCAGAGGGCAGTTGCCCGGGCTCCGCGCTCATGCACGGGTGAACTAGTGCTTAATTAGTCGTATATATGACCAGCAACATCGACCGATCCATATATGGATTAGCAGTTAATTACCGTGCGTAGTCGCTATTGCCCAGCTGTATGCCTGAATGATTTGGTGGTGTTAAGATGTGGTAATTAGTTGAACAAATGCTCACACAGCTATCCGGACTACAAACATGAAGGCAAAAACCTTCCTTTGCACCTTTCTCTTCTTCCTTTTGTTTTCACGGTAATAATACACAGTCATGACCACACATCGATATAATTTCACGTTGATTCATTTCCCTAATCAAATTCAACCTAGCAATTTTGTTTTGGCTTATATATGGCCTGTTTGGAACCCCCTGAGTAAAACAGTGATGGCCAAAACTTACCGTGTTTTTTTCTTTTTTTTTCGTGCACACGCTTCCCAAACTACTAAACGAAATATTTTTTTCAAAAAAAATTATACACGAAATTTGTCAAAAAAAACCTTTTAAAATTCATTTTTTAAGTTTAAAATAGCTAATACTTAATGATTAATCATGTGCTAATGGTGTTTCTTATTTTGCGTGCATTACTATTCTTTTTTGCCATTTGTCATTCGGTAACAAATGAATGCACCCTATGGATTTCTGGCCTTAATCAAAACTTGACCTAGCAATTTTGCTTTAGCCTGTATATATAGTTGTATGGATTTGTATGTACTTAATATTTGTCGTTAGGTTAATTTGCCCAGGCTCCAGCAAATTTCTGGCTCAGTCAGTGGGTTATTCAATGAGGTCTCTGGCTTCTTGGTCTACTTCTTGTTTTTGGTGAAGATCTATTTTTGTTCATTTTTTTTATGGGTGAAGTCTGTGTTGCTTCATTGTAGGGTGCAAGAAAGCTTGACAACGTTGACACTTTAAAATATCTCTAAGTGGGATGGTGCTAGCCTTGTGTGCGAAGTGGCGTTGGGCTAATGTTTGCCGTGGGTAGCTGGAGCTACTTGTTTCCTTTTGGTGAAGACCTTGGCAATGCTGTTGCATCTGGAGTTTAAGTCAGAGCTGTTGTCTCATTACGCGCCAAGCTTGGCAAGGATTTGCAATGTTGAAGCTTTTTGTGTTGCTTTGTGGCAAGTTCAGTACGGATGCCCTACATTGTGCTCCATTGTGATTTTAGATGCTAGGATGGTTTTGGTGTTCCGTCATCGGTAGTTTTTCAGTGCTTTTGTGTGGGTGTTGTAGCCAGTTTTTTTTAATGAACCGTACAATTGTATGCTTTTTGGGCCTGATTTTTCCCTTGTAAACTGAGTTAATTCTCTTCTTCTTAATGAAAAGAAAAGAAATAAAGTTCTTACAGTTTCAGAAAAAGAAAAATTTATGCACGGTCAGTACATATACCTGTGCAACTCATTATTTTTGTACCATTTTATATATTTTTGTGCATGCCTTTCAGTTTGTACTATAAGTTTTTTCATAATTTAGTTGTTGTTAATATTCGGGAAACTTCAGTTACAAATTTGTGTAGCTTCAATTATAAATATATATGTTCATTTATAAATTTGTGCAACTTTAGTTATAAGAGTATTTTATTATTAAGATGAATGAGGACTTTTTTTTCCACTGCAAGCACTTGCAAAATGTGCCAGATTAATTTCAGATGCCTATTCAACACTATGGATCATTTTGTAAGCAGATATGCAATTCACACATCAGAAGATTTTGGTTGTGTTTTTGTGGCATATATGGAGAAAGTTTGGAGAAGGAGCTTTTATTACATACATCGAGGCCCCCTTTGAAAACGCAGGATTGCAAAAACACAAGAATAGGATAAACGCAGGAATGGAATACCATACTCATTGAATTCCTACGGAATTTCCAAATGCTAGAAAACTTCAAAACAATCGTTTGATTGGTACATAGGAAAAATGCAGGAATTAATTCAAGACACGACAAATCAAAACATGAGGTAAGATCTCATGCTTATTTTCCTCCAAAATCCCTCTAGAATAGCCGAATTTTGTGGGGACACCTGGTTTAAGTACGGTGTCCTGAAACCACCCGTGATCGTCCAGAATTTCGATCACGCACAGATTGATAAACAAAACTGGTTACGTTTACATAACAAGGTTTTTACATAAAATATATCACATAAAACAAAAGACAACAAGTTTTAGGGGCCGACGGGCCAAACTTCACACACATCTGTGACCTCTACAACAGAAGATACAAATGCAAAAGCCAACAAACAACCACAGGCACGCCTAAGAGTAGACCGACCTAGAACTCGAACTCCTCGCCAAAGAACTTTTCGCCTTCCTACGTTTACTTGTCGAAGAGTAGATCCTCAGAACCACATTTTATGCAAGAGGTGAGTAACGAGGTACCCAATAAGCCACGCGCCATAAAAGATTCAAATATAATACATGCAAGATGTACAAAGGAATATAAGGTCATCAAGGAAGGTCTCATAACAAGCATATGATAAGTAGTTTTGCCCTATTTTGATAAAATCTACTCATAGCATGAGAATAGGAATCACCCCATGACGTAGCTTCTTAACCGAAAGCACGACACATTCCAATGATTCGGTTTCATCTCCGTAGAGACTGCCTAGCTTTACCCACGAGATAAAATGATCTGATCGGGGTCGAGATAACAGAGCTGTTCGATAGTCCCACCACACTAGTTTCTGCCCGATGGCCCTAGTACCTTGTCCTAGAAGATGGCGCACATGTTCGGCTAAAGATTAGCTTAGTTCCACTACTTACACGGGCCCATTGTTCGGACCACGGCAACAATATAGGCATAGCGCCTAATACCCGTGTCCGCCCCAAAACTGATCATAAGCAGAATGGATAGCAGCAACAATACAAGCCTAACGACTTGCATCCGTATCCACCTCATGAATCTTTCTCCTACAGACGTTCATATAGTGGGACCACGTATTAAGCAAAGTTCGATTAGTCAGTCCTAAAGATGGACGTAAATTACATCACTTTTCATGGCATAAGCGAGTTGTCCTTATATCCAAGGAAGCAACCAAACTAGAATAGGCACATACACACACGTACAAGGCCTCTCAATCCAACATATCCACCTTCGCCTGGTAATTATCTCCCATATCACTCCAGACGAGTGATTCATATAAAAACACATTTTATATTGCCCGACATAATCATCACGTGATTGTGGGCATCCATATGTGTTAGAGAGATTGGTGGTATTACCCACTGCAGTACGTGATGATATAGTTATATCTATGTCTAGGTTAACAATAAATCATGATATACCAATTCAAAGGAATTGGGCAATAACAAATTAAATAATAAGGATAATAATACATCAGAATTATTCAGAATTTAATCAAACGCCAATAATTTCATAAATATATAATGCATGAAAAATAATTAAGTGGTTCTAAGTGTTCAATTTGTTCAAATGATTGGAGTCATGGCTTGCCTTACAAAACGTGATCTTCTGGTGCTTCAGCGTAGCCTGTACTGTTCTTCTTCCAGCTCTGGCTGAAATGGAGGAGAAGGGGCGTCGGTGCTCGGACCGAGCGATGGCGGTGGTGTCAGGACGCGTCCCACAGTGTTGCTCGTCCATATAAGGTGGCAATAGGCTGGGAGATGACCGGAATGCGGGAACAGCGAAGTTAGGTTTTCAGCCCAAGGGGAGAGAGGAAAAGAGGGATTCGGTTTCCGGTGAGGATCTCGGTGAGATAGGGGCGTCACCACGCATCCCTGGAGATGAAGAACCCGTTTTTCATGATCGCAACAACAGGGGATCACCGGAGTGGGCTGGCAACGGTGGAGCTCATCGGTGGACAATGGTGTGGCCATGGCTGTCATGAACAGGGGCAGGAGGGAGGGAAAAGCTGCGAGAGGTATTCCCCACCTTGCAGCGGCTGTGTTGGCGCGGTGGCGCAGCAGGAAAGGGCTAGTAGCAGTGGATCGGCCGGCGGCGACCCGGCGGCGGCGTGAAGGAATTGGAACAAAGAGAGTTGGGAATTTGTTTTTCTTCCTGGGGAAGTAGAAGATGTGCACGAAAGGGAGTAGCAGCAGCTCCTACTGCTTGAAAGGAGGTCCAGGAAAAGAGATCGATACTGATGGCTGCTTCAGTCTTGCTTAGGATTGTCACACATAAGGGAAGAGCTTGAGCTGGCCAATTTCGAGTGAGTTCGTACTGGAGATGGATGGTCTGCATTGGTCAGCGATTGCGGTGGCGATGGCTTGCGGCAAAGCAGGGTGAACAACAACGGCAAGTTGGTTGGCTCGGTTGGGCAGCGCTGTGCAGCAGCTGCAGTTTGGTTTGCCTGACCTGTTGGCTGCACATATGGCTGGGCTTAGAAGACCAAGAACAAAAGGAATACACTGAGAAAGGTATAAGTATAACAGTGCAAGCTGAATTTGGAAGGTTTTTGGTTCAGGGAGAACAATAACAATTTGGAAATTTGAAGGAAATTTAGAATGGAGAATTTAGTATGGAATTTCTCAAGTAGAATTTTGGTGGGATCATTTGTGTGTATCTGGTGGAATTGAGAAGGCGGATGGAAAGGAAGAAATAGGATCGAAAGAGCTTCAACTCAATAAAAACGACGAATGACGACTTTAAACATTTCCGCAAAAAATTTACAATGTTACAAATTTCAAAGGAACTGATAGGAATCAATACTTTATTCAAAGGGCTTAATAGGATTGTTTTCTATAGGAAATAAATCCTCCACAATTCCTATGGTTTTTCTTTGTTTCAAAGGGGGCCTGAGACTGTATGTTTTGTTATTTCTCTATCTCTTTCCTATAAGAGAGCATATGCATGATATATGAATAAAGTCCGGACCTATTAATTTTTACTTGTACACAAATTGCACTCTCTTGCTGGTGTAGTTTTTATTTTCAATAATGTGGAATTTCTGTCATAAACTTGTGCAACTTGAGTTAAAAATTTACGTAACTATGTATTTGTTTAGTTCAATGCTCAGGTAGTGTGTGCTTAGCTGCACGAATTTTGTTTTAGCAGACATGCAGGTACTGTTTTAGCAGCTTTCAATTAGGACTATTTTTTAGTCAAGCAACCGTATTGTGATAGTACTGCATTAATAGACTACAATTGATATCAATTTGTAGGACTTCATGCATGCCCTTTTTTTTTGTCCTATCTAATATTCATTTTCATTTATTCAATTTGTCATCTTCTGCATAGATGAGCACATGTAGTCCATCTTTGAAACAGATCCGGCGTTGTAAAGTAATCAATATACAAAATGTCAAACACATATTACAAAAGAAAAAAAATAGTAAACAAGTGCTTATCGACACAGATTTTTAAAAATAGCCCACCTGAGATGTATGACTAATCTAAAGAATAAATCCATCCCAAATTACACAGAAAAAGGTGCATCACAGAACAACGCAAAACACAGATCCACTACAGAATAAGCCCAAAATGCAAATACGGAAAGGCACAAAAACAAATCTGGCTAAAACCCGTTATGAGAGGGAGTTCACACATAGCCCCAGTAAGCCCAACAACATAACTTGCTCTATATTTCACTTTTGTGCGCCGTGGATGTTGGATACACATACACGGCCCATTAAAATACCGAATTAACTGACAAATACCTCCTCCACCTTTTTATATTGATATTTTTATATTGACGTTAGTTAGCTCAAATTTAAACTAACTATATATATAAAACCAGAGATAGTAATAAGTTTCAGTCACCTATGCAATAGATAGTCCCACACTAGCTCTGTGGAAACTTGATTTCTAGATATTTTTAGATAAGCAGTTCTAACCAAACTGAAGAATGGAAAAACTGAACTAGTGGCCACGTTTTGTGCTGCGCAAGTTCAGCAGCTTTTCGTTGGTTTTCATCTCCATTATTTATACCCAGATCTGGTTAATTGACACAACAAACTCATGCCTAAATTACCGCCACAATCCTTCACGGCCGCGCAATCCCATGACCAAATCATGTGGCCATGGCAATAGAAAAAACACAATTGAATTTAATCCGAAGGATAACAACTTCTACGACTACGACTCTACTGTGAACACAACACGTGTCAAGTCCAAAATACAAACAAGACGCAAAAAATCAAGGAAAGACACAAGAAAATTATTCTATTCATCAAGCCTCAAGCTAGCTAGGGATTCACCCATTGGAAGTGGTATATGGCATCACCATAGAGACACGATGGCTATCAGTCCTTCTATAAGTGCCCCTGTTAGGTCGCCAATGATCATCTTGATGACGGCACGCACCAAAATTATAAGAATCTTGTATATGCGCTTCTCTAGCTTATTGCTTTCATCGGCGCGCTCCAATAGACGAAACATCACCTTCTTATCTTCATCCCCTCTACTGGTGACCGTGGCACACCCGCTTACAATCTTGGCAGCTTCATCACTACCTCGGGGAAATACCATGATCTCCCTTATGCATTTGACATGAAGGTACACACCCTAGTTAGGGTTAGTGGAGCGGTAACACCATGAGCGGTAGTACCAGTCAATCTCTTGGCAGCAGGTACAATTGTGATCCACTTCTGCACGGAGCTCGAGGGTGAACCCCTCCTCTCCCTGCAGGGTGATGGACATCGGTAGCTTCGCACAGCAGGGGTGCAGCTTCGGATACTCGCCTTTGTTGGTTTTTTTGGAGCTGTAGTGGTGGAACCCTTGGACCGTCTCGTAGAAAGCGGAGCAAACAATGCCACCGGCGGGAGCCTCATGGTGGAGCTTCATTGTGCCCTTTACTAGTGGGTGCTGCAGCGTGGGTGTTGCCAGGGCACAGTGCGTGTGGAAGGCAGGGACGCTGTCGCTAGGCTGGTTGTTTTTGACAAGGATGTACCGAGTTCCTTCTCCGGGCATCCTGCAGTCATCGCAGCGGAAGGAGAAGGTGGTGCCGCTGATATGATGGTCCACCTTCTTCAGCATGCACCCCAGGCGGGTGGGGTGCATTATCTGCTCAGGAATAGTGTAGTCGCTATAGCTAACGAATATATATAAAAAGCTACAAATATTATTTCATATATAAAGTGGAATCAATCCATCAAGGTCAACATAGGGGAAAAATCAAAATAAAATATAAATTATGAAGAAAATTTATAGTTCTTATGTTTCAATATATCCAACAGAAACAAAATGTTCCGCTCCAATTACAAAGTATTTAGCTACGTACATCGATCAATGCTTTATGTCCACCAGATTTTTCTTTTGCACAGAAATTAATCCCTAGACATTCTAATTAATAGGTATACTCTCTCCATTTATAAAATTTATAGAATACATAAAGTGGAATCAATGCATGCACAAACCACATGCACTTACGTAATCGCAAATGTGTCCCGTAAGATGGAAACTAACGGCACACTATTTCCTGATCTAACATTAATTATAGTAGATCTGTTGTAAATTACTTTTGTATACTTATATTTTAATAACTTATGTATACATACATATGATTAATCATAAAACAAGTTTTTTCAGAAAACAAAACATGCATTTATTGGAAACGATGTCAATATATGTCCTTGAGCGGCAATATATGACGAGTAAAGAGCGGCAATATCGGAAGTTCACGATGTTAAATTCAGCTAGCGTACCTTGTTGGTGAAAGCACCCTCAGCTCGTGATTGATTCTCTATAGGTAAGAAATGGAGAGAGAAGTGTTTATGAATCCAACAAAGCTAGATGGCCTCTACCAGGACAACCTAGCCAGGATCAAATGGGCTAACGTCGATCGACGCACTTCTAAGGATCTATCGTGTTTAATTTATAGACAAATGATATAGTATGAACTACTAGTATTTACCTCAGATCTGTACCACTAATTACAATGTAAGTTCGCCGGGCACCTTTACAATGTAATTATCACAATATATTGAAGATTTTAATCGTTTTCGTGGCACAGGAAATTAAGACGTAACGAATATGCAGATTTTTTTCTCGCCCAAAAAGAGTCACACGCGGCACTGAGCGGTCTAACTTTAACTTTATTAGAACACGGAACCTTTTAACTTTTAAAAGACTATCGATTTGGTGAAAGTGTGGTGTAAATGATCAGGCTACCAACGTTGGTAACTTTAAACAGCACTAGTCGTTAGGTAACTTTGCGAGCAGTCATAAAATAAGAAAACAACGTAACTAGTGGTGAACATAATCTAAAATCATCTATAGGACTTGTACATACGTTTCTACAGATAGTTGAGATAAATTGTATACGTACTGTTCATTATCTAGCTGCATGCGTAAAATTAATGACTTATTCGTGTAGTAGAACGCTATGTTTTTAATTAGGTCAGATGCAAATATATATATTGCGTATAGTAGACGAGGTATGTATCAGTCGACTCACGGTTGTCTGCCATCAATTAATGGCCAGTTTTGTGTTCATGTAACTTGTGAAGCTATGAATTGCTTCGAGAGCAAGCCCTGTAAAGCTAGACGAAGACAAAGACGCATGTTATTTACTCCTACATATATAGCTACTCGCCAAAGTCATGGTTGACTCTTCGTTGGGTGGGTACTTGGAAATTGGGATGTAATTTTGCTAAACTATTATTAGTACAATTTTTTTTGCGCCATCGACTTGTTAATTAAGTAATGCAACGACGTCTGGAATGTCCATGAGTCTATCGAAGTGGAGAGTAGGTGAAGACGTGAAGTCTCAAAGTCTTTCTCTGGTGTGTGTATATATATATTTTGTGATAAAGTCTACTTAGTAGTATAATTTTTATCTATAAATTTTAGTATTTTTGTAGAATTGGATTGTTAATCGCGCTCGTCCTAACCAAATTATCAGATAGATACAGCTTCACGCGCGCACACTCAATGCTTTAAGACGAGCGCGATGAAAATCGAAATCTACAAAAATACTTAAATGTATATGTAAAATTAATTGATACTACTAAGTAAACTTTATCATAAAATAATATTGTACATGTATACATTTAATTTTTTCTAAATATAAATTGATTGAAGTGCACCGTGCACGACTGCCCTTAAACCAGTGTCATAGAAAACAATTCATAGGACCGTTAGTATGGAGTCGGTCAGCAATGCTAGCTTTTACTGAAACATGCTTCATTTGTCGTTTTGGTATACATAATTCACATCATGACTGTTTAATCAACCTTTTTCCGACATAACTGTACATATAATCAGCATGATCACATCACATAGAACCAGTCTGAAAAACCCCCAGACATCCATTCCAGGGCCAATCGTCGGACGCTTACGTCCCCCACGCCACGTGATGCTGACGCCCTCGCATGGTATGCTGGCCTCGTCTCAGTCGTCTCACTCATTGACCACCAGCAAACATGCAAAGAAATGAATCGTGTATGTGTGGTGTGGTCGGCAGAGGGTGATGTCAGGGAACTGGTGTTTCTCATCCAGATTTCTACCCTATTGCCACAGAGATCATTATAACAACACAAATTTAATTGCAATAGGTAGGTATTATTACTACTATTTTTCGAAATGGTTGTAATATGTGGAGAATATTACCACAAATATGTTTTGATGTGATAATCTTAAATTTCGTTGCAATAGATAGTTGCTATTGCCACCATCACGCGAAATGGTTGTAATAAGTGAACAATATTTCAACGAATATCTTGCGTTGTGATAATCTTAATTTTTGTTGCAATAATTAGGTTTTATTGCCACCATTGTAAGAAACTGTTGTGGTATGCGAACTGTATTGCCATAAATGTTTTCTGTTGCGATAATCCTTCTTTTTTAGTTGCAATATGTAGGTGTTATTGCCACCATTTTATGAAATGGTTGTGATATGTCGATAATACTGCCACAAATTTTTCTGGTTGCGATAATCTTGAATTTCGTTACAATAGTTTATTGCGCGAATGGTGGACGAGCTCATACTCATGTATAATTAAAAGAATAGTATGAGAAAATATTATTAACGTGAGTTCATAGCCCAGCGGTAAGGTTGCTGTTTGGAGAGATGAAGGTCTTGGGTTCGAACCCTATAGTATACAAGATTATAAAATTATCCAAAAAAAATTGTAGATGCATGGCTGGTGATGTGGCAACGTTGCTAACGGTCTAAAAAATTTCAAAATATTTTTTTGGATTTTATTTAAATTTTTTATACGTCACGCATGCGCCTCATTTGTGGTTAAATCCGTTGTAAGTGATGTCTAATACAACGCTTATGTCGTGGTAAGACATACTATTGCTACGACATCGGCCGTTCCAACTAATATAAAATGCAACACATCGTTCCATTGTAATAACCATATCTATTGCAACGTAACATAAAAGTCATTGTCCAAAGTTTAGACCACGCAATTACTTGCCACGGCTCCCAGCGACCACAATATCGTGGCAATTGATAGTTATTGCCACTATTTTGGCCCTATTGCCATTTTTTTTACCGATGCGAAAGGCCAAAAATCTAGTACTTATCCCGGTTGCATGCAGGAAATTTACAGACATGAGTTTAATTTTTCCCCCCTAAATTTACATCTGTATATATTCATTGAAACACTACCACAGAAAGACACATTTGTGCCACCTTATCTATGCCGGTTACAATAAATCCGGCACAGATAACAGGGTTACTGCCTCCCAGATCCCGCAAAACACATTAAGACCGGACCACGTAACAAACCGGTACAAATGTGTACTATTTGTACCAGTTGAATTAAAAAATCATCACAAATATCATTAGAGCCGGTTAATATAAATAACCGGAACAGATGACAATGCTACATTTATGCCGGTTTATTAAAAAAACCAACACAAATGATATTAGTACCGTTCCTTATTATGAACCGGTACAAATAACTAATTATCTGTACCGGTTCCTAATAAGAACCGGTACCAAATACGAGTGAGCCGAATAGCTGAGCCGCTGCGCACAGGAGAGGATAAGATTGATTCCCTTCCACCACCGACACTTCTTTCTTATCCTCTTCTCCACTCTCTCTCCTCCTCTCTGTTCTCCTCTTCCCACCAGCACGAGCAGCGCCCAGCACGAGCGTCACGAGAGTGGCCACCGGTGGCTGGAGGGGCCGTCGGCGACGGGAGCGGGTAGCAGATCTAGAGCAACGGGAGCGGCCGTCGGCAACGGGAGAGCTTGGAGCGCCGGTGGATCTGGAGCGGCCGTCGGCGGCGCGGCGAGAGCGGCGGCGGCGGGAGCAACCGGCGCGACGTGGCGGGAGCGGCTGGCGGCGGCGGGAGTGGCTGGAGCGG
>CM002486.1:6287715-6312749 GCA_000325765.3 Leersia perrieri
CCGCGGGGCGAGCGTGGAGGGAGATTGCCGGCGGGGGCGCTCGACTCCGCCCCGCCGCCCTAATAAGCAGTACCAGTTACTCGCCGGGCGCCGCTGCAGATCGCCATGCCAGGTGTCGAGTTCTAGCAGTGGCCGGCGAGGACGTCAACGGCTGCGGTGACGACGACCTCAAGCTTGATTCACCCAATCTGGTGCTCATCAGGCGAGCAGCCCTGCCCCTCCTCGAGCCGCGCCGACTAGAGAATGGAGATTGCTGGCCTCCATCCGTGCCGGTCGGAGCTCGCCGGTCGCGTAAGCTCGATCTTCCGTCTCCTGGCCCCTCGGAATCTCCCCTCCCCTTGCCGGCCGATGAGCTCCCTGGCCTGTCCCCTATCTTCTCTGGCGCAAACCAAGCGACGGCGCGGAGTATAGCGTCTGTCAGGTTGGGGCAGCACTAATGCACTATGCAACCTTGGCATTGTGTTTTTAAGCTTTCAGCTATTGCAGTAGAGAATTCTTGCTTTCTTGGTTACATGGGAATTACTTTCATTGTTTCTCATTTTTATTGGAAATTCGGAACTGTATACTGAAAGAGTAGAACCATATACTGAAGTGTCTGACTCAAATTCATAATTCTTCTTGGTATTTTACGATGGAATGTTGTTTTGGAAGATTTTGGGAACCCCAAAGTGGTAAATGATGGAGTTACGGTTGCTTAAGATGTTTGTGTAGCTAACCCGATGGAGAATGCTTATTCTTTGATGCGTGTAATAATCTGGATTTCTCGGTTAACATATGTGCCTTGTTTCTTGTCATGCTTAAATTATGTGCATGCTCTGAATGATTCTAATTAATTTGTTGCTTACGTCCTGTGACTTGAGGTTGAGTCGTCTGTTCCCTCATTACTGGTTTGCTAATTACTTCCTAAATCCAAACAATCATATGAATCTATACCGGTTTGCGGTATGTTAAAAATGGGCATCCTGAGGGTTAGATAAGACTATATATGGGGAGTTTAGTGGAGGAGTTCGAGAGGAAGTCATGTCCTGTAAAGGGCATTTAACAATCTAGGAGTTTGTTCATGTTCAATGAATTTTTAGATAAATTGCTTCCGGTTGTGAGTCTGCATTGATCCGTACAATGTATTTTTAGTCTATTTTATGATTAAGCATGTTTTGATGCCGAGAGCCTGAGGCATCATCTGTCCTGATTTGATTTTTCTCTTCTGTAAACATGGTTGCAGTTAGTTGCTCACTAACCTGTTGATTGCAATAAAGCAAATATCTGATATATTTCTCTTGCATCTGCAGATCTCAACCTGATGCATCTACTGATTGATAGTCATATGGTCAGTGGTTCAGCTTACAATGAATAATACAATAAATTTTCTGTTTTCTTATTATTTACATTCGTAGGTTTCTATAACCATTTGCAAATAGGAGTGAGCATCTATTGCAATGGATTTTGAGAAAACTAATTTTGATCTTGCAGTTTCAAAAATAATTTGGATATTGATTGGTTGCCCACGATCATGTGGTGGATCGACTTGTGCATCAGTGCATGGCGATGGCCAGGATCAGGTTGTTAATTGGCTTGTGCTTGTGACCACTGTAACCCTATGCATCCTTTTTATTTGTGGTGTTCTAATGTTCAGTTTTTTTTTGCGTTTTTTTTCTTGCAGGGATTCTAATGTTCAGTTGAGAGAGAACTTTCATCAGAGGGAGGTTTTAGTGGCTTCAGCAGATGTTCTCTTAGAAGTAAAAGCCATATGTATTCAGATGGACATTTAAAGGTTCTCTTTTTTTCCGAAATGCATATCGAAGAAGATATACCCCCCAATTCATATCTCTGACTTACTTGTTTTCCTTATACCAGTTTCAGATATTGCCATAAACGCTAACCTCTATCAAGCTATTTGATCTGTGTTTTCCTCCATGTGCAATTCAGAATCCAGATTTTTTTTCATAGACCGCGTGACGCACACATCACATGAGGGGTTAGACTGTAGGCATGTGGGAAGGAAGTGAGATCTGGTTCAAAAGCCATTCTCGATTTCTCATTTCTGTTTTCCATGTGAGCAGACATATGATGATATGCATCCGTGAGCGGCACGTTGCTAGATTTCTATTTTGTCTTTTTCCAGATTCTGTTAGGCCAGTTAGTTAAGTATGTTTTCACTTGTTATCTAAACTTCTCTATATCTCATATATGTTTTGTGCTGCAGATAAACAAGATATAAATAAGAGGAGGAGGACACGCGACAATCACCATTTTTATACTTATTTCTGGCCTCTTTCCGCACTCTCTGATGATTTTCTCCGGTTCATAAAGATAGGCTTTGGCTCAGTAATTTTGTGATTGTAGACTGCTGTTAGTTCATTGTTTTATTTTTGAGCTAAAACATATATCATCTTTTAGTTGTTTGGTTCATGCAATTTCAGTTTCCTCTAATGCTTTCCATGATTTGAACCAGATGTTGCCTGTTGTTTGCAACTCTGAGGAACATCTTCCTCTAGGGAAGGATTTCCTGACTATTTAATTATTCAAGTGAATAACTTATACCTCTATGCATGCATCGTCTATGTCGAGACTTGTGTATATCTGAATATTCGTTAACTACAAACCTATAAGTAACATCAGGCGATTGTTCATTTTATAATTGATTCTTTCAAAGTTATTTTCATTTTCATGTCACTGAAGTGGCTGTAATTGTACATGACCCAGATATTAGATCAACAAAAGGCTTTACCTCTTACTGTAATCATGAAATGGGATGTAGTAATGTTTATTTCTTCAAAACGCATTGAACTTTACCTCTGGCAATTTGAGATTTAATTGGTTGAAAACCTATTTGATTTCCAGAGATCATGAATCTGGAAAATATTGAACGTATACTGCCAAGGTAGGAGGACGTTAAGAAAAAAGAGAATGAGACTATACTCAAAGGTTTGTTTGCTTCTATGAGACTATACATGGCTCCTATTGATGCTGGTCTGTATATGAAATTAGATATATTGCTATTAACTGATTTTTGTATTGGTGATAAACTTTACTTAATTGATCTGTCTAGATTGTAGTTTTTCCTTATAATTCACTCTACTTTTGCAGTGTATCATAACTGCTTTGGCCGGAGTTTTGTTATGGATAACAACGTTGGCAGCTCGACCCAGCATCGTCAGGAAGAAGAGCTCATAATTTATCTTGGAGGGGTTGGTACTCAATTTTTGGTTATGGCTGATTTTGCAATGGATGGACCATACCCACTGTCGTCCAGCCACTTAGGTAATATCCATTTAGCATTTGCAATATTGTATGCACTCTGTCACAATCCTTAGTCAAACAAATGACAAACCTTCAGAAGAGGTTATTAATTAGCTGCTGATTGTTCCTATAGTGTATTAAACCTTCAAGTCAGCGAGAGTACTTTTTCATTACAATATATGTGAGCCTTCATAGATGGCGGTGAGCCGGTGACTAAAATTGACAACAGTAATTATTGAAAGTCATGAGTTCTTTATCTTTTATGTGTTGGAAGTATGGATGGGCCATTTTTAAAGCATATATCTGGACTAAAATGCATGATACTGTATTTTGTGCATTTAAATTGCCCTCATCTTGAACTACTTATTGTTTTGACATCGTAATCATAGGTTAAGTAGCAGTGAGATGGTTTATCCCATGTATAATGTTTGTGTAAGAATTAAGCAAAAATTCAGGACTAATGTGATTCTTAGATAATTGGACATCAAGATGGTCCCTTGAAATAGTCACCGGTATATCCTTTCCCTAATGAAGGATGTTGCATCCTCGTGGCTAGCTCAGCAAGAAAGGGCAAGTAATTTGGTGATCCCTGGAAGTTCTATGGAAGGAGCACAATGCGAGCATCTTAATTTATTTCGAAAGGATCATGGCCATGCCGACCCCTATTTTAGCATAGTTAAAGAAGAAAGCATGAAGCCGATGCATAGCGGGCCATGAAACTAAAAGACCTTTGTGAGGGCAAGATATATGTATGAAAATCCTTCGGACAATCCTTTGTAAATAAACTTTGTAAGCTCTTTTATTAATGAATCGGGCAACCATTTACACACTTCCATATAAATGGTTGTTAACATGATCAAGTTATTTGATAGTTGTTCACATGACAGGGTTCATGTTCTTGGTTGGCATTCATTTTAAGTACAAAGCTTGTCAATCATGAAGTTGAATGAATAATACATGAACAAATAACTTACCTCAAATATCGATTGTTTGTGGCTTCGGACATTCTGTATTTTCATATTATCTGATTTTATATCAAGACTCATGTCTGATTTATATAAATGTTTAATTAAGCATGTCTCCTGGTTGTTGATTAATTGAGCTTTCAGTCAGAAGGCAAGGTAAATTAATAGCCTCCTGAAAACAACATGGTAAAAGATACTTCATGCTGTAGGCTTTAATCTGAATATAACTTGGCCAAATTTTGTTTGTATGACCTGCTGTGCAGAGAGTATTGAATAAGAATTTTGTGTTTTATTCTGTTTATTTATAGGTAAATTATGCTTGACTTTTTTAGAGTAACATATAATCAATAATTGTTTGAGAAATATTGTGCAAATTACGTATCCACTAAAAATAATTCAGACATACCTATTGTTTCAAGTTTCAACCTGTACTGCATTATTCTCCTTTTTTGAGTATATTTTAAGTTTTAACCTTTACTCATCAGCACATACCAATGGATGCTCTTGAGATAATGCATAGCTCCTATTCATTTGACGATTGGTATATTTATTTATTTGACGATTTTATGATATGAAGCATGTTACATATATTGAACAAGCACGACACTATTTAATTTATATTATTTAATATTGCCGTAGCGTTAGCACGAACAGATTACTAGTTGTTAAAATGGTCAAAACACGAGCGCTGACAATCACATCCACATATCTCCTTACATCTTTTCCCCCTGTTTCTATCCTTTATCACTGACCACTCCCTCTCCCTAGCCTTGACCTCTCCCTCAATCTTGTACACTCCCTCTCCCTCTGGAACGATGGCGGCAGCATCCAGTGGCGGTAGAGGACCTGAGCTGCACACTGAGAAGCAGAGGTGCACTAGAGGCGTCAGCCTTGAGTAGCGATGCTCCTGAGTAGAGGGGCACGAGCAGCAGCACCCTATGGTGGCGCTCTGAGCAGCGGGCACGGAAGGCAGCGGTGCAAGCGTGGTGTGAGAGGCGGTGCGTGAGCAGCGGGGGTGACGTGAGCTCAAAATTAAATGCTCCCCAACCCATTTGTGTCGGATCTATGTAATTAACCAGTACTGATTTTTTATTGTCAAGTCTAGAACCGACACAAATGGGGCTTAAAACCCAGCTGCCTTGATAAGACTTTATGCGGTAGTGAATGAATTCATCCATGTGACCCATAACACCTCCCAGATAAAATTATTACGGTTGGTCTAAAGGCCAATCTCTTATGTAGTTACTAAATTAGGATTCCCTGACTTTAATTCCATATTGACATGGGCACTGGTGTGTGGGCCACTGGGTCCGTATACGATCATATCCTGTAACTCTAAGTCAGAGGAGCTACATGTGAGTAATGGGCGCAGTTGGTGAAACCCTTATCGATCATATAGTTCAACAAATCATATAGCAAACTGTCATAAATACAAAGTGTGACGCATCCAATGCTTCAAAATCATTTAGGTCATATTGGACTATCGAGAACACTGCCCCGGCACCCACACACCCGCTGCCATTCCCCTTCGCTTCCCTGTCCGTTCTCCATGACTTTACAAGCCCTCGCCCCCCCTCATCCTAATCCCCTAATGCCATGACCATCCATGGTTCCTTGGGCCCCATTGCCGCAAGCGCAGCTACCACCGATCCTCCATATCCGTTCCTCTACCTGCCCGATTCCCCCACCCAGCAAACGCTCTATTCCCCTTGCACTGGTTCCTCGGTCCCATTCCCCATGTGAAAACTCCAAACATTGCTACACCCCTGTTGCCGCAAATAGCACCGCCATCGTCCATCCTCCTTCATGCGGAGGCACTGGCATGGCCAGGCCCGGCCCTAGGGTAGGGCAGTGCGACCACACTGGGCCCCGCAAGGTCGAGGGGCCCTGGCCTTGTATGTGTAATTAAAGTTTACTACTACTCCATCGCTAGTTCTCTCAGGCAACATGTAATGCAACTCGTTGGCTGTGAAAGGCAAAGTGCTATATTAATTGATTTGTCCAGCATGCATGCTCTGCACATTTCCAAAGACTTGTTCAGTAATTTTAGCACTACTATTTACTAATAATGGAATCATTGCCTGATTTTGTGCCGTCAAATACTAAAAAATTGGTAACACCATTGTTGACGATTGTTGTAGTAAAAAATTACTAAAAAATTAGCACTACTATTTACTATTAATCAATACATAGTACTAGTAGAAATTGTTGTAGTAGTAGCTGATTGCGATAAAAAATTCCTGTAAAATTATTGTGTAGCATATTGTATTTTTTTTAGACTTGTAGTATTATTATTAGAAAATTAAATCAAGCTATAACTTATTAAATTATTATAGATCTTATGTTTTCTACATTATAATATTGAACTATAGGACAAGATTCGATCAAAATTTTAATATTTTGACCATCAAATTTATATTATAATAATAAGTTTATGATACCATGCCGGTACTTTTAGAGGGAAAATTGTGCGTACCATTTGTTTTATTTATATAAATTAAGAATTTGAGAAACTACTGATGATGGTCAGAAATTGGAATGTTTGGCCGAATATTTATCTAAACATTATATATTTATAAGTGGATGGAGTATTATCTTAACAATAAAATAAAAATGAAGTTACGTGTATAACTTTTAGGGCTCTGATTTTTTTATCTCGCACTGGGCCCTTAAAATGCCAGGACCGGCCCTGGGCATGGCGAGCGCGCGAGCCGCGAGGACGACGAGCTGCGGCCGCGGGATGACGACGCCGATCGATGGATGATGGCGATGGGCCTGGCTGTTGATGGTTGCTGCTGCCTGCCGTGCGTGATGTGTTGCCTGCTGCCTGGCCCATTACAACATGGTCTAATCCCAAATCCTAATGACTAATTACTCAATTAACGATGAAACCATGATGTGGCCCATGTCAGGCCCAGCTGGGGGCAATACTGTGCTAATGAACTGAAACGATCACTAATTTGCGGTCGCAGAAGTCATAGCGTCGCAGCCGAAGCGCCGCACGCTTGTTCGCCTCGCGCCCTCGCCCACCCTAGCAATCGCAAGCCACAAGCGACGAGTCGGCGGAGGTTGGGGATCAGGAGGTCGGAGGCTGACCGGCAGCCGGCCGCTGGGTCATTGCCGAGGAGGCGGCGACCCGGCGCCGGACAGCTCGGCGGCTGCATCAACAAGAGGCAACAGTAAGAAAGGATTAGGGCTGGGCATTAGGCGACCCATTATTTGATGATTTGAGAATATGGATAAAAAGGGGAAGGGAAAGGCACAAATATCTCAGAGAGGTAATTTTAGGAGTTTCTGTTAGTCTATTTAACACCAAATTGCGAATTGCAGTTGCAGGTTCATTGCTTCTCATTGACTGGTTGTGTGCTTGTGATGTGCGTGTGTGCAGATTTAAAGAGCTACTTTATTAGGAGTTCTAGTGTTACAAACTCAATAACTGATGTGCAAATGGAAGAGGCGGTGATCCAGGAAGATAATGCCGGAAGAGTGGAAGAGGTGGAGTTGCAATTGGGTTCCATTGATGTAATTGAACATGTGCGAGAGGAAGAGGTGAAAACTCTGTGACAGCTAGTGCCAGGCCTGTTAAGTTGCATGCACCCACAAGTTTAACCCAAAAGTCTAAGTTATTGAAAAAAGAGACAATTCACTTTACACACTCCAACACGCCCACTCACGCGAGACCCCCTCAAATACGTTTCAAGCGTGGAGTATTGGAGTGAGCAACAATTATTTAATTGCGTGTCAGCCATGATTCGAACTCGAGACCTTTAGCTCTGATACCATATTAAGTTGCATGCACCGACCAATTTAACCCAAAAGCCTAAGCTGTTGGGAAAAGACGAGCAATTCACTTTATACACTTCAATATGGCCTTCTAGAGTGGAAAAGTTTGAAGAAATAAACAAGAAGGTATAACGGAGTTAATCCCGGATCACATTATCTCTAATTTGGGATTTCATATTCAAATTTATCAATTTGATCCTAACATTAGAGATGATGCTAGAAGGGCTTTCATAGCTAAGGGTCCAACTCAAGCATCAGGTCATAGTTTTCCTAAAAGAAACAAAAAAAAATAGTTTTTTAGATGGTTGAGATAATTTAATCTTGCTCTTGCACACCGCCACACCTTGCCCTATTTTTTTAGTCGTCCTCCACCACTGGATGAAACCCTTATCGATCCTATAGTTCCTCGGTCCCTCCAATAATTCAAAACAGTCATAACTACAGAGTATGACGCATCACGCACCCAATAATTCAAAACAGTCATAACTACAAAGTGTCCCTTATCAATCCTTATAGTTCCTCGGTCCCTCCAACAAATCATATACCAAACAATCATAACTACAAAGTGTGACGCATCACGCATCCAATTGGACTATTGAGAACACCCCTACCCCCACACCCGATGCCATTCCCCTCCACTCCCCTGTCCCCAGGACTCCGCAAACCCTTGCCACCCTCATCCTAAATCCCTTAATCACTGCCATGAGCATCCATTGTTCCTTGGCCCCTGCTATCTCTGTCTTCAAGGATTCAAATTTCTCCCTCAGATAGATGTTGCTACCTTCCCACCAGCGAATCTCCACTAGTAGAGAACTGGGCTTTAGTCCCGGTTAAAAAAGCCCTTTAGTCCCGGATTCCCAACCGAGACTAGGCTCCCGAGACTAAAGGGTACCCTTTTAGTCCCGGATTTTTAACCGGGATTAAAACCTACTTTTAGTCCCGGTTGGTGTTACCAACCGGGACTAAAAGGTAGGAGAGAGAAAACACTCAATCCCCCTCTCCTTTCCCATTTCAGTTATTTTTATTTCTATTTTTTCATTGTTATTTTCTGCAAATCAAAACAAATCACACACAATAAAATCATCTGTAATAATCTCTTCTCCACAATTAACAAATTAATCAATCAAAAATTCTTTAAGACTTAGTACAATGAAGAGCAAGTAATCACAACAATCTCTCAACAAATCATCTAGATGCCTATATCCACACATCTTCTCAACAAATCAATCATAAATCCCTCGTCTGCCTCCCTTCCTTCGCGCCGACGAACGTTGGCACGCCATCGCCATGCCGCTGCACAGGCCGCCTGGCCCTGCCACCGCGCAGGCCATTGGGCCGCCGCGCAGGCCGCCTGGCCCCGCCGCCGTGCAGGCCGCCGCTTGGCCCCTGCGAGAGAGAAGATGAGATAAGAAGTGAGATAAGAGAAAGAGAAAGAAATGAGTAGAGGAGAGTGGATGAGCAGATATATAAGAAGATAAGGGTCGGGGGACTTTTAGTCCTGGTTTGTATTACGAACCCGGACTAAAGAGGAACTTTTAGTCCGGGTTCGTAATAACAACCGGGACTAAAGGGTCGGGGTCGGGGGACTTTTAATCTCGGTTTATAATACGAACCGAGACTAAAAAGAGATTTAGTCCCGGACTCAATTTAATCCGGGACTAATGCTCTATTCTCTACTAGTGCTCAAACTAGCATAGAGATATGACACGGAAGGATGAGAAGGCGCCCACCTGGGGATGTGAAGGAGAGGAAAATGATGCTTCTCTCTCCGTTATCCTTTCCATCTCCCTCTCCCAACCTTGTCCTGTCCCTCTCCCTCTCCCTCTCGACAGCCTTATCCACTCCCTCTCCCTCTCCAAATGACAGCGGCGGCAGCAGACCCGAGCAGCACGCCAGCGGTAGCGGCGTGCAAGAGGTGGTGGCATCGAGCGGCGGCTCTCCCAAGCAGAGGTGCACAAGCAGTGGCACCCTGTGGTGGTTCTCTGTGCGGCGAGGCACAAAAGACGGTGGTGTGAGTGAGATTCAAGCAGCGGGGTTAATGCAAGCTCAAACATTTTTTTAAATGCTCACCAACCCATTTGTGTCGAGTCTGTCTAACCGGTACTGTTTTTTTAGTGCCGTATTTAAAACTTGCACAATCAAGCTAGGCTGAAAGCTTGGCATTGGTTTTGTTATATCGAGGGTTAAAGCTCCGCAACGAAAAGGCTTTGTGCGACTGCGTTGATCCATGCGACCATAACACCTCCCCGTTATATTTAATATAGGCAGTCCAAAGGCCAGTCTCTTATGTAGTTAATGGAATTAGGATTTACTGACTTCAATTCTCTGATGACATGTGAGCCCTGCCATTTAGCTACGACCATATCCTCCAACAAGTCAGGGGAGTTGCATATGAGTAATGGGGAGTTGGTGAAACCCTAATTTATCTCTGGATAGAGAGAACTGAGACTTTTGGCTCTTCTAACTAGCATGAATGCCTATAAGATTGACTTTAATCATTTTTCTCTCCACTTTGTATTAATGGGATTTATGTAGTGGCATACTTAATTAAGTGTAACATCAGAGCCAACCGCCATCTTCTTTTTCCATTTCACTTTTGTTTATTTAAGCATGTAGCTGGCTTATAGCCTAATTGTATACTTTCTTCTGGGAAGATATCCACATTCCACGCTAATTGACAAGTAGGCTACGGCTAGCAAGCCGTCATTATTTTCTTGACAGGTACTAATATCTTATCCGAAACTTCAGTTGCAAGTAGCTAGCGCCAAAAATTAAGGACGGTTGACTGGCTAGCTATATATCTGGTCTATGGCATCACATAATACACGGACGGAGTAAAATTAAATACGCAAATACAAAATTATTAATCAAGGCAAAAATATATTAGGATTTGATATGTAATAATAGAAAAGTTATTTTTTGTTTAATATATAGTTGTGGTGATATACACACACGCTCACTCGCCTATATAAATGAACACACTCAGACATCATCTCTTATGAGCAGTTTTGAAGAATAAACCATCGAGATTAATAAACAATTCGATAAGGTTGTCTAATAATTAACCATAAATGTAAGCACATGTACCGGGACATGATGGATGCCCAATGGCGAACCTAGGACAAAAATTACCGGGGTCCATTACATACTAATAGTCTAATTATCGAGTCATATAACGATTAATATGCCATAAAATAGCTTACAAATGATGAGTTACCTGGTGTCCCGTGCACCGGATAATCTCAACATAAGAACGCCACTGTGGGTGACTACAACAAAAATGGGTTGTGTAAACATTTTCTCTAATATTCTCTAATATAGACATTTTACCGAATCTTTATGCTAACAAAATTTTACTTGTGGCATTATTTCCTCTGAAATTGTAGAAACACTAGTTATAAGCATTAACTTATATCACAACCATAGTGAATTAATGTAAAAAAAGAAAAAAAAATTATCCTTATTTAAGGATGTTAAAGTTCCTAGAAAGTGCTTTATGTACGAGGCAAATTTTTTAAAGTGCTAAAAGGTTGCCTCCAGAATAAATTAAAATATATGCAAAAGTGCCTCAAAAGTGTCTTAAAAGTATGGCACGATTTTAGAAGTGTCTGTAAAGTGTATTTGTATTACATAATTTCAGTGGATGCGTAACTCGTGAAACTGAAATTCTTCAGGATTACGTGTAGAGGAAGACGAAGACACATGGTGCCAATCAGGTCAGATTACCATCTCTATTCTTCTATGTAAATTACTTTCTATTAATTTTCTGAAATACAAATATATAAGCATATACGTATGGGAAATTCCGTGGCATCTTAAAATACATAGATAAATAGAGGTTGTAATCTGACATGATTGGCACCAAACATGCGTCTTCGTCTTCGTCTACACATAATCCGGAGAATTTCAGTTTTCACCAGTTACGCGTCCACCAAAATTAAATATAATTTAGAAAAGGCAACTATATTGGAAGATGCAATCCATATAGCGTTGGTTTGATTCCTTTATTATCTGGCTACGTTTCCTATTTGGGATCTTTGAGTTTGATAGTTCATGTTATGCCTCAAGGGTATAAATACACATTCCTATGAGCTAGCTCAAGGACATGTTCGATCATGTACATCTATTCCATCGAAGACATCAAAGCCCTACGGAATCGAGTCGTCCATATGCCGACGCGCCGTCGACTAGACCCTATATACACCCATACACCCCTATAGACCTATTATTCTAGTCAAATAGATATACAAGCTTCTATTACATCTCATTATACTTGGTGATAAGCCTTATATGTTGATCATGGAAAATAGGCCACCTGACCAACAGGATGTAGGGCTATCTCCACACTAGGGGCTGAATCGGTATACAATATGTCTCCCCTCTATATTTGTTGCGAAGTTCTAAAGGTCTTCGCATCAGGGGATCCCCCGTTATAACGAATCATGCATTCGAATTTGTCACTAGTTGACAACAGTTATAACTCTTAGCTAATACATATTAATTGCTAGTACAATCTATGTCGGTTAGCTAGACTAACTATAAACAGCTCCTATCTTTTATTTGTGTCCAACAAAAGATATATATAGGATGAGAGATATGGAATTTAGTGTAGCTCGATATTGAAAGCGCCACGTACAATCTCAACAATAGAAGGTGTGCTAGGGTTTCAGAGCACGAGCGTAGGATTATATAATATATTTTTGTCATTGAATTGAGATCCACGTATAATTGTTTTGCTATAAATTAAGTATTATAATTTATTTTAGATTATTTATATCGTTAACTATTTCTTACTCTTGTATTAATGCTTCGCTATTCTTGATTTGGGTAACTATTTTTACTTCATATAGGCGGTCCATAAAAAAATCCTACCTAACGCGCAGGGTCACGGTTGCAAAGCGATACGTGCAAGTTCACCACCAACGGAAACAGGCTCATGTTCAGAGGAGGATTACTTAAACAATATTCCACTTAAGCGCAATAAGCAAAAAGTGATTTTTCGATAAACCGGCCTACTTTTTTCAGGCGGTCCGTTACCGGAGCCCCAGTACAGATTGGACTGGCTCAACTACACCTAGAGCCACCTGCAAAAACAGGCTTTGCAGGCGGCTCACCAGTCAGCCGCATGCAAAGATCACATGATCTATTGCATGCGGCACATTAAGTGTTAGTGAGCCGCCTGTAAAGATTACATAAAACAATTATATATATATATATAGAGAATATTACTGCATGGCACGCTGCGTGCTACCAGTTTTGGCAGCACGCCTCCCCCTATTGAGCGAGTTATTTTTTAACTAGCCTAATCAACCAATCCCACCATTTTGATTCTTGAGTAAAAAATTAACTAAACTATTAAAACTGCGAGATTATTTACTTTCTTATAGAACTTTTTACGTTGGTCGGAGTTAAAATTTTACTTACTATTGAAAACTGTGGGGATGGTTTCTTGAACGAGCTGCAATTTTCATGGCGCGCAGCGCGCCCACTAGCTCGACCGTGTGTGTGTATATATATATATAATTATCTCTCTCTTCTCTTACACGTGCGCACTCTCTTTGGCATTGTAGCCCCTCAACGAGGAGCAGTCGGGGCAGGAGAGGGCGACACTAGTAGCGGCACTCAACAACAATGGCAGCGGTTGTTTCAGGCGGCGGTTGGGCGGTTGTTTAAGTGTTTGTTTTTGGAAATTGTGTCACCAAACTGTCTTTTTTACATAAATTTTTTATTCAGTTGGATTAAGATAATCAAGGTCTCAAAATTCTAGAGCTCAACGATATCGATCGATAACTTTATAATTCATAATTAACTTCATTTCAGATTGTTTACATGTCCTAATTAAAATGAAGTTGTCAGATCTACTGGGATAAACAAACTAAAATCCTCCCGCTACATTGGATTAAAAGAAAAAAAAGCTTACGGTATAGTATATACTAGCAGTATATTCGATTGGTGTAGATTAATCTGCGTACCTACTATATGTAAAATTTAAAAGGGTAAATTTGTCCTTTTGGAGCGAGGGCTCTATCAGAGACGCGACACAGCGACGATAGAGATTTCAGAACCGATTGAATCGCCCACTCGACCACACGAGATTATCCTATTATGAATTTTCTAAAATGTTCTTTTCTATACATATGAAATTTCTTTTTTATCCTTTCATATACTGCTTGTATATACTAACAGTATTGGGTACCATAAAAATGCTCTAAAACAAACTCTACCGTACATAAAAGCTGTAAAATCCAGCAAGATATAACTTTATAAAATTCCGTACTAACGTGGTCGCTTGACGTCAGAGAAGCTGCATGAGTAACGGAGGCGTTGGTGAATCGCTTATCGCTCTGCTCTGGAGAGAGACTAGGCACTTTTGGCATATCTAACTTCCATGCATGGTCAAGTGTTAAAGCGAACTTATATAAATATATAATACAATGACTATAAGGGTGTGTTTGATTTGCTGCCATTCTTTGCCACGTCATAGTTATGGCTACCACAGGTTGTTAAATAGGTGTTTGGTTTTGTGTCATAGTTATGACTGGCCACACTTTAATAATAGCATCTCTCACGTGTTATAGACTTGAACTTTTGCCAACTTTATCATACTTTGTGACTAGTAATTTGATCGCCACACTTTTTGTGGCTGCCATAACTTACCTAAGCTTAGTTGTGGCAAAGTATGGCCGACAACCAAATACACCCTAAGATCGACTCTATTTTTCTCTTATTTTTTTCACTCGTATGTTTTTAGTGGATTTATGTTGGAATATACATAAAACAAGCTCTTACACGAGAAACAACCAATCTTCTTTTTCTATTCCTTTTTTCTGTACATAAGCATATAATTGACGTGTAGCTAGCCAAGTATTATACTTTCTCTTAGGATGATATAGACGTTGCACGCTTATTGACAAGTAGATAGCCACCACTGGCAAAACGTCATTATTCTCGACAGATACTAATATCTCCTCTGTAAGTACGGTTCCAAGTAGCTTGCGAATAAGGACGGTTGACTGGCTAGCTATTTCTGGTCTATGGCATCACATAATACACGGAAGGAGTAAAATTATACATGAAAATGCCAAATTGCTAATCAATGCAAAAGATTAACGTTGAGGTAAGAAAGATTTATGATTGTTTCAGAGCAGAATGTAGGTGAAAAAATTAAATAAGAAATGGTTGTGATCGGTGAAGATTGGTAGGTGTTATATTTTGAGACGGATAGAGTAGGATTTTATTAATGTGTAATGATAGAAGCGTTATTTTTTTTGTTAATATATAATTATACACATAAGCTCACTTGCCTATATAAACAAAAATACGCACAAATCCCACTTTTCTGAGCATCTTTGAAAAATGAACCATCTTACATCTTACTTGAGACTGATGAAATATTTGATGAGGCCGCTTATCACCGAAAAAGTAATTTTACGGACAAATACTAGGACACGATTGGTGACTACAACAAAAACGCGTTGTATAAACATTTTTTCCTAATACTACGAGCCATTCGAAAAATACCTCATAAGTCTAGAACAGGCATTTCATAGAATATCTTTATGGCTTACAACATCTATTTTTTAGATAATATACAACGTTCTAGTGTAGCATTTTTTTCCTCTGGACGAGTAGAAACACTAATTATATGCATTAAATTGTACCATAACCATGGTTAAAAATTATAAAGTGCTAAAAAGACATCTTCAGAAGATAATTTTAAAATATATATATGCTAAAAGTGTCTTAAAAGTATTACAGGCATTTTTAGAAATACATCAAGATAGATAGGCGATATGAAAATTCCAAATTTGCCTCTATATAAGTGTTTCTATGCCAGGTTTTTTTCCTTTTTTGTTCTTACCAGTTACGACTACTCCACTAGGAGGTACTAGCCTAATCAGGTGGCTCCGTTTGCTTATAAGATATATTTGTTTTAGATATATTATATTTTTAAGTAATTTTATTATGACTGCATGCTCAAATGAAATGATCATATATATATGCATACACGTTGGAAATTATGTGACATCTTAAATACTTAGAAAAGTAGAGGTGATAATCTGACCCGATTAGGACTAATAAACCCGCGTCTTTGTCTGCGCGTAATGTATGGAAGAAATTTAGTTTCACACCCTACATGATCGCAAACCGTCCGTCAATGTTGATCGTGACCGTGTGTGATTGAGATTTCATGAACCTCATTTATGAGATATGGGTTCATCTATAAATCTGGCGATATATTTTAGTTCAAAGCCTGTCAAATATATTTTTAATAGTTTAATTACATCATATTATACTAAAATTACATATGTAACTAATACTCATATATCATATAATAGATAAAAACAACTTGTGTATGGGGGTACAACCAGACGAAGAAGGTATATAGGAGGTTATAATATTTCAATATCCTTTCCTTTTTGAGAAAATACAGGATCATGCGGTTGCTTCATACATAGATCACTGCGTTGTTTAAATTAGAGCGGACCTGTACTTCTTAAAAAAGTTCAAAGTTCAGCTGATGGGTAGTCTTTTTAGACAGTTTCAAATTACTACTAGGTTTTTACCCTATTGCCAATCATTGCAACAACACGCAAATCCAGTTGCAATAGGTATATGTTATTGCCACCATTTTGTAAAATAGTTACAATATGTGGAGAATATTATCACGAATATATTGCGTTGTAATAATCTTAATTTTTTGTTGTAATACAAAGGTTCTATTGCCACCATTTCGTAAAATGGTTGCAATAGGTGAACAATATTTCAACACATAAGGGCTGGCAACTCCAAAAAGCCATTACAAAACATGACATCTCCAAAACATCACCCGTAAGTATCACCCTTTAGCCAAAATACCAAAAGCCCTTCCACTACTACAGAAATAATTTTTCTGGTATTTGGGAATTATTTTCTATGGCGGCTACACCGCGAAACTGCCAACGCAAAAAACAGGGGGGTGGGCTGCTATGAACCGCCAGCGAAAATGTATCGCTAGCGGCTAATGTAAGATGGCCGCCAGCGAAAGACGGTTGTTTTCGCTAGCGGTCGTCTTAATGAGCCGCCAGCGAAAATAGATATCTTCGCCGCTAGTGAAGATGGAGAAATCATCTCCGGCGGTCCATATAATGCTCCGCCAGAGATTTTATTTTTTCGCTGGCGGTTCGACGCGAACCGACATATGTTGGGGGCATTCCAAGGTGGATTTTCTCTCTCCTGTCAACACATAAAAGGGGAAAGGTTTTCATCTCGAATTATTTGAAATATAAATTGTCAAGTTTTTTTTTTCATTTTTTTTCTATCTTGAGATTTTTCATGGGAAAGAATTAGTGGCATGTAGGTAAAATATTTTAATTTTTATCTTTTATTGGAGGCTTAAAGTGGGCAAACTTTGTAATAGATTTTTTGCATTATTGATATTCCATGTCCCCTCCATTTTTGATGGATTTATATGTAGCAGATCTGTAGTTTAGGATCTTCAGATCTAGATCTATTTCTCTACTAGAGGAGAAGAAGAAGAGCTTCTAGAAGGATGAGGAAGAGAGGGATGAGTGTATTTTGGTGATTTTTTGGTTCTATGTTGATTTTTTTGCTAGAATTATAAGTATTTAAACCATGTAGGTTGGATTAATTTCTTTAGATAGTTGTTTGTTGTATGATTTTTGGCTCTCCAATTTTCTTGTAGATATTATTGTAAATATTTATTCTAACTAACTATGGAATAATTTATTTTTTCACATTTAATGCATAGATGGCGGACATATCATGTATGTATAGAGAGAGATATCGTGCGTCATATATTGACGGAGTCAACATGTTCATGGCAGCTGCTAAGAAGAATGCTGTATCTAAGAAGACGAAGGAGATTAGGTGTCCATGCGCGCACTGTAAATAGAAAATATGAATCGATCCATCTGTAATTGAACAACACTTGGTGACGCATGGATTTGTGGAAGGCTACACAAATTGGTCACATCATGGAGAGATCCCACGCAATCCAGTTCATATCCCATGCAATGAAGTTCCCAATCATGCGTTGAGAAGGCCGGATGTACACACGTGGGACGAGAATTTCACAATAGTAGGCGAAGAAGAAGGAGGAGGAGGAGGAGGAGGAGAGGGAGGAGGAGGAGCAGCAGCACAATGTAGGTGACAATGCCAGTAAGTTTGATTTGGAGGAGATTGTTGACACCCCTTTTGGTATCGGCTTATATACCGATGAAGAGCTGGATAGGGTTGATGTAGGGCTGGACATGGAGATTGATTCAATGGAGACTGGAAGCCGATGGAGACCAAGTCAAAACAAGGCAAGCTGAACTGAGTCCGGTTCGGAGTCCAATTGTATCTAGATTAGAAAAGTGTGTTATTTTCTTTGTTTACAAGTTATCAGAGTCCTAGTTTTGTAAAGTTAGGAGTTAGTTTCCTTTTATGTAATGATCGCGTATGTTAAGCTGATTGAGTCGTGTGATATTAGGAGTCGGTCGACCGTTGGTATAAATATTGTAGCCCATGCACTGTAATAGGGATTAACACTCTTTTAATAAAATTTCGGCGCATCGCCACCCTAGATCTCGCTTGGTTTTCGATGAGATTGTGCTTTCGGGTCGTGCTGCATCGATTTGGTTCAAACTATGGCAGTAGGTATGTCTTGTCAAACTTCATGCCAATCGTCATCATTTTAGATGCGGATCAGTATGTCACGTATCACATGCATCGTTAGATCACAGATCAACCGCGATATGTCGTTATCAGTTCATCCGGTTAGAAATTTCTTGGTTAAGTCCAATATTCTAGTCAGGATGCTAATTAGGACTTTCTCGGTTCAATCCAATATTCTAATTAGGCTACTACTACTAATAACATACCAAGGCTATGCTAAATATAACACGATGCATCCACCAATATGCATATCATCGGCTAGTGTGTTTAGATCGGTAATGATAGTATTAGCGCAAGCTGTCTCGACCTTGCTCGATCCTTCGGATTAGTACTGGATTTAATTGGATTAGATGTGCTAATTGATGATATGCATGTGTCTATCGGGGTTTTAGCCGATAGCTTACCTTTAATTCAATTTTACCATATCTTTTACTCCATCGGCTTATGTCTCGTTAGATAGCCGATGTAGCTTCTTTTGACTAAACAACCGATCGCATAATGTGCTATCGGCTACCTGTCATCGGCCTAGTGGCCGATGACACAACAGATCTAACTTTGATTTTACCTGAACCCGATTAATTAGGACCTGCACTAGAGTTAAGCAGATCTCTCAGGCCTTCGGTGTGAACACGTGGTACCAAATTTCACGTCAACAGAGATGTTGTGTCACGCTGAACCGGAGGTTTTAGTTGGGTCCTCTTGTGGGTTGGAGAACTTCGATGCATTACAGAAGGCAGCGAAGGATCTTTTGTACGACGAGGCAAAGGGTTGCCAGAAGGATTTCACATTGTTACGAACTGTGCTTGAACTAATGAGATTGAAGGCCAGAAACGGTTGGTCGGACAGTAGTTTCAATGATTTGTTGGTTTTGTTGAAGAAAATGTTTCCGCAACCCAACTCCCTGCCAACCAGAACCTACGAAGTGAAGAAGCTTATTTGCCTGTTGTCACTAGGTGTGAGGAGAATACATGCGTGTGTTAACCATTGTATTTTGTTCCGTAATGAGTACAAGATTATGGACAGATGCCCAACGTGCAACACTAGTCGATACAAACCAAGTCATAGCCAGTCTGAGGGTCAGGATGTTGCCGCTGATGAGGTAGAAGACAGCAAAAAGGGAAGATTCCCTGGCTTGTCATGTGGTATCTTCCGGTGAAAGGTCGATCGAAGCGCATGTTCTCGAACCCAAGTGATGCCGAACTTATGCGCTGGCACAAGGACAAGGGGAAAAGAGATGGGTTGATTTGTCATACGGCAGATGCTCCACAATGGAAGGAGTTTGACACAAAGTCCTAAGTTTGCAGAGGACCCAAGAAATGTAAGGTTTGCATTGAGTACCGACGGAATGAATCCATTCGGTGACCTGAGCAGCTCACACAACACGTGGCCAGTACTCCTAATCATGTACCACCTACCGACGTAGCTATGTCAGAAAAGGAAGTATATTCTGTTGACTATTCTTGTACAGGGACCATGACAACCTGGCAACGACATAGATGTTTTTCTAGAGCCTTTGCTGGAGGATATGGCTGATCTGTGGAAACACGGGATTCGAGTTTGGGACGAATTTATGAGGGAGTAATTCACACTTCATGCAATTATGTTTGTCACGGTCAACGTCTTGCCTGCACTATTTTTGCTGCCAGGCCAGATCAAGGGGAGGACAGGCTGTGTTATTTGCGTGGATGGTATGGTACATCGGTATCTTCCGGGGTCGAAGAAGCTAGTGTACATGCGGCACCGACGTTACTTAAGGAAGAATCACACGTATCGCTCGAAAGCAGAATATTTCGACAACATTGTTGAGGACGGTGATCCACCAGAACCATGGAAGGGTGATAAAGTGCTGACGATAACAAAAAATCTCAAGGTTGTTTTTGGCAAGACCAAAAAGAAGGAAACGAATAAGTGGAAGAGAAATGGTGCCGAAGAGCCACCAAGCAGTATTACCCCATTCAAGAAGCACACTATTTTCTTTATGTACCTTCCATATTAGAAAGATTTAGAGATACGACTTTCCATGAATGCAATGCACCTAGAGAAAAATGTCTTCGATAGCACCATTGGGACTTTACTCGACATGCCAAGTAAGACAAAGGATGGGCTGAAATCTCGCAAGGACCTCGTGGATATGCAGATAAGGGAAGAGCTTCACCCTGTGGATAAAGGTAATGGAAAAATATACCGTGGGGTGAGAGTGCCTACTGCCTTCTCCTCGAACAATGTGCCAATGCATACGTGGGGTGAGAGTGCCTACTGCCTTCTCCTCGAACATTAAACGACTTGTGTCCATGAAGGATCTGTCATTTTCATGCTACAATTCTCATGATTGCCATGTAATGCTTATGGTATTCCTCGCTATTGCAATCAGAGCAATCGAACCGGTCCACGTGAAGATGGTCATTACAAAGCTGTGTTATTTCTTCAATGCAATCTCACAGAAAGTAATCGATCCTGAAGAGTTAGCTCTTCTCCGCTCTATTGGTGTAAAGACAGTGTGCGAGCTAGAGATGTGTTTCCCTCCATCATTTTTCAATATAATGCAACACCTGATATTTCGTATTGTGCCTTAGATAATTGCACTTGGACCCCTCTATCTACATCAGATGTGGCCATATGAATGGTACATGGCCATTCTAAAAGGCTATGTGCGGAATCGTGCCCACCCAGAGGAATCGATGACAGAAGGATACACTACGGAGGAAATCGTTGAGTGTTGCTTTGATTACATAAAAGATGTGAAAGCAATTGGTTTGCCGGTACCTCGTCATGAAGGTAGATTAACTGGAAAAGGGACAAAACGGAGAAAAGAATCCACGACAATGACTACAAAAAAGTGAATGATGCTCATTTTACTATGCTACAACAACTCGTGGTAATGGAGTTGTACATAGAGTGACATCTTGATGAATTACGGGCAGAAAATGTGGGGCGCTCTAATACATGGATCATGAAAAAACATAAGGGTCACTTCACCGAATGGTTAAGGTGCCTCATTCTACCAGGTGGCGACACGACGGAGGAAAAACCTATTAAACTTTTGGCTGATGGGCTATCAAGTGTGTACACCTCATGGCAAGCATATGATATAAATGGGTACACGCTTTATACCAAATCTAAAGACCAAAAGAGTGCATGCCAAAATAGTGGTGTTTGAGTAGAGGCAATTGACGCAACTAGGAAAAACAGCACATACTATGGATTCATAGATAAAATCTATGAACTGGATTACGAGCCCAATATGCAGATTCCAATGTTTCGGTGCCAATGGGTGAAAAACCCAGCCGGCATGTTTGTCGACAACTTTGGGCTGACAATTGTCGAACTCCACAACAAAGGCCACAAGAATGACCCATGAGTACTTGCAGATAGGGTCGCACAAGTTTTTTATGTGAATGACCCATCTCATAACAAGAAATACATAGTTATTTCTGGAAAGCAACGCATTCTGGGATTTCATGATGTGGAAGATATTGAGGCGTACAATCAATTTGAGACCATGTCACTATTCACGGATTTCCAAAGTAAGATGTTGCTCGTCACAGAATCGATTGGCCAATCGCCGAAGCCATACATGAGGAATAATGGAGTAGGGAAAAATGTCAATGTTTAGATCATATGGATGGATATTAATTAATATATATTTTGTTGTCATGATTGATTTATGTACGTATTATTGTTTTGACATGAAAGTTGATGAATACTTAAGTACTAATTACATTGTTAACATACATGTGGCCGGATGTGAAGATATTTATGTGGCTAGATGATGGTTTTCTTTGGCGGATATATAAACTGTCCTGTAAAAATTTAAAATAAACTATGACGTAAAAACGATGTTACTAGATTCACCATTAAACAAACTATTATAATATGGAACTATTTTAATTTGAAATAGCATGGTTTTAAAAATATTATTGGTCAAAGTAGCATCTCGAACACCACGAAAAATTAAAAACTGCTTATATTATGGGACAGAGGTAGTATATGTTATTTGAATTCCTGGATCCAAAAAAGCCCTAGCCCAAAACAAAACTAAGAGCCCAAAAATTTGGCAGCCTGACGGCGTGGTTTTGAATTCGGCGCCTTCCGGACATAGAAAAATTTCGGCTGCTGCCCGCCCATATATTTTGCCGCGTAGACAAGCCATCACTGGCGGGCGACATAAGCCATCCGCCAGTGAAGATATCTTCGCTGGCGGATGGGTTACGACGCCCGCCAGCAAAAACGATCTTCGCTGGCGGATGCCTTAAGCCATCCGCCAACGAAGATATTTTCTGCACAATTGATTTTTAGCATTTAATTATGTATATGTGTTAACAAAAATCATGAAAATTAATATGTATAGGTAAATTGATATGTATAGGTTATCTTGTAAAAAATTCAAGAATTTTTGAGCTATTTTACTATATTCTATGCATTACTTGAATTTCTAGGTGGTTTCTCAAGTTAATTCAAAATTAAACGTCGTGTGCATCGAGGAAGATGCAAAAAATTCCACAAAAATATATTTAGGCTCATGTGTTCCATTTGAGCATATGTCTTGTAGATAGATGAATAATTATCTGCTAAGGATAATAAATACTTTTGGACACAAAGTATCAGATAATAATTATAGTAATATCTATATTTCAAAAAATTCTATAAATTGGAATGAGAACATGTTTTTGGTCCATAAGCTTGCCATAAATAAATTAATTGATTTTAATAAAGTTTGACCATACATTGTTCACAAATGGACACATTTGCGTTGAGTTATAAGAAACAATGTCAGAAATGTGTCCATTTGTGAACAATGTATGGTCAAACTTTATTAAAATCATTTGAAATTTTTATGCCAAGCTTATTTTCCAAAAATATGTTGTCACGCAAATTTTAAGATTTTTTTTGGATCAAATTTATGTATTATTGTAATTATTATGTGTTAATTTACAGATAGAAATTTGAATTGACCCGAGAAGATAATTTAATTTTTCATCACAATCTGAAACATATGCTACAATGGAGCTTAGGAGGCTAAATTTTTTTTTTGGTATTTTTGGCATCTTCCTCGATGCACACGTAGTTCAATTTTGAATTTACTTGAGATACCACCTAGATATTCAAATAATGCATAGAATATAGTAAAATAGCTCAAAAGTTCTTAAATTTTTCACAAGATAACCTATACATATCAATTTACCTATACATATTAATTTTCATGATTTTTGTTAACATATATACATAATTAAATGAAAAAAAATTAAATCTGTTGAACATGTTTTCGCTAGCGGATGGCTTACGTCGCCCGCCAGCGAAAACCTCTGTGCGCCTTATATGGTCGGGCAGCAGCAAAAATTTTCTAAGTTCCGGAGGCGTCGAATTCAAAACGACGCCATGAGGCTGCTGAAATTTTTCGCCGCCGCTGCCAGCGAAATCCTAGCGCCTGCCACCGCCGCTCTATTCGTGCGCATTTTTCCTCCTCTCCTCTCCCTACTCGTCTCCGTGCGCGCGCCACCTCCACTCCTCTCCGCCACCGCCGACCACCTCATCCGCCGGCGGGGCAAACCCTAGATCTGGGCCACCGCCGCTGGGACCGGGACGCCGCCCACGCCTCCACTTCGCCGGCCTCCTCCTCCTCTTTGTCGGCACGTCGCCCACGGGCCGTCTCCCCGCCGGCGACTCACCCTCCTCTCCGGGTTGCCGACTCCGCCGCCACTGCCTTCGGGACCCCGCCTCCCGCTCTTCGCCCCCGCGCCGGCCTCGTCCTCCTCATCTTCGTCGGCGCGTTGGCCACCAGTCGTCTCCTTGCCTAATCTGCCGTGGCCGCCGGGACCCCACCTCTCCCTCTTCGCCACCGCGCCGGCCTCGTCCTCCTCATCTTCGTCGGCGCGTCAACCACCGGCCGTCTTCCCGCCTACTCCGCCGCCACCGCCGGGACGCCGCCAGCGCTCTGCCTCTACGCCGGCCTCCTCTCGTCGACGCGTCGACCACCGCTGGTGAATATGCAATGATTTTTTGGATGAGATATATGAATTATGCATGAATTTGATGATGGGTGGATGGATGGGATGAAATATGCATGAACTTTTGGATGAGATATATGAATTATGCATGAATTTGATGATGGATGGAAGGGATGGATGGATGGGTTGAATTATGCATGAATTTTGGTATGGGGTGGATAGATGGGATGAATTTTGGCATGAGATATATGAATTATGCATGAATTTGATGATGGATTGATGGGATGGATGGATGGATGGATGGGTTGTGATGTAGACTAGGGTTCCCGATCTTCCGAAAGGTTCTGATAACCAACGATTTGGGCGGAGTCGCAACACACGTCGATCCGGCTTCTTGAGCCCCGCAATCGCAGCACCACGTCTCCTCTGGTTACCACCCATG
>CM002486.1:6312849-6324106 GCA_000325765.3 Leersia perrieri
ACACCTTTGGTTGATGAATATATAAGGTAGTCATCTTCATATCTAAGCTAGTTATGTCCTCATCAGGTTGAACTATGCATGAATTTTGGGATGGATGGATGGGATGAATTATGGATGAATTTTGGGATGGATGGATGGGATGAATTTTCCATGAATTTTGGGATGAATGGATGTTATATTGGACGGGATGGAAGGATGAATTTTGTATGAATTTATGGATTTTGGATGGGGTGGTTGGGAAAAGGGCTCTGTGACGATGAGTTGGTCATTTGTATGATTGTGTGTAACAATCCAAACTGCTAGGTTTGCATGATATGTTCGATGGAATGGATTGATGAATTATGAAATTTTTGTTAAATTGTGCAAAGTGCCATACTTGTTTACTGTATTGGGGAGCTTTGCATGATATTGGTCCGTGAGGTTTGCATGATTGTATAGGAGAGGATTGTCACATATAAATATGATTTAAATAGACCATAGTGGCGAGGAGGCCAATTAATTGGCAGCCCGACATCTGAGAGCCATCCTTCTACTGTATAATAATTTAATTTCTAGATGATTAAATTGCCATATTTTTTCCTTCAGCTCGATGACAATACATAGGTGATGATGAGATTGTGTGTGGCATTTAATTACTACTTCTTCAATCTGTGAATTCCATATCTTGTGAGGACGAGTGAGAACCCATCACCCTGCGCCAGAAAGGGGAAGAGAAGGACCACTCCTGCACGACACGGATACGAGTGGCCTTCTTCTTCCTCTTCTTGGCAATTGTTGACGAGATATAGTGCTATAGGTTGCTACACACAATCAATGATTCTTTGGTCACCTACTGAGAGCATTACATCTTTCTTTTATTTATCCTTCAATCTTCTGTTTGATTTGGAAAATTAACGAAGGAATTCCATCTTGTGATTATTACATGTAAATGTCGAGAATTCGGAATTGTGATTATTGTACATGTAAATGTCGGAGATTTTTATATTGTGATTATTATATGTAAATGTAGACACAACTCTATATTGTGATTGAAACGTGTACATGTCGGGCGTTCTTTTATTGTGATTATTACATGTATATGTTAGAGTTTTCTATTTTGTGATTATTATATGTAAATGCAGATACAATTTTATATATTGTGATTAAGACGTGTAAATCGCATAATCAAGATCTAGTAATTGTATAATTAATATCACATTAACCACTTTCATTATTAAATTCACACTCGAAGGATATCGATGGAAAAACCAACCGATCCACGGAGGAACCGTCCTCATCCAGCTAAGGTGAATCTGCAAGGAGTGAAGCGTATCACTCGCCTAGTGACCCCTCTCCTTCTCCTGTACGAAAGAGAAAGGGCGGGGGGACAACGAAGGGCTCGATGCCGACTACATCCCCCGCGAGCCTGTGGTAAACTTGTTTTATTTGTTTAGTTGCAGTCCTGTAAATTACAATCTATGGATTTTAACCAAGTACTCCTTTCAACTGCAAATATAGAATGCTCCACGCAGCTCCAAAAGGAAAGCCATAGCCCAAGCTGCACTCGAAGCGGAAGCTAACGCTGGCGCTCTTGTGTGCAGCACAGCTTCAAGCAAACCCAAGAAAAGAAGGGGCGAGCGAGGTCGGAACTTGTTGCTGACTGAAGTCACTGAACTCACGCGCATGAGTGAGACTGGGGAACCGCTAGAGCCCGCAACAGCATGCACGACATACAACAACCAATGCGGTGCTGTAGTCAGGGATAGCATAGAGATCACATGGAAGGACTGGAAGAAATTTCCTGACGAGACCAAGAACAATTGCTGAGAGAAACAACGAAGCAAGTTCAGGTATCCGGAAGGGACGGATGAAGATGCTGCGAAGCACTACGCGCTGCAAACTATGGGGAAGCTAAGGAGGAACTGGAAATCAGATCTGAATGTGCAATATGTTAAGAACGAAACACACCGTTTAAGGCCTACGAAAAGATAACGCAGGCCCAATGGGATGAGTTCGTCGCCTTGAAGACATCGGAGGAAGAAAAGGCGAAGAGCCGGAAGATGGCTGAACTGGCAAGCAAGAATGAACATCCCCATCATTTGGGCTCCACTGGTTACCGACCAGCCATGAAAAAATGGCAAAAAGAAGATAAAGAGTTAGAAAAGGCTGGCAAACCCGTTCCTATGCAGAAACACAACCAATGCATCAGGAATTGGGTGCGCACGAGAACACCAGCCTTCACACCTGAGGGGGATGCAGTTCAAAGACAAAAAGCTTCAGGATGTAGCTGTGAAGATGAAGAACATCGTCGAGCAGCAAGAGGCTGGGACGTTCGTGCCACATAGAGAGCGGGACGAACTCACCATTGCTTTGGGCAAACCGGAGCATTCAGTCCGTGTTCGGGGAGTATCGACGAAGACAAGCTAGAAGCATGGTTTCAAAGACGTTGCCAGTACCTACAAGAAGCGTGACTGCTACAAGGAAGAGATCGAGTCTCAGGCAAGGGCAGTAGCTCGTGAGGAGTGCGAAAGGTACTGGAGTCAGAGATCGATGGATGGTGGTGCGGTTTCGGAGCCTGGACCGAGCTATCCAGTTGATGGTCTAGTGGAGGAGACTCCGTGCAAGCTCTTGATTCTGATCAGTTGGGCAGGAAAGAAGAAACAGGTTGCAACTGGGAGGTTCATACCTGACCACAGGTTTCATTGCCAAGACATTCCGACCGACTATGCCAAGGTAGATGTCCAGAAGGTCAATGAGGCACACTGGATGCACGAGATCGACATCCCAACACCGGAGGGGATTGTGTACCTTGGCGATGCAGTCGACCAGTTTATTCTCTAGCACAAGAACGATATCTAGCTAGGGCCAACGGATGACATGGGTCACCCACCGAGGTTACCGGTGTCATCGTCTGGTCCACCAAGGGACCAAGAACTGAGGGATCCTTGTTGACGGTCATTATTGCAATATTTTGACCGTCAGTATTACCAAAATAATGGAGAATTAGGTATGCTTGCAATGCATATTTATTTCAGAATAATCTATTTCCACTTGTACTTGGCAAATATTTACTACTAGAGAGAATATATCAAAAAGAAGAAGAAATGGAGGAAACCTCACTCCCAAGGAATGAGAGGGCCCACTAATAGAGTTACCGACCTAAGTAACCGTGATTGCAGGTGCCACTGATGCCAGGACCCACCTGTTAGTCCACTGGAAAAAGTTGGAGTCGGTGGGAGGTAGGTGTGGTTCGGCCGAACCAGAGGCACCGCCTCTCCCCACCGACCTTCGACATGGCGGCTTCCCATTGGCTCCTGGTGGCGGTTACAAGGGGCATGGTGGTCATTTCCCATGGGAAGTTGCCGCCATTGAAGCTCTATAAAAGGAGGCCTCACTCTCTTCTTCAACACACACCAAAGCAAGGAATCAAGCTCAGTCTACTTGTAGTATTAGTCTAGTAGAAGTAGGAATAGAATAGTTCTAGTTCAAGGAAGGCTTCGGAGGAATTCGGGTAAGTTATAACTTTGCTTTCTAGTTCTTTTCTAAGACTTTCATTATTTCAATATATTTATCTTTATACAATTGCTGTAGCCTAGTCCAATCATAGACTATTCTTGCCAACTTTAGCATTTATATGATTCGTATATCAGTGTGGTTACATTTATCTAGGATTTGCATTGGTGCGGGTATAATGTGTAGAAACTTGGTTAGTATTCAACTTAGACTAGTCCTGGTAATTTTAATCTGGAACTTAGATACCCTACTTCAATTGCAAGGCTATAGAGTAGGGAGTTATGGCTTAGACGTGGTGTCTAGGCTGGATCTTACAATTATTTGGGTGATTATACTTTGGGTGTGTTTGCGGGCCGCCAATGGTGACAGCTCGGTACGGGTGTCTTCCTCGTAGTATAGTTTCCTACATATAAATTTCTGGGGTTAGATGCACCTCCGCATTTAACTTCGGTTGGATAGTTATGACAGTCTGTCGTAAGTAACTTGGCAGGCCGGGGTAACTTTGCGAAGCACCGGGAGGGCATGGCTAGGTCTAGGCTTAGTTATAGCTGCATTGTATGGAGGGTACGCCACACTGTTGTATACTGGTTAGAAGATGTTAGGGTGTTGCTAAAGTACAGAAACTAAAACTATTCTATGACTGCTCTCGCTTAGATTAATTTAGGATTAATATAGGGTTTAGCTATGTCCTTCGCTTGTGTCACTCTACCCAAGATATATTTCTTACCCCTGTTTAGAACCATGACTTATACATGTGTATGCATTTTATTAGAATGATTACACTTTACAAATTTTCCCTTGGGATAAAATAAATACGATACCTTGGAATACTCCCAGGTGAAATGCTACAATGATATATCCGTGCGCTTGCGGATTCATTTCTGCCAAACCATAGATTATCATTAATTATTTCAAGTTGCCATCATTGGGAACTATGTTCCTAAGGATGACAATAAGAAATACCAACAAGCATTTCTGGCATCGTTGCCAGGGAAAATTTCATAAAGTTAATCATTTCTAATAATTTATATGCTCCACTGTATGCGTCATCGTCCTTTACAGGCTAACCTTGGTTGCTTTCTATTCTTTTTTTATGTGAAAGCGGGGTAGTTTATGTCTGGTTTCTACTTGCCGAAAAACTTCCACCACAATCCAGAGAGGTTCGTTTGGAACGTTCGAGCCAGGTCCGTTCCACCCCAGAGAACCGCTTCCGAGAATGAGTTACCAGCAACAGCCGCGCCTCCACGCTTCAAGATGGCTGCGAAGACACTTCGTGAGTACGCTGCTCCCTCCGCTGACAATGTGCCCGTTGGGCCGCAAGTCAACGTTGGGGATGGCGACTTCGATCTGAAGACCAACCTCATCACGATGGCGCAGGCTAGCCCGTTCTGCGGCAAGCCAAACGAGGATGCCAGTGCAAATCTCCAGCAGTTCTTGGAGATCTGCAGCACATACAAGGTGAGAGGAGTCTCAGCTGATGCCATCCGACTCCGACTGTTTCCATTTTCCCTCCTCGAGAAAGCGAAGTAGTGGTTCTACGCCAATTGTGCGACCGTCGACACCTGGAGTAAATGCTCGACGGCTTTCCTTGCAAAGTTCTTCCCGATTGGCCGTACCAACGCCCTTCGCGGGAGAATTTCAAGCTTCCAGCAGACGAGAGATGAGTCCATCCCCGAGGTGTGGGAACGTCTGTAGGAGTACGTCGCCGCCTGTCCTCATCATGGGATGGATGACTGGCTAATCATGCAGAGTTTCTACAACGGACTCACCCCCTCGTCCTGCGACCATCTGGACGCGGCTGCTGGAGGAGCTTTCTTCTCCAAGACAGTTCGGGCTGCTATCGAGCTAATTGAGAAGATGGTCTCCGACATGGGATGGAGCGATGAGCGCCTCCAACCTCATCAGCAAGGAACATACACCGTCAAGGAGACAGATATGCTCGCTGCCAAGCTTGACCTCCTTATGAAGAAATTTGAAGATCAAGAGAAGGCGAGAGCTCCAGGCATGGTGAATGCCTTGGACTCGCACACGACGTGCGAGGTTTGCGGCGGCACGGGTCATGCCGGGAACGAATGTCCCGAGACTCGTGCCGAGGCAATGTACATGGGGAACAACTTCCGTCCCCAAGGAGGTCAAGGCTGGCAACCTCGACCACAATACCAAGGAGGCAACAACGGAGAAGGTAATGATAAGCTGGGCAAGCTAAGGTTAATGAATCTATCCACAAAAAGCTTGCCGCTAATGATAAGCTCCTAGAAAATATAAGCGTTAAGCTAGATGGCTTTGCTTCTGCTTTCCAAAACCAGCTTAGCTTTAACAATATGCTAGAAACCCAGCTGGCGTAGTTAGCTGCTTTAGTTCCTGTTAATGAATCTGGGAAGATACCTAAGCAATCAGCATCTTCACTAGAGAATGTCAAGGCCGTGACCACGAGGGGAGGTAAGTCCACTTGTGATCCGCCACATCCTAACCATGCAGGGACCAGCAGCAACAGCAAGGAAGCAGCACCATCTACCCCTATTGAGGAGGAAGACAGTGCCACAGGCCTTCTCCGACACTACACTGCTGCCATTTCCACAGCGGCACAGGAAGCCATCCGTGGACGAGCAGTTCGCTCGTTTTGTGGAGGAAATTCAGAAGATCCACATCAACGTGCCGCTGCTGGACGCCATGCAGGTGCCGATTTATTCTTGGTACCTGAAGTGATGAGGACATAACTAGCTTAGATATGAGCATGACTACCTTATATATTCATCAACCAAAGGTGTATATGTTCTATGTTAGATTTACTTATTATATATTTGAACAAATATTGCTACACAATGAATTTCGTGTGTTTTCATTTGTAGAGGTACTTGCTTGGGAGAAGAAAAAGAATCCGGGCATGAGGAATGCATGGATGATCAAAGAAGTTGATTGGGGTCCAAACCAAGACCTTCTCCAAGTCTACTTCTACCTCATCACGTCACATTTGGACCATAGAAGGCAAGAGACCAAGTTCTACACGTTTTGGATTCCGATTCGGGCCTCCTGACAGCATCAACTTAAAACGGACATTGCCGTTGATCTAGAAGGGTTCTCGAGGCCCACGAGTACTTGTTGGAAAGCTTATGGAGTATACTTTCAGATGGCTTTGGTTTCACGTCAAAATTCATCCTGAGTCATCGGGAATCATCGAAACAAGCCATGTACCTCATCCAGTCCGAGTCAACTTTGGACCTTCGGTCTTGTCGTGGGCTTAGGCCCATAAGGAGGACGCCCCTCCCTGGTTATTTTGTAACCCTAGAACGTTCCTAACCTATATATATCAGTAGCCGTCGCCTAGGTTAGAGTTGGGTTTTACTTAGATTATTTCTGTCAAGAACAGTTTCGCCGTTTGATCGGTTTGTAAGACCTCAACTCGTGAGCTTAATCATTCATCTGTGATTTTGGTTGCTTTCTATCTCGTTCTTGTTTGTGTTCTTCGATTCGCAAACAGGGATTAGCCTTCTCGGCGAGGCCATCTGTGTTCCGGCACGGGTGGTAACTAGAGGAGACGTGGTGCTGCGATTGCGGGGCTCAAGAAGCCGGATCGACGTGTGTTGCGACTCCGCCCAAATCGTTGGTTATCAGAACCTTTCGGAAGATCGGGAACCCTAGTCCACATCATGAAGGACATCCTCACCAACAAGAGACCTCTGCCAACAGAGGTAGTGAAGCTGACGGAGGAATGCAGTGATGCTATACTCCACCGGGTACCAGAGAAGAAGAAGGACCCGGGGTGCCCCACTATCACCTGTTCAATTAGGAACCAGCAGTTCAACCAAGCTTTGTGCGACCTTGGGGCCAGCGTCAGTGTGATGCCCAAGGACGTCTTCGACAAGCTCAACTTCATCGAGCTGACGCCCACAACAATGCGTCTCTAGTTGGCAGACTCGTCAGTCCGCTACCCCGTGGGTATCGTCGAGGATGTGCCAGTGAAGATTCGGGAGCTCTTCATCCCGGTGGACATCATTGTGCTGGACATGGATGAGAGGGATACTACGCTCATCCTTGGGTGTCCATTCCTCAACACTGCCGAAGCCACCATCGATGTTGGAGCTAGAGAAATTCAGTTCCAAATCGACGGGAAGAAGGAGAAGTTTGAGTTCCGTCCTAGAGCTCCGGAGCAATGCTCAATGGTCAAGATCAAGTATGAGCCAAAGACTCTGAAAATCCAGGAGGATGAACTGCAACCTAGGAAGACGGACAACCTCATTGCTTTCATGAGGAATTGCCTGGAAAAGGATGCCGAACTCCAGAACCGTGAGCGAAGGAGGCATACCGGAGAAGGAGGGAATTGGCTAAACGCCAGAACAATCCTACTCCCCAGCACACTCAACAGGCCCCGTCATCCCAGAAGGCACCATCAGCACCGCCTCCGTCAACCAAGAAAATCTGGCGGAAGAAGAAGAATGTGCTCGCTCCATCACCATGGCGACGGGTGTACCAACCAAGCACTGAATGCCGGAGGTACGGTCTTGCCGTCAGACTCGAAACGACGTCGCCCTCGCCAACAGGTAAATTGGTATGTATCCCATGTTTATTTTCAGCATATTTAAATTCAAAATTCCAAAAAAAAGATTTTTTTCAATTTCTGCATTGGGACAAAAATCTTGGAGTAATTTTTACAAAATAAAATAAAATTTTAGAGCACTTGGGGCCATTGCACCAACTGGACCCACATTTTTGGCAGTTGGAACCCAACGGTCATAAGTGGGCCCAGTTGGACGCCACAGGGGTTCGGCCGAACCATGGCAGCAACGGTTGCCTGACATTTTTGGCAGGCCAACGGCTAGTGGGGCCCACACCCCGATTCTAACCGTTGCACCCTGTCTATAAATTGGTGGGTCGGCTGAGGGGAGTTCCACACCATTTCCACCCATTTTCACTCCCTCTCAAGCTTCCACTTTGCTCTAAATCTTCATTTTTACATTTTGCAAGGTTTACTCCAAAGTTTTAGTCCTTTTAATCTGCATTTAGCTGCATCCACAATGTTACTTTGGAGATACACACTCTGCGGGTAGAAATCTTTCTTAGCCTAACCCCTGTCCGAGTGTTGTCAAAAATCCTTTGTGCAGGATGAAGAGGAGCATCACTCGCTTGTTCTCGAAGGAATCCAACTCCTGATCACGCCCTCACCACGACGAGCCGAGTGCACACTCGTCCGAGGACACATCCATGGATGGAGAGGACGAGGTGCCACGGTTGATGGATGACTCCGACCTTGACCTCGTCGGCGAACATGAGCGGCAGGCGTACCGGATGCTGAGGAACCGGGAGTACGCTCACACCAAGACATTTGACCGAGCTTTCCTCAAAGAAAACATGTATGGATGTTGAGTTTAATTTAATTTGGAGAACTTTAGGATGGAGGGAATTTGCGGAAGTAAACGAGCCTGGCTCTCGTTTACTTACTATTCAGTTCCTCTGCACCTTGAGAGAAGATAAGGAAGGAATCTCGTTTAGGTTCTTTGGCAAGGAGTACAATCTCTTGGCCGAACCTAAGCACCCTTCTTCTTTTCCATGATAGGTGTAAGACTGACCTTTCCAAGGCTATTTCTGGCTTTGAGACGGTAGCATTCTGGGAAAAAATCTTAGGTCCCCCTACATCGAGGAAACCTAGAAATAATGACATCCATAATCCTACCCTTAGATTCATGCACAAATGGATTGCCATCACCATGTTTCCACATAAGAACTTAAAACCAGTTAGAGAAGATGAAATAGCTATTCTTTTTGCCATGGTCCATAAGATAAAAGTTGCTCCTATACGATGCATGATTAAATAATGGTTAGAGAACATTAAGTTTACTATTGCAGTGGAGTTCACCTAATTGATTACTCGTATAGCTAATGGGCTGGGGGTAACGACTCGGTAGCACATTGCTTTCCTTACCTCTCCCTGTTGTTATATTGATGAGGCATATTGGGTGCAAGGCCACACGCTCAAGCATGCAGCAGATGGTACTCTTGTTTTCTTTTATCCCCGTTATACGAATGAAATCCCGTTACCTAACCTAGGGTATCATTTGTATAACTGTGGTGAACTAACCATACAATTGCAGCCGATAGAACCTGCTGCAGGGACATCACGCAGAGACACATTACAAAGGGCAAGAGAAGGCTATGAGGAATCTTCATCCACTGCACCAACGCGCACCATTGAGGTATACTGGACTGGAGATGCACCTGGTTGGACCCAGGCATACCCACAGCCCAGTGCCCATCTCTGGCAGCTAAAAGAAGGGCTGTGGCAAATGAAAAGATTTCAAAAATGGTATAGCAGGGCAAGCACCGAATTTGATATTTCAATATTTACAGTTCGAGTGCCAGGGGAAATCTTTTGCAGCAGTGAAAGCTTAGTCACCGTCTATTTCGAAGATTTGCATGCACTCTACCATCGGAAGAGGCTCGACGTCAGTTTAATCACCATCTGGTGCATGTAAATCCATGAATATATAACGATAATTCAATATATATTAACTATATGAGTAGCTGAATCACTTCATCTATGTTTTCAAGATGAATTATGTTATAGCTGAAAATTGTAAACACACATGTCGGCTTCCTGCACCCAGAACGGATAACTGAGCCAAGCCACACCTTCTCGCTAGACGAGAAGAATTTACCGGAGCATGTTAAGATGATGACTCCCGATGAGAGGCGAGCATCCGTTGACATGAAGACCCATGAAAAGATGCTCGACGTGGCTGCTTACATCGCCACAACACTTGTGGCTGTGTCGGAGAATGATATTATTTATGCCCCATATGGATTTAAGTACGTATTAATATCCACTATGAGTATGTACGTGTGATCACGGGTCATATCAAATTTATTTTCGCAGAGACCATTGGATAGTATTTCTTCTCTTCCCACATCAAAACTTAGTCGTCGTTCAATTCTCTCAACAAAAAAGCCGACGATTATTGGGACATTCTAAGAATTATCGATCTGTAAGTCATCTTTATATATACATGTCGAGGGTTATTATTCTATACATGACATGTTTTTTTATCTTTGAGTCATCTAAATTAATTATCTGTCGAAACAGTTCGTTTAAGAGGTTTTTCCAACAACTTGGAAAACAACCCGAGAGAAAAGAAATACTCGTCCGCAATAAGTGGCCAGAAATAAATACTTGTCCACAATACTAGTTAATTTTAATAAATGCATCTATCTTTTTAATTTACTGATGTACCTTGTAATCAATGTTAAAAGTGTCACAAGCAAACGGTGGGAACAGTGCATTGTGGATATTACGTCTGCGAGTTTCTTAGGGTCAATGGGAAATATTGCGCGAATTATGACCTTGTAAGTACAAACATTCTTTACACTTGTTAAATTAGTCGCTAACAATTTCATTAATTAACCATGATCTCTGGGTGCAGCTTGCAAGTCAGATAGACAGCTTGATGACACATCAATCCAGAACATACAGCGGGACAAGTGCTCCTTCATCCACCGTGAGTGTGCACATAAGCGCGGAAGGTTCTTTGACACGACTGGAATTTTGTCCCTGCCGGAGTACGACACCCTCTCCAACTGGCCAAAGCCGACTCCATGACATAGTTAGGATTTATGTATTTATCGTCAGACATTATACTGTAGTAGGACAAATATTGTATATATATCGATCATGTATATGTACTCTCGACGGTCGATTTGTATATATAGCGCTACTTTGAAACTATATGTGTGTGTATATATATATATATATATATATATATATATATATATATAT
>CM002486.1:6324136-6383208 GCA_000325765.3 Leersia perrieri
GTGTAACTGTTGACGGTCGACTTGCTATCAATATGTATATATAGCGCTACTTCGAAACTATATATATATATATTATTCTAACATATCAGCTTCGTACTGTACACGCGTCTCTAAAATACGCGCACTAACAAAAGAATAAAAAAAATATATTATGGTTATTTAAAAAAATGAGAAGCATATTCGCAGGGGGGCCACATGTCACAATTCTACCGGGACAATATTTTTCATGGCGGTTGCTCATTACTTTTTTTTTTTTGTCTCTTTTCACTTGCGGGCCACGTGTCCCACGATCTGTGAACCGCCAGCGAAGACGTATCTTCGGTGGCGGTTGGCCTAAGTGAGCCGTCAGCGAAAATCATTTCCACCACTTGCCTTTTGTTTGTGACGGGCCTGTTTACCGCCAGCGCAAACCTAAAATAGCCGCCAGCAAAAATGGTTCCTGTAGTAGTGTTCAAAAGTGATAGATTTGCCCTTGACACCATCTAGACTTTTCACAACACTTAGAAAATCATGTAAATTCGAAAAAAATGCAATTTTTTGAATTTTGATCGAAATTGGAATTTTGAAATTTTAAAAAAACGAAAATTTGAAATTTGAAATTCGAATTTCAAATTTAAAATTGAACCATGTCCAATTTTCAAATTTTACATTGAATTTTTTTCAATTTTTAAATTCAAATTTGAAATTATTCATTTTTTTCAAATTTTGGAAAAAATTCAAAGATTTGTATTTTTAAAAAATTTACATGATTTTCTAAGTGTTGTGGCAAGTCAAAATGGTGTCAAGGGGAAATCTGTGACTTTGAAGAGTTCTTGGTACTTGAAGAGTTGTTGGTATTTTACCTAGAGGGTGCTACTCATGGGTGGCATTTTGGAGATGCGTTGGTGTGTAATGGCGTTTTGAAGATGCTAGTACTTATAGGTGGTATGGTGACAATTAACCCTGATTTTTGTTGCAATAGTTAGAGTTTTATTGCCACCATTTTGCAAAATTGTTGCAGCATGTGGACAATATTGCCCATGAATACTTACATCTGTTCTTCCATTGCCCTTTTGGTATGAACTGTTGGAACTGTGTCAATGTTTTTATAGGATTTCAGTTTGGGATTTTCTGACGTGTTGTAGGAATTCAGTTTGGGATTTTCAGATATGTTGGTTGATGCAAAAAGTAATACTGCCTTATACTGCCTGGCATATTTGGAAACAAAGGAATTATTTTATTTTCGAAGATAAAAAGTACTTATCTATCGTCGCATTTTATAGAAGATCTTTAACTACTTCTTCATAGGCTAAATCCTAGAGAGAGATTATTTTGGTTTTTATTTGAATTTTTGACCCATCACGGATGAGTCTTATTTAGTGGTAAATCTGTTGCAAGTGACGCCTAATATAACGTCTTATGGCATGGCAATAGACACTACTACAACAGATCATTTTCTGTGGCGATAGGACTTATTGCCATGATGTTGGCCGTGAAAACATATGCAACTGCAACAATAAAAGCTTGTAGCGACTAATTGGTTTAGCAATGTTGTGTTGCGTACGTGCACTAATGCCACGATATTGGTCGATGCAACTAAAATCTAAAGCAAGGTATCATTCTGATGCAACTAAAGACTATTGTCAGCAAACAGAAAAAATTGCAACGTACCTATTGCAACATATATACTTGACACAGATCCCAACAACAGTGTCATAGTTGCTATTGATACATATTGCAACTATTTGGGTCCTCTTGCCACGTTTTTGCATCGTTAATTAATTGCAATAAACCAAATATCTACTAGTATAACTCTTAGTAGCTAGCTAATACCAATATTATAATTGCTAGCAAAAGGGACCAGGAATTAGAATCTCCCTCATGAGTTCGGTAAAATATTTTTTTACAATACTAGCAGAGAGTACGGTAAAATTCAACGTTCAAGGTGTGTTCATACTATTCTTAGAATTATCGGTTATGGACAACATATAGTGTGGATTAACGATTACGATTTTGAACTAACACTGACACACACACGCACACACAAAAATTCTTCAAATTATATGCCTATGTTATTGATAAATTCTTTTGCTTATGTAATTAACTGATATTCGTACCGGGAAATTAATTTACATTAGCACAAATAATCTGGATAAGTATTTTTAAATTATTTTTTCATTTTATTTTGCACAGGATCTTGGTGGTTGGCGAAACCTAAAGGATCAGCCGGTGTGCTCTAATCAACGGTATGTAAAAATCCTACTCGGTACCTAACATATGTATACGTTTTCTACAGTCAACTTCTTCATATATCCTGGTCTATTTGTTTAGCTGAGTATTTAAACCATTACACCACTACTGTAAAATAGCACATCCAAAACAACCTATCAGTGCGGTTTAAAAAATGGGCATTGATAGGGTTTTTCCTGCCCAAACACCCTTCCTATATCTGCTTTAAAAAAACCGGCGCTAATACCAGTACATATGTCACATTAGTCGGTATATATAGTATACATGTACGGATGTATATACGTTAAAACAGTATATTACCAACACATTTAATTATACAAATAAAGGCCCGATGATTATAGTATGGTAACTATATTCAATATAGATAGTATGTGTTGACACAAAATTTGTGTGCGCACACACGATGGTCCCGCAGTTTTGCTCAGCTAAAGTGCAGCTCCTAAGAATTGGATTCAGAACGTGTCATTTAGTTTGATCATGCAATCAATGAGATAAAACAAAAAATTAGTTCTAGGTGTCGATCAGCCACCAGGCCGATTTGCATGCCAATGAGATTTCGGACCAATCAGCTATATGGATATTGATATAAAATAAGAAGTGAGATAAACTAACATCCGCTGAGACTAGATAGGTTGGACCTAACCGAGACAACATGATATTGAAACTAACAATTGTTGGTATTTCTTACAATCACATAATAAAATCCACAAGCACATCGAATACCATTGTAGCACTTCACTCGAAAGTATATCCAAGGTATCTAATCCATAGAGAACACTGCTTCATCCAAAGACATGAAGCTAAGGTAGGCTAAGGGTAGAGAGGATTTCACCGGTAAGAGAGTGTCTACAGGAAGCTTATGTTTAATCCTAATGAGATGCTTCGGGGATTGGCCAGCTCGCTGCTCCCAGATAATGCTCTACTATACACCCGAATAGGGAGGAGCTAAGTGGTTTCGAGGGATGTCACCACCTCTACACCTGCCTCATGCTAACTGTGGGATGTGAAGCGACTACTAGAAATTAACTACCTAGACATTGCGTTGAAGTAATTAATAATTAACTACCTTAGTGTTCTCGACTCACTAAAGCTTTATAGTGAACAATAATTTTACTTAGGCACTAACTGAGAGATAAATATTACTGAATAAAACTTAATTATTTCTATTTATATCAGACCAATTAACAAAGTAAAAGCAGGAAGGAAAAGTTATCGACCACTCCAGGACTCCTCCGATACCTTATACTCTACTCTCTCGCTAATCTAGAATACACAAGTTTACAATAGAGCCTCTTGTAATTCAAATCAAACTTCAAGTGTGTGTTGAAATAGAGAATGAGGGGTATTTATAGGTGGCGGTGCCTTGGAAGAATAGAGTTTCTTACAAGCATCCAATGAGCATCTTCACTCCAAGTGTCAAGTGTCCATCTTGTGACGGTTTCTTCTAGTGGCGGCAACCTGAACCGACATAAGGGAGTGATACACCACCGAACTGGACTTGGGCATGGACCAACGGCCTCTGTCATGGCTCGGCCGAACTGAGGGTTTGACCGAACTATGGCCTGCTCCATTGGCCTCGGTTTTCACCCTGGACACTCATTTTAGGTGCCTCAATACATTGGTATGTGCCATGGGCCTTCTAGGAGATATTTAATTGGGGTTTGAGGGTCCAAAACTTCGTAAGTTCACCTGCATACAAATATTCACCAACACTTGTGGAAATAGTTAGAAATAAACACTACCACTAGGTTGGATGTTTTCTCATTTTATTATTGCAGTCATTGACGGTCAGATATTTTGATTTATGAACCATCAACAATGTATGAGGTTTCCTCCATTTCTTCTCCATTTTTATTGATTATTCCTACAAGCAAATATTTCCAAGTACAAGTGTAAATAGATTATTCTGAAATAAATATGCATTGCAAGCATAGCTAGTTCCCCTTTATTGTAGTTAAATTGAAGGTCAAAACTAGTTGATAACGACCGTTAACAGCAATACAACTATATATGCTTGAATATTAGCCGATGTAGCGAACTAAACGGAATATAATGACCTAAGCGACACAGTACATGTTAAGGATAACTTCGATAAATCTGAACAAGCCGATGGGTTTCACGCAAAGTGGTGACTATATCATATCAACTTAGCACAACAAGATAATTTTAAAGAGCATTAACAATTAGAATATTAGACCAAACTAGATTTGTCGGTGTTTTGGACCGGCAATAAACTATATGAGGCTACGCACGAACTCGAAAGCTAGATGGTGACGGAACACAAGGACTTATATTGGTTCAGAGCCTCCGATGGAGTAATAACCGTAATCCAGTCCGGAGGAAGTATTCCGCCGAGTTTGTATGATTGAATATGATGTATGGTGTGGTATGTTGGTGATTGTTTTTGTACCCCTAGGGGCTCCCTCGACCCCTCCTTATATAGGGAGAGGGGACGGAGTCATCTAGGAATCCTAACCCTAAACGGCTTAGGTTTTCCCTATTTATTACAATTTCTACCTGGGCGATTGCCATGGAACACAAGGCAAGGCCCAACCGGGTGATTTCTCTCTTTACATATATGTACTCTGAGTTACATATGACTCGGGATATGCCTTATGTCTTGGATCGTACCGTGGGAATCAAGGCACTCATGGGCCGGGCCTCTTCGCCTTCCTTCTATTGATCTTCTAGAACATCCCTTCTTCATGGGCCAACAATGGTCCGAGTAGATACCCAGTACCCATATTCTACACAGTAGCCCCCGAGTCATTCACAGTCGAGTTGCTTCTTCTTCTTTTGTAATCTTCAAACTTCTTTCTCATCATCTGGCAAAGAGGCTATAAAGGGCTCCACCATAAAATCCAGAGAAAAAATTGGTGCGCCGAGTGGCGCGCCTATTAGGTGTAGCCCCCGACTCTAGAATTAGTTGGGAAAACAACTAAACTAGAGTCTATTTGAGGCAATCAGAACTCTTGAAGCTTAGCATCGATCATTTTGAATGATAGGCCAGAGGCTGTAGCATGATACACATAGCTGTTGCCAAATACGATTTTTAGTCGGATAGATATGCATCCTTATCCTGATATTTATCAGGACTCACATAGCATCAGTCACCCAGTTAATCTGGATAATAGGTCAGAGGCTTTAATCTCACTATTAGGCCTACAGCCGAGTGATTAGAGCAGTAATAATTTGCACCTTAATTTTAATAAGGATAAACAAACCCTTAATTAGGTCCCTACTCTCTTCAATCTCACATTGTGAGCAGCTCCGAGTAAATCGCATGTCATTTTCCATCACCTAGAGGCACAAAAGGCATGCTTGAAATTTACAGGGCCATATCAAGGTACAGCTTAGCATCAATCACAGGAATTAGCATACCCGAGTGATAGGCTAGAGGCTCATCAATCTAAAACAATCCAATTATCTAGTTTTTGTAGCAGTCGGCTGCTCTCTTAGTAAACAAATCCTCAAATCTTCTGAACAAGATTTTTAATCCACGACTCAAACAACAAAATCAAACTCTTTACGGCAATCCGAGTGTCCAATCTGAATCTTTCTCTACAGACTGATTACTCTGATAAACCCTTGAACTTCCTTATAACGGCTCTAAACTGACATCGTTAAACCCGAAGTCTGTTTAACCAAACTGCGAAAATCGTGGATCTGACACATGTCTCACGGCGTCAGTTCACTCCGTCGAGATTCAACACTGTGTGCCATTGCCTCCAAGCTCCCGGTTCATTTTCGCTCTCACGATTCGCATTGCTCCTCAACCCTTCCCCAACCTCCAGAAATCTTCCACCACCAAGCCCCAACCGACGTTATGGCTAGCGCAGGGAGCTCCAAGGCCGCCGCCGACGTATCCATCAGCGAAGCCTTCGGGTGGCCTCCAAGCTCAATCGATGAGGGGAAGCTAAACTCTTTGGTGAAGGAAGACGTTCTTCATCGTCGAGAGGTAGTTGCTTGGCGCCCTGCTTGTTTTTATATTTTTTCCCTCGCCCAACGCCGGTGAGGCAGTTGTTTTCACCCCCTTTTTCTTCTGGGGTTTCTCTCTTCTTGCCCACCCCTTCCTCAGGGGGTTACTTGCTTTCTATGGGATTAAGATTCACCATCTTAATCCCAACTCCATTCTACACATCTCTATCTTCATCCATCTGTGCGAGACTTTCATGGGCATCTTTCCCCATTTCAACCTCTTTTGCGATATGTTCTTAAAACCTCACCGCAGCCATGCCAATATCTCCAATGTTGGTGGAACCGGATTCCAATGCCGTTCCACTAGCAAATATTTTGATATGTCTTTCAACACCTCCAACAAAGGCTGGCATGACAAGTGGTTCTACCATCCGGATGCCAAGAAATCACTCGGCGAGTACTCCTCCGAGTACCCCACTCCCTGCGACTCCTGGAAGGCCAAGCTTACCAAGGAGGAGTTATTTGAAGTTGCCCCTCTGATGAAGAAAATTGCCGAATTGAAGCAGAGTGGGCAGACTGGTATCTGGGTGGCTCGCCATTTCTTGAAATACCGGATAAATCCTCTCAAAGAGCGAGTTCACCCAACCTTTGAGTACACGGGTCACCACGACCCTACCAGGGAGTCGGAGGTCGACTTGGAAGAAAAAGAAGTCGGCAACAAGCTTCAAGCGCTGTTCGCCGATAGCGTCGACATTCCCACCGAGAAGAACAAACCTCGGTGCAGGTCCTTCCACATCTACAGGCCGCCTCCTCGGGTTTATATCTTCATCAATGTTGTATATGATTTCTCCAATTGTTGAGTATTAATTGTTATACTGATCTTCAGGAAAATTATCAGCTTGACTCCAGGCCTCCGAGTGTCGCCAACATCGCCAGGCCCGCTCAAGCCTCCATGCCAGACGACCCAGCTGTTGACTTCTTCGACGAACTCAGAAATGTCGAGGAAGAGGCAGCCGAGGCTGCTGCCGCTGCGACTTCGGTCCACACCGACTCCCTCCAAGGGAGGAAACGCAAGCTGATCGTCGCCAGCGACTAGGACAATGAGGCGGCTGATTAATCAGCTCTAGCCCCTCGCCTATCTTCTCCTCCACCACTCCCAGCGCCCAAGGCAAGGCCATTTTCGCCTCGCCTGGCTAAACTCGGGCGTTTGAAGGTCTCCACTATGTAAGTCTTCTTCCCTTCATCATATCTTTTGTTTGCATACTTGAATCCCTAGATTCTTTCTAACCTGGATTACTCAATGCAGTAAACCCAACACCAGTTTTACTGGTAAAGACGACGACACTCCACCACAGCCCCCGACTACTTCAGTAGTCGAGAAGCCCATGGTTGTGCCAACTGCTTCTCAGTCGGAGTTGGTGGAGGAAGAAGCTCCATCGACTACTCTGCCTCCATCTCCTTAGGACACCGTCATGGACATCTGTCCTGCCACGGCCCATGTCGCCACTTCCTCTGCCATTATTCCAACCGGTATGTTTCCTATCATTTATTACTCCAGCCGAGTAATTTTCTCTCTCGATTCTTGATTGATCCCAAAATTCTTGTCTTTAGTGAATATCACCCCATCTACCACTGCTTCCATCGCCCTAGCTGCTACTTCTCAAGCCACTCCTTCCCCAGCCTTGGCAATCACGACAACCGTCGATGTCCCGAGTGCTGATAAGGGGAAGCAGGTTCAAGGCTCCCCTGCAGCCATTGAGCCGAGTGCTGGATCTGACAGTGAGAAAACTGTCAGTGATGAGGTGAACTTAAGCTCTTTTCCTTTAATTCCAATTTCTCTATACATGGCTTCCGTTTTATCTTCTGAATCTTAATCTGTTAGATCATCAGGTGGCGATATGGCCCCAATCCTGATCAGGTCGCGCTGATGGATCGAATTGAAGATCAAAAGAACATGACGCGACTAATCCAACTAATGTCTTAGTCCTCAGACCTTGTCCTGGTGAGTGAGATATCTCGCAAAAGTCTTTTCATCCATAATCTGCCTGTTGTTTTCACATACACTTTTTTTCCAGAAAGTAGTCAAGAACTCCAACGCCAAAGATACCCTCCTGTCAATTCTGGCCCCCTTAGTCGAGGAGGGCGAAAATGTCAGGGACGAGCTGGCTATCTTGAAAGCTGAGATGGCTAGAAGCAAAAACTTCGAGCAAAACTTCAAAGATTCGCTCAGAGGTACATTTTTTATTCATCCTTCAATTTTATCTAACCCATGAGCACTCGTCTTCATATCCTGAAACTTATTATCATAGACATTGCTGGTCCCGATCCTGCTCTCGTGCAGACCAAGAAACAAGCTGAGAAGCAAGTGCTAAAACTCCAAGCTGAATTGACTCTGCTCCAAGGCAATAATGAAGGTAATTTACTGCTCTTTGATGCAGAGTGCTCTATTGTATCTTCAAGTTTTTGTGAACATCTTTATCTTCATCAGAACTCATCAAGGAGAAAAACTTGGCCAAGAGGAAACTAGCTCATGCAGTAGTCTTGAATGTGAAATCACACTAGCAAGCCAACTACTACAAGGACAAGTTTGAGTCCCTCTAGAAGAAACATGAAGGTAAGTCCCTTTAACTTGATCAGTCAGCTCAACTCTTGTTCATGACACTAATCTCCCTTGCAATTCACTGTGCAGAGCTGAAGAAAAAAGCCGCCAAAGAACTCAGCTCCATGAAGGCCAAGCATAATGAAGAATTCTTGAAGATGAAGACTGAGCTAGCTGGAGGAAGCCAGGAGAATGAATGCTGACCTCTGCCAAGCTGCAGAGCCCATTCTTGACAATCTTCACGCAGCCACTGCTGAGTCCAATACTTCAAGCCTCCAGTCAGTAATTGAGCACCTCCAGTCGGCTCCCGCAAGGCTCAAGAAGATCATCCTTGAGAGCGCCAGCGTCGCCTGTGGTCAAACCTTGGCAGTGATTAAATCACTGTATTCCNCCTTGGCAATCACGACAACCGTCGATGTCCCGAGTGCTGATAAGGGGAAGCAGGTTCAAGGCTCCCCTGCAGCCATTGAGCCGAGTGCTGGATCTGACAGTGAGAAAACTGTCAGTGATGAGGTGAACTTAAGCTCTTTTCCTTTAATTCCAATTTCTCTATACATGGCTTCCGTTTTATCTTCTGAATCTTAATCTGTTAGATCATCAGGTGGCGATATGGCCCCAATCCTGATCAGGTCGCGCTGATGGATCGAATTGAAGATCAAAAGAACATGACGCGACTAATCCAACTAATGTCTTAGTCCTCAGACCTTGTCCTGGTGAGTGAGATATCTCGCAAAAGTCTTTTCATCCATAATCTGCCTGTTGTTTTCACATACACTTTTTTTCCAGAAAGTAGTCAAGAACTCCAACGCCAAAGATACCCTCCTGTCAATTCTGGCCCCCTTAGTCGAGGAGGGCGAAAATGTCAGGGACGAGCTGGCTATCTTGAAAGCTGAGATGGCTAGAAGCAAAAACTTCGAGCAAAACTTCAAAGATTCGCTCAGAGGTACATTTTTTATTCATCCTTCAATTTTATCTAACCCATGAGCACTCGTCTTCATATCCTGAAACTTATTATCATAGACATTGCTGGTCCCGATCCTGCTCTCGTGCAGACCAAGAAACAAGCTGAGAAGCAAGTGCTAAAACTCCAAGCTGAATTGACTCTGCTCCAAGGCAATAATGAAGGTAATTTACTGCTCTTTGATGCAGAGTGCTCTATTGTATCTTCAAGTTTTTGTGAACATCTTTATCTTCATCAGAACTCATCAAGGAGAAAAACTTGGCCAAGAGGAAACTAGCTCATGCAGTAGTCTTGAATGTGAAATCACACTAGCAAGCCAACTACTACAAGGACAAGTTTGAGTCCCTCTAGAAGAAACATGAAGGTAAGTCCCTTTAACTTGATCAGTCAGCTCAACTCTTGTTCATGACACTAATCTCCCTTGCAATTCACTGTGCAGAGCTGAAGAAAAAAGCCGCCAAAGAACTCAGCTCCATGAAGGCCAAGCATAATGAAGAATTCTTGAAGATGAAGACTGAGCTAGCTGGAGGAAGCCAGGAGAATGAATGCTGACCTCTGCCAAGCTGCAGAGCCCATTCTTGACAATCTTCACGCAGCCACTGCTGAGTCCAATACTTCAAGCCTTCAGTCAGTAATTGAGCACCTCCAGTCGGCTCCCGCAAGGCTCAAGAAGATCATCCTTGAGAGCGCCAGCGTCGCCTGTGGTCAAACCTTGGCAGTGATTAAATCACTGTATTCCAAGCTTGATCTCGAGCCAATTACCTTAGGATATGCAGAAGGGACAACCGACGAGAAGGCTCTAGAACTTTTTGATGAGGTAGACGGTATGGCACAGATTATGGCCAAAAATGCTCTGTACCCTGATGAAGAAAACAGTAGCGAGTAGAACTCAGTAGGTTCTTAACAGAAACAACCATTTGTATAATATTTGAATGTTTCCATTGTTTATGAAACCTTTTTCTCTTTTACCAAGTCGCATATTACTAAATTCACTTTGAGGCCATACGTTTAAACACTCATCGATAATCAAATGAGCTTCACGATCTAGAAAGTGATTTAAATAACATGAGTCGGCAAAGATATTTTTGTTATGCCTTATATTTAAACAAAAGTATATGTCCGAAAAGCTAAAGTTTGCCCAATTCGGAGTCTGTATGCAAAACTTATGGCTGTTTTACCGAAGGCTCACGTTAGGGTTTCGCGGTTCGGTTTCTTGGAATCACGGACAATTTGCAAATAGGTTTAGCAAGCGGCTAACAAGGGGGCCAGTAGAATCCTCGATGAAAAGCCTTGCCCACTATGGTTTTTGCACCGGCGTGATTACCACATATACCCGAGTGAATCTGATGTAGTATTCGACGTCCTTCGTCGAAGATGATGCACTTCATGAGTACTCCATTAGCTGCCCTCTTCATCAGTTTGCCTTCATGAATTGTACAATCCCTGCTCTTTCGTTCAATCCTCTCAGCTTCAGCCTTGTCAACCGGCAATTCATCCTCTGATAAGAAACGGAAAATTGGGTTCCTCCAGTCATCCTGAAGATAGGCTACGACTGATTGGCCTGGCTGCTCAGTAGTCAGATTTTTGGAGGCCTCAGTAGCCGACCGATCCAAAGACTTGGTCACCTGCTCTTTCCTCTTGACAGTTGGCTCATGAAGATACTCAATGAATATCTCATCAGGAATTGTTTGTCGACAAGAGCCCAAGTTAGCCAAGTAGTCAGCCGTCTCGTTGTAATCACGAATATTATGACTCAGCTCGAGTCCTTCAAATTTTCCTTCCAGTCGGCGCACTTCTTGACAATAGGCCATCATGTTCACGTCCTGGCAATTCCATTCCTTCATAACTTGATTAATCACCAGTAATGAATCGCCAAATACGAAAAGGCGCGTGATATTCAATGATACCGCTAGTCGCAGTCCATGGATCAAGGCTTCGTACTCGACGGCATTGTGCGATACCTTGAAAAGTATTTGCAACACATATCTGAACCTCTCTTTCTTGGGGGAAACAAGGAAGACCCATTGAAGTACATTGTCCAGTACTCAATGTCCTTGGGCGAAGTCACTGGCTGGGCTTAAGTCCACTCGGCGACGAAATCAACCACGGCTTGTGATTTGATCGAATCCCTAGGTTTAAAGATCAAGTCGAAGGGCATCAATTCCATGGCCCATTTTGCAATATGACCAGTTGCCTCGCGGTTGTGTAACACATCCCCCAAGGGGAAAGATGTGATGACTGAAACTGGGTGCGACTGGAAGTAATGCACCAACATGCGTACTGTAATGAGTACTCCGTATAACAGCTTCTGGATCTGAGGATATCAAGTTTTTGACTCTGCCAATACCTCACTAACGAATTAGACTGGTCATTGCACTTTGTGCGCCTTGCCTTCATCGTCCCTTTCAACTACTAGTATTGAGCTTACTACTTGTAGAGTCGTCGAGCGTACAACAGTAAAGGTTCTTGGGGCATTGGTGAGGCGAGCGTCGGAGCAGTTGTCAAATATTGTTTGAAGTCAACGAACGCCTTTTGAGCTTCTGGAGTCCACTCGAACTTGTCGGCCTTCTTCAACAGTTTGAAAAAGGGCATGCCACATTCTCCCAGCCGAGAGATGAAACGACTGAGCGCGGCCATGCATTCAGTCAGCTTCTGTACCTTAGTCAAATCACTCGGGGATTCCCTATCAAGGATAGCCTTGATCTTGTCGGGGTTGGCATCAATTCCTCTGTGTGAGATCATAAAACCAAGTAGCTTTCCCAATGGTACTCCAAAAACACACTTTTCAGGATTTAATTTCATCTTGTAGGCTCGAATATTGTTGAACGTTTCTTGTAAGTCGGTGATTAAGTCGTCCCTCTGCTGAGTCTTGATGACTACGTCGTCGACATAAGATTGCACATTACGCCTGATCTGAGTTTGTAGGCACTTCTGGATCATACGTTTATACGTGGCTCCAGCGTTCTTCAACCCAAACGGCATCGTGATGTAGCAATAAGCTCCAAAGGGAGTTATGGAAGAGGTCTTCAAGCAGTCCTCCTCTTTCAAACTGATTTGATGATAGCCAGAGTAACAGTCGAGTAAACTCAACAACTCGCATCCCGCAGTCGAATTCACCACTTGATCAATTCGTGGAAGTCCAAAAGAATCTTTTGGGCAAGCCTTGTTGAGGTCCGTGTAATCAACGCATATTCTCCACTGTCCCGTCTTCTTTTGTACGAGTACTGGATTGGCCAGCCACTCGGGATGAAGCACCTCTTTGATGAAACCAGCAGCCAATAGCTTCTTGATTTCCTCTTTGATGGCTTCTCTCCTGTCAGCGGCAAATCAACGCAAACGCTGTTTGATTGGTTTCGCATCAGCTTTTAGTTGCAAAGTGTGCTCGATCACCTCCCGCGGGATTCCAGGCATATCAGATGGTTTCCACGCAAAAATATCTTTATTTCATTGAAGGAAGGTGATGAGCTCATTTTCCTATTTACAATCTAGGTCAGCCCCAATAACGGCCGTTTTAGTGGGGTCATCTGGGGTGAGAGGAATCCTCTTAGTCCTAACTTCGCCGACTTCGATCTTCGACGCCTTTGGACTCGGCACTTTGCCTTCTTCTACTTCAGATGCCTGCTGCCTAATCTCACTGTGTTCCTTGGTGGTATCAAGTCCTTGGGTGATGTCGCAGCTCTCTCTGTCGCAGGTGAATGCCTGGCGTATGTCGCTGTGCAGAGAAATAACTTCATGTGGCCCTGGCATCTTCATCATCATATAAGTGTAATGCGGGATCGCCATGAACTTGGACATCGCAGGACGACCGAGGATTGCATGGTAGGCCGTGTCGAGATTTGCCACTTCAAAGCTGATGTTCTCTATTGTGAAATTGTCCTTCATGCCGAACGTGACTGGTAACGAGATCTGTCCGAGTGGAGTTGCCGACAGCCCAGAAATGACTCAATGGAAAGAGGCATAACTCGGATTGAGCTCGGATCTTGGGATGTTCATGGCGTCAATGAGGACACGCTTGAGGCGAGTCCCAAGCACCACTGGGTCAAGAACTAGCGGGTATCGTCCTGGGTGCACTACTCGGTCCGGGTGGTCAGTGCGATCAAAGGTAATCGAAACTTCTAACAAACGGAGGTAGTTAGGCACGCTTGGGGCTGTCATGTTGATTTCCCGATCTGTAAGCTTCTGCTTGCGCTTGGGCTCGTAACCTTGGGGGCCGCCGAAGATGTGGTTGAGTTGTTGAGTAGAGCGTTGGAAGCCAGGAGGCACGTCATCGTCATCCTTTTCCTTGCCCTTGTCTCTTCCAGAACCTTCTAGCGCATCCACCGGCTTCAGCCCTTTGATTTGTTGCTCGATGTATTTCTTGAGCATGTAGCAGTCTTTCGCCGAGTGGTTACCGTTTGGATGATATGGACACTTTTCGGCCAATACTTGCTCGTAGTCTGAGATCTTGAAACGGCGCTGGTGACTGAAATGGTTAGTGGCGGCAACAAGTTCCTCAGGACGATGCTTCCGCTCTGATGAACGATTAGCGTCCTTGTGGTCCTTAGAAGATTTTTCCTCCTTCTTCTTTTCTCTCGGCGTAAACGTCGGCTGCTTGTCTCTGCAGACTGCTCGAACGGCTTCGGCTGATCCTGCATACTTATTAGCCATCTCAAATAGTCGGCTAACGGTGTGGGGCGGCTTGCGAGTGAACTTGTGGATGAATTTCACGTCTCTGACTCCTTTCCTGAAAGTTGCTTTGATGATCTCATCCTTGACGTCGGGGATCTTGTTCCTGGCTTCCGAGAACCTTTTGATGTAGTCTTTAAGGGACTCGCTAGGCCCCTACTGGTGTTGCAAAAGATCATATTGATCCCCGGGGCGTTTATAAGTACCCTGGAAGTTGGCAATGAAGAGCTCCCGTAACTCGGTCCAGGATCCGACTGATCTACGAGGTAAACAAGTGAGCCAATTGCGGGCTGAGTCCGATAATGTTACTGGGAGGTAATTAGCCATTACTCTGCTATCTCCTCCTGCAGCTCGTATTGCCAAGGTATAAACGGTTAACCAAGCGCTGGGGTCGATTTTGCCGTCATACTTCTCGATCCCTGTGGGCTTGAATCCCACTGGCCATGTGACCTGTCGGAGATCAGAGGTGAAGGCTAGAAAGCCTTCATCAAAATTATCGCACCTGGGAGGCGAGATGCCGAGTTGTCGGTGATGATGTTCGTTCCACCATTGATCTGACTCCTATCGCTCGCGTCTCTTGTTGTTGATGACGTGGCGGAGGTCATGGTAAATGAGATCACGGGGGTCCGAGTGAGGCTGGCGAAGATAACGGTCACGGTCTTGCCGTAACCTCTCGCGTTCCTGATCCAATCGGCGCCGCTCATCATCGTTCCTTCGCTGTTCTTCTTCAAGTATCATGAGGTTCCTCTCTCGCTCCGCTCTTCAACTCGGGGTGGTGACTGAGTAACTCAGTGATGCAGATGTTCGGCCGAGTGATGATTCAGAAGGCTCTCGGCGTCGAGGGGGTGGAGTTGTCTTTGAGGTTGACTCAGCAGAGATTGCTGAAACGAGAGCTCGGGCCTTTGTTAGCTGCGGGGTAAGGGATGCCGCAGCTGGTACATCTTCCATGAGGGTAGTCAACAGTGTTTGAGTAGCTGCTATGGTCTGTTGGGAAGTAGCGAAGACTTGTTCCCCCTCATTAATCGTGCTGAGCCGCTGCTGCATTTGCCTGCCTGAGCTGGCGAGTCGCCGAGTCGTGTCCTCTCGGGCACGAGTTTCCTCCTCACGAAGTCGTTGAGCTTCTGCTTCTTCGAGCTCTTTTCGTCGTCGTGCATCCTCAGCACTTGCCTCTTCCAGCTGCTGCTGTGCTTGCTCGAGGTCACGGGCTTGTCGTTCGATATCCGTTGCCCGTTGGGCGAGTTGTTTTGCAGTCAGTAATACATCTATGACTTCAGCCATGAAAATACCATGTAACGGGAAAAGCTGCCAGAACTACTCTGCTCGAGGTCATCGAACTGAATTGATTCGTTGAGAAAAGCTACTTGGTGTTCCTCTCCCTCTCCGTATGCCACTGAGTTCCCAGAATCTAAGTCATCATTACTTGGATCTCACGCACCTGACCATTGGTAACGATAGGCATAGAGATCTGCTCTAAAGAGCATTGCCTCGAGTGATGCTGGTGGCTTCTTGTTCCAGTCCTCCTTGAACACCAGATCTCTGCATCCTCTGAAGAATGCACCCATGACCTGGTTGTTGGTTACAGCCGGCTTGTCCATGATTGCGTTGAAGCGTCCAAGGTAAACATGAAAAGGCTCCTCGACCCCTTGAAGCAGTATGACCAACTCTTGGTTGGGTGTTAGTGCCGGTCGAGGGGTTTTCTGCTTCTGCATCCAAACCTTCTTGCAGAGTGGTGACTGATGTCCTTCACTCGGTGCCGGGTCATGTTCCTTTCGTTGCTTGTATGCTTCCTTGCGTTCATGGTTTTCAAGTTCCACGTCCTCTCGCAGACTTCTCCGCATGGCAGCGATGAGGCTATCCTCCTTTCTCGGCTCCAAGTACTGAATTCCCAGGGCTCCGTGGATGTTGGCCAGCTGCATCAGGTCTTTGATGTTCTTGGGCTTGTAGCGATACCACAATCGGATCATATCCTATTTTGTGAGGCCATGATAGAAGATGGACAGGGCTACCTGGTCTGAAATAGGCTCGACTTGATCGAGTGCTTGTATAAAGCACCGAGTGAATCTGCCGAAAGACTCTCCCGGCTCCTGAGATTACTCGTCGTAAAGGCGATATGCTCCAGGGTTGTTGGTGGTGTTGAAGACCGGACTCCGAGGCGTCTGGGTTGGAGTATTCTTGGGGGGCTGATTCCATGTTGATGTAGACCCATGTTACTGAGACCAAGTCGGAGTCGACTCTAGACCAGCAGTCGGAGTGGGAGTCGCCTTGGGTGTCGGATCCAGAGGTTGAGTCGGAGTCGACTCCGGTTCCAACGTCTTGATCTCCATCGTCTTGCTTGTCGATCTACGTGACGCATGACGCCTAGCGGATCGACTCTGCTTTTTTGGCATGGGCTGTAGCATGCCGTGATCTTTGATGGTGCCATCGTCGACTTGAGAAATCACGCGACTCAAGAGGTGAGTCGTCTGCTCAGCGATGTTGGGAAGGCCCGTTGGAAGGGTGAAGGCATCAGACAGGTTGATCTCCTCCGCCCGAGTGTTGAGTTCTCCGTTGGAGTCGGCGATGAAGCTGAAGGAGCCGAATCGGAGTTCCGTCCCTGGTGGGACGATCAATCCGGCTAGTGCGGGTGTTGACGAAGATGCCATCTAGCTTTTCGTCGAGAAATGCGACGAATTTCCCCTACCTGGCGCGCCAACTGTCGGTGTTTTGGGCCGGCAATAAACTATATGGGGCTACGCACGAACTCGAAAACTAGATGGTGACGGAACACAAGGATTTATACTGGTTCAGGCCCTCCGATGGAGTAATAACTGTAATCCAGTCCAGAGGAAGTATTCCGCCGAGTTTGTATGATTGAATATGATGTATGGTGCGGTATGTTGGTGATTGTTTTCGTACCCCTAGGGGCTCCCTCGACCCCTCCTTATATAGGGAGTTGGGACCGAGTCATCTAGGAATCCTAACCCTAAACGGCTTAGGGTTTCCCTATCTGTTACAGTATCTACCCGGCCGATTGCCGTGCAACACAAGACAAGGCCCAACCGGGTGATTTATCTCTTTACATATATGAACTCCGAGTTACATATGACTCGGGATATGCCTTATCTCTTGGATCGTGCCGTGGGAATCAAGGCACTGATTGGCCGGGCCTCTTCGTCTTCCTTCTATTGATCTTCTAGAACATCCCTTCTTCATGGGCTAACAATGGTCCGAGTAGATACCCAGTACTCATATTCTCCACAATATTAAACTATATATACAACTTTCGGCGTATCACCACCCTAGTTTTAGCTTCGACACGTTCTTGTTTTCAAGTTTGGATTGCATCCGTATCAATCTCTAGCAGGAAAGTAAGTTTCATCAAGTTCACTGGTATCGTGAGATTAGTAACATCCTCACTTATGTATGATATACTAATCAAACATGTACTCGCGCCATGTATCATATATATCCTAATATGGATCTGCAATTCTGATATTCTAATAAAATTGATATTCTTCTAATTCACTTTAGTGTGCTAATTCGATATGATATATCTACCACTCTAAGTAGAACCCATCAGCTTATTTAGATCTATTAGATTTATCCCTACCACATACTGCCTTGGTTAGGTCCGATCTATTGTGTGATAAATTTGATAAATTTGTATTGATTGATAGGTTTTTACTTATTATAGTTTTATCAGGATTTCAATCGATAATTTATCATAATTAGATCCTTGGTGCTATATCGTTTAGATGCTAAAAATTGTATAATCACATAATTTGTAATTATTAGCTAAAATCTTCAGGGGTCTTGATTGAGTCTGATCTATGCAGATTGTTTATAATAATAACAAAATTACTAATTCTTATAATATCATTTCACAATGGATGCAGTTGTAATTAATTTCTTTATTTTTCATATAAGTCAAGCTTATCGCTCAATAGCTGATCGACTCCAAATTCCACCGGCATCGGCCAATTGGACGGTTGGCTTTTGATCTAATATTTCCTATCTTGTTAGTTGCAAGATCAAACTAATTGGTATGCCCTAAACCTGATTTTAGGACCTGCAATGGTGCCAAGCAGAATTCCCAAGCCTTCGTGTATGATGTGCGAATTTTGCACCAACACTAGGTTTCTAGCATTTTATTAAAGCTGAATTGGTTTTTACTAGTAGTAGAAAGACCTTCCATTTTATTATGGATACTTTCTAGAGTCGTGTTTGTAGCATAAAACTTTTTAGACATGTTTTAATTAATTTTAGCTTACCTAAGACAAGAAATTTTAAGGAGGGTTGGTTAGGATTGAGATTACCTGAATTGCCTCTTGGTAGAACGAGTGTGGTTGGTTCCAGCCTTTGCCTCCTTATGGACGATACATATTTGTTGATGGTCGTTATTAGAATAATCTATTTCCAATTGTACTTGCCAATATTTGCTTGTACAGAAAATAAATCAGATCGAGAAGATAATATGGAGGAAAACACACTCCCAAGAAAGCTTGGAGATAAGAGGGCCCACCTAACAGAGACCAATCTTGCACCTCAAACCATTTTGACGGCTCACCTGTCAGAGACCTAGCCAAATAAGAAGTCAGTGGGAGGCCTGGCTTATTCGGACGAACCACTCTTGTGGCCTTTCCCACCGACCTTACACGTGTAGGCTGGGGATTGCTTCCTGATGGCGGTTGTGAGGGGCCTGATCGATATTTCCAAGCACAAGTTGCCACCATCAAGCCCTGTATAAAGAGGACCTCACTCATCCAACACATACTCAAGCAAGGCTCTTAACTACTCTATAAAGTTAATATTAGTATAGTGCTAGTGGAGTAGAGTTAATATAGTTCCAAGTCCAGAGGAGGCTTCAGGAAGTTCGCTATAGCTTTTCCTTTCTTCTTTATAAGACTTCTAGTTATCAATATATTATTCTTCTTTATACAAGTTCGATATTCTATTCCAATCATAGAATATGAGTGCCTTACTTAGTTTATATATGATTAGTACAATCTGTGTAGATAAATCTTCTAGGATTTGCATTGATGCGGATATAATGTCAGTTTATTAGGTCACTTGTCTGCTTATTGTAGGCCAAGAGCGGTGGTTTATGTATTCAGTTGCACTATACCGATTGCAAGACTATAGAGTAGTAAGTACTAATTTAAGCATGGAGCTTAGGTTGCTAGTTATCATTATTTGAGGGTATATACTCTGTGTAATTTGTGAGCCACTGATGGTGATAGCTCAGTATGGGTGTCTCCCCCGTAATATATATTACTAGAGGCTTTTCCTGGGGTTGGATACTCCTTCGTATCCTTCTTTTGATGGATGGCTATGACAGGTTGTCGTAAGTAACTCGGCAACTCGAGGTAGTCCTGCAATGCATCGGGAGGGCATGGCATTGTTTAGGCTTAGTAATGATGCATTGTTAAAGGGGTTTTGCTACATAGTGTATCTAATTAAAATAGACTAAAGTCGTGTATACTACAAGTATAGGAAAGGAACAAAACTAACCAGCATACACTTACCTTAATTTAGGAATTATCTGAGTAAGCTAGACCTTCGCTGGGTGTCAACCTATCCTTGATATAAACTTACCCCTGCTACATAGACTGTAACGTATACAAGTATATATAATTTATTGGTATAGTTTCGCTCTTACAAATCTTCCCTTTGGATTAAATACGATACCTTCGAATACTTCCGGGTGAAATGCTACAATTGTATATCCTGTCATAAGCATAGGCTAGTATTCATCATAGATTGAATAACCCCATCATCAGGAGTGTGACATGGCTGCTGACACGGACGCTGACGTCGCTGCTGACGTGTACAATAATGTCGTCGTCATGACCCATTTATTAATGGGCCAATATATTAGTGGGTCGGTAAAAAAAACAACACACCAAGTGTTACGACCTGAACCCCCGGGCCAGGCCCACTAACACATGGCAGCTCTCTACAATATCAAGACTTTCGGGTCGGTCACCCATCCCAAAATTGCTCCGGGTGAAGCACGCTTAACGTTAGAGTTCTCTCGAGATGAGCTCACAGAAAAAAAAATTACAATTTGTTGGTTTGAGTATTCCATAATTTCTATTAATGGGTAAAACGGGTATTATCCAACGGGTAATGTAAAAATTGGTAATGTATTTAAAATTTGCTCAAAAGTTATACAAATTTGCTTCCCTACCCTATAAAATTTAATTGAATTTGACAAAATTTTATGGTGTGAACGCGAGTTTAAAAAATTTAAGGTCTGAGTTTATACCAAGTATAAAATGAGTATGAGTAAAGCGTTGGATCCCACATTTAAAATTTACTCAAAAATTATACAAAGTTGCTTCTCTATAAGATAAATCAACCATATAAAATTTAATTGAATTTGACAAAATTTATAGTGTGAATGTGAGTTTAAAAATTTTAGGGCCCGAATTTAATGTTATAAAAAATATAAAATGAGTATGGGTAAAGCAGGTAATCATGAGTATTACCCTCTTATACTCAAAACTGAAATGGATATTTTTTCCTACTCATACCCTCCCTAAATAACATGGGTATGGAATTACCCATGTCTAGTGGCAGTTCTAAGTGGGTCCATACTGACTGGATATAAAAAGATTGGTACATATTAATCATGATGTATTTTATAGAATGTCACTAGTTAGTTGGCTAGATTGTGACGAATTTAGTGAAACGTCTTCATATTATGGGGCTGATATCTATACTATAAATCCATGAAAAAAAATAGATAATTATCATATATTATGTATAGTTAATGATGTTTTCTGAATACGTCACCGAAAATCCGTCATGAATATTACCTGTCGAACTATATTCTATTTTGCGATATAATTAGAAATACAACAATTTAAAAAACCAGCAAAAATGTTTTTTATTTCTGAAAATTAAATTACATGTGGTGGCTTAACATGCTGATCAACCTGCGAAGTTCGATTTTCATGCACAGACGTATACGAATATTTATCTTCGTATATATGCGGTCAGCCAGCCCGCCCGTATGTGAAAATCGATATTGCTTTTTTTCACATACCAATAGCTGTAGGCGCTTTGGTAGGGGCTTCCCGTGCGTATGCGAAAACCGATTCTGTAGCATAGCAGTGAATTGGTCAGCACCTGAGAGTTATCGATAGATGCATGGGCATATGCTACCGGTCACGGAACTAGCAACTAGGAAAGCATTAGCAACTTATCAATTATGATTGAAATAACCATAGGTAGCAATCTGCGACTCGCCAGCAACGAATAATTCCTTCCTCCCTCTATCTAGATCTCTAGCTAGAAAAAACTGCGCGAATGTCTTACCTGTGCCACAACAATGATTAAAATCATGAATTTTTTAGATACTGGATTAAAATTATTAATACATGGCGATCAGTCACAGTACATGAGTTGACACTGACTAGTGACAATCGTTTCTATATAAACACAGCACGATCGATCATTTAGACATGCATCAAGGTTAGCCCATCCCTTCCTGCTTGTCCACAATCTCCTCAAAAAAGGCAATATTCTGCTAGCTATTAGTCTGCTAGTTCTTTTCTCATACCAAGAGAGATTTGGTACGTGAACTATATATCAATCACTTTGGTTTATGCACCTTAATTTCATGTACAAATATAACTATATAAACTTATATATGATGACATAACTACTCTTGTCGTATTATTTTTACATATATTAGTGATTCAAAATATGAGGTTCTACATGTATCTTGAAACAGTATACATTTATATGAAGATAGCATGTTGGGGTAATTAGAATATCTGCAAATTTATTGAGCAATGGAAATAGGTTTGGATTTATGGAGCAAAAGAAATAGGTTTATAGTATAAGTAGAGTAGGATATACATGGTCAATCTCGGTACAAGGAAAATTTCCTCTAAATTTAGAATTGGCTAAGGAAACTAATTATATTTCGTAGACACTTTAAAATAAAAATTAAATTTCATCTTAAGTTTGGTTCGTGTGTTTTCCTGCTTAAGTTTGGTTCGTGTATTTTCCTGATATTTGAGTTTTTCTTTTGGAGTATTCTTGTGAAATATATCAAAAAGATTTCTGTCATATTGATCATCTGTTGAAAACCTCTTTTGATTAAAACCCCAGCATAAAGTATAAAATAGAGACAAGGCAACTCGATATACACAGGGTCTCTACACTTGTAAGCTAGCTACAAGATATATATTATTGAGTTTTTGACCCGAGTGGTACCATTATCATAATATTTGTATATTTTTTTAACTCTGGCGTAATTACACTGTTGTTTTTCTAATACAAACCATACAAGAAAAACAGGGGAAAATTAAATTAATTGATTACCTACTTGATAGGGGGAGGGGGAAACATATTTTTTAGATAATGGCAGTGGGAAAGATATGCATATGCATGTACGTAATAGCAATTACGTAGCGAAAGATAACTAAAATCAAGTAAAAAAAAGTGCTGCCATGTATGTAGCAAAACCGATATGCATACTCATGTAGCTGATCTATGCTACTCAGAATTGTTTATGTACTATGGATTAATTTATGTCTATATGCCAGCAGGTGTGCATTAAGGCCAGCAGAACGTCGATCTGTGGAGTACAAGTTAAATAATTAATTAAGCTATATGGCTGACTTTCCTCGGGAGACGTACCACCCGGCCCGCGGCCAGGGCTGCAGGCTGAAGCTGGTGGAGCATCGTGAAGGCCACGGCCCGATCGAATTCCACTGCGATGGCTGCAAGACTAATGGAAAAGGCACTAGGTACGTCTCCCGCGACCAGCAGCAGCAGCTCGCCCTCCACACTGACTGCGCCCTCGCGCCACCCACTCTCCGGCACTATCTGGTGGAGGGCGAAATGGTGCTCCGCCTCCAAGCCCCTCCGGCCCGCAGCAATGATGCCATCCGTTGCAACGCCTGTGATCGGATGGTGGAAGGATTCCACTACCACGGGTCCGAGCTCACAGAGAAAGGCTTGGACATGGACCTGCATCCGTGCTGCGCCAAGCTACGGCGGGAAATCAGACTGGGGACAGGGGGTCGCACCATCACGTTCCAGCTACGAAGGGAGTCGAAGAACAAATGCACCTTTTGCAAGAAGACTGACGTCCGTTATTACCGTCCCTGGTTCTACCAATCGACAAACACTGACATGCCGACCGTGTACCTGCACGTCATATGCATCATGGAGATCAACGAATCTCTGGACGGCGCCGGTAACGACGAGGAGGTGCTGTCCCGCCTACTAGAGCGCGCCCAAAATATCACTAGGCGGAATGAGGTCGTATGCAGGATTCTTGTGGGATTGCTGCGTCTCGTCATCAAGACGCTCATGGGAGACCCAACGGCGTTAGTTATGGAAGGAGTTCAAATTCTTCATATGCTCATGCCGTAGCCGCCATTCAAATCTATCCGTGAACACACATATATAAGGCCCCTATATATAATATAAGTATATGCATACATGCATGTCCTCGTTTTTAATTATTCCTGCAACCTAGTAGTTACATAAGCATTTCACAAAAAAAAAAAAGCTATTTTCCCATATAGATCATGGTATCATAATACGTACACTTCACAAACCTGCAAAAAGGTTAAATTCAACCGGCATATATATGGAGAAGAAAAAATCAGCTCTTCGTGCTACACGCGAAGTTGGTTTTTTTTTCAATATGCCTTAGGTTGATTTAGCTAGTTCCATCATATATCAGTCTATGTTGTTCAACACATCCTTTTTACTATTTTTGTCAATATATTGCATGCATGAACCTGTTATTATGATTCAACTCCGGTCGATCCATGGTTATACTAGTTACCCTCATTTGTACCCTCGCAAAAAATTTAAAAAAAAAGAAAAAAAAAAAAGAAGCTGTGTAGTCCTAGCAGCTGGTCTCCGATACGGAAGTACGTTATGCTTGGGTGTGTTAAAATTGCAGTCCTTCGTATTTGGCACATTAATATTTAGTGTTTGAATAATTATGTGCTTGTTTGCACAATGTGTTTAGTTAAGTACTGTCATTATGTCAAGCATGTTGCTGTTGATCGATCAATGTATTGCTCACTACATATGTAAACTTCATGTACATGTTTATCAGTTCAAGGTTATTGGGTTATAAAAAAAATCAGAAAAGACGCTAGTCAGTTGCGGCGTCGCAAAGTCTCTGTTTCTCTGTTTATTGATGCATGTGATTTTTTTTAAGAAACAATGGGACCAAGCTACTCCGAGAGTGTATGTTTAATTAGACTATGCCTCGGAACAATTCTCCCCAATCATATCAGAAAGATTAAAAAAACATAAGCGCTCTACAATGCTATGATCATAAAAAAATAACTGAAAAACTCAGCAGCCATGCCGACAACACCACCCCACTGTTAGAATTAATTGGGCCAAGCCCATTTAATTATTAAACTCAAATGCCCAGAACTAGTCAATGCCATATGGAAAACCAATAGAAGATTGAACTTAAATATAGTGTAATATGAGTGTACCCATGGTCAAAAAGTTGAGTGTGCCTGTTGACAACTTAAATAGTGTGCATTCATATGTTAGTGGTTCAAGAACGTGTTAGGTGGGCGCAATTTGATACTACATAAACTTCCAGAATGCTCGTTTTGATATACAGACTTGTCTAGTGTATGCGAACCAAGACAAAAATAGCACGACAAGACATAATATCAAATTAGATGCTTATTAAGACATAACATGTGTATACATGTAAAGATTAGACAATATATGTTTTCTTTAATGAACCATGTGCAAGGTATAATCCTTCTTTATTTAATATCCTTTGCACCATTCCCCAGTCTTGTATATGTATTTCTTTGTGTAAATCTTATGCTTTAGTACCATGTTGGGATAGGGTACCCTTATTAATATGTATATGGTAACCGAGAATTGCAGATGCCTTTACGTATACGATGAGAGGCCCACCAAATACTTTGATATGAGTAACATAAGAAAACTATGCTATACATGGAAGTTATAATCCGAGTAGTATGTGGTGATTCCTTTACATGATCCCTTATCGTAACTGCTGACTCCGACTAGGATACAACACCACTTGGGGTATAAATACACATGCCCCGAAGGGGATCAAGGACAATGAAACATAAGATAGTCAATGCTACCATAAGTTTGAAGACGTTACTAAAGCAACTTGTCACTCTGCCGAAGACATTGAAACCCTATGAAAGCAACTTGTCCATTCGTCTTTGTGCCATCGGTTAGCTCCACATATGCATTCCAAAAACCCATATAATCTAGTCAATATGTAGTCTAGCCTTCATTATAACTCATTGTATTTAGCGACAAGCTTTATCTATTAATCAAGGAAAGAGGCCACCGGCCAACGGAACATAAAGCTATTACCTGTCACAAGCTGTCAGCACCCAGAGAATGGAATTCCTGAGTACCTAGAACATACACCGTACTAGTCCCATAATCAGTGAGTAATAAACGCATCCACAACCTTATTATCACATCCACACATTACACACATATAAATAGATAACATGGTTCACGTAACTTAGCGAGTTCACATATCATACATCTTAGATAGCATCGACCGGTGAAATAGAAGAGTTCAAATACAGTGGAATATGGGTAGCAAAATATATATGTTCTTCCATGTGCCCGTCTATCCGAACCACATAAGCAACCCATGAGGATCACCCTAAGAGAAGAACCATTCTCAAAAGCTCTAGAATCCGGTGCAAAGTACTCATCACTAGGCATTCCCTCACCTGCACGACTGCACCTAGGTCTAAAAACAACAAGAAGAGATGGGTCAATACACAAGGTATTGGAAAGCCCCTACGCAAGCCTTGGGAAACCAAGATGTGCTGCAGCTGATTCAAAGAGAGCTGCATTTGTAGACTGCATTTCAGCATAAAGTAAATTTTGATTCACAATAGTAGATCATAATAGATTCATAAAGCAGCAGCCCAAACCTCATCAGACACCGCCGGCGGTTGCTGTGACCAGCCACTGTGAGCAGAACGCTCACCATCACTGGCACCACCGCCGCCGAATACCTGCTCACATCTGACCCTAAAACGACATCACTAGTGAAAGAAACGAGGCCTGCCGGCCACCGCCTTCCTTGCCATCGGGCGGGACCAGTGGCAGGCTCCATCAGCGGCAAGGGGCAGAAGGGAGACGGCTGGGGTGGAGGTGGTGGATAGGGGTCACCGCGCAAGTCGCCCAATGGAGTGATGCGGGGGCCCGACACGAAGAAAATCCTTCATTTATCTTAGTTATTCAATGTTTAATCGTGTTGCCAAATTATTTTATAGGTTTTTATATGTGTTATTGTCTTTTAAAATGTCGGAAGTATCCCATTATCATCGTTATTGTTATTTTTTATATTTGTTATTGTTTTTTGCTTCCTCTGAATGGGTGGTGCATTCTGATGTCTGTTCATGTCCAATGTTTAGCTTTTGTAGTATATAACTTCATAACTTTGTGGCAGTAATTTTTATAAATGACTTGTTCGACTGTGTATCTTCGCTGGTTTGTTTTTAAGTTGATGCCTTCGCTGAATAGAACAGTGCGAACTTGTGTATTTCGCACTTCATGTCTATTATAGCCAGCGTGGTGACAAGGTTTGTTAATATTGTTCAAAATTTTGTACTTCCGTGATGAATGATTGTACAAGGCAAGTGATGTCAGTGCTTTCTTTTCTTAAATCCTTTACAGCGCAAAGTTTAATAAATTAAGTGTGGTGAATGCGAGATCATTTGGTTAATCTCTGGAATTATGAGCATGCTTGAAATGTCATGGTTATAAAAAAAAATGCCTGCTTGAGCAGATCACATACTCATATAGTCATATGTAATTGCGATTCCGTGACCATGTAATGACTGTTCGTGCATATATGGGGATGTTCACGAAGTTATAATTCTAGAGTGTCTTGTGTCATATTTTTGTCGAAACACATAGCTGCTCATATGCACAAATGCACGCTTGAGACCACACCCTAATAAACAAACTTTTATCTACCAAATTTTTCACATTTGCATTTATATCGTCTCATGAATACGCAATTTGTTACAAATTGAAATACTCACATGCACAGATCGCAAGCTGAATTAGAGGCATGTAAAATCAAATTGGGGCATTTGCAGTTTGCCATCGATTTTTTCTGTTTTGCAAGGATGCCTCTCAAATGACAGTTCTAGTGTTGGAATAATGGTTCAAACCAGTAACAAATTTACAATTACCCTGATCCAGTTCCATTTTCGGACTTCAAAAGAAAAATCACATGAAGTGCTCCCATTTTTTGATCTGTGAAATGGCAATATCTAATAGACAAGAAGCTCAAGTAGTACCATGGCCAACTTTAAGATGTCTAGGAACTCTGGGAAACGCCCTGCTTATGCTGCTCACATCATAGCTTCATCGACAACTCTATCAGCATACCTCTATGGCAGAATCCACAGCAACAGGTACCTGGACAAGAAGAGCAGGCAGCTCTACCAGTGGATTGGCATGGTGAAACTCCAAGAGATATATGTCTGATCTATGACCTTGACACGTTGCCATCAATCCTGTGTAATCAGAAGTCAATGTCCACCCTGAAGAACATGTAGGCCCCTTTATTTGGAGGAAAAACATGGGAAAAATAAAGGATTCTATTCCTATGTGAAAATTTCCTAAACATGTCTTTGAAACAAAGGATTGGGACTCTACAAATCCTATGAAATTCCTATGAATTGGCATAAAAGAAGGGGATTTTGGAGAAAAGTTTGAATGAGGTCTAACCTCTTATAAAGATTCCTATGAGTCTTTATCTCTCATCTGATTCCTGCGTTTTTCCTGTGGTCCTATCAAATGGTCATTTTCTGTATTTTGCAATCCTCTGTTTTGCACTTACATTTCTATTAAAATCCTGTGTTTTTCCTATTTTTCTGTTTTTGCAATTCTGAGATTCAAAGGGGCCGTAAAGATTTTTTGTTATTTCACCAACATCACAAATGTTATCTCACAGTGATGTGGTGTTGTGTTACCTTACCTTATTCAACTAACTTTATCATTTAATAAAAAAAAAATTCAGCTCCAGTTGCAGTGCTCAACAAGTATTAAGAAAAAAATAAATCCAAATGTCCAGTTCAGCAAGAGTTGAAGAACGGTACTGACCTATAAAACCAGCTACCATAATAAAAGCAGCAGCAGGTCCATGGCAACAGTTTTTGCTGATTAGATTATTATATGAATAGGATTCAGGGCTGTGATGAATTTTCCTCTTCGATTCTCGGTTCCACTTCCGAACCCTCCTCTTCCTCCTCCAAACTCTTAGCAGGAGTATCTTTCTCCACCTTTGGAGGTTGCCACTTGCGAATACCAAGGTGGTAAAGCAAGGCCCAGAGATGAGTGATGAACTCACCACCCTGCGCGAGATGACGCATGTGCGCATCCACATTGCCGTATGGCGCGGCATAGACCAACATCTGAATCCACACAAGCGCAAGTGCCTTCCAGGGGTCAGAGCAAAGGCTAACGCCATCGCGTGGTGGCCTTTCGCCCAGAAGCTGCATCCCCAGGTCCATACCGATCAGAAAACTATAGTTGCCTGTCATCGCCTCACGCGGAGCCATCTTTGCCTCCTCTGCAAATACATCGTATGCACGCTTTGCATGCGCGGACGGCCCGGGAAGTAACTCCGGTGCTGACACCACCAAGTAGGTGCAATACTTGGACAGAGCATTGGACACATGGCGATTCCTCTCTCTTTCTCCTCCTCCTGCTCCTCCTCCTGCTGCTGCTACTGCTTTTCTAAAACAACCTGCTATTGCTGCTATGCTATCCTCCTTGTTCTGGTTCAACAAGGCATCCTGCTTCTCCTGCTCCGCTAGTTCGCAGTAGCATGTCGCAACATGCCACACCATTACACTGTGCGCGTAAATGAAGCCAAACGAGGCACTATTCTGGAACATGACATTGACAAATGAGTTTTTGTCTTGGACAATCATATAGGGAAGTTCATCTATGTCCACTCCATTCTCATGCAACTCAGATAACCAATGGCCATCTATCATGTCACTCCTGACCTGACAAAGAAAATCAGTAATTGATGTCTTTACATCGTCATCTAACCTAAAGGCTGCTCCTTTGTTGATGTCACTGCCCAACAAGTCCCAGAGTGCATGCCCGATGTACTGCAATCCATGCATCCGAGGGCCACCCATGGATGTTATGCTGCTGCTGAGGAACTTCCAGCTCCCCCCTTTACCTGCTAATGAACACTGGCCAAGCTTATCTTGCCAGAGGTACTTGTCAAACCAATTAGTCCTGCTGATTGCAAACCATTTCAATTTCATCCACCATGACCATTTTATACCAATCCCCTTCTTTTGGTTCCTGGCACATTCGCACACAAAGGCAAGTCTTGCCCAGTTTGAGGTCCAGCACCAAATCAATTGCATCAATTGCAACAGAGCTAGGGACACCAATATGAAGAGAGTGATAGAAAGATCTGCTGGTGTGGTGTCCACAACAGTGGTACCAGAACCAAGAGATTTAGTACGACTAGTCATTGTCCCAGGAATAGCAACAGCTACCCCGACAAAACATATCCCAATGAATGATGCCAATGCCAAAATACTAGCTGCTTTTGCTTCATAGAAGTGAAGGAATGCATTACCGGTGAAGAAGACCTCGTACAGAAAAGCCAACTCAACACCAATCACCTTAAAGGCCCACTTGTAGTCAATAATGTCCTCGCAAAGATCAACCTTGTTATCCACATGCTCGCTCAACCCAAGAATATGCCGTTGCAACTGATGAGACAGACTGAAGGCAACACACACATCAGAGCATAACCGTAGCTTATCCTTTTCTTGGCATACCAAATCAATATCAGCCATATGAACTGTATTAGACAATGCCGGGCGCTCCGAACCATATACAAGGTTTTCAAGATCAGGGGGAAAATCAACAATCATATTCTCTCGTTCCTCACCGTAATCTCTACCACGTGATAAAAATCGTGGTTCTTGTAAATCTACTGTTTTTGCTACCATATCCCGCATTCTGCTTTGTAGCACAAGCGCCAGTGACCTATGAAAGCCCTTGATGAAAGTGATGATAGACAGCAGACCGATAGCAATGTTACCAATATCGGTGGAGATGGTTGAGATGCTCATCAACAGAACATATCCACAGTACAGACTAAGCTGAAATAGCATCTTCAAGAGCGGGCTCTTGTAGTCAAGGCCATTGTAGGAGGTAACTGAGTCAGTGCAGCCCATGAGAGTGAATAAGGACACAGTCCATAAGGGATACATTTCGCTCTTCACCGATGAAGATTGCATTATGCCAATGCTATAGGTCCCAAGAGACAGAGATAACACATTTGCCACCAAGAATCCCTTTTGGACTATCCAGTGATTGGACCAGCGGCGGCATGACCCAAGGACGGCAAGGAAGAAAGTGATGAAAATGGCTACTAGTGCCAATGCCTCGATACGGAGCACTGTCCCCCTTGGGCTCTTCCACAGATATCTCGGCTGATGCAAGAAGGTTGTTGATGTGGTATTTCCCAACTGCTGCTTCATATTTCCCATGCGGCGATAATCAACCTTAACAGGACAAGATGTGTTGTAAGGCAGGATGTCAACATAGATTAAGCAAAAAATAACTGTTTACCAGATTACTTTTGGATTGTGAATTTACCATAAAACTTTTGCCCGATATGAAACAAATGCTTATGGGTGCAGAGTAAGCTGTATCTTTTCTGTATGACACATATTTTAACAATTATTCATATGACTACGAAACAGAAGCAACTTAACAACATTTTTGGATCTACTAAGTTTGATTTTGGTAGACCCAAAACTTCCATAACCAGAAATCTCAACTGGAATCTGAATTCATTTCTTTGGTTCAAGTGCCAATCAGAACAAACAGCACATAAATTTGAAATGTTAATATGAATGCTTGCAGAGTTTCTTTTTCTTTTTGGATAAGCATTTTCATTACTCCTCTTTTATATACACTCATACATTGAGAAGGACAGGGCTAGACTTTGCAACATACATACAAGTCAACATTCGTCAATCCAAATTAAGAAGAAATTACAGCTCTAGTGATTAATTGAATTCCTTGCTAAATAAAGCTCCATACGTGCTATTAACAACTCGGGAAGTAATGCTTTCTAAAAGTTAAAAAGAATAACTGAAAACCAAAGTAAATAGCATTGATCTATACCGTTGCAAACAAAGTAGTAGTAGTAGTAGTAGTAGTAGTGCATTTCAATAGAGCATTCCAGAGATTCCCTCAAACAAAATACACCAGAATACTCGCCTGGTTTTTAATTGCAACAAGATACAATTAGTTTCAAGGCACGTACCATGTTTCTGCTATTCTTCTTCCAATTCCAAGCAGAGTTGAGCCTCCCTTCTCCCTCCTATAGAATCCTACAGAGTCTCCTTGGTTGGATGGTGCAAAAACTTGCAAACTCTCTGATTGTTGCTCCTGGAAGAGAGCAAGACGTAGTCAAAAGTCAGATCCACCTGCCTCGAGATATTTTTAAATCATTGGTGTATTCTAACACGCGGTTAATGCGGATCTAATCCATTTCGTAAACTACTCATATATATTATGCATACAGTGTGACTTGCGGTGGTCTCGGTCAATTTTTATTCACTATCCATTCAAACAAAAAAATCTTTATTCACTAGATCGGCGACTTTGATGATTGGGGTCCTTGACCTTACCATTGCGATTGAGATGAGCAGCGTAGTATACAGCTTAATCAGGGCAGTTTAATCGATTAATTCACATAAAAAACGGTGTGGTGGGTGTTACCTTTGACCCAGACTGAAGCAAGCGACGGGGATTTGATTGACCGTGATGAAATGTTTGGTGGCATTTGGTTGAATCAACAACAGCAACACTAGCCTTGCGTTCTGCTCGTCTGCATTCCTTCGTGAATGCTCGCACGAAATGCAGGCGCTCCGCTGGGATTCCAGGCTCAGATTCGCTTCGGCGGGTTTCTTCCCCTGATCAGATGGAGCAGCTGCGGCGCAGAGAGAAGGAGAGGATTTGGGGATTAGGGCGGCGAAGAGCTTGAATTGGACGAAGTAGAGAGTTGGGACCATGCCACACTCTACTTCGTCCTCTCCGGTGCTGCTGCGGCCATGGGGGCTACGGCCTGCCCCTTGGGAGGGTTTCGGTAACCATTTATGGCGCTTTCAATGGCGTGGCTGCAGCTCGGGATCGTGTTGACTGACTGTTGAGGCAGGGAGATCGATCCGACCATGGACGTATATGGTCGAAAGCTGTAGAGAATGGAAGGGCAGTTCTGGTATTTCACAACTTATATATTTTTATAAAAACGATATAGTTAAATCAAACTTAACAGAAATTTGGATAGGGTGCTATTTTGGAGAACAGTAGGTAAATTTTTGGTGGTATTTCACAACTTATATCTAAAGTCAAAAACTCTTGAGGTTACTAATAAGCCAATTTGCTAGTACTTGTCATATTTTTCACGAGCCTGGTACTTCTCTGAATTACTAGCCCCCAAACAGAGCATAAGTTATACAAATATAATAGCCCTTTAAATATACAAATTTAAGTTGCTCTAATTTATTTCTTTACTAAACACCGTGATCATCACTCTACGGTGAATCCCCCTCTTTGCGTCGCAACATGCACTCATAGTAGAACACGGTGACCGCGCACACGGATACCACCTGCGCCGCGCTTGACACGACCAACGTACGCCAGCCCGAGCAGCACACGCCACGCCACACTCGCTGGCGCGCTTGTAGCGAAATTAAAGCTCACCGGGTTGATGTCCCAGAGCACGCCGGCGCCATCGTGGAGGATGGCGGTGGCGATGGGCTATATACTGACGAATTAAGCATGTGAGCATATAGATGGTGGCGTTGGCGATGACGAGCACGAAGACGGCGGATAATGCCTGTGCTAACGCTACGATAATATTTAGTAATAAAAACCAATATTTAGAAATTAGAATCATTTAACATGAATGTCTTTTTTAATCGATGTGTGCCTTTGCTGATGTCTCCACCTAGAGCTCCTCCAAGCAAGTCCCTGAACGAACCAAGCTCATAAATTCAGGTTATGGTGCACATTATTCATTCTATTATTGGTCAGTTTAGTATACCGAAAGAAAATTTTTACGGTCTCCAACAAATGGTACCTCAAGGTACCGATACCTCGAGATACCAAAACACGATCCAATCGTTTATTTTGATACCTCAAGGTACCGGTACTTCGAGGTATTATTTGTTGGACCGTAAAGAAACTCATACAGAAAAGGGTGAATATAAAAATCACCTGTATAGGGAGCTATTTTATCTGAACTGCAAGCAAACTAATGTTGGAAAATAATGCATGATAGAGTGATGCAAACCATGCGTCATGCAGCTCACTCTGGTAATGTGCAAAAACAAGATTTTATGAACATCCCTTCCATGTGGTCGTCTCAGGTTTCAGAGTTGTAAATCTTGCACACCTGAGTCTCTGCAGATTCAGAATTAAGAATGTCACGAACACAACAACCTCAATCCAGAATCTATCGTATGTTTGCTCAATCATATCCAAACCTTAATAACTTCGAGGATAATAACTTGGTGTGAATATTACCTATATACAACAGACTTGCATCTGTTCTTCATGTGTAAATTACAAGGATTAGTAATAAATAGAAAAAAAAAACTACTACAACATAATCGACCTGTTTAGACAAAAAGAAAAAGGAACAAAGAATTACAACATGAAATTTGAAGCATTGTATAGCTCAGCGTATTCAAAATGCAACACGATCTGAATCTTTTTTGTATCATATTTAAGTTGCATTTGAAAAAAAATCCCCACGGATTCAAAATTGAAAGAGCAATTGGACCAAATAGAGCTTTATCTAAAAAATTGGACCAAATAGTAGAACAAACAGGCCGGATTGAACTAATCGGCCGTAACAATTTGGATCTACACAATCATATTTTGAGACATGAACAAAAGTGGCATCAGTTCACCGAGCAACTCGTCAAATCCAGACAATTTACAAATGTGCATAGACTTCCACCTACCATCAGTCCATCATCATCCATGCTAATCTGTGATTCCACCGAATCAACCAAATTAAAACACACATTGTTGCAGTCAGATGATCCATGCAACTGTTCCAAACGACAAGACGCAGCGGAGGAAGCGACACTTATCACTGAGACCTGCTTGGCGTCTCGACGGTGCTTTTCCTTGCAGTTATTCCTGAACTACTCCATGGAGAAACAAAAACGGAATCAACTAATATTCAGGAGGCCTAGAAATTTACCTGTAGATTGAATTAAGAAAACTGCAGCAATCTGGCGGGGCGAGAACGGGCGTCGGGGAACCAATGACAACCTGATGAATGGACGGGCAGCTTATAGGGTTTAGGGGGATCGGGGACGCAAGGCTTGAGGAAGAGCGTGTCATGTACTACTACTTGACGACGGTCAGACGGTGGATCGATGACGGAGGATCAACGGCTGCGCCGGCGCTTGTAGCGGCAGGGCGAGATGAAAATTTGGCGGCGCGAAGCGCGGGGCCGCGTGGGTGTGGGGTGCGGCGCCGCGCGAGCGTTCTGGTCCGTTCATTGGTTCAATCTGAATGAATGTGGAGCATTGGATGTGTCCCATGATAAATGAGTAAAACAACTTGTTGCATTTTATAGGGTATATCAAATATCAACAGATTTGACACAGTTTGAGTATGGCCCATCTAATAAACGCCAATGAATTGAGCCCCACTTCTGAATTCGGCCGTCGACACATCAATGAATTCAGTCGACCGACGGCCAGGAATGCATTCATGCCCTCCAATGAATTAAACCCGGTAGTACACATCAATGAATTCAGCCCATGAGTGAATTCGGCCTGGCTACTTGCAGTCAACTAATTCGACCCAATAAAGTCTACAACTTAAATCGGCGTAGTATTATGTCATCATCGTTACCAAATTGGGCTAAGAAATGAATTCGCCCCACCAGTGAAATTCAAGCCCCACGAGTGAAATCGGCAGATGCAATTCCGGCTGATGAATTTAACACACCCGACGGTCACGACTTGAATCGACCCGCATCTTTGCCGTCTAAAAATTCTGACTCATTGATCGACACAATAGAATCAAAGCCCACTTTCCCGTCAAGACTCCAGAACCAAAGGATAATGTGGATTTTGCATACGCATTCAGTCTCTTTCTTTATTTCGTTCCTCGGAAAGAGGTTATGGTGTTGATTGTTGAACACAGACACGGTCAAAAGAATACATTTGAAGATGATCAATGATGGGCCATTTTCATCTCTCATGGTAGAACTGCCACTCTCTTCCATCAGCGGCATGGCTCCAACTGGTTCTACTTTCTATTGTGGATGGAAGTTAGACATATAAGATCCGGTAAAATTTTTACAAATTTTGACTATTAATAAATTATTAAATATATAGTGTAAAAACATATAAACAACATGTGTAAGTTTTTCTTTCTTTTGTGCCCCTAAAATTTACCTAATCCCTTATGTGCCTCTAACTTTTCTACCTTCGTCCCCTATATACCAAATCAATTAGTTGACAGTTAGATTTTCTCAAAAATAACAATACTACCCTTCTTTCTTACATATTTGTATGTGCTTGCTTATCAAGAAAACACAATTCCCAATGTAAAAATATTAATTTATGAAAAAATGATACATAATTATTTGACCACAAATTTAAAAATTTTATTTTAATCTTTAGAGTAAATTGCGTTTACGGTACAACAACTTGGCTGGTGGGTGCAATTAGTACACGTACTTGAGAACTGAACATTAAGTACAATAACTTGGCAAGTAGGTGCATTCTACTGCAAGAATTTGATAATTTAGCATTTTGGTGCAACAACTCGGCAATGTATGTGTTGTTTTGGTTAACTATTGCTAGATAAATATTCTTCACGATACCAATATGTCATCACTAATCAGTTCTACAGATTTTAAATTACAACTTTATATTTAATATATCAGAATTACGTTGCTCATTTAATTTGCACCATCGTTTGAACTTTTTCTGACTTTTTTCAAATCTCAATCATAGGCAAAATTTTATACATAAAAATATTTGCTTGTAAAAACTATGAAATTATATAGATAAAATGCAAATCAGATTTCATTGATTTTTTATAGTGTTTCTATTAAAATTTAAAACTAAATAAAAGTAATTTTGGTTCATCCCCTACATGTCCCCAATTTTTCATTTTCATCCCCAATAAAAACTTTATAAATTATGAGTGATACTTATAAAAATATTTTGAATTTAAGCCATGTTTCTTTAAGTTCCATTTAGATTTTGTAATTTTGAAGTTTCTATAGATATGACAACATTTCCTCATGTAAAATGAAAATTTAATACACTCTGGTGTAAAGTAAAAATATATTCTAAACCTGATATAAAATGAAACAACGTACAATCTACCCGGTACAAAAGCACAATTTACTTATTTTTTAAATACTAAAAAAGATGACTTCAACACAGATTTTGATATTGTACTTTGACTAGTAACATTGGCAGAAAAAAAGGTTTTTTAATAGAAAGAGTGACATATATATTGTGATAGTTTGTAATTTAGTAACATCATTCTTTCGTAATCTATCTTTTGAAATTTTCAATATTAGTAGTCAATGTTTAAAATGTTTAACTTAGAAAAAGCTATATTTTGCAATGGATGGAGTATTAAAATGCATGGCATCATAATGCAACTTCTGTATAATACAGTTTACGAATTTAAGAATAATTAGTGCTCAAAATGTGTAACATTGACAGTCAAGGTCGTCAGTCATTTGGAAACAGAGGGAATATAAATAAAGTCAAGTATCATACACTGTTGGGAAATTTATTTGACCTTTTTACTATATTTTTGGCCTGAAGAAGTATAATTCAATAAGTTCTATATATGAGATGATCTAACAAGTTTCCAATGAAGCCATTCTATCAATTATAAATTATCATATAATTCAAAACATTCCAGGCTCTGATCATTTCTCTTTTGTTGATAAACCATAGCTGTCAGAGTTACTGATTAGGTATACCCTCGTTACCCGGAAGGACGCAGTATACCGGAAAGGTATACCTTCATGAATAAGGACATAAGAACAGAGTATGTGCAAGATACGAGGCAATACGGAAGCCAGACGGTGCAATAAAGGAAAGAAGACAGAATCCTGACCGTATAGAACAGGGGTTCTCCTAATCGTGAGGGATTCCAAGTCGGAGTCCCGTTCAGGGACCACAGGGAACCCACGGTATAAAAGGATTGCTACCCCCATAGGTACAGGACGGATCGATAAAGCCACGGAAGAAGCCGAAGCCGTTTCCACCGTATTAGCCACCAAAGTCGCCGAGATTTTGTTTCGAGTCGCTCGAGTACGATCTCGTCGACATCCAACCCACTACATATTGTACTCCGTACTCGGGGAATCCCCCCTCTATCAATCCCATATAAACTGGAGTAGGGTATTACCTTCCGAGGGCCTGAACCAGTATAAAAAATCTTTGCCTTAAAGTAGCGTCATGTCGTATTACTATAGTCATTACGCCAACGTTCCCCCGTCTTATACATACCCCGTCTACGGATACCAGCCGTTGACAGTGGCGCGCCAGGTAGGGGAACTCGGCGTTCAAGGATCCTACGACATGATCTAAGATCTCACCGACTACTACGCCGCCGGAAGTCTCATGGCAACAGCATGTATCTAGGATGGTTTACTCGCTGCTTCACCATACTGGATAAACAAAGGACCGGTTCGAGTTGGAGACGTCATCCAGTTAACCAGCCCTCGAGAAGATGACCCGAAGACGGCATGCCCTCCTGCTCGGGCAGAGGAAGGGACACCAACACCCATAACGGACTCCATCATATCCGATCGGAAGACTACGTTCTCGGGATCACCTAGATCCACATCAGCAAAACCACAGAAGACTGCAACTTGGTGCCCCATACACAAGACTATTCAACATGACTTGAGGGATTGTTCAGTAGTCCGACGCCACCGAGGGAAGACCGGGACATCGACCGAGTGCGAGGACCACAACATCATGCTTGAGGCCGCTAGCTGGTGCCCAATCCATAAAACAAAGATGCATAGTTTGATTGACTGCCGGGTCTTTCTTTCTGTCACAGGATCTCCGAGTTCCTAGGTTTCGTGTTCTAAGAACAATGGAAAACAGGACATGAGAGACGAGGCGGAATCTGATAGGCATGTATTATGATCGAACACAACAACAACCTCGCTACCACAGCAAGGCCGGCCCAATGCCTGAACACCCTCGACAGGATTTTGAGGGAATCCCCTTATGATCCGGTTCTCGCACCAGACATCGACGACTGGGCTCGTCGAATACGTGAAGCCGCCTCTAACTTCAAAGTCGTCCTGACACACACTACCACGCCCGCTCGAGGAGAGCCACGTCAACAGTCTCGAATATCTTCCAGAACAGAGATAATACCTCCGACAAGAGATGGAACCCCCGCCGCAGAGGACCTCCTCAAACAAGCGGTAACTGAAATAGTGGACGACAAAGGACTACACGCTCTCCGAGTATATGGGTCACACAGAGAGATAGATACATACTCGAATCCCTCGAGTTCATCATCAGCTCCATCCCCGTCGCATCAGCACCGTAGCCCTAGGCGAGATCACCACCAACTTCCCAGACAGAAAAGCAGATGCAGGGCTTATTGTGATAATCTAAGGGAGGTGCGGTGGCCTAGGGGTTTTAAGCCTGCGGTAATTGAAAAATATGACGGGCATGCTGACCCAGAGGAATTTCTACATGTATATATAGCAGTCCTCCGAGTAGCCAAGGCAACTGACCTTATGCTCGCAAATTATCTCCCTATAGTTCTGAAGGGCTCAGCGCTTTCCTAGTTAATCCATCTGCCTCCTAGGTCGATCTCGTCCTGGGCAGACCTGTGCCGACAATTCGTCACAAATTTTCAAGGAACTTGCAAGCGCCAACCCTTAGAAGAAGACTTGTACTCTACGGTTCAACACTAAGAAGAATCCCTGAGAGACTACACCCGACGGTTCATTGGGTGTATGAACACCATCCCAAATATCACTGGCTCATCGGTTATCCGTGCGTTTAAGTTAGGAGTTTAGGACCCATATACCACCTGGAAGTTATCTACACATCGCGTCACAACTACTCGAGAACTCTTTGACATCATTGATCGATGTGCCTATGCTGACGATGCCCTCGGAAGAAAAGGTGGCTTGGAGAAGAGTGAGACGGATGACGTGCACGGAAAAGGAAAAGGAGTCGACTTGCTCAGGTCAGAAAAAACCAGAGAGAGACTTTCGTCTCAGGAAAAATTGGTTCACCAAACGAGTACTCCGCCCACAGATGGTGTCCAATACATAGGGTCGCCACACACACCCTGGAAGACTGTCACACGTTCAAAAGGGCGGTCCTCCAAAAAAGCAAGGACACCCAAGACTCAACTCCCCCAAGCCTAAGGTCCCGTTTGTCGTATCCTGATTCTCAGGTGTCACACATATTCGGAGGCTCCAGTCACTACAATTCGAAACAAGAATACAAGAAAGCCAAACGAGAAATCTGCTCCATCAAAACAGGAAGGGGGACCTTAAATGGTCTCAGCAGGCCGTAGTCTTCTCCAAGAAGGATCATCCGCTAATCCCCATCCCACCTGAAAGGTACCCAATGGTAGTCGAACCCACCATACGAGACATAAAGATCTCAAGGGTCCTCATCGATGGAGGAAGCTCGATAAATTTACTATTCACAAGCATGCTGAAAGCAATGGGGATCCCTAGAACAGAACTAAAAAGCTCTGACCAGTTATTCTATGGAATCACCCCTGGCTCATCATCGAAGCCGATCGGGAATATCACTTTACCCGTTACATTTGGGTACCCGAACAACTTTCGAACCGAGCAGATCACCTTCGACGTTGCCGACTTTGAATTAGCATACAACGCCATCTTAGGACGAACTGCACTCACGAAGTTTATGGCGGTCGCCCATTATGCATACCAAACACTGAAGATTCCAGGACCGAAAGGGACAATCACCATCCAAGGAAATTCAAGGACGGCAGTGAAATGTGACAAGCGGAGTCTCGACATGGTCGATCAAACTCCCGCCCAACCCACCACGACCAGTCCTATGACCGAGTCTAATAAGCCTTTCAAATCACCACAACCAGAAGGTGCCATGAAAACAGTCCCACTTGACCCATGTAATCCAGCCAAGACGGTCCGCATCGGCGCAACACTTGATAGCGATCAAGAGAACCCTTTGACCACCTTCTTACGAGACAACATAGACGTCTTCGCTTGGGAACCAGTGGACATGCCAGGAGTATCAAGAGAGGTGATCGAGCACAAGCTAATGGTTTGACCAGATGTAAAACCAGTCAAACAAAAGCTTCGACGATTTGCACCAGATTGAAAGCAAGCAATACGAGACGAACTCGATAAGCTACTCAAAGCCGGCTTTATCCGTGAAGTCCTTCACCCAGAATGGCTGGCCAACCCAGTCATGGTTCGCAAGGCTAATGGCAAATGGAGAATGTGCGTCGATTTCACCGACCTCAACAAAGCTTGTCCAAAGGACCACTTTCCTCTGCCGCGAATCGATCAGCTAGTCGACTCCACTGTTGGTTGCGAATTACTAAGTTTCCTCGATGCATACTCCGGCTACCATCAGATCAGTATGGCAAAAGAAGACGAAGAGAAGACATCCTTCATCACGCCATTTGGCGTCTTTTGCTACACAAAAATGCCATTTGGACTAGTCAGCACAGGTAACACCTACTAGCGTGAGATCCAAGGAGCACTAGGCGATCAGATCGGCCGGAATGTCGAAGCCTACGTCGATGATATCGTGGTCAAGACAAAATCAAGCAACACGCTCATAGCCGACCTCCAAGAAACATTCAACAACCTTCGGCGGCATCGACTTAAGCTCAACCCCAACAAATGTACCTTCGGGGTACCCTTCGGAAAACTGCTTGGGTACCTCGTCTCAGGAAGAGGCATTGAGGCAAACCCAGAAAAGATCCGAGCCATAGAAGATATGAAGCCCCCGACAAGGTTGAAAGAAGTCCAGAGACTCACAGGTTGTATTGTGGCTTTGAGCAGATTCGTTGCAAGGATGGGCGAACGAGGACAACCTTTCTTCGCCTTACTTAAACGACAAGAGAAGTTTGAATGGACGAAAGAAGCGGAAGATGCGTTCACCGCACTAAAATGCTACTTGTCAAATCCACCAATATTGGTCGCTCCAAGGCAAGACGAAGAGCTCCTATTGTACATCACAGCGACTCCATACTCGATAAGCACGGTAATCGTGGTCGAGAGAGATAAAGTACAGAGACCGGTGTCCTATGTCAGCGAAGCCCTTCATGATGCCAAGACAAGATACCCCTAAATCTAGAAACTTCTCTATGCTGTCGTCATGACATCTAGAAAACTCCGGCACTACTTCCAGGCACATAAGGTCATAGTTGTCTCTTCTTTCCCATTGGGGGAAGTCGTCAGGAACAAAGAAGTTGTCGGAAGAATCGCAAACTGGGTCATCGAGTTGGAACAATTCGATATCCACTTCGTACCTCGAACAGCCATAAAATCCCAGGTTCTCGTGGACTTTGTTGCTGACTGGACAATTCCAGATAACAGACAACAACAAAGCTCAGATAGGGAGATATGGATGATGTCCTTCGACGGAGCAATGAACAGTCAAGGTGCTGGTGCAGGCTTTATCCTAACATCACCAACAGGCGACAAATTCAAACACGCTCTCCATTTGAATTTCAAAGCAACAAACAATACATCTGAGTACGAAGGCCTATTGGCAGGAATCAGAGCCGCAGCAGCACTTGGCGTCAGACGATTAATCGTCAAAGGCAATTCTGAGTTAGTCGCGAACCAGGTGCACAAAGACTACAGATGTCAGAACGAAGAGCTCGCCAAATATCTCACGGAGGTCAGAAAACTCGAACGACGCTTCGATGGCATCGAAGTACGACATGTCTACAGGAAAGACAACGTCGAAGCAAATGACCTTGCAAGACGGGCTTCTCGAAGAGAAAGCCTGGACCCTGACACCTTCCTTGAAGTCTTAATGAAACCATCTGTTCAGTTCAAGGAACGCGACGATGATAACTTACAGACACAGGAGGAGATACGACCCCTCGTCACTAATATCGAGCAACTCGATGATTGGCGTACTCCCTTAACGGATTACTTAAGGAGCGATAATTTACCAGAAAACGATGTCGAAGCAGAGAAGCTAGCCCGACAAGCTAAAAGCTATTGCCTCATAGAGGATATACTCCACAAAAAGGCCATCAATGGAGTACTATTAAAATGCATCTCTCATAATGACGGTAAAGAGCTCCTCATCGACATCCACGAAGGAATCTGCGGATCACACGCCGGTGCCCGCACGATTGTCGGTAAAGCTTTTAGACAAGGGTTCTTCTAGCCTACAGCTCTTAAGGACGCCACAGACATCGTCACGCGATGCGAAGCCTGCCAATTCTTCAGCAAACACAGCAAAATGCCAGCAACAGCTCTATAGACAATACCTCTTTCATGACCTTTCTCCTGCTGGGGGCTCGATTTATTAGAACCTTTTCCACAAGGACAAACAAAACATCGATGGCTATTTGTGGCTATCGACAAATTCACCAAATGGATCGAGGCCGAACCAGTACGGGATATCAAAGCTGAACAAGCTATTCGGTTCATGAGGAGCATCTTTTGTAGATATGGATTGCCACACCGGATCATTACCGACAACGGCTCCCAGTTCATCAGCGCAGACTTCCAAGACTACTGCAACGAACTAGGAGTCAAAATCTGCTACGCATCAGTCGCACACCCGATGAGTAACGAACAAGTCGAACGGACCAATGGAATCGTACTACAGGGGATCAAGACAAGAATCTACGACCGGTTTCTATCTTATGACAAGTAGTGGGTCGAAGAGTTACCTTCAGTACTATGGGCCGCCCGGACTACTCCAACGTCCTCTACTCGGGAAACTCCTTTCTTTCTCGTGTACGGCTCAGAGGCAGTTCTCCCAGGAGAATTCTGACATTGAAGCACACGAATACAGAAATATTCAGAAGAGTAGCAGGAAGACAGACGTAGAGATGACGTAAACCTTCTCGAGGAACATCGAGAACGAGTTGCCATCTGAGCAGCTGCTTATCAACAAGCTTTACGCCGCTACTACGATAAACGCGTTTGAGCTCGCCCTCTGACTGTTGGGGATTACATTCTTCGGCGGATCCAATCACAGGCCGGTCAAAACAAACTCTCATCGAAGTGGGAAGGACCCTACACAGTTGTTAGAGCACTGCGACTAGGCGCGTACAAAATAGCTGATGGCGAAGGACGGGAGCTATCAAACTCCTGGAATATCGACCAGCTACGCAAATTCCATGTATAACTAATGTGAGTTTTACGGAATATACAGTACATTGTTCTGTTCTATACGGACGCATCCCGGCAACATCTCATGTCGAACCTGTCCTAGTTAACCTTTTCGCAAGTTTGATAGGACCTCTGAGAAACCTACGGGGATATCGGCTCGGGACGCCCAGAGCGGATAAGGGCCTATCAGACACTAACAGAGCCAAACGACCATGTCAGATCTTGTCATGTCAAAGCGCTCACTGATACGAATTAACTAAGACCTGTAATCGGAAATTGAGTTTTCCTATCTCAGGGCTGGGGGCTAGGACGGTAGTGATTCGACAAGGCTGGAATAAACTCATTCTAAGCATTTCCCTTTGAGAACAATACTCAAAGGAAAAGCTGGGGGCTAGGGTATTACTCATGCCAAATAAAACAGTAGCCTCGATCACCATTTTGGCAGCCTAATCCTCAAATTTTCTGTTACCCTGCAAATATGCTCCTTTTCAATAATAACTATTTCACTACACTATGCATAACTTAAATGTTTCATGTAGAATAAAGGAATGAACAAAGTTATCTTACAAACATGAAGATAGCTAATGTTTACAGAATATGACAGGTCAGACATAGGTGGAGGCAACATCCCTGGCCAGATCAAGGACTTCAGACAACACGTCGTCGAATCCCACGGCGGTCTGACCCTTCCGTACGATTTCGACAATGTCATCCTCCGGTCTCGTCGCCTGCAGACATAGCAGTATGTGCTCCGCTCCGACTTTGATCCCTGAGGCAAGGGTGTCGCTTAGCTTGTCGATACAACCTCCAGCTATGCTCGACAAGGACGAAGCCACCGCCTTCAGGGGCTCTTCGGGTAGATCTCCACGCGGAAGCATTGAATCACCGAGCACCCCCAATAGCTGCTGCAGACGACCGAAGTATTGCCGTACGGCCTTACGGGCATCGTCCACCTTGCCTTTGAGGTCTTCTAGCTCCTACACGTGGGCTGCGTTCTGATTGGAGACCTGGTCGGCTTCCGATTTGGTCCTCGACGACTCGACAAGGGTGGACTTGATTTTCTCCTCTAGAAAGGCCTCCTTGTCGATGAGTGCAGTTAAGCGCCCCTCCAGCTTTCGGGCGAGGTCTGTCGCTGTAGTCCAGACATGCCCCCACCTCCAGCTTCTCGAGGCCCGATCGAAAGGTGTTCTTGACCGGCGGAAAACTCGAGGAGGAAGATTGTACGAGCGCCGAGGACGCGCCGGTGTATGAAGGAAGAGCTGCCTCCATCACCTGGTCCCTGTTACAGATACATATAGAAGCATGGGAAAGACAACTCCTTGCAAATTATAGGGCACTAACGGGCCTTATCTAAGTACTCGACCTCGGCGGAGTCTTTTCAGCCTGACACCAAAATCACCGCTCTAAATATGGAGACGAGGGTTAGCCGACAGCTAACCAATGTACGTATTCCCTAAAGCAACTACGTGTACCTGAGAGTTGTCGGAGTGAGATGACGTCCTTGATCAAGCTCTCTTTGACGCCCGGGTACCGCTAGACTCAGAAATAGAGACGCTTTCCTCAGCTCTTAAATCAAGATTCTCTTTGAGAGAGCCTATGGACTGATCAGCAAGAGCACCAACGGAATCCGTCAGAGGAAGAGCATGTATGCATCAGCCTTTGTGTGCTCAGGAGGTTAAGCGAAGAAGAAATAGACGAAGAATGGAACGCTTACATTGATAACTTCGTTTCTCACCGCCAGCTCGAGCTCGCGAAGAGGACGAGGAATATCGGTCTCGGTGGAAGGCATGTAGAGTATCACGTACCCTACTCGTTTCTCGATCTATGTCAGGCTCAAGGCTATATTTACAAGATCTATCAGTAAAAGACAAAGAGGCAAGAGATTCGAAAGTGCGTGGGCATAGATTTTTACCTCTCTCGCCTACTCTGCTCGAATCTTCAGGGCCCGAATAATCAAAGGCCGGATGATCCCGGCACTGCAGGGGCTGGATCCGGCACTTCATGAAGTCTTCAGCTACCTCAAATCCCGTCAACCCCCTCTCCCTAAAGTTGTGAACAGCTTCAACGAATGCTTTCAGAGAAGGAGTCATGGTGGGTTGAGAAGACCAAGATTCGAGCTTCACGGGGGAACTCGAGGGTACCCTAAAAAGCTCCTCGTTGTCCGCCATCCCCAAGTAGAACCACCTGGGCCTCCAGGCCCCGCGAGAGGAGGTGCTCTGCTCCCTCATCCTATCTCGGAGCCGAAATCCGCAGGATCCCGAGATCCTGTCCTTTTTCATAAGACGGAGCTCGTAGAAGTAGCGGAAAAGATCGAGAAAGGGGACAACTCTGACAAAGGATTCGCAGAAATGTGCGAAAATACTAAGGAAAGAAATGGAGTTGGGATTGAGGTGGAGGAGATGGATACCATAGAAATTCAAGACTAACGTTAGGAATTCAAAGGGAGGCGTCAAGAGCCCGCATCGAACGAAATCCTCTGTTACTATGATATGCCCTAAGAGCGTGTCTGGAGATTCACCACCAGCAGTGTGGGGAATTTTGTCGACAGAGGGGATTGACCCTTCCGCCTCCAATCGCTGAAGGGCAGCGTCATCGATCACGGAGGGTCCAAGATCCATCGGGGTGAGTGAGAAATCAGACGCCGGAGGAAGAACTTGGGTGAGGAGATTTTGAGAAGTCAGAAAGGGGATCTGGTGCTGAAGAGAGTCTCGCACGATTCCCTATATAGCTGGACACGGACGTTTGGAAATCCTAGAAAGGTGGGGAAATCTTCGCCTGAGGATTGCGGATGTTAGTTTTCTAGGCTTCAAATCAAATCTATCGGATTCACAGCTTGATTTGTCATCAGGACTCCTCGCCTACTCGAGATCCTCGAGTAGGGTCGGCAGGACTTATTTCGACAATCAAGCAAAGGACGTCTAAAAGGATTGCTACCCCCATAGGTACAGGACGGATCGATCAAGCCACGGAAGAAGCCAAAGCCGTTTCCACCGTATTGACCACCAAAGTCACCGAGATTGTGTTTCGAGTCGCTCGAGTACGATCTCGTCGACATCCAACCCCACTACATATTGTACTCCGTACTCGGGGAATCCCCCCTCTATCAATCCCATATAAACTGGAGTAGGGTATTACCTTCCGAGGGCCTGAACCAGTATAAAAAATCTTTGCCTTAGAGTAGCGTCATGTCGTATTACTATAGTCATTACGCCAACGTTCCCCCGTCTTATACATAGCCTGTCTACGGATACCAGCCGTTGACACCAGCCACGTGAAAGAAGCAACGAAAAATTAATTTAGAATAAAACTTTTACATCTGTATAATTCACGGTTTGAATTCCAAGACTAAAAAAAAGTCAAAATCATATTTAAATTTATGTTTGAAATTTGTAAATTTGGTTGTGGCTGATCATCCACAGCCAACCGATGGCAGCCCCATTATATGCCTTAGTCTTCACAGATACTCATATGCTTAAAAGTGTGCATATATGCAATTATAGGTTATAGGTTGAGTGCATGGGCGAAGCCAGGCTTGGGGCCTTATGCCTGGCCCCAAAACTCCATTTAACTCCTTTAGAAATTATATGATTTTTTTTAAAAAAATATAATATCTAATGAAGATTGATTAATTGAGCCATAGGCTTGTACATTTTCTGGCTTCACCCTGGGTGAGTGTACATGTTACATGTGTTTATGGACATCCACACAAAAAATGGTAGCAAGTGAGTACGATTTTAGGTTTTGCTATCATAAAATATGCACTCCATTTATCTGACTGGCACCATCAGGACCCAATTCTCAACGATAGATGGAATGACAGCGCTCCTAACTGCCATAATTTTGTAATAACTCCCATCAGATACCCCAATTTCTCTTGGATGCATCCAGGAATAAGCAGAGCAGACTTTGCTCATCAGTACTAAATTCCAAGACTTGTGTACAAACTTCATACGTTTATTTAGTCATCTCTGTGCTTGCCCAGCTTCTGCTACCGAGTACGGTTCATACACAATAACACAATTTACAGATAAGACTCTGAAACAACGGCCATGTACACAAACACATCTTAACCATGAGGATCACATGTCATGTTACAAGACCACAACCAGCAGAACAGAACAGACTACAAGTATAAAGAAGCAAAGAGAAGCATGAACAAGCACTGCACAGGTTTGAACTGCCAAACCCCCAGAAACTCACAAAATGGATGGGAGGCACGAACACAAGACAAACAAAATAGTAATGCTATGAAAACTGTGAGTATCTCCTAATTCTTTCCCTATACGAAGACGATCGCTGCACATCTGGCCTGAAACAATTGACAAGGCAGGGCATCGTCTCGTCAGCTCCTGTGCAATTCAACTTTATTGACGACAGTTTCCCTGAGCTTGCAGTTCTAAATGATGAGCATCCTAGATCAACTGAAGAGGAGCGCAAGCTGCGCAACTCAGACCTTCGGTGCAAAGAACCGGTATATTTGGAACTAGTGATTGCTGCAGGATCAGCATGTTTGGAACCAGTGCTTGCACCTGCGGCACAAAGAGCTAATGACTTGTTTGTCCATGGAAGCTCCTTTATTGGGGTTGTACTTGCAAGTCTAACAAATGAGACAATCGTGTGGCGGCACAAAGGGCAAGGTATGGAACCAGGCACGCCACGTATGGATGTTGAGCTGCTAGCGGTGGCGCACAAGTAGAGTGCACATTTGGTGCAGAACTCGTGGCCACAGCCTATAAAAAAATAAAATTGTATGAATTGGAATGGCATAAGCGGAATAGAAGTATTCAACTGTGGAGTAGTTTAAGAGTACCTTCTGCAGACACTGTGCATTCCATCTCCAAACATATAGCGCATTGATCATGGCAAGTAGATGAGACAGAAGTTTTTCTCCACCCACATTCCCTGTAAAAGATCCAAAAATGTTGAATATATGTAAACTAAAGCTCAAGGTGCGTAGTATCTGGTTCCCAGCCTAGCCCCAGCAAAGACTAATTTGATCCCTGCTAACAGGAGTGGTAGGAATGGAGGAAAATAAAAAGAACCATTTTATAATTTTGTGTGAACGTTAAAATTTGTAAATGGGCCTGAGGAAAAGTTTCAGGATATCAATATTCATTTTCTTTTCTCAATATTTCTCATCCAGTGAAGTTTGATTTCTCCTACAATGAAGTAGAGATTACTCTGTACTGTTTTAACTCCTGAAGCCTATTGGTAATTGCCTACTGTGAAACATTAGTGAATATCACCTCTTCTGGTGGAAAAGAGGTTTTTGCTGTGTGTAAAGAACTACTTAAGTGCAGCTGTGCAGGTTTTTGGCCAACCTTGGACATGTTTACTTTTTGTTACTGGAACAGATAGGTACTGGTCTAGTAATTTGAGACAAACAAAATGATAATAAAATCAACCTATGCCATCACTCACTCACCTGGCAATTTTGAAAATGCTCATCATTGGGAGAGACAGGTATGATGATGGAAGAATGCGTACTGGAACTTCTGGCCGTTTGGTTAGGATACCTTCCACACTATTTTTGTGCCATGAACGAGCCACCATCAAAGGCGTTAACCTTCAAGCAAATAGCATTGGAGAAGAGTAAGCTATCCAAATAAATAGATAACAAACGATAAATAGTCACACATACAACCTCTCATTGATTAGGAACAGGAAATAATTCATGTTGGATTTAAGTTCAGGATAGCATATGACACCACAGTTCCAAAATATAAGTTGAAACTTAAAATAAATACGATTTACTTAGAAAGTCATTAGTCAAACCATGTTAGTATTTAGCATGGTTAGCTTCATAGCTTGAAATTCCTATCCATAATTCTAGACACAAACTAGCAGCATGAAGTTTTAACGAGTTTACCTCAGTTAAGAGATTATATTCACAGAAAGCATCTTAGAAATATGTGAAATTTGGATGTAGTAATTGTAAGGTAACATACACCATTACATACTCCCTTCTTCCCAAAATACATGATGCCATTGACTTTTTAAGATACGTTTGACCATTCATATTATTCAAAGAAAAACATAATAATTAATTATTTTGCTATGATTTGATTTATTATTAAATGTACTTTAAGCATGACATATAGTTTTGCATATTAAAAAAATTTGAATAAGACGAATAGTCAAACGCATCTCAAAAAAGTCAATGGCATCATACATTTTGGGATGGAGGGAGTATGTTTTGATAGATGTGATGTAGATAGAACTAATAAATCGTTTATGATGGACTTGTTATTGCATACCCGTTAGTGTTCTGAGCTCTCATGTTTGCTCCGGCTGCAACAAGAAGCTGTTTAACAGCAATCAGTAAATGGAAACTGCCAATTGTTTGAAATCTCATGAAAGGGAAAATTGATGCATACTTGACAGCATACAGCACTTCCACCACAAGCCGCATAGTGGAGAGGTGTGCTTCCTGAACCTGCAAATTGGAAGAGGGGTTGCTATAAGCATATATAGAAATCTAGATATAGTTCCAGTTTTGTCCTATATTCTCATGTCATAACCAATGGTCAAGTTCCATCAGGACTTGAATTGAGTTAAAAACATCAAGCTTCTTACCTATGAGATCAATAGTTGAACCATCATTGATAGTAACCTCTGAGACAGAGGCTCCAAGGTCTAATAGCAATTGTACGCTCTCAGCATGCCCATGAAGGGCTGCTAAGTGAAGCGGTGTAACGCCTCCATCAGACTTGCCGTTTATTAGTCTCCGGAGACCTCTGGAAATCAGAAAGTGAAGGGATGCAATTATTAGTCATCAGTAGATGACATCATATACTAGCATCAGAATTCAACATACACTGCATCAAAGGCTTCCTTATTTGTTTCATCTGCAGATTTCGCGTGCATAACACTCCAAAATTCTGACAAGCTGGGTACGTAATCAGCCACAAGGAGCCGAAGGCACCGAGTATGACCTTTTAGGGCGGCAAAATGAATAGCTGTCGCACCACTAAAACAATCTTTTTTGTGAATCTAAAAAAATGGAAGATATATATTATTTACATCAGTCGATATTTCAGTGTGATTTGACACAAGAATTAATTAGTTGAAGGTGACTTACATTAGCTTTAAAAAGAACTAGGATCTGTACAACTTTCCAATGACCGTATAGACAAGCTTGCATTAGAGCAGTCTGCATACGACAGTTTATTGTGCATTAGCACAAAAAACACAGAAAAATTATGTTTAATACAGCAGAAATAAAAACAAATTACTGAGTTGATATTCAATTATCCATTGAAAAATACTCATGTACATCAAAAGTAAGGTAGCAACAGAAACCAAACAAAAGGAAAGTAGGTCCGTCCAGCACTCCAGCTCACTGCCCTTTTGTAACAAAGGGCAAAGGCTACTGCTTCACATACACGTGGAATGCACATGTTTGTATATATGCAAACATAATTTTTCAATAGTATTTGCATATAAACCAGTTCTAGATTAATAGATAGAATTTATCAGCCCCTAATGGAAACTATTATTTATACTTGTTGATAAATTGATGAAATATTATAAACCAAAACAAGAAATCAATGGTCATCAATGAACAAGGTGAGAACGAAAATAACTTTACCTGTCCTCTGCAGTTCCTAAGGTTGATATCAACGCCAGACTCAATTAGGAGAGAAACAATCTAATTGAGCAATGAAATAATTAATTGTTACTTGAATGAACAAATTACCAAAGATATCTCACAAAAGAACCACATATAAATAAGGAAAGTATTACATGGAGATCAATTTAGAATACCTCATGATGACCCTTTGCTGCCGAGTAATGGAGGGGCGAGTTCCGGATCCCAAAAGTTGAATACCGTGCAAGTCGGGGGTTAAGCTCTAACAGGGCCATAGCCTCCTGGATGTCTCCATCCCTTGCAGCAGAGACAAGCCGCTCACCGGTAGCTGAGCAACCGAATGAGTCGCCCACCATACCTAAGAGCCCCATGGTGCGTCTACCTATCAAAGAACAAAATATTAGTATTACTTTGCAAAGATTCAGCAAAAACTAGATTCAAAACTTTGAACACGCTCTGGACCTACAGAACAATCAAAGACTCTTATGCCAAGGCTAGTGAGGCAACGAGAACGGAGAGCCTCTGGTAGGAACTATGATATTGCCTTCTGATTGATCTCGAGGGGTATTTATTCACTTGGACACTCAACAAGAAACCGCTTCAAGAAACAGGGAAATTAAGCCACATGTCGATTTCGCAAAGCACCAAAATCATGCGTAGGCAAGGCCGAAACGGCATCACAGATGACGAGGCATTTTTGTTTCTGTGAGAAGCTATCCAAAGATCCACGCCTAAAGCGGCCGGTAAATCAGCAACTAGATCAGTAGACCAACCTTACCGGAAGCTAATGTGCACAAAATAGAAGCAAAGTTGGACCCTTTATTAGGAAATACCCTGAACTCAAACAATAAAGAGAGAATTGAACAGATGCAGTAACATCATCCTTCAAGAAAGTAACCCAAAAGGAAAGGACAGTACTCTGACTGCTTGGCTACTCCACATGGATCAAAGAGTACAAGCATCACCTTTCTTTAGCAAAATACCCCAGATTGACTCGAAAGAAGGGGAATATAACTAAATGAACCATCTTTCTGCATCACACTATCCCCCCAACTGAACGAAGAAATGGTATGCAATGACATCCTCCATCTCCACGACCATGAGCCACCTGCCTACTCATACCTCTCTTGGATCACTACAATTATTAGTTTCTTACTACGCGTGATGTAGGGGAAGAAGCAGTAATGGTAGAAACAGGCGGCAGAGACAGGTCACTGTCTCCCGTCCGTCCCTTTCATTGCCAAAGGCCCCATTTTTTTTTCTTCTCAAGGAGGAATAGCACAACAACTACCGGCGCCAGCATTGAGCTCCAAAATTTTGCTTCCAATGGTGACAAAAATCAAAAACAGAAAGATGGAACAAGAACAGGCACGCATCAGTACTAGTTCAGTACAAATCCATCCTTAATATCGCCTGAAAAAGGAAACCATTTCAGAGCTCGTAATCAAGAATCTGCCATCCCGGATCGCAATCTCGGCTCATCCGCAACAAAATCGCACGAACGCATTGCTACTAAAAACAGATCAGGAAACGGCTCTGCGCGGGTAATCAGGATCAGCAAGACTAAATTACCCATCCATGAACCAAGAAACGAAGCAACCCACCTCTCCGGCTCCCCTCCTCCAAAAAAAGGATCTTTTCAGGCGGCCGGCGCCGGAGACGCTCCTCCTCCGCGCCGCCGCCGCCAACTCATCAAGAAAAAAAAAAAACACTACCACAGCTCGCCTCTTCTCCTCCCAGATGGCAGGTCAAAGAAGCCACAGTGAGCAAAAAGATCAGAAGAGTACTAGAACCACAAAATGGCTCGGCCCCAGCTCAAGCTGTCCCTGTCAGGGGACGGCGCGCCGGCGCCGGGCGCTGCCTCGTGGCGAGATTGGCGGCGGGAAGAACGAGGGAGGGAGGCGTGGGGGGAGACAGGACAAGAAGCTGCGGAGGCATGCAGTGGAGAGCACGAGGTAGACGGAGACGGAGGTAGGAGGAAGAGGGGGAATATACACACGGGAAATTTGGCAATTTGCGCCGTGTTTCTTCTTCTTTTTTCTGCTTCTTTTTTCTCCAGTTTCTCTGAAGCTAAAGCCGCTTCGGAGGCCGGAGGGAGGAATTGGGTTGGTTTGGTGACGATTGCTTCTTCCTTTGGAGATTCAGAAATTCAGACGCCTGTCTGTCTGACAGCTTCTTTTCTTTCTTTTGTTTTCTCTACTCTGAAGTCTGATCGTTTCTGGTAGTTTGACCTATTGCCAATAAGCACTAAAACATCATATAAATATAAATAACATTTTTATTAGAACTCATTACATATGTTATTAGTTGTTTTACAAGTAGATGCTGGAAAAAAAAGTACGATAGAAAAAACCACAAAATCAACTCAAAAATTAAGTTTTAAAGTAAGAACAGTGATAAAGTAAAAAAAAATAGAGCTTTGGTTCTGAGTGTGACAAAGGTATTTATTGTTTAAAATTAACCACAAAAAATGATATGGTTTACTTATAAAATTTCTAGTTTGTTTGAAATTTGTTCAGGCTTTTCCTTAGTGTTACGATGTATTGTGCACATGAACCATACTCCCATTTTGGACTTTAAGTTTCATGAACACACTTGTTGTAATATAATGGCATCTTGCTTCTACTTTTATTTTGTCTTTGTTGTGAGCCACTTTATCTTACACAACATCAGTAATGATTACACCTGCATATTTATTATGTATAGATTGTAAAATTTCTTTTCTAGTGGGATTCAATATACCAAAAATATTATATGCTACTCCCTCCATCCAAAAATATCTAGATTCATCGTATAAGGATATGTCACATCCCAACTCAAGTGCTTAAATTTTTTAAAGAAGATTTCTCACATGCACACGAATTTTCTCTCAATCTCTATTTTGCCCCTGCAATTTACACAATCCCTTACATGCCCTTGAGTTTTCATCTTCATCTCCTCTATACTCATTCCGTTAGTTGACCATGGGTTTAAATTTTTCTAAAATAACAACAATACCCTCTCCATCTATTACATACTTGGGTGCTTGCATATTGAGAAAAATATAATTCTCAAAGGTGAAAAAAAGATACATTTTAGCAAAACAAAACAACACGTAATTATTTCACCCACCAATTTAAAATTTTAATTTAATTATTAAAATAAATTTCAAATTGTATTTGACAAAATATGCACAAATATTTGTATTGACATTTAAACCTAAATAAACATTTTATTTTTTTCAGTTTCTCAGGAATATTGTGTGTATTTCATAATATTTTTTGAATAATTCAAAAAACTAAATTTATTTTTTTTAAAAAAAAATAAATTTAACAATTATCTCATTTGATTTTGTTATGAATTTAATTTTTTTCCACATTGATATTTATGTTTATCGAGTAATTAGCATAAATACAAGAAAAGGACAATAGAGTCATTTTGACATAAATCTAACGGTCAATTAGTGGTAACTAACGGAATGTGTATAGAGAGGATGGGATTGAAAGCTCAGGAGCATGTATGGGATTGGACCAATCTTAGGGGCACAAAAGGGATCAGGAGAAAACTCATGTGCATGCAAGAAATTGCCCCTATTTTTTAAGGATGGTGTCCACATTCATTGTATTAGGACGCGTCACATCATAATCTAAATGCTTATATTTTTAGAACATTTTGTATGTAAGCCTCTTTTTTCTCCATGTGATGAGTATGTCTTTAATTTTCATATTATCTAAATTTTTCTTATGGGACTCAAGACACTACAAAGCCTTTTTAGCTCTCATTCTATATATATGTATACTCCCTCTTATTATCAATGTTTTACGTTGGCTAGCAGACGTCAAGAAAAAAAATTATAGTATTAGTATTACACCATGAGTAAGAAGTCAAATACATGTTCATTTATGTTATACCAAAAAATAATCGAATGTAAAATAAAAAAAGGATTCAGAAAAATTAACCTTACATGGATATTTTCTTGTTAGTGTCATATTTTGGCAACACTCTGATGTATCTATTTTCTTAATATGCAAGCTAACTTCACTATAGGTTCCATTATTTTATTTTATATTGTTTTCACCGTGATCAAGTCTATAAAAATTCTATGTAAGCATTGATAAGTACAAGTTGACTTCCGATTTTTAAACTATACGGCTGATGTATGAAAACGTGTTACACACTATATAATGTGTGGTTCTACACACATCAAAGTTGTAAGATTTAGCTACGATTTCAACTGAATTAATACATAAAAGGTACCTTAACCTAATTCAGAGGATTATGTGCTCGTTAGCTACATATATAAGGTTTTTAATCGTTTTTATTAAATTAGAAAAATGATCTTATAATCATCTTTTTCTTCAAATCAGATTGATCTATTTAAGAAATATTTTGTATGTTTATATGAATATTTTGTGTTTGTTAACACGAAGTGAATACCATTTTTTGTATGATGTATAACAAAACATGACAAGAAAACTCTTGAGTAATTTTGAAATTACATGAAAGTGACTGAACAAGATAAATCGAAGCAAAACAATTTTCTGCTATCTCATGGACCGGATTTATCACTAAGAGAAAACGACTACTAATACTTATTAAGTGTAGCAAGCAAAAGACCTTTCGCAACTCTACACATTTTCAACTATAAATAATGCACAGAACAATGACTTACTTGTCATGAAAGTCATGTTCTCCAATTCACACATTTGGCTATTACTTTAATAACTGTAAACAGAAATGAAATTTAGAATATACATTATGATTCAGAAATAATCTTCATGTTAAATATGCTAGTGTATTTCTGTCTAAATAAATATATGTAGACGCTTGGATAAAATATTAGGTTTCAGAATTTTAAACTTTAACTATGTGCATTGTTAGTTGTAGGGCGATAATATTCCAAATTGGAGGGAGTATTGTTAATTAGGAGTTGTCTCACAATGTAAGTTTATCGAGAATGAAAAACAGGTCTTGTATTTTTTTTAAGTTCTATTCACGAACTCTTTTAATGTCATAAAAAAACCATTGCGCAGCGGTAGAATTTGTGCTATGCGACAGCCACGCGTGTGGCCAATTATATTAAATTAACGCTCATCTTTTCCTGAAGACTGATGTGTGTGATCGGTCGACTTATATTGTGTAAATCAAACTGATGGGTATGCGGCTCAAGTAAATGACCTTTTCAACATGGCAACTAATTCTTCTTTTCCTCCAAGTGGCAAACTCATAAATTAATCACTTACTAAGTTCAACAAGCAAATGAGAAATGGCCTTATCTATCTGTCACCTCCCATTTTCAATTGCAAACATCATTTTGCATTATATATTTTGCTCACCTCTATGGTCTGCCCAGTGCTTCATTATCTTAAAAAAAATGTCTGCCAGTGCTTGTACGGGTAGCAACTATTATGCAAGGGGGCATGGAGAGCTGTTCTTTTGTGTTTTTTTCCTGACCTATGTATATTCTTGTCCACCACAAGACATTGCATGCATGGATGGATGGACACTTTATTATGTGATGCAGAAACAAATAATTGCAGCCAAGAAGAAGAAGAGCTTGTATATGGTGATCCAACCCCACAAGGAAGGCATGTCTGCTTGCCCCTGCATCCTGCATGATGGAGAAAGCTATAGCCTTGCAGGGAACAGGGTCTTGCCACTGAGGCTCCATTCCTCCCCTGTGGCAGGCCCCATATTCCATTGCAATTTTGCAACATGGAGCTGTTGTCTCTTGTCGATTTGTCATTAACTTTAATTCTTGGGGCTTTGTATTGTTAGATGAGATCTACTTGGAGATCAACAAGTCGATCATCTGCAGCTCTTCGGGTAATCTTTTCTTTTTTGAAACGCGGGAATTTGTAGTAAATTCTTCAGTTTTTCGTAGGATCAATTGGATTCTCACAAGAATCGGTAATAAAAAAAAATTCTTTGCTAGCTAATGCTGGAGTGTAGAGGATCATGGATGGTCCATCTCCTTGATACTGCAGCAAGAAATAAACGTAATTTTTATTGGGCATGATGTTTAATCCAGGAGGATATATAGATTTAATTTGAAATGGTCTGAGATGTTGTCATTTAACAAGTGTTGCCAGTGGGTCCCAACAGGAGATTAATAAACACTGGATGTACATATTATTTAATATTGAGGGTGAGAGATAAATCGGTGGATTATATATAGGATAAATTGGTAGACTATCACGGGACATACTTGACGGCTGTTATTGAGTGGCTGAGTACTGGAGGAAGAAAACATTAGTGATTGGTCATCACATAGACTTGTTAACTGAAGCTGATCTTTCAGATGAGACAGCCATAGTTAATGTGGAGATTGAGTGCAGTAATTTTGTTTTATCCCCACGAAAATAATTTGACTGCTTCTTGCAAAGCGTTGCACAAAACTACCTTATATGCCCAGGATGTTATTACTTAATTACTTTAGTTGAGCTTGTGAAAATTACATTGTAAGGCATGAATAGATTCATAATTTTATGAATCTTGACTGTTTCTTTTTTTCAGAGTACAAAGGTCCACTTATTCAGACACACAAGACGTGCTCACATGTCACATCTCTCTCTCTCTCTCTGGGTGGGTGTGTGTAACCAGCGAAGTCTGATTAACTATTTTTAATTAGCAAGAGATAAGATACCCTATTCCTAATTAGTCTTAAATTATCATCCCTCCTCCCATGTGCAGCCTCCTGCACATGTAAATAAAACTGTGTAAAAGCACTGCAGATGTCAATGAGAGAACATGAAAGATCTCAGGATTGGTAGATAAGCCCAAGTAAATTACCAGCTGGGAATCAAAAAAAAGGAGAGAGTTGCAAGGGAAGTTGCTAACAGAATGAATCGCCTTTTGACAAACATCATAACCTGCTTTTTCAGAGTTGGTACCCCCAACATAAGTGGGCCACATGATTAGTTAATACCAAATTAATTAAGCAAAGCCATCGTCTCAATCCACAGGGACATGCTTTTCTCTAATGAAACGTTGAATCTTCACAACATGTAGTATTATATCGTATCACATGGTTTATCTAGTATGCATGATTAAATTGCCTTTGTTCATTCATGCTGCACATTGAGGCTCAGTTCAGATTAGAGCTGGTCTAATTTGTAAAAAAAAAATCTTATATACTATTTTATATATAACATGTCCAAAATCGTGTAGAATAAACTTGGTGTTCAGATTTTTTTTTTTCACCGTGTGTCCTGATCCATTTCAAGTTGTACACTGGAAGTTGGGATGCAGAGAACCGGCCGGTCTTCCACATTTAATTTTGGTTGTACAAATAGAAGTACTACATTGCATTCGATTACGCTAATAAGGATTTTGATGTTTAACGACTGTGACACACAGCTGAATAGATCATGGCGATCAACATTGTAGAATCAAGGTGTGTTGATTTATAATTTTATGATGAACAATTGGCACATGAATTTTGAATTGATTTTGAGTTGATTTGGTGAAGAGGTATGGCCTCGGGATGAGGCCGGTCAGACCGGTCAGTGACCTGACCGGCCGGGCGGTCTGACCGGCCGATGCGGTCTGATGGACGATCCAGAAGAGATATCGGACTCGGATTGTTGGGCCGGTCCGACCGGCGGGTAGTGCCCGGTCAGACCGGCTGAGCCCGAATAGGATTGATTTTGGATTGTTTTCTTGGATTGCAAGTTTCCTTCGTGGATATGATTTGATTATG
>CM002486.1:6383231-6424829 GCA_000325765.3 Leersia perrieri
TATGGAAGTTGAAGTCAAATTTGGAAGGAGTCTAAATTTGGAAAGGATGAGTTGTTTACTTGTATGAGTTGGATTCCTAAGGGAGCAGGACTTCTAATACAAGTAGGATTCATGGCTTTGCACAGCTATGTCTATGGGTATAAATATATGAGGGGTGTGTACCTCGTGTATCGGTTTTTGAGAGAGAATAGAAGATCTAGGGTTTAGCCTAGGGTTTCGGCTTGAGGTCGAATTTATGGAGAGGAGTGTTGTTGTTGCACTTTGTAAACACATATTGAAGCAATAAAGTTGATCTACATCTACAAGTTCTTCGATATCGTGTGCTTGGCGGCAGTTCCAGGGCCCCGACGGTCAGACCGCCGGCGTCGGCGCGGTCGGACCGAAGGTGTAGGCACGGTCATACCGGCCTAGACACTACGGTCAGACCGGCTTGCGACAAAGGGAAGGTTATTTTTATTCCGCGAAAAGTTACTGGATTTAGGTGTTCCAACTATTCACCCCCTCTAGTTGGTTTATCTTCTTGTTTTTGATCCTACAAACATAACAGGTCATGCTTTGATCGGTAGTATTAGATCACGTAGATAGTTTTAAATATTTGATACTTTCTTTTTTTTGTAAAATTATTTATATTGATTATTTTTTTTACAAATATTTTGCATTTTAAAACTTCCAATACACTCCTACCTTAAATACCACTATTTAGTCTGCCCATCTCATTTTTCTTAATTCTCATGTTGAAATACTAATATTGAAGATTATCGGATCACGTATTACTGAAAATGCTAACACCTCGGTATCCAAGGGTTTATTAAAGGTGTCGATAATTAAAACAAAGTACAATGTATAATAGTATTGCTAACCACATGCATGCATCAGGGACTTCAGTGTCACTGTTCCCACTCCCTGTGGCCGGCTATGAACACAAGATCCAGATCGAGTTGGTAATCTGAAACAGAGTACATTTATGGCGCAAGTAAATTTTAACTGAATTCCGTGCAGTAGGTCGGCATGTGTACATGTACAATCCGTGGGAATTTAATTGATCACTACAGTGACAAGAGAAATTAAATAAACATTTGTAGTTTGCATCATTGGTGGGCCGAGCCAAAGGTCGGTAAATTGGGCCGTGGGCCAGATCAGTACTTGTGACTTCACTTGGGCTTCATCACTTCAAGATAATTCCAGATCAGCGCCAAGGTAATCAACCAGCTGTAAAAATAATAATTACGGACTTTACCTGTGAGTATATGGTATCATCAATGGTCATATCTGTGCGAGTCATGGTCACATCAATATTTCATTAAGTGGACCTTATGCTTGGTGCCGACAAAGAGATGAATTCATTTTCAGTACTCCAATTTTTCATCTAGTACACTAGCTTATTCAATATACAAATCAAGTAAGTTAGCAAATATTTTGAGTAAACATTAACTAATTTTAGTATGTTAATAGTTTGATTTGGGATTGCTTTGTAGGTATATTTCATATTTCAAAACTGATGAATCAATTGGAATCATTTAATATGTACTGTTTGATTAGAAAGACTTTTGTGAAGAAAAACCACCAGTTCTAAAAACTATAAATTTTAGAAACTTATCAGTCAAGAAGAGTTTATTAATTTATTAAATGCAAGAAATTAATTATGATTGAAGCCTTGTTCTGGCCAATAAATAAATAAATAAAATAATAAACAACGCTTGTTCAGAAGTGTGATATCATTTGAATTTGTATTTTTTTTGGGATAATCCATCCTATACTATTGAGTTTGTCTCGGTTCAACAATATACAATCGACTTTGTCACTCTCCATAATATACCAGCCACTTTACATATTATTCTACAATATACTATTAAGCTAAGCATATTTTTCAAAAATACCCAAAGTACCCTTACAAATATGCAATGTTTATAATTGATTTGTCCCTTTAGAACTATTCAAAAATTATGAAAATTTTATTGTAGCCTCCTTACACAATATGGAAGTCAATGTATAAGTTTCAAAATTTTTGCATTTTAAAATTTTGTGTATAAGTAGATATATCCATCTCTTTATACTTAGAACATGAATGTAAAATATTATATAAAATTTTAAAAACTAAAACATATACAAAACTTCCATATTGTGTAAAGATGCTACAGAAATATTTTCATAATTTTTCGATACTTCTAAAGGGGCAAATCAACGATTAACTTTGTATGTTTGTAAGGGTAATTTAGGTATTTTCGAAAATTATGCTCAACCTAATGGCATATTGTAGAACAATAGGCAAAGTGGCCGGTATATCATGGAAAATGAAAAAGTCAATTGTATATTGTTGAATCGGAACAAAGTTAGTGGTATATAGGATTGATTATCTCTTTTTACAAATTGACCCCTATCAATCAACCAGCTGTAAAAATAATAATTACGGCATGTAAAAGACATTGAGCGCAACTGAGCTCGATCGATATGCCAAGGCTTGATTACTTATCCTGAAGGTGTAGCTGGGAAGCAGAGAACCACGACCCGTGAGTTTTCCATTCTCATTTCTCAAATACCTAAATTACCATTCCACTTGCTCTATAAAGAGTAAATTGTACTTTCATCAGGTAAAATGTACACTTTTTTTACTTTACATTAGATTTAGTATATACTTTTACTTTACACCAGGATACTATAATATAGGTTTCACTTTGCACTGGGTTGACATCAAGATAATTTATTGAAATATATATATTTTTCATAAACTTTTTAAATTATGAGTCATGAAACCTGACTTCAAATTTAAAATATTTGATAAGTTTCATTTATATATTTGGTAATATTTTGTTTGAATTATATAATACAATCCAGTGCAAAGTAAAACTTATTTGGATACATCTTGGTGTAAAGTGAAAGTATGCGTTAAACCAGGTGCAAAATAAAACAAGATATATTTTACTTGGTGCAACATATAATTTACTGTTCTATAAACTAGTAAGAGAGAAAGAAGATGATTCATTGGTATAAAGAAAAGGATAAAAGGGCTTGTTTGAGGGAGCTCTAAATTTTGAAAGGTGGCTTTTTGGTAGCAAGTTTCTGAGAATATGAAAAAGGAGTGCTGCTATACATACAATATTTTTTGTACGACGGCTGTACGATGAAACGATCTTCCTCTTTCGGTTAGCGTAGTTTTGGTCCTACGTGGAAAAATAGATTCCTCCTCCACTGATAAGAGCATACCTAAAGTCCAAGATTAGCAATCAAACCATGATTTTGGAAAGGAAGGTATCTCATGTTTTGAAAAAAGCAAGGTTAAATCCAAATAAAAATACAACTATACAAACATGTATGGTCTTGGACATTGGATAGGAAAAATTACAAACATAATATATGAAAAAAAATTCTCTTATATATCAGATTATTCCAAAGAAAACAAGAGCAAATAAAAATATGAACTTTGTATACAATCTTGTGATATATAATAGCTTGGATTTGTTGCAAATCCTACCAGATAATTCATAGTCTGTTTTAGCGTGGATACGATGGCCTTCTGGGCCCATGAGCTCATTGACAGCAGCGTGTGCACACGTACACCTCACGTTTTGCTCCGTTTCAGGCCCGTGTCATCGCCGTTTGATCGTACGAATATCATACGCAAAAATCGGATGTGTATCATTTTCCTATGAAAAAGCTCTGAAACTTAAGCTTCTCTAGCTTCCGACTTTTTATTTAATTTTTTAGAATCTGTAACTGTAAATTTTCAGAAACTATGAACCGTTTGGAACAACTTTTGACAGCTGTAACTTTTGGAAGAAACTACGGCTGGCAGAAGCTCTCCCAAACAGGTCCAAAGATGATTGACTGGTATAAAAGGAATCATGCATTGCTCGGTTGGTTTGCATTGTTGTGCGCACAGCCCACCTATGTTTGATCCTAAGGCCTTGTTTAAAGGAGGTTTAGTCCCTCTCACAAAAATTTTAGTCATTATAGAGTAATTTGCTCTTCTATAAACTACAACCCATTCCGTGCGTCCCTCTAAACCCGAATCCTTCTCTGGTATCCGCTTTCCCATCCGAACCCTAATTACAACTCTGACGGCGGGTTCTATTGAGTTTCTCCATAGGAAAGAAATAAGATCGGAGGGGAGGAAGAATAAATGGGCTGGAGCTATAGGTACTAAGAGAGACCTAACCGTGCGAGAGGCCCATGGACGCGGACAAGTCATCACGTACGCCTCTGGCTGCCCCACCGACTCCCAAGCAACACACTTTTTCCTGTCAGGGGCGACCTGGCCGGCCCAACAAGGCCGTGTCTATTCTGGAGTCATGAACTTTGTCCCAGTAAAGGCCCAAGTTTGTGTCCGTTATTTGCAATCAAGCCAACAACCAGGCCGACTAATGGCTTCAACGAAATTCCAAAACCTTCTTTATCGAGCATTCGAGCAGGCTTCGAACAAATTACCTAAGCGCTACAGCTATCTCTCTTTTGCACAGCCACATACTCTCTTCATCTTAAAAAAGTTTACTCCTAGTCTTTTTTTTAGAACGGAGGGAGTAGGATCAAAGCAACCGAGCTATTCGTTAAAGATGACGAAGTAGTATATATTAATTACTTCTCAGCTTGGAACCCTCATGCAAATATCTCTACCAACTTATGATTTATGGATTGCCTTTAATTTTTCGAAAACATTATCCAAAAACTCTGTATTGTCGAAGAAATTGACGAAGTTCCGTCATGCAGGCAACGGCGGCTTCTTATATTGGCATCCTGCATCCAGTTGACATCATCAGGTCACCCGTAGCTTGGACCGACCCAAATTACTCTATACTGCGTCTTGGCTGGCATTTCGCTTCCTCGCATACTTCTTTGTCGCCGGCTTGTCGTCCTTCTCCTTCTCGACAATTCTTTTGGTCTAGTACATTATACTACTCTATACTAATAGACTTACTAGACAATCGACGGCTCAGATCGATCTACTTCATACTAGTAAAATTGACACGGATAGTATATGTGTTAGAGGAATAAGTCTATATAACCCCCGAACTATCAAACCGGGTATTTTATCCCATAACCTTTGTAATACCATTTACTTAAACCCCCGAGATGGTTTTGCCTCTGTAGTGCGTGGATGAAGTGCATGAATAACTTATAAGTGAGAAAAGTGAAACTAATGGTTTTTAAAAGGTGAACTTGCTCTCTCGTCTCTCGTCCTATGCTCCGGGTCAAATTCTTTCTTTGTACTCCCTTTGTTCAATCACTTATTTTCAGGGACTAAGCGGTGAGGTGATAATTATGATGAGATCTGGTTGATCTCTACTCTCACTTACAAGTCGGTTTCGTATGTCAGTCCACTCCAAATCATCAATAAGGTATAGCTCAATGAGCCACCATGGCTAAACCACGATTCAAAACCACCTCAGGGGTTAACTAAATGGTATTACAAAGGTTAGGGGCAAAATATCCGGTTTGATAGTTTGGGGGTTAAGTAGACAACGTGCGATACGTTGGGGAGTTATGTAAACTTATTCCTATGTGTTATACATCACTAATATTTTTTTCGGTGATTATACATCACTAATATGACTAGTATATATAAGGGTATAATAGGAAAAGAAAGAATGCATGTAATTTGTCAAGTACGGTTACAAATATGCAAATATTCTTGATTCTTCTCTCGCTACAGTTTATAGATCGATCCGAATGATCATCTCACTTATCTGTCCTTGTCATCCGTTGTCCGCACTCCGCAGCTAGCCATCCACCTCGCCGGTGCCGGCGAGTTGAGGGTGTCGAGGGCTCAAGGCTGCCCTCTGTTTCTTCCCCCTCCCCTCCCTTCCTCCATAAATTTTGTAGGGCGATCCTCTACCGTCCAGCAGTTCATACATCTTACACTGACATGTGGGCCTATGGACAATGAGACCCACATGTCAGTGACAACTGTCCTCTGCAGTCCATTGCAGTGCAAAGGATCTCAATCACATGCCCTATGTTATTGGTCCACTACGTGTAGTACTTTATTCAATTGAAATAAATATTTAAGAGTAAATTTTACGAAACCCTAGATATTGGGGTTTTCATAACACAAAACCCCATGTTTTGTGATATGATTCAAAGCACCCCATGTTTTGAGGCAAAGTGTTACGAGAAATCCTATATTTATGTAAAATTCTATTATTTTAATACTATACATAATTATTTTTATATAAGTTCACATTAAATAATTCAAAATACACATCTCTTGTCTACTTTATTTTTTCCCATGTTTGTAATGCACTATTAAAAAAATTAACATAAGCCAACTAAAAATGACATGAATCACATGACAACATATTAAATACGTAGACAAATGCTTAAAAAACGATGCTAAATGCTTGTTAAAAAAAACATGGCATGCACCCAAAAATATCATATGCATTTTTTACCGTTATTAAAGATATAATATTAGCCAAATGAGTGATATAAGCTTATACCTAGTTTTTTTAAAAAAAATCATTTAGCCCCAAAACACGGGGTTTTATAAAAACATATTGCAAAACATGTGGTTTTATGTTACAAGTGCCCCAAAATCTGGTGCTTTGTGAAATTTTCTCAATATTTGAATTCAACAAACAATCTCTCAACTAAAACAATTTATAATTGTTCAAATCGTGATATGATATACTCCTACTACAAAGTAATTGGAGAGCCATGGTTCAGAGTTCAGACCAATAATATTTTACAGACTTCTTTTAGCTGCTGCTCAACTAATTCATCTCTGCATATGTTGATCTACAATCACCTGTCGTATCTCCGTTGTCCATCTATCTCTGTCGGTTTGATTTCCAAAGCTAAGCTAAGCTGTGTGCATACGTTGTTGTCGCCGTCGTCGAATCCGGATAGATTGACAATTCGACATACCTACGCACTACACAGTAGTCCAGGCATCTTCGCTAATGGCGCCGATTAACACGGAGAAAGAAACGAAACTGCACATTATCCCGATGGCGTGGTGGGGTAATTTTCCATATTATCTAAATTACAAAATACCCTAAAATAAACGGTCAGACACCCATACTAACATTTCCACATCACGGAGCTACCTTCGAGACCACGAGCTTGCCAACACGTCGCCTTAGCCGTTGCTCTAGCTCGTCCTGCGCCCAGGTTTTCGTGGCGTGCAGAGACTGCGCCTGTCTCGTTGAGGCCATGGTCCCATGCTAGTTCTGCTCGGCTTTGACGTGAAGCTTAAGACCACTGCTCCAGGCCATGGTCCCATGCTAGCTTCGTTCGGCTTTAACGTGAAGCTTAGACCACTGCTCCATGTCGAAGTGTTGTCCATGGCCCGAGGTGCTTCAAAACGAGTGGAGTGTTCGCCATGGCCTTATGCGTTCCCCTCCCTGCAAGCAAAGTTCATCTGCACATGCTGCGCATCCTACTTTTGTAAAGAGAAAAAAAAAACATGGCATCAGTACTTGATACTTGCCTCGTTGCACAAGTAATTTGAAGGCACGCAACGTTAAAGCATATACCACGAGATGATGTCATGCACGTACAACTGTACCATGTGCCCAAATGTAGTTTTAATTATACTCCTTCTATCTCTTAATATAGGGATTAAGAGGATTCTATGCTTTTAACTTTGATCATCTTATTAAAAATTTACTGTAAATATTAAAAATAATAAATTATGATTAAAGTATTTTTAATAATAAAGTAAATCACAAATAAAATAAATAATACTTTTAATTTTTTTAATAAGACGAATGGTCAAAATTGCAAGCAAATAGTTAAAATCCCTTATATTGGGAAACAAATGGAGTAGTTTTGATGAAATAGGAAAATCTTAATTTAATTTCCCTAAATTAACAAAAAAAATCTGAACCAATCCTTGAATACAGCTTAATAAGAAATGAGAAAAAAAATGAAGAGTAAAATTATTCCCTTTTTCTTTTTATCTATATATCCTTTTGCAATCGATTATCTAGAACCCTTATCTTGCGCCATAAAACCTCATTTATGCTCTGATTTACCCGCCCAAATTCAAACCCTATATATCATATCCAGATATATTGTTCCCTTGCTTGTTTGTGTTTATTTTGTTGGGAATGTCATGTGTATTTGAGCATTTTTTTAAAACATGTATAAACCACCTCAATCACCATCCTTATTTTGATCCCACCCTGTTTTACTAAAAAAAAAAACCCACCCACCCAATATCGCCATGAATTCACAATGGGCGGTATATATATCAGCCAAGGCGGGTTTGTGCAGCATCGCAATGAGGTTAGTCTGATTCAAGATGATTCTTACAGCAGTCAAGGCATGAAGACGAACAATGAACGGCAAGAGGGTTGAGTGCAATTAAAAGCATTTGGTGGTGATCGAGAGTCCCCTTCCTCCCTCCTTTACGATGTTGCTCAGGATCGGATTACTATGGTACAATAACGAGGCAAGTTTCTTTCCTCTCGACACAACAGAGGGGCCATTTTTTGCTTGGTGGTGTTGGGTGGGTGAGATTTTGTAATAAAATGACTTATAGAATGCAACAATTGACTGTTGATTTACTACAACCTGCAAGCCACTACATGGAAAAACAATGGTTACATAGGTTTTCATCAACAATAGATGTAGGTTTACCAAAAGGTGTTATCTCCATCTTGGTTGGTGTTCTAACTAGTTTTTTTTTTTTGTTTTTTTATCAAGCTACGATTATGTAATTTACGATAGTTAAATATGTAATCCTATAATAATTGGTTATAGCTTCTTTAAAGTAAAAGCCGAAATGAACTCCATTATTAAAATAAGATGAAATGTAAAAAACAAGAGTAACAATATGGTTTGGATAATTTTGTCTTTTTTTTCAATGTAATTACCACAACACATGAGTGGTGTTGTTGTTAATCCGGCCTTAACATTATTCAAATTACAGTTTAAGTGTTGTTGTCCATCAGTTTTTAAAAGGCAAAATTTGCCTGAGTAATTCAAAGTTTACGGTCTTTGTTAAATGACACCTTTAAAACGCGTCTTTGTTATAGAAAAAAAGAGGATAATTTGCTAAGAAACACTAGGTGGTATGTTTTACTATTAATTGTCAAAGTGGAGAGGGAAACATTAAAATGACCGTTTTTCCGTTAGGCAGTTTCCTCAAATCTATTTAAATGGCTCTAGATTATCATTGTAAAAAATCTGATCGTTTTCCCCACCCCAACCCTCGACAGTAGTCAAGAGCAATTCTGATACATTTGAGAAAAATTACCCAAAAAATGGTTACTTTGATGTTTTTCTCTTCAATTTGACTATTATAAAATATGTCGTCTAATTTCCATTAGCAAATTACCATATTTTTAGACGTCCTTAAAAAAAACTCATGTTAAAAGTGCTCTACGGCGAAAACAGTAAATTTTGAATACTCTAGCAAATTTTGCCATTTTAAAAACACACACATATGTTGAGTAGATATATGCATGTGTCCACGATCCAAAGCATATTTGATGCCTCTGGTAATATTTCAATTAATGGGCTAGTTCGATCTGATCAAAGCCCAATATATATACTAATGGATATATAAATATATACTATATAGCCCAGCTCACACACAACACGTGTGTCAAGACACTCAACAACCACCACACCCTACTCCAATTTCGTTATTTTAGCCGGCAGCAACAGCGGCAGTTAGCTTAGGCAGCTGTGGCGGAGACGCCTCCGCTCTCCCCAGCCGTTGAAACCAAACCAACCAAACCCAAACCCGCCGCCGCCGACCGCCTCTCCCCCATGGCGTCGCCGTCGCGGCTGCTGCCTCCCGCCGCCGTCTCCCCGTCCCGCCACCGCAACGCTTCGATCCTCCCCGCGGCCGCCGCGCGCAGCAACCGCCTCCCGATCAACCCGCCGCGCCTCCGGTGCCGCGCCGCCGCAGCGGCGGCGGCGACTACCTCAGGCCGTGGCGGGGGCGCGGTGGTGCTGGAGGGGGGCCAGAGCGGAGGCGGCGCAGCGGTGGCCGTGCGGGAGTTCGTGACGCTCGACGAGCTCCGCGCCGCCGTGCGCCTCCGCATCCGCACCTTCTACGAGTACGCCGTCGATTCCGTAGGGGCAGAGGTGATTGGTTGGTTGGTTGATTTGACTGGTCGATTTTGATCCCTTTCGTGCTCGATCGTTTGCTAGGTTGTGGTGGGGATGGGAATGGAATATGGAACGGCCGTTGCGAGACCGCAAATTTGGGCTAAAATTTTTCACCCCCCATCTCTGCGCGCATGTGTGTGTTATCCACATTGGTGTGTGGATTAGTTTGTGTTTGACGAAATGCCTGTTTGGAAGCGTTCCAGCTTTCTTTGAGTTTTAGTTTTGCTAATTAAATTCCATAGCAAGAGATTGCTTGCAAGTTACGAATTAGTTCTAAATCTAAGCTCACAGTGATACTCATGAGTAGTTGAAGTAGCAGAGCCATTTTCTTATTTGGTAGACCATTCAAAACTTATCTTTTAGAAAGATGCAACTGTAGTGCTGAAATGTTGACAAGTATAATCTGGATTAAAAACTTCACATATAAATCTTGCGTCTTTGTTTTTGTTACTTTATTTTTCTGTTTGTTGAAACCACTCCTTCTGACCAAGATAGTATAAACAGTTCAGACAGTATAAAGGACTTTTTTAGTTGCAAGATGATGCCACATTGTATGAATCATAATGTTTCCTTGAACCTTTTTTATTGAAAATCTCCCATCTGTACTCCATGTGCATGCCATCATAATGATTAAATAATAATTATTGTTTTACTTATTTAAAGTTCTATTAGGATCTCAGAAAATCTCTGGCAGACCGGGAGTACGAAGCATTACAGGATCGAATTTCTGGGAAGATGATCAATTTTCAAAGAGTTTCGTGTATAAATGGGACAGTATCACTGTTGCCTTCCTTGGCATCGGCAGAGGAGCTTTGTTCTGCATGTAAGGTATAATGTTATGTCGATATCCTGCCATCAAACAGATGTTTCTTTCAACACGACTCTTCTCCATTTCATGTGACTAAAGTATACAATTCTGAAGGACAAAAATTTAACTTCATTGCCCCAATAATTTTCATGCATTCAATTTGCATATAATATCTATACAAATGTTATGGCTCGCATTGGATATGGATCCAATGACCGAGAGTACGGTACTTACCCTAATCTAGGCATTCACAGGGTTTGACCTGGCTCTGATGCTCGGTTGAAGAAGAGAAGAGACTAGGAACTTTGTTCATTCTTAATGAAAAGAGATATAGTGGACAACCTCATGATTACAGATATAAATAGGATGAATTGACCATTTAGAAATGTATATGCCAAAATAGACAACAAACCAACCTAATATTAACCTTATGTTTAAATTAGGAATCTAACTCATGGGTGTATTGTAGGCCTGTTTGCATGAACAATTACTGTATGGGTACAATGCTCAGGGCCAATAGGCTTCATGACTACAAAAGGAAAACATTTGGAAATAAGGATTTCTAGGCCCACTGTGTTTCATTTTTACCACATGCAGAGAGCACAGGAAAAAAAAAAGCCAAATTATACTATGGAGTTTGGCAGTAGTTTCCGTTTTCCTTTTTTTTTCTCAGACGAGTATGGTGGGACTTCTATTAACTCTTCATTGTTTAAGTTTTTCGCATGTTCACCTCTCATGGGCCATGTGTAATTTTTAGAGCCTTACACTACATCCCGTTTTCATTTCTAACAGGAATAATCCATGGATGCTAGAGTTTGTCCACTGGATTGTCGTTGGTAATTTAGACCTTAATCAGTTTCTTGTTTTTTTTTTTGTGCACTTTCAGTTTGTGGAAGATGGAGAAGAGAGAGTTGTAGTTGGTAGTTTAGACCTTAATCAATGTCTTTGGCTACCAGATGAACTGACTGGAAAGAGGCCTGGGGTAAGCTATTGATTTTTTTTAATTGTATTCTACTAGAAATTTCATGAAAATAAGGATGAACCTTGATTAATGTTGCAACTTAAATAATTGCTTTTCTTTCATCAGTTGTCATTTTCTATAAATTTCAAGCGGAGTTAACTTTTTTACTACATACTAGTATTTCTCTTTTTTTTTTTATCATATAGCATGAGTTGCATTGGAATATCCTGTGGCGTGTTGGTGAAAATATGACCCAAAAATACTGGTTTGTAAGAATAAAACCATTTTATTACTTCAAAGAATTGTAATATTGTTTTTCTTGTCATATATATGAATAGGTAAATGAATCCAGCCATGCAAGGGCTTATCTGAGTAATGTTTGTGTTGCTAAGGAGCTTCAAAGAAATGGATTAGGTTATGCACTGGTTGACAAGTCTAAGAAACTGGCTCGTGAATGGGGTAAGTCAATTTCTGTGAGATTACTCAACTCAATTGCTTTTATGTATGTTGATAATGCTATACTTATCATCAAATTCATTACTTGGTAAATGCGTGGTAATCAGACTTGTGAGAGTATCCAGCACAACAATACCTTGTACAAACTGACAATTAATTAGTTTTTATAAAATCCTTCTAACTTGTGATGAGCTTAAACAGTCCATTAGCAGAACTATTATTTCACTTCTTTTACCTGATTAACGCCCTTTATGTTCACCAATGTTACTCGCCTCTGCAAAACGTTGGCAGGTATAACTGATTTGTATGTGCATGTTGCCATTAACAATGAGGCAGCACAGAAGCTGTACAACAAATGTGGATTTGTATACGAGAGTGAGGAGCCTGCATGGAAGGCTAGGTTTCTTGGGCGTCCTCGAAGGCTGCTTCTTTGGCTCGATCTGAAGAAAGACTCTTTGTGATCTTAAGTGTAAATACCATTTTTTATAGTTGTGTTCTTGGTATAGTATGTATTGATTAATGTATTTTTCTCACTGCCTGATGCCAAATGTTTTTAAATATAGTGAGACGGTTCCTTCTCGCTTTCCCCATATTGTTTGCTTTCTCTGTACATGCTATTCAGTTTGTTCAGATTTCAGAAAATAATTTTTCTTTTTTTTGAGCAATCAGAATGCAGTTCTGTACAAAGTGACATATTATGATAATTTTCAAGCTTTAATAGTTATATTGAAGTGTTGAATGATGTATTTTCCATCAGATATGTTGCCCTTACTGAAGGTGTCAATGAGACATAACAACGCGAAATGACACCTTGTTATTAAGGCGTTGCCTAATCTTATCATTCCAAATGAGAATTGCTATTTGCTAACGCAGCAATTTAAAGTCCACAGCATTAGTATTACTTTGAATACAATATTTTAAAAAATAATATATGACAGTTTTGGCCATATAAATGCTTTTATAGAGAGAGGATTGAGCACGAGCAGACCGATCAGAGGAGTTGTGTTATTTCCATCTCAAATGGGCTCAATGGGTCGAAAATTAATGGACTTTGAGCCTTTTGCATTTTCATATATTTTCTATATCAACTCCTTCATTCGTTTGTGGTCCAAAATGCTCATATATTCATGTTTTCTATGTGAAAATGAACGAGTACTACATTTATCGTACTATTTATTTGAAAATTTTCATTGTTACAATGTTCTATTCCAAATTAAAATTTTAATTTAACTCAGAATACCCTAAAGAAATTGGGTTTCGAGCAGGCTCAAGATCATCGAATTTTGAGCGAGATTTCACGAGGTTGTGAATTAATGTTGAGACGTTGTCTCAATAATCAGTTTGAAATAAGATGCTCACATGCTGCTGTGAAACATATTGATTTTGAACAAAAACCAAGAGAAAACGTCAAAACATTTCATATCAATCAAGTTTATTTAGATCGGACATAAATAGAATTCACGTGACAACTCTACCAGTTTAATCCTAATAAATCGATCTGTTTTCAATATTTTTCTTAGTAAAAAATAATAAATTGATCCGTTCTACTTTTTTTTCCCTAAAAAAACAATGAAAATATAAATGCACGAGACGCCACTAAAATTGAAACAGGGTTACTGCCTCCATTCCCCTCGTCTTAAATGGAGTCTTCTCTCCTTCCGCGCGCGAGGCACGGAGGCAGCGGAGGTCGCTGGCGGAAGGAGACCTGCACGCACGCAAGGGACCATGCCGGCGGGGCGGCTGGATGCTCGTCTCGCACGGCGAAGGGGCGTGTGGCGCCGTTGCAGCCATCCAGGTGAATCTTCTCGAGTGCCGTCAAGGTGTTCGACAGAATGTGAAAGTGACCATGCCTGTGGAATTCGGAGATGCCATGGTAATCCGATGTTTCAGCGATTCCTCTAGTGAAAAATACACGGGATGTTGTTTTTGGCTGATTTTTTAGTATTGTGGGGAGGGCTTGTTTCAGATGCTTCTTGGTAAATAATTTGATGAGATGAACGCACGAATGAATAGAGGGCAAGTGTATCTTTTGTGTGATTGTGTCCCTATAGACTCCATGACAAACGGGGTGATCTTCATACTTGCTAGCTGTCGCGAATCTGTACCAGTGAGGGGCAGCTTTGGTTTAACTAACACCATAACTCAATGTGGATACCCGCTATGTTATTTGTAATCGAAGATTGCAATACATATCCTTCTTTTAGCTGATTAACTCCTTATGCTGGCTCATATTTATATTGAGGGATGGTTAATTCAAGTTTATTATAGATCAGGAGCAGTTCATTAAGAATACCATATGTGGTGTACCATTTGATTTCCTAATTACTGAGACTAAAACTTCTAGCATTGGATGTAGGTTGACATGAACTTCTTCAATTGAAGATATACGCATACTCAAATGCTTAACTGTGGATGATTTCTCAGACATTTGCTATATCCTTGTTTTTATTAAAGGTACAGTTTTAATTCGAGTATTCTGCCTAGCTGCACTTGACATCAGAAGAGTCCCAACCTATCTTCTACCCATTTAAACAACACTAATATGTTCCTTCCCATACTATGATGGTCTTTTCTATCTGAATATGTCCTCATGGATTCAGGGTCTTCTTGCGCGTTGTGAAATCACTGTATTAATCAAGCATTGATACCTTATTCATGTGATCTGCCTATAGGCTGCCAGAATGCCTGAGACATATATGTTCACAGTCTAGGCTGATCGTTAATTTTCCGGGTAAGTTTTCTGAGGTGCAGTCTTAAGTCTTCGTAGGGCTGGTAGTTGAAAACCTATAGCAAATAAAATAACTAAGCACTAAGTGTGGCTATTGTGCAGATCTTCTGGCCATGCCCCTGCACTTGCTAATCATTGAACAGTGCTATATAGATATCTTCTTCTCTACTACCATGTGAAAAACGCTCAAGTGAATGGTCCATGGTCCAAGCAGTCTCTATGATGATCTGCGTTGTCTATAACAGTGCCATTTCAGGTTTTCCTTATTATTCGGAGAGCAGATATAATTTGGTCCCATCTTATTGACCAAGACTGAAGTGTTATAGAACTGTCATCATTAGGTTAGCTCAGAGCATATGCACAAATCATATTTTGTTTTTATACATTTATGAAGTTGAAGGTTTATACCCTACCTCAAGCACTTTCATGTCAGTATCAAATGATCAAATGTGCATGTGGGATCAATAAAGCCTCACTGATCACCGATAAATTTGAAGTTGTACCAGTTTCAGTCTGACAGGGATTGTTATTTCACATGAAAAATTGCTCTAGTTGAATGTACGTTGCTGTTGGCATTACTTGCCTAATATTTCATTTGTTAGAGAACTCAGTCACTGTGCTTATAGTTATAGCTTTATAAAGAAATCTACCGATCTGTTTGTTTGATTTATTTCATGGTATTTCCTTTTAGTTGATAGTTTATCCTTCAGCTAGTGTTTGTACATGTGAAAGAAATTTCATTGTCCACTACATGATATCAGTTATGGATGCATGCAACATGCTCATTGTTACTACTTCATGTTTAAATAAAATTTTTAACTGGATTATACTCTTTAAAGAATATTTATGCTAGTTGCACTCCCTATCTGTCAAGACTGGTTTGCTTATTCAATTACTGAATGCTGAGCTTATTATTTGAATTGATTTCTGTATGACTATACTTGACAGTTGGTAGTTTTGTACTGGCTTACAACAATATCAGTGACTTCCGTGCAGAGAAATACATGAACTAACCAAGCCCAGTAGCCCTCTTGGAGTAATGGGTAAGGCCATTGGTTTCTCAAGATGGAACAATGTAAGGCCATTGGTTTCTCAAGATGGAACAATGTATAAATTTCCTTCTCTAAGGCCAGAGAATAAAGTTATCATATCAGATAAAGGTCCGTTAGAAATATATCACACGTCCACACGTCTCATATATAACAGATTCTTCATTCCGTTCAAAATAGTTTCTATTTCCTGTTCAGTTTTTCCTCCTCTGTTATTTGCCTTTCATTGTCCTTGTGACTAAAATTATGCTGGTAACCCTACTTCACATGAACCAGACCTGTTTAGTGGACCGAGCAAGACTCATTTAAGCACATGTATGATGTATTCCATAAAAGTTTCATAGTAAAGGAAAGATGTAGAGGGACCAAATTCTCTCTTTTTTTTTTTCTCTCTTCCAGAAAGAAAAAAATACTCTCAATTCTTTGATCCAATCTGAATCTGGAGCCCAGTTACTGGAGAAGAGTGGTTCAGTTCACCTGTACTTTTGAACTGAGGTAGGTCTTCCTTTCATTCCTCATTTTACTCCTCGGTTTTCTTAATGATGGAACCAAGAGAAACTGGTGTAAGCCTTCACCTACCTGTTTGTCATGCTTTCTGGGACATCTGGCTAGAAAAAGCCGTGTTCTGTGGATATTCTGCAGGGTTGTACTAGCTCTAGTGTTAGAAACTGCAGAGCTAGAAGGATTGATCAATGGATGCCCTGATCAATGGGGGGTTCCTCAGCTGTAAAATTTGTTGAGTGGGCCATTCTCTGCAGATTATGGGGACAGTGAGGACCATCTGTACCCTGTACCCACTGTGAACTGTAGTAATATCCAGACAAACCCTTTTAACCTAACCCCCCAGTTTAATCAGAATTTACAGCTAATCAGAATTTCCGTCATGGATGCTTGCCAACCTGAAGATTTTTGGGCTATAATCTAGAACTTGCCTGTGATTTGTATTCGTCAAGACCTTTAGCCTCCTCGTTCAATTCTTTCGAAGGGATCCTATCCTGATATCGTGTTTGTTTTGGGAACAAAATGTCATAGGTCAAAAGAGACATGACTTAAGGAAAACTAATTACTCAGGTTCAAGTAGGTCAGTGTGCCTTCGAGATGGAGCGCCAACCTAGACATGTCTTGGGCTTGCCTTGCCCCAAAATTGGGAACAAGTTTTGGCATGCCCATGAGCAGAAACTTTTTGGATATATTTTTTCAACACTAAGCAAAGTTCCAGTTTTAACATGTATGTGTCCATTCTGTAATGGATAAAAACTGCTTAGAGAACATTGTATGGTTATGTAATCTGGTCTTACTGTTCTCTGAAGTATTGGTTAATTTTCAGTTGTTTGAAGTGACAGATATAACGGAAAACTGCCGAGCTGAAAAATCACCATCAGGGAGCATAGTTTTCCCGAAAGATGCTGCTCATCCAACAACGCAGTAAAGAGAGTGCAGTACAAGGTACCGTACCTGAATTTTTTTAGTGCACAGTGATGGCACATGCACGCATGTTCGCATGTGCCCTAGATATTGTACGCTTCTAATGATCTTGATGTTTATTATTTGTTTATGCAAGTACAGTACGTTATATTTATTGCCTTTTGTATTTGTTTATGTTTACCTCGTTTTAAGAAAAAAATATGAACTCAGAAACACGAATTATCCTGTTGACAATTCTTTATCTATTCATCTCTTTAGAATCTATTGTGATTCCCATCTTCGGATAAAGGATCCATGCATGTAGGCTCATTTCACAACAAGTTTGCAGCTACAGTTTCTGAGTTGTTTTTTATATATTTTTAATGGAGTTAGTTTTTTTTATCTAAACTTGTCCTAATTATTTATACCTGCTATCTTTAAAACCAGTTACACCTTTAGGAAAAAAACATAGATACATCCACAAACCAACTGATATAAATGTTTTCCTGTTTCTCTGTGTAATAAAGAAGTAACTAATTAAATACACACTAAATACGCAGGTATTTTCGTAGAACATCCCTATTCAACCATTACTCTTATGCAGTATATGTCGGCCAGGATTGCCTCCAGTACTAACAGGCATCAAAATAATGCCTGGGCCAAACCCCAAAAATAAAAAATTAAAACAATTGCAGAACAGACCCTGTTGACTATGGTTGATCATCTTGGTGACCACTAAACAGCACCAGAGAGTTGATCATCTCACATGCACACATACAATAATCTTGCACTGTTCAACTGCACAAAGTTACTAACCCAGGCTAGTGTTTGATGTGCTACTGTACATTCTGAAAAATGCAGATGCTTGACTGGAAGCAAGCCCATGGAAAGAAATTTCTGACGACGCCCACCAAAAATGCATGAGAAATCAAAGGCTAACAGCCACAGAGGAGAGGACACGACCGCCGTCGTCGACGTCGATCTACAGGTGAATCTCACCATCGATGGATGATGGGCACAGGGAAGAAGGAGAAGGAGACTCAATCGGCATGCGCGGCACGGACTCCAAGGGAATGATGGCCCGTCGTGTTCATGAAAATGGTCCATTGCAGCAGCAGGAAGAGGAGGACCCTTGGCCCTCCATGATTGTTTTCTCAGGAGGGGCGTCAGATGGACACATGATGAGAGAGCCCCAGTAGTCTCTCTCAGTTAGCTCTGGAGGGCCTTTGGCTGAACCTGCTGAAACCTAGGCCAAATTATACCACCACAGAGCAGCCATTGTTTTCAGAGAGCATGCAAATGTCATCAGTGTATGGTGTACCACACCTCAGAATTCAGAGCAGAAGAATCTGGTGTTAGATTTGTCATGAAAAACATTTTCTAATAAATATATCTGGAGCAGAATTAAATACAAAAAGTCTTCAGAATTCGAGCCGGATTATCGCACTAAGTAGACAACGTTGAGGATGTTTTGGAAGGGTGAAGAGAATGGGATTTTTTTTTGTTGTCAGTTGAGATGCATGGTCAATATTTGAACTCAAGTGCTGATTGAGTTTCACAGTTTCTGTACTTGAATTGGTCGGTGCCTGAAAATTCAACGCAGGGAACATGTACGAAGGTGGTGAAAACAACAGCACGAGAGTGAGATCTTGCTGGAATCTGGATCTACACGGCTTATATATCTCACCTTGGTGGATGAAGATGTGACATATAGAAGCCAGATTTCTATTCACTGTCTAAGAAAAGATGATGTGACCGGTACTGCTTTTTTTTTTCGTTTCCTCCCTACATATTTGAGATAAAATTCCTGCGTTCAAACGGGTGCCATGCAGACACAACACCAACAATAATTCTGTATCAAATCCTCTAAGTCCGGTAAATCAGTTGATTACCGTTGCGAGATGGAACCCTATTGTCGCTGTACTTCGAACAGTGTATCCTGGCAAATTCTACAGTACCTTCCAATGATGCTCAGAGATCAGTACGGAGAAAACGCTGGCATCTGATCATAACACCTCGCAGGAACGACAAACAGAACACAGGGAAAATAAGATGCATTGTTCCTCGGATCCCTCTGCAAAGGCCAATGGCCATCTTCACTTATTTATCTCAGCTAAATTATTTTTTCTCTGCTAAGAATTCACAGAAAGCAAGCTCTAGTCGCATCACATTCAGTAGATGCAGGAATGGAATAGGACATTTATGTGTACTCTGCGAAGCCGTTATCTCTCTACAGGGAGTGTGACAAACATAGGAAAGAACAACAAGAAGATGACTCACCAATTCTACTGCAGCTGACTGAAAGTGTGAGTGACATAAAGGTTGCAGACAAATGTAGCACTAAGGCTGATTTGGCAGGATGTGTTTGCTGATGCTGCACAACATCAGAGCCATCTGGATTTGAGGAATCAATCAATATTCATTGGTGTTGGGAGAAAATGTGGTCAAAATTATTCTAAAGGAGCTTTCAAAATTACAACTTTTTGCGAGAAGGTAAAGTTATGAACAAATATAAGAAAGTTACTCTCTGGCATTTTGTTTGCTTTCTGAGTCTTGAAAATTTTGTTATTCGATATATAGACCATAGAACTATGTTGCATTAAGTTTTTTTTTTCTGCAAAGGTAATAAGATTATTGACATATTTGTCATACATACCTTGCCAGTTGCATGCGTGAGATAATAGGGAATAAGTTGGATTTAGTGCCATATTTTTATTCATAACAAAAATAAGTGCTGACTCATCACCTTTTGGCATGGCCATAAAAATTTTTAATCACCAAATCCTTGTTTGACACTAAGCACCATCTGTAGCAGGATAAGAACAGCAGCAAGAAGACAGAGATGACAAGCCCATCTCCATGTTTCAAGGGGAGCAAGCATTAGGGGATGGGAACACTAAACAAAGCAATTTTATTGGCCCTTGCTAGTTGCTACCTAGGATAAAACCAAGCTTACCTTTTTTTCTAATCAGAAGCATGTGCAAGTTTACTGATGAAAGCATGGATGCAGTCCACTACCCAAGAGTCCAAGTGGACATATCTGATTACTGTGACCAATCTTTTTCCATTTCACCCAAAGTAAGGGCAAGGATAGAACACAGTAGGGCAGCCTCTAGAGCCCTTTACATCTCTATCATCTGGTATATGGGGTCACATGTACTCTCAAAATTTTCGTAAACAAATCGGGTCAAATCTCTCCTTTTCTCTTTGATGGCTGGTCAAATCTCTTCATCAGCACCTCTTAACTCATCCTGATATAAATACAGGTACTAAAACAATCAATTCCCCACATGATTATCTAGCTTTACGTCAATATGAACACATTTGATTAGGTAGTTCATTCTCCAAATAAAATTGTGCCTTTTGTCTTAATCCATGTTATGATCAGCCTTTACATCCAAAGGAAAGCAATCTTAGCCTTTTGGAACAAATGGCATGTGGAGATTAACTAGGAGGAAAGCATGAAGCACACTCTGCACATCCTAGTAAGAAGTAGCCCAAGAACCAAAAATCTCAAAAGTACCTGATTAGTTTGACCAAATCACCCCAAGTTGCATGCCAAATTTTGGGCAGGAAAGGGGAGGCCAGAAGGTGGGTGTGTCCCACTTGCTAGGGGGTGCTAGCTCTCTCTTCTTGAGATCTCTCTAATAATTCTTGAAAGGAGAGATGCATTGCTTTGGCTGGACAGGAGGAGCCCATCCATGTGTGTCCATGTGTCTGCATGGCAAAGGCACCTGAATAGCAACATGTGGTTCCAGGGGACAGCCTCACCAAGCATAGTACAACAGTCCTTACCAGCACCTATTGACTAATCTGTAGCTATCACTGCATTGCCTTGTGTGCCATTCACAAATTATGGGGCCATCCTCTCATATGTTGGCAGTTGGATTTGATGCTAATGAAGAAATTGAAAATTCATCTCTCTGATCTTCTCTATCTCTCTCTTTTACCATGTTACCACTGCTAGAGCATTGGAGCCAATTACAACAGCTGACAGTTTTATGATGATGATTCTCCTTGCTCGACTTCGCATGTTGCACTTGTTGAGATGTAAAGGAACACACTAGCCCTTATATGTTTTTATGCTCCAAGGTTCATCAGAAAGTAGCAACTTCAAGGTATTTACTGAATCTTTCATTTTGTTTCTTCTTGTGTGTATTGATCTGCAGTCCAAATTTCTGCTTAACTCTATGTGTAGGGTGTGAGTATCGCAGTGCATAAGCATTACAAGCATGTGTAGTTCAGTGTGATATGATGTCCATCTTACTTTTTCTTAACATTGGTAAAATCATCAAACCAAAAGCATATATATCTTGTTGGCTGTGTACATCCTTTTGGATGTAGAGGCCGGGTTTCTAATCCATTATATAAAAAAATCTTGTTGGTTGCTATGCTACATTCTTGTTGATATTTCAAGATGCATAGTCTATCACTCTATAAGGCTCTATATGCACTCTACAATGCCCTATAAATGCATAATGGGTACATTATAGATGAATATAGTCAAAATGAAGGATGTTGGGTTAACATACCTGTAGTGTATAATGCAAAAAAAAAAAAAAACTATTTAGTTAGCAGTGAATAAAGGAAGTGTTTAAATTGAGCATTGTACCTTGTTTAACACAGTCGACACCATGCCTTAACGGGGACTAAAAATATCATCTTCCATAGGTATGTATGTAGGCCAATAAGCACATATATCTTTTAATAACAAAACAGTTAATTATACATATGTGGTGTTGGGCCTGTTGGCAGAAACACGTTGACTGTATTTAAAAAGGATTTAGTTCGATCGACTGCAAGTAGAACAGAGTTGAACAGTGCACATTGTTGTCACTGAAGCTGCTGCTACTACTGTACATTAGATGCTAGCTAGAATACGTACTTGTGAACGTAGATTCTGGTCTGAACCTAGTTTAGATGCTCTCCAACCTCAGCTAGAATTTTTTCTATACTAATTTCATAAAACTAGCTACAAGTTTATCCAAAATGCATGGTGATAGAGAATTTTCTCAAGCTCTTAGCTCCACAAATTTTAAATATGTGCTGTGTTTGGCTGTGTGCATGTCCTTGTAGTGTCTTAAGCTCTTCCATTTATTAAGAAAAGATGTAATTTTTTTTTGAGGAATGAAAAAATGTAAAAATATATGTAACTTTCAAAATGGAATCAGTAATCCCCATGTGGAAGCCATGTGACTGTATTTTTTTCAGTTTTGGCGCAAAGAGAGGAGAATGGTGTGGAAGAGAAAGCTAGTGGGCACTGGGCAGGGAAGGATGGATGCATGGATACAAGCATGCATTGCCCCCACAGCTACAGAATATCATGCTTCCATGTTACTGCCTCACTGCCACTACACTCAAATGCTCTCTGGCCACCAAGTACTATGCAAAGTCAAGGAAACCCCTCTTGCTAATGGGGATACACATGCATGCAAGGCTGCCTGTGCATGACTGCATGCAGCATGCTCCTCCTGGCTTATTCCAACACTATGCCGTGGCCTTATTGTACCTTCTAATTGTCACATGTAGTCGTGCTTGAACCATTGATTAAGCATGTGTATTGCTTAGAAGTGGAGAAAGGTGACTAATAATGGTATTACTACTTGGTTAACTGAAATATTATTAGCTTAATGTATAGGAGTACTTTAGACATTCAAGGGCAGAGGAGATTCTGGTATAGTTTGTATAGAAGAAGTTTCTCTTATGCTTCTTGTTTACTGGATGCATGGAACAGAACTATTGTTGGACAGTCTAAAAATTAGAATTGTCGCTGGATCAACCATAATGCAGGATTTCAATATGCTTCAAAAGTAGGGGTTTCAAGAAAAATGTTATGAATATTTGACCGAATAAAACTAATGACCAGACAACCGATATTTTTAAAGAACAGACTTTCTGAACTCAAAATGTCAGGTTACGCACACCGCTATTAACTGGGACACATGATTCTCCAAGTGAACTTTTCTTCTGAATGTTTAGAGTATTTTCAGCCGTTTCTCGCAACACTAGGACTCTAGGAGGTAACCGACAACAATAATATTTCTGGGTAGAATCTCGTTTTTGGTGAAAGAATGTAATGAGCTTTCCATCAGTTAGAGGAATACATTGGCCTCAACTTTTATTCAAGAGTTGATGTTGTAATCAAGCTAGCAAAATAAGCAATCAAAGACTTGATTAAGGAGTCTTCTTTGGATGGAAATGTCAGCCTTTTGTCCAGTAACAATATTTGGCATTAATGAGGACTATTTAGGTGTTATTAGGGTCCAAGTGGGGGCTAGTCCACCATGTGCTAGCATGTGCATGGTCTGCTTCTTTCATCCCCTGCCCTCTTCCCAATCTCTTATAACATGTCCCCAAAAAAGTGCATTCTTTTTTCCTACTTTTTTTCCCCAATCATCTTGCATACTTCAGACCTTTCCATTTCTTACCCCCTAAGCTTATTTAAAAATAAATATATAATCTATATAAAACCCATGACTTGGAAGTTATATAACTACTTCCACAGTGAAAAAAGGCATTTCAGCTTGGGTCCCTCTTTGTTATTGATATTTCTCCTCTTCCCTTTCTGCAGTACCCCCATTTTTACTCGCATTCAAATTAAAAATGATAATTCTCATTGACGCACAAAACAAAGTCAACATATATTATTTGTCAAAAGAAAGGGGGCGCTGCTACATAACATTAAGTATTTTGAAAAGGTCTCTGATACTACTACTCTCAAAAGAAAACAACACATATACACAAACAATTAACCTCATGGTGGGCCAAAGCACCATTAATCATCTCAAACTACAGTTCACATCAATTAAATATTCTACATTGTATACTTTAACCACCAAAACACCATGAATAACTCCCCAAGCTTTAATGCCCTATCCAGATCAGAGTGATACGAATTTGTAGGAAACACCAAATACATTTTCTTTACTGGAGAATAATAAACATAAAAAATCCCACATATATTTTTTTTGTCAGAAACAGGGCCCCACCTCCCCCCTAAGAAAACTCCCAAATGGATGGTTGAAACAGAGACAATAGTCCCTGCACACACAATGCAATGAATAGCAGCTGTAGATGGCCACATGCAAGCTAAACCCAATGCCCACATGCATCTCTCTTCTTCTTCTTCTTCTTCTTCTTCTTCTACTTAAACCCATCATCTCCTACACCTACACAAACCCATCCACCACCTTCTTCTTTCTCCCCCTTCCAAGAAATTAAGCCAAGAAAGTGAAGAACAACAACAAGAAGAAGCTAGTAGGGCGTTCGCCATTGTGCTTTTGCAATGGCAATGCATGATCCGAGGAGGTTCAAGAAGGCGTTCATGGAGCGGCTCCTGCTGAGCCTGCAGGTGGCCGCCGGCGGCGAATCCAGCTCCTCCAACAGCAAGCCCATGGGCCTCCGCGAGCGCCGCGACGCCGTGAGGCTCTCGTCCGACGTGGCCATGGCGTCGGCCCGTGGGCCCCGCGCCGCCCCGTGGGCCCGTGCCCTCGTGGCCCACCACGCCGCCGACCCACGCAACGCGCCCCTCCTCCGCCGCATCATCGGCGCCGCCGCCTACCACCGCGCCGCCGCCGCCGGCGAAAGGAGCAGGAGGATCGTGAGGAGGTCACAGCAGAGCTCGAGGAGGAAGAGGATCAGGAGCCTGGCAATGTCGGCGGCGAGCAACGTCAATGGCGGCGCGTCGGCGGCGGCGAGGAGGACGGTGAAGGGGAGGATGCGGGTGCTGCGGCGGCTGGTGCCCGGCGGCGAGGCGCTGCGGGGATTGTCGCTGCTGAGCGAGACATTGGACTACGTTGTGTGCTTGAAGGCGCAGGTTGAGCTCATGCAGACACTCTGCAAAGGATCCCAGCAGCAGCTGCAGCTGGGATGATGAGAAATGCAGTGCTGATATATCCTGGTATGTATGTGTGTAGATTTTTGTTTTTTGCTTTGGTAATTGCTAACTTGATCTGTGGAACATATAATCTAATTCAGTATATTAATGTTATTGTTATTCTAGTTTGAGTTTGATGGTTGGGTTAATTTGATTGGAAGTTTTGTGAGATTCAGTGTTAGTAACTGAGAGTGTGTACTGTTAATCTGTTATTCAGTATAGCTAGTAATGATGGTACTACGTTCTGAGTGACTGAGACAGTAGTACATCACTCTCTTTTGCAGTAATGTAATGATCTGGGTTATGCATGGTACGGTTCCATGAGTCATTGTTGAATTAGTTTCACCCCAAAGTGTGTTAGAGATCTCCTTTTTGTTTTCCTTCCAGTACATGCTTTTTTATTACTTCCATTTTTATGTTATTTTAAACTCCTTTGATTTTTGTTTAACAAATTAAATATATGTCCTAGCTAATTCGATTCATTGCAAATATTATTTAATTTTGAAATATGGATAGAAAGTTCGAGGCTCAAATGCAGCTTCTTTTTACGCCACACCTTCATTTTTGGTGCTATACCATACCTATTTCTTCTCAATTCAGTACAAACCGAGGTTCCTACTATGCAATATTGTTCCATAAAGAATAAACATTTTCCCACCAGCACATCTTTATTTTCTCATTGATTCCTCATCAATTTGTACTACCTTAATTTGTTCATCGGGCTTTTTACTTGGCATATTTGGGAAGGATATTTTCCACATATAACAGATAATTCAGCTATATTCTCATGGAGTTAACATTCTCTGTTCTTGACAATGGACAGACACAGCTGCTGCCATGCTGCAGACCTGCATGAGATGTGTGAGTGGAGTTAATGAAAGGCTCTAATTAACACACTTATGCACAGAAAGCAAGAGGACTGGATGGGAGACAACTCAAAGGCCTCAAGGAGCCACAGCTTACTATAGTTAGTACTACTAGTAGTACCACTGTAACTATTGTGCAAGTACATGTCAGTGCAAAGATGGATCTTGGTTTAGGTGTATCTCTCCTAGTAGCTAGGATGAAGAAAGCCATAATCCATTTGGTGAAAAAGAAGTTTTGATGTCAATTAATTACCTAGTGGTTGTTCTTAATTGGGGAGGGAGGTGGCATGCATGTATGTTTAGTCTCCAATCTCAATGAAATGGAAATCTTCTGATGGTTCAGTTTCAGTAGGTTTGGCATGTGCAGAAAATTACATGCTTGTGTTTTTCTGGCCAAACTGACAATTTATGAATAAAAAACATGCTCATAAATAAGGGAACTTTTCGACAAAACAAAGACTTTCTTTATCATTAAAATTGACCATCAATCCATCTGTTTTTATAAAAGAAAACAAAATTCCTGAAAATAACTTGTTCTTTTGTTGTCATGCAAGTTTTTTCTCCTTAGAAATAAGCTATTTAAGGAGCTACATCTGTACCTTTGCCCTTGTCCCCCCCTCCCTTTCTTTTTGTATGAGAACAACTTTACCTGAGAACTGAGACATGTGAGATCCTTGCTAAGCACAGAAAGAAGAGGGGGCATCCAGCATCCTCAAGCCCATTTCAGAATCATACTACTTATTTTCAGGTTCAGAACCGGAAGACAGTGCATGTTGAGGTCAAAATTATAAAAAACAGAACATTCAACATAATCACTTGTTACCAAAGTCCATCAGTAGGAAAGGCAAAAGGAGAAGAAAATTATTAGTATCAGCAGAGCACTATAAGTTTGGTGTACCAAAAGATTGGCCCCTCTCTATATTTGCATCAATTGTTGCAGGCCTGTAGCTTACTAGCTACTGTTGCTGCAAGAGACCTAGGATTCCCCTGCACTATTGCGAGCTGTGTGTACCGAGTTTGCTGTGGCAATGATTCTATCTGACGAATATTCACTTGCAAATCCCCAAATTGTGTAGCTCCCTAGCACTTTCAACTTCTTTGTAGTGGGGATGTATAGTCTTGTAGCTACAATAATGCAAGCACAAGATGGGGTAGTACAACATGCTTGTCCTAGTGTAGAGGGAAGTGAGAGCTTTTATTGCTTCACAATCTAGACTACCAGGATGGAACTGTAGTTTTACTGAATTATCTGAAGGAAGTTTCTTTAAGTTTCATTGTGTTCTATCAGTAAGGTAATGCAGAAAATATTTATGAAAATATCCACCTATGAAAATTATATAATGCGTACTGCACCATCAATACTCAATGCTAACTGATCGCTTTGAACCATTGGGATTCAGAATGTAAAGCATCTGAATTCAGAACATAAATCCTGTTCGGCATGCTTAAAACAGGCTTCAACTCTGCGCCAGCTCACTCTGTGACTGTTCCAGTAACAAGAACTCAACCAACACATATGTACTGAACAAGTGATCATTCATTAGTCATTACATGGTAATCCATATTGGATACATCATTGAAGCATGCAACATGTCCGAAAAGCAACACAGCACACACATTAGAAAACCTTTTTTTTCAGCAAAACCAACTTCCCCCTCATTTCCCAACCAGTGAGTACTTGTGCCGCCTGTTGTTCCGAAGAGCGCAGCAACCAAGGGAGTAGACGATGACTAGAAGCGCGACGAAGGCGGCATTGACGAAGGCAATCTTCTTCCAGCTGCTCCTTAGATTGCCCAGTACACCTGCCTTGCAAGACTGGCAGTCATAACAGAGTTCAGATTGTTCATTCGACCAGGAATTGCAGTCCGGGTCTGTGTAGTTTCTGGAGCCAGGAGGCTTGATCCAGTAGGTCTCATTCTGGTATGTGAAGTTGCATTCAGTTGGTGGCTTGCAGCATCCGGACTGCAAACACAAGATGAACAGATGTAAACTTCTAAACTGAACTTGAGCTCTTTTGATATCTCCCAGGAGATTGCTTCTCAAAAAACAATCATAAGATCTGGTGTTTTTAAGTATGAAAGTAGATGATCATTGCACAAGACTAAATCAAAGTCTGTATTCTTAATTTGCTTTCTGCCATGCTTATCTCAAGACTGAAGAAACATGCATGGACAGAGGGTCTTGCAACTTGCAGGTGAGCGTGTAAGACCAAATCAATGGGTGTGCATTAGCAGTTGATTCATTGTTACCATCACACTATCGGACTATCCTATAACTTCAACTTGAATAGTTTAGATGAGTTTCTGACGTTGATCACCTGCTATGATGTGGATTGGTGGCGTGTCCTGGCCTGTTAACTCTTGGCCTTTTGTAAATACGAAAGAGAATTGTGTATCTTTGTATTAATTATTTAAAGCCCTTGTGCACATGACTTTGATGAAGTCCTGACAGTTACTAAACGTCAAATTACATGAGGTTGTAGAAAGGTATTTTCCGGTTGTCAGTATATCTGCTAGAATTAATTGCTGTAATTATCATGACAATTTGTGTCGAAGATATTTACCTCTAATTATGATATACAAATATGAAGTTCTATTTAAAATCAAATCTAAAGATGTATGCGATACCCTAAGTTAAGCTAAAACAGACTATCTGAATTTATGACAGGGGAGCAGAAAACAGATGTCCTATTGACTTTAAAGAAAAGCAAGACTAAATTACTCGTCAAAAAGGAGCAAATGCCAGGAGCAAAATTCAAACCTAATTAGGTGTTATGAGGTCAGAAGCTGCAAAGGTACTGATGCGATAGAGTACAAAACTCTGAACTTCTTGCATCAGAGATAAGAAGTACAACAGTAGTTTAGAAGTGAGATCGTCCGGACAATGCAAAATTACATCGCAGTGGTGGTATCAGTGCTGATTTTTCAACATAGTTGTTTTCTACCTGATGTAATCATATAACTAAAACAAATAATAAAAGCACCGAATTTAGAATTATCCAATGAATCAAATGAAGGGGTCAAACGAGGCAAAGTTCTCACAAATATCTGAGAGCAATGCAGGTGAAGTGGTCATATTGACTTTTTGGAAAGAAATAATCAAGTTTATATAGCAAAAGGAAGCTACGACATAGATGGCGATAGGATTAGATATCATAAAGACCAAAATTCTTCTTCTTATTGATGAAGTGTAGATTAGCTTTACCTCAGAAACCACTTCAATTTGCTATCTAAATTTAAGATATGTGTTTGTTTTGTGTCTTTGTGACATCTTTGCACCTTCAAGCTTAAGCCATCGCACAATTCATTAACAATATTAATTAAAAGACAACTTATTTTGCATTCGAGCCATTTGGTCTGCTGATCACGTTATTCACACAACAGAGAACTACAGAAACAGTGAAAGCATCAGTGGTGCTGGTGCCTACGTGACTCCAGCTTGTAGGATTGAAATTTATAGGGGCAAGTGTTAGAGTGTGTTGTGCGTGGCGTGGCGCGAAGAATTACAATGGTCATATTTGTGCAAGTACAATTTAATTACGTGCACAATTCTAAAATCTAAATTACCAATAATGAAATTAATTACTCAAAAGAATGGCAACGACGAAATCATGTAAATTTTGCTTGTAGTCTAACACTAACCTGCACCGGCGAGAGGTTGGAGTTGACGAACTCATCCACCGTCCGGTTCTTCCCCAATCTCCCGCAAAATCCTGCATCCACAAGGCAACTCCTGATCCTCGCCCAATGTCCGCCGTCCTCCACCCTCCTCCGTAGCCACGTCGAGTAGTCCCCGAGCCTGTACTCCTTGAACCCTCTCCCGGACACGGCACGGCCGGCGCCGGCGTTGGTGACGACGAGCGCGAACACGCCGAGGCAGACGGCGGCGGCGATGAGGAGCCCGGTCAGCGCCAGGTACAGCCACAGCAGCGGCGTGGCGCCGCGGCAGCACGCGCCGGCCAGCGCCGGCGCGCGGAGGAAGCGCTCGCACTCGCCGTGGCTGCCGTAGTAGATGCCGGCGGCGAGGACGGCGGCGCCGAGGAGGAGGGTGACGATGTTGAAGGCCGCGAAGACGGCGTTGCTGCACCGCGTAGACGCCATTGGGGGATTGGGGATTGGGGATTGGATTTGTATGGGGGTGGGATGGTGCGGTGGGTAGTTATAGCGGGAAGGAGAGTAGTGGAGGGAATGGGGTTGAACTGGTCAGGCTTGAAGTGAGGTTTCACACGTCTTGGGCTTGGGCGCGCGCGGTCATGGGCTGGGTCCAGGACTTTCACACGTGTTAGTGACGTTATTTCGCAGTTCAGGCTTTAGCCTCGACTTTGAAGGATTAAGTCCATTTGATCCCTCAAGTTTACAACGAGTTTCAAAATCATCTCTAAGCGAGAGTTTTATGGCCGTTCAATTAACGGTTGAATTTTAGTTTAGTACCTCGTTGTACCGGTACCTTGATCAAGCGGTTGCAGTTACAGACTTGAAGTGAGGTTTCACACGTGTTGGGCTTGGGCATGGTCATGGGCTGGGTCCAGAACTTTCAGATTCGGTGATTTTGGGCTGGATAAGTGACGTTATTTTGCAGTCGAGGCTTTAACCTGGACATGGAAGGATTAACTCCATTTTCTGTCCCTCAAGTTTACGACAAGTTTCAAAATCACCCCTAATTAATCTCCAATAACAGAAATGTTGGATTTTAACTCAAAACCTTAATCTCCCTGTCGAAGGAGCGTGTGGGAGCGAGAGAGAAGGGGAAGGGTGGCGGCAGCAACATGAAAGAGTGTCGCATCAATTTGTCCACCGTGGCCTCCTCCATGATGGCGATGTTGACGCCCATGATGAATAGAAGAGGACGAATCAGCGGTGGCAGACGGTGCCGAGGCAGAAAAAGTTGGGCGGCAGGTGCTTGGGGAACAACGTCGCTATGGAGCTCGGAGCCGCCATGAATATTGTTGCTGTCCTTAGTGGCCTCGGCCTATGCTAGTCCCCTCTGCATCTACCCGAACGTCTTTTTCGTCTACGGCGCCCCGACTACAGTGGAGGTGACTAGGAAGGTGGATCTGGAGCACCATTCCTTCCTCGCCTGCATATCCTCCATGACGAGGGCGCGGTGGAGGTGGTCAGCAAGGTGGAGGCGGTGGAGCACGCATCAGCTTCACGATAGGTGGCGGGTTGAAGATCTGGGTGCGGATGGTCGGTGATCCTCATCTTGTCCGCAACGCCATCATGACCGATCCAAGGCAGGGCCACCAGAACTTGCGGTGGGGCTCCCGACAATGCTTGGAGTAGGCAGAGAGGATAGGGAATGGAATCCAGCTCGATGGTGTCAATGAGCTCGAGCTTGACAAGGATCACGCCCTCCACCCTTGCTCCCTAGCTAGCTTGGACCCATCGGACAATCGCCCTCCATTATGCTCATGTCACCGCTATCCTACCTCCACCTGTCCTCTCCGATTGCCGGCCTCGCTCCACCTGCCCTCGTCCTAAGGTCTGGTGGGAGAAGACATGAGAAGAGATGGGTTTGCCAAAAACTGGAAGCCCACATGTTTTTTAATTTTCTTTTTTTTTCGACTGGGATGCCATTAGCAAAACTATCCTTCCACATTCGTCAAATCTATTTGTCGAGTACGTGCATGTTTGCGCTAAACAACGATTACGTGATGGATGTTTGGCAAAAATTCACCATCCTTAGCCTTCCACCCAAAATGTGAACAATCAAATATGGGTCGGAATACAAAGTTTTTCACCTGGTTGCGGTATATATAGTTTTCTATCTTCAGTAACCGTTTTTCAACATCTTTATATGGGAAAACCACAGTCACGGTTCATGCTACTAGGACCGTGACTGGTATTCACCACGTCGTAACGGTTCGTTACTAACGAACCATGACCGATGAGCCCACATCAGTTTGTGATTAATTACCGTTATCGAGATATTAGTATAGGTTTTCAGGTGCCTTCCAATCCGTCACGGGCCGTGACGAACCTCGTTGTTACTCACGGATGTTTCTCGCGAACCGTGACTGGGGCTACATTCGGTCACGGTCGTCTCGTCCTCGATGGACAGATGTACTAGTGTTCCTTTTTCTCTCCAGGCAGGGAAGAAGACACATTACTCTCCCTTCCACGGTCACAATGACAAAAGGAGCTAAAAGTGGGACGAAATGCCCATAACGAGCAACGCACATTTTTTTTCTTGCCACTTTTAAGGGCACGCTTTCTTCTTCTCTTGTACAGAAGACCCTAGCTATATACATGAAATTATTGTTGATTAATAACTATACCCCTCTCAAAAAAACAATAACTAGACTCATGACGCTTATTACCGTTTTTGTTTCTAAATTGTCCGTGGTGAAAGCAACACCTCTTCGCAGGAACCACAAGGCCTTTGTTTTTAGTATGCATTAAGTGTTTATACATTCAATTAATGGATTGTCAAATGTTCATGTTGGTTTAAAATTCCACTTGAAATAATCATTTCATTAAAAACATTATCATAGCCACACATCGGAGATACAAATCTTTCCAATCTACCTGCTGAGCAGATCCAACAATTCCCTTTTCAGATTAAGTATTTAAAAGGGGAGGATCACTTATAAGTGATAGTTTTCACAAACATAGTGTGCATATTTCAATGGATCACTTAACCCCTAAGCTTTTTTTTATATATTACACCTCGTCCTATTAAGAGTTCACTTTAAACCCTAATAATATTTCTTTTTCTTTTTTTTCTTTTGATACCAGATATATTTTGAGATGAATTTTTTTGGAGTTATAGATAACACCGTTATCAAAGTTTTAAAATATTTTTAAATTTTCCTATAACTACTTATTTGAACTTTAAATTTCAATGTTTAAATTGGTCTATATGCTTTCAATCAGCCAAAATAGAGATAGACTGCCAACGAATCGACAATGTGTGCTTCTTTTTTTTTTTTTTTTTGAGACGGACAATGTGTGCTTCCGAAGGACGGCTCACCGTCTGCATACGTCACTTTCTGATTACCTAAAAATTGACGCAAAAATCAAGGGGTGAAAGGTCTACGTGGCCTGCACAATACGTAATACCTAGCGCATCTGGCAGGTTGCACGTTCAAGCCTTTTTGGTTTGCCATTTGTTGTTATTAGTCATTGTCTAAAAGGGACTTATATTGTTATGTATCATATAGTACCTTGCTAAATGAAGAACCTTCACTGTCTGTGTCAGATTGCATTAATCTATTTGGTGGGGGCAAAAATGAATTTACACCACAAAATGCGTACAGACCTCCATCCCTAATTATAGGTTCTTTAGACATTTTAATTAATTAAAGTCTCCAAAACAATTTTCTGGACATATGAAAATTATGCACTATGAAATTATATCGCAAGAAAAATCTCAAATAAATTGTTTTAAATCTAGACACTTTACTTTTCATCTTTTCCCTTTGTTTATACCAAGATAAATTCATCCCTAAAGGCCTAAACATACAAACTACTCATGCTTCAAATGTAGTTTAAAATAAAATTAACAGACACTTGAGCTATTTTCACCATTCTTTTGCGCAAGTCTTAGAAACATTTTTTTTTTTGGAACGACACAACTAGCTTGAGTAGCATCAAATGAATCCTACATTAAGGCTCAAATTCTGCAGGTACTCCCGCAGTGTTTTTTCTTCTTGACTCCAATTGATCTATCGACATAATTTTTTTGAGTAAAAAATATTTTTTTTATAGTCCTGCACCCACATGGTAGCTCCAAAGTGTGGTAGTTGTATATTGCCCATGGTAAGATAATTGATTCATTGTTCCTCTATTTGGAGGGTTGTCCACAACGGTATGTTTGAACTAGGCAACCCTTCTACTGCTGTGTGTGGAATGGGTGTAGGCTTGGCAACCGGCGGGGCGGGGTCCGGTTGGGCAGGAACAGCCCCACCATGACCCTGGCCTTGAAGACATCGCTGAGGCTAATGAGCCCCCGGCCCCGATTGGGGCCCATGCAGTGTTGTTCCATTGGCGAGCATGACAAGAGGAGGCGGTGTCCGCGGTGGCGCTACCTGGAGAAGAAGACGACACTTGCAGCAGCACGACCTAGAGACTATCGGCGCGGCATGGAGGGGGAGATGAAACTCGTGGTGGCGGCGGGGAGACAATGCTCGTGCACGGTTGCGACGTGGAGGAGGAGATGAGCGTGCGGTGGTGGCACATCGTCGATGCGGAGGAGCAGATGCATATGGGGGCGACGTGTCGTCGATGTGGAGGAGGAGAAGAGCATGTGACGGCTTCTTTGTGTGCTCGGTGGGGATATTTTGAGTGGGGGCTGCTGGCTACACGGTGAGATGGGTGGGAAACTAGGGTTTTGTTTATACGTGGCCTTGAGGGTTGGCTTGAGCACCTAAGGTTAGTGGGCCATTGGGATGAATATAGCTTATATAAACTCACCTTGGGACCCTGCGGAGCAATGAGCGGGCCCCGCCCCGGCGCCCCATGGGTGAGAAATTCACCCCGCCCCCACCCTAGCAAGGAAATTGATTGCGAAGCCTAGACTGCATAGGCCCATCATCCTCTTGCAATACTAATTTGGGTTAGAATGGATTGTTTTGTTTAAGTCCGATAAGCGTTTGATGGTAGTTATGGTGCATGATATTAAAGAGCTATGGTTTATAACAACAATGTGAAAGCAGTTTCTTGACACTAATGATTCCAATTTAGATGCATTAATTTTTTCCTACAACATTTACACACGTACTTAACAAATGCCCGAATGCTAGTACTTACACCATGTTCGGCTGGTTGGCTGGCTCTAGCCAGCCCAACCAGCTATTAAGAAAAAATCATTCAGCCCAGCCAACTCCTATAAAAAAACTATTCAACTCAGTTTATTTTCAGCCCAGTCCAGCCAGCCAAACAGGGCCTTAGCTGGAGCTTCATCCTTTCTCTACTGATAGCTAAAGCTCTTTTTTTCTCTACTTTCTACATTACTAATCAATATATTTCTAAATTTTGTTCCCGTCCACATATTTGATATGTTGTATAGTTCAGCAAAGGTATGCCTTATTTATATTAAAAATGGATTTTTAATATAAATACCATCGTCCCCCATGTCCATGGACATCCTCTCCTCCTACATCGATGACCTGGACTACACCGGCCTTATGCATTCGCTCCTCATCGCCTACATGGTCACCGGGCGCGACACGGTCGGCACCACACTGCCATGGTTCTTCTACAACCTCGCCATGAACCCGCACGTCATGTCGGGCATCCGCGACGAGCTGGCTCCGATTGCCGCTTCACGCAAAGATGACACGACGACGATGATGACGTTTTCGCCGGAGGACACGAAACACCTCGTCTACCTGCAGGCCGCGTTGTTGGAGACACTGAGGCTGTACCCACCGAGATCGATCGAACGGAAGACAGTGGTCGCCGACGACGTGATGTCGAGCGGGCACGAGGTGTGGGCCAGGGACACCGTCCTCTTATCTGCCTACTCAATGGGCAGGATGGAGAGCCTTTGGGGGAAGGATTGCTACGAGTATCGGTCGGAGAGGTGGCTGTACGACGATGTCGACGGCGGTGGCGGCGGAGGAGGCGCACGGAAGAAGAGGCTGCGGTATGTGGCGTTGCATACGTTTTTGGCGTTCAACTCCGGGCGGAGGATGTGCCCCGGGAAACACATTGCGATCATGCAGATGAAGACCGCTGCTGCTGCCGTGGTGTGGAACTTCGATGTGGAGGTGGTGGAAGGGGGGCACAAGGTCGAGCCCAAGCTGTCTTGTCTTTTGCAGATGAAGAATGGGGTCATGCTCAAGGTTAAGAAGCGTGCAATATAACTTTGTTTTGTTGATGAATCGATCATGCATGCCGGAATAAATCACGTTCGATTTTCGCAGAGGAATGCATGGGACAGAGGCCATGTGTGATGTGTCTCGTCTTACGTTTAACTTCCAAGTCATCTCATAATTTATTTGTATGAAAGCAGTACTCGTAATTGAATAAAGGATGTGTCCAAAATTATATGCCATGTGCCTTCCTAGACCAAATACTAGCATTAAGTACAGATTGCCTTCCTACAGGCTTTCAAAGAGTCTGAGGTATGTACTCCCTCCATCCAAAAAGTCTGAGGTATATTTCATGTAACAGTCCGGGTTTTCGGCTATAGTCTTAGTCATGCTAATGACTTGACCACACTGGCTGAGAGTGGTGTTGATTGAGCCATGATGCTAGCTAGGATATATTATACTAATTTGCTTCTTTGTGCTTTGTATTGTATTTTCGGTCGTTATGTGGAATTTCTTGTTTAATTCTCGACCATTAAGTGTATATGGATTAGAATTATTATTTAATTAGCCTTTGTGAGAAGTAGATTACCGTAGTTTAATTTCATGTGCCACGTTGCTGACCACGAGTTCGGGGATTAGTCGTCACACGAGTCACTTTAAGAGGCACACACAACACAAATCGCATCACAAGTTATTTAGTTACAGGCTGGTATACATGCACACATCTCATATATTACATCCATATACATCTCATTCATCTATACATTGCATTGATACATCATTGACTTAACTTAGATACGGATACAAGTCAACAAGGAGGAATTAAATTAATTAGAATCTAAAGGACTAAACTGCAAAATAACCAAATATCCCAGGTTCATAAAATTTCTATTTAATATAAATTAGTGGAAAAATCTCAGATTTATCCCACCGAGCATGTACAAGCTGAGGTGTCAAGCTCATATGAATGCATCACAAACCAAGGAGGTGAATCACTGGTAGTATGGAAGTCACTGGAGATAAAAATCCTCAGAATGAGTTCCTTCCAACCTAAGCCATATTTTGTTGTTCCAAACCAATACGGACACATGTTCATAGCACAGCAGCCGCAGCTAAAGCTTGTTATCGTGCAGCAGCCACAGTAGTAGTTTAGTCATTTTCAGTCTCAACTCTCAAGAGGGCGAGAGCAGCTGGTGTGCTACTTGAGCACCAACGCAGCAGCAGTAGCAGCAAATAGATCATTGGGAGGTCAGATCAAGGTAGAGCTAATCACAGCCATAGTTTTCCCATCCATAGTTGAGAGAGAAAGAGACTAGAGTGTAGTAGTAGTAGTAGTAGGAGGAGAAGCAGGGATTGATTGAGATCTGGAATGAGCAAGAAGTTCAGTTCAAGGAGAAGTGTCAGGGTATAAGGATAAGTAATAAGTACCTGAATTCCAAGTGAAGCAACGGGTGATAGCTCAAGCTGAAGGTAGTGATCAGTAGTTCAGTGCACATCAACACGGTTGAGCAACCAGAGGGTAAATCAGATCATGAGGAGCAGGAGCTCCAGCTCAAGAGGGGTTCCATGCTTCAGAAGGAGGATTTGAGCTGACACTCCAACTAGCTCATGGATTTCTTCGACTTCCAGCTTTCCAGTTGGAGTTGGTGTTCAGCTCAAGATGAAGGGGCAAGTGTTCAGATTCCAGAGAAGTCATGGCCAAGAAACCAGGATCGGCTGCATGACAGGAAAAGGAAACCATATATCAGCCACACTAAAACCATCACAGGTAATTAGGAGATTAAAAGGAAATTGAAATCACATCATGGCATGATTCTTGTTAATGCATATGCTAGCATAAATAGGATTTATGTGTTGTATCCGAGAGGGATAAAATGATTAGTAACTTAGGTTCACTAGCTGAGATATGCAGGTCAGTTTGGTTAAAAGAGTGGGCATGTTATTCTCAAGTCTAAGAACCAATAGATGTCTTGATTATATGACGATAATAGGTACGTCTATATATAATTTTCATAGTCCAGTTCAGAGAGTGAATGTTATCAAAAAATTTAATCACCTAAGTGACCAATAGGTATGGCTTCATCGTAAAGCATAACAAGACATAGTTTCTTAGGTTCTATATTAGGGATAGGAACATTTTATTTGAATCAACAGCAAGCAGATACATTCTGGTTCAGATAAATTATTGCCTCATGTAGCTAGAACTCAGAAGAGTGTCATGTTACAAACAGACAAAAGACTGCATGAGTAGGGAGTAACCTGATACAAGTTTCAGTAAAGATGAATTAGAAGCACCATACAAGTATATTTTGGATAAAGACTGCAAATGTATCTAGTTCTTTAACACAAGACTTCACTAAAGGCATTATGGGATGAATACCTGATTGTACCTAGTTATAACTTGAACTAGTTATTTTCTATAGCTTAACATAAATTCAATATAGACATTACTAGTTCAGATTATACCAAGTAAAATATACAGGGGATCATGTAGTGGCAGGTTTCAGTAAACAAATAAGGTGAGACACAACAAGTTAGGAACAGAGTTATCTGTTTTCATAATTCATCATTTAGAATAAGGATGGTATTGGAATAAAAACCCTATATCTAATAATTTGTAAACTAATAGTCTAATCTTCTGGTTTCATTAATACTAATTCTAACCAGGAGGTGCACTTGTCGAGCTACTGTTCAGTAAGTCATATAGAAGAGGAAGTTAGCACATATAGGCAGTAGCAGTAAATATCTGGGAAAATCAGTGACCATCTATTGAACCTCAAGATCAGGTTTCATAGATTAAATCAATTAACTATAGTATCTTGTAGTGATTCAAAAGAAACATCCATGTTAATTGTCGCGTGACATAATGAAATTTATCTATGAATCTGATACTGTTAGCTAGTGTTCCATTAAATTCAGAAATTCAGTTAGTTTAACCTGTAAGCATACATAGAAGGATCAGTTAAGGTAGTGTGGTTTCAATTTCAGTACAGCACACAAATATATCTGTTTCATTGGGCATCCATCCATTCATTCATTCATTCATTGCATGCATCATCCAACCATAGTACAACCAATTACCTAGAACCCTCAAACCAGTAAATATATTCCTAAATCATAACACGGTTCAATTGACTATTAAGATCACTTTACTAGCATGGTTAGAGAATCACTAGCCACAGTATGTCACCACACGAGAGAGGGGTAAAGGATAATTAAGTTGAACCCAGGAATTAGGAGAAGTAATGGAGAGCAGGGAGACCTTACTGCGTCTCCTGAGAGGAGGCCGGTCGGCTAGGGTTAGAAGGGGGGAAAAGGCTTGTGGGAGCCTGAGGATTCGATTCAGGCCGATGGCGGCAGCTGGGGAGTCGCCGGAGGCAGGGGAAGATGGAGGCGGCGTTGCTGCCGTGCTGGCAGCGTGAGGAAGAGAGGAGCACGAGAGAGAGGAGAGAAGAAGAAGCTGGGTTCCATTGGGTTTTTATTTGGGCTTCAACTAAGAGGTGGCAGATTATTAAAAATGTTGATTTGATAATTTATAACAGAAAACTTTACTCTATAACAATATTGTAAATTAAATTAGATGAAGTTACACTTTAGTTAGTTAGTCCATCAATTGTTTGATATCTCAATATTTCCTGTTGTCAGTAAAATATGACTTAACCCATTTCCTAATAAGATTAAGTCCTTTAAATTGTAGATTGTTATCATAAAATTATTTTTCCAATTGATAATATACCTTATATTATCTGGGTAGCTCTACAACCATTCTATCTGGCTCGAATATGAGAGTAGGTAACCTATTACCTTATAATATACCAAGCATTTTAAGGTTAGGCATGACATTTGCATTGCATTAATATCAACGTTCTCGTAATTAGTCGTTCTTCGTTGTGTTATTTCAGTTGGTCTTTATACCGGATTTCTTGGACTCATTCATTGGATTTATTCGTTCTTCGGTTCTCCGGTATCTCATGCAAGTCCAACCCTTTGACCATCTCTTGTTATTATCTCAATATGAGTAATTGCAATCTATATATTTATCACCTTGCATTAAATTATACTTTCCGTAATCAAATGAAATGATGTGATGGATTGGTCGACTGGTGGAGCGGTCGATTATATTATGGCTAGTAGCGAGAGGACAGGGAATGAGATGTGATGCTAGTCAAGGTCTCTCCTACATATGCTTATCACTTAAGGTTAAATAACAACTGTTGTATGGCATATGAGCGCCGTAGCGACTATGTCGACCACATGACCTGGAATGGGACAGGCTGGCCAAGTAATGCTCTCTTAATGCCAATATCTCCGTAGGAGTGTAAAAATAAGTAATAGCGTGAGGGTGCACGCGTATTCACCCATAAGGACTTTTGTGAACCCCAGGAATGTGGGCTAGCGATGAGGATTGCTGTTGTTGCGGGATCTGAATAGATGATGTGGACTGCTGTTGTGGCAGGGTCCAGTGATCTGCTGTTGTGGTGGGGATCATGATGTTATATTGCGTGGTGGACAGTCTGTTCTTAAACTGGCTGACTGGCTGGCAGAGATATTACCAGATGGGATTGATGAAAAGCCTTTGTGCTTAGCCTTGCCGGCATACACCGTGAAGTGTGCTAGCTGACAAGCGTGGCATTAAAAGGTTTAAGGCGTCTGTGGATCCAGCGACACACCTCTACAGAGTGTATGAATTGTGATATGTGTCACGACCCAGAAAAAAATAATTAATTAATAAATCATTTGTTTAATGTATTTTCTAGAATAAGTTTAGAATTAAAATTTATGGAAAAGTTTTAACTTGAAGGTGGGCAAGATAAACTTTTATTAAATACTTTGGTGTCTCAAGTATTTACTGGATTTTTCCGGGATTTATTTAAGCCTTAGAAGTATTTTTAATAAACGAAAGAGCATTTCATCAATTACTTTAAATGTAAAAGTGTTTTCCTTTTCTTTTCCTCTCTTTCCCAGGCCGAATCCCCGCGGCCCATTCCCTCTCTATCTTTCCCTTCCCCTCCAGCCTGCTCCCTCCCTCCCTTCTCTCTTCTCTCTCGCGGGCTGCACCAGGCCGACGGCCCAGCCGCGAGCGCAGCAGAGCAGCAGGCCACAGCCCGCGTGCGCACAGGTCCCGACCGAGCCGCCGAAGTCCTCTTCGCATCCCTCCCCGCACGCGCGTGAGCAGGCCGAGCAGCCCGTGAGCGAGCAGCGCTGCCCGAAGTCTGCATTTGGTCCCCGCACGAGCGAGCAGGCCGGCCCAGCCTTGGGCGCGCGCTGCCCGAAGTCTGCTTCGGGTCCTCTCTCCCGCGCGCACAACATCCAGTGGGGCCCGCTTGTCAGGTGCTTCTTCAACCTCCAGCCATCTTCTTCTCCAAGAACAGGCGCCCAAAATCCCTCCAAATCTGGTCGTTTTTGGCCCAAATCCCGCGGGGTTTTTGAGGGGATTTATTCCCCTAATCCTCCTCTACCTTTCCCCTCAAGTTTCGGGCTCAATTACGCGGTAAATCGCGAGGATTTTGCTTCTATCCGGAGTTATCCCGAAGCTCCGAAACCTAGTTTTTTCCGGCGCCGAATTCCTCCGTTCCGGGCCCGATCTCTCCCTCCCGGGGCTATAAATAGTACCCCTAGGTCCCCTCCTCTCCA